>JBBELK010000540.1:0-600000 GCA_037783545.1 Henricia sp. BOLD:AAB3569
GGCTCGGCCGAGTGTTTGGGTAATATGGAAATCGGTTGGCTCGCATTTTATGCCTTGTT
Organism: Henricia sp. BOLD:AAB3569; assembly: GCA_037783545.1. Lineage (NCBI taxonomy): Eukaryota > Metazoa > Echinodermata > Asteroidea > Spinulosida > Echinasteridae > Henricia > Henricia sp. BOLD:AAB3569. The sequence continues at coordinate 60 of JBBELK010000540.1, forward strand.
TGATTCCATAGAATATTCAAGATGCGTTGAAGGGCGTGAATAATGGGCGACATTTAGCACAGTGACAGCTCTAAAAGTAAACTCGGCGAACTGAAAAATCATAGTTCAAAGCAACAATCCATTCTTCATCAAAATGTTAAAAAAAAATCATAATTTAAACAGAACTACATTTCCTTGTAAATTGATATTAAAGAATTCAATGTAGGAAGAATATATCTCTCTAAATGTAAAAGAGTGAAAAATCAGTCTTTCAAGAGCCATAACGGACTACCCATTTTAGAGTAAAGCTTTCTAGTGCAGATTTTAGTGGAGATTCCTTTAGAGTGAGTTTAAACTCTTTTGCAGAAGAAAAAGCACTCCAAAACAGTCAAATATACAGTCTAAAACGAGCTGTCCCTTGTGGCTCTAAAAAGAGAATATAGTACCGTACAGTTGAAGTCAGAAGTATAAATGCAACTGTATGCAACCAACCAAGTGTTAAAACTGGTGTGCTTACACCATTTTTGTAACAGTCTTTACTAAAGTCTTGATAAGCGTATAGACATTTTCTAAATCATTCCCTTCTTAGCACTACGTTTATACCAAGTCACAATTAGCTTGCGATGGGTTTGCGAGTAGTTTGCGACGGATTTCTAGGCATTTTCGGCCGGGGCCCCACGGGACTCCTTGCGGCTGCCGGGTCATTTTTGGGCATCGGGCGGGCATCGAGTTACTTTAACTCGGACTTAAAACCTGGTGCGGCGTTTCGCATCGCAAACTGATCGCCAATAAATCGGTCGATGCCTGGCCGATGTCCGGCAGGGTATCGCACACATCGGGTGGGCTCCGGGCCAAATTTTTGACAACCCAGACAATCCATATATGGGTAATTCCCAAAATTAGGGGTCCAAAATGTTTGGTGTCCCAGTTACGTACGACACTCTCTGCTTCAAAAATCACCACTTATGACCACAAATTCTCAGTAATGGACTGTGGCCTGTGATTATAGGAGGCAGCATAATTTTCTTCAATATTTTGTTTTCTGATTCCTGAAAAATATTCAAAACAAAAGACCATAAAGGCTTATAATTTGTTCAATGGTATTGAATAGGAGTTTGGTGTCCGGGTTACCTACGCCAATGAAAATTGGCTGTAGAATGAGTTTGCATTAACCTTGGTGCCATATCTACACACAAACATTAAATTTGAGTGGCATTTGTTCAAATAAAAATAATTATTTTCTACTGGGAAACCACTTTCAATCATTAAAAACACTTGGAAATCTTAAAACGCATGTCACACTTTTGGACCTCTAATTTTGGGAATTACCCATATCGGCCAGGCGCCGCCCAGGCGCCGTCCAGGCGCCGCCCAGACGCTGCTCAGACGACGGCCGGGCCCCGCCCGGCGTCCGGCCGACTTGGGGGCGGCCGGGGTATCGCAGTGACGTAGGCAGGACATCGGCATGACATCGGACGAGTGCCTGCCGGGACACCGGCCAATAAACGGGCCAAGAAATCGACCCCATTCCGTCATGGCAGCGTGCGGGGCACTTTTAATTGTGACTGTGACCGCCCAATCGCGCGATCGTTCGCCGACCTCTACACGCCGGCCTCCGCTTTAATTGTGACTTAGGTATTAAGACATAGTGGCACGACAAGGCTTCAAGCAGGGCTGCGAGCAAAAATATACAAAAGTTGTGATTTTCCCATGCCGACTAGAACAAAATTAAAATTGAAACCCACTAAAAGTGATACCTAGCTGTTAACGATAATTAGGCGCAATGATACCGGATATACAAACCTATTGGCCGGGAGAAAAACTCGGTCCCGGTGAAAATATGTGCGAACATACCGGGATGTCGTACTATATATAGATCCGCGTTTGAATGGTTCAATCATGTCCCATGACTCGGTACTATATAGAGTGCAAACCATTGGCGGATCCGGGGGGTTGGGGGGAGAGAGAGAGGGGGGGGGGGGGGGGGGAGGGGGGAGGGAGGGGGTGTGCTGAGGGAGATATAACCCCCTAATTTGTTTTTTAATGCGTGAGGGGTGGTGGGCGGGGAGGGAAGAACGCACTCCCCTTCCCATATAGGCTAGTCTATATGGAAGTATAGTCCAGGCAACGTGGACCCTAAATATCATGTTTTTAACAGAGTTGTCTTGCCATGAGAGTCATCACACAAGTGGGTTTTTGTTTTCGTCTGTTCTGAGATTTCCAAAGTAACGATCAAGCATTTCGCGTTCACGTTCGCGTTTTTTGTGCATCTAAACCTCCCTAATATTGAACCGTTCAAACGCGTGAATAGGGATAGTGAACAGTTTACATGAACGTTTGGTGTGTACTGAGTGTTGTTGAGAAAACCATTCTCCATAATGTCAATGCAAAATAAGGGCGCTGTTCACAGTGCGTCAATTGTGTCGGACACAACTCAACTCAAGTCCGCAGCATCGATATATAATTACACTGGATGAAGCAACGACGTCTAAAATTGAAGCCACCGTCCGCCATTCTACCCCACCAAATATAATGATTTGCCTAGACTGGTCATACTGTCTGCACTATAGTCTACATCGTGGTCTACATGTGTTAACAGTGAAATGCAAGCGATCGCATGGACCGGGGAGCAGTCTACCCCAAGCATTGTTCGTGGGGTACAATGGCGGCCGGCGCGTGGCTTCAATAGACCTGAAACGTAATGACGTCACGCAATGTTTACCGCGGTGCATTATGGGTGAAAAGTGGGGACGAAATCTCTGCATCTTTAGTTTGCGTGCGTTGCATGCATAGCGCCTAGCATATTATGCACGTAACTTTGTAAAGTTTACTAACCGCTTCGCTAGCAAAAAAAACGTCAAAAACAAAGATCGTAAATTTATAAAATGGTTCGTGTCAACTTAGTTGTGTCTGCGTGAGTTTTAAGCCCACGACGGACGCCGGAACTATGGTTTTACCGTTTAAGGCCTCAAAAAGCGGCGAAAATGGCTCTGCAATAATTGTGCAAACTAGCGATGCAGAGATTTCGTCCCCACATTTCACCCATAATGCACCGCGGTAAACATTGCGTGACGTCAATATGTCATAGGTCTATTCTCGTATAGCCAACTGCTATTATATACTTCATCCTGTGTAGGCCTATATATATCGATGGTTGTGTCCGACAGTTCGGAGTGAAGCTTGTGGCCCCAATACATCACCAAGTAGAATGGCAGGTAGTTATCACATAATGAACAGAATGAGTAAAGTAACAGTGGCCTTAACAAAACCCAGCATAATCAATCCGATTTGTTCTGCTTTTCAGACAATTCTCTGGCATTAATCGAGAAGTCGTGTTGATGCAGCATACAAATGAATATACATGTAAGCTGTATTTCACAAGATACTGCACATCTCATTTTCGAAAATCAATCAGAGAAAATCGTGTCTTCTTCTTGTGCTGTTGGCGTGACACCACAAAGTCGTGAAGTTAAAGGCACAGGCTCGTCAGCATTGCGCGCGCGCCAATTACGTGCCACGAAATACGCAGCCCCATAGCAAAGGCATGGATCTGCGTATTTCGTGGCACGAATTTGGCGCGCGCCCATTGCTGACGAGCCTGTGCCTTTAACTGTGGTCACACGGTGAAACCATTAATACTTAAAATATACTTAAATGCAGTCTTATAAACGAGTTATGACTGATTTGATGAACACATTTGAGTTATATGTCGAAACAAATGATGACCTATAATTGAAAGTCGATCGAAAATGTTCTTCAAATTATCTTGGAAAGCGCAGGCAGAAAAAAAGAAAAACGTTCAATATGGCCAAACTTCTCTACCCATTTCGGAAGACTTTGTTTAAAAACATCATGCTGGATGAGCACAAAAAATCATACTGGATGAGCACATGATGAGCACACTATATGAAGAATGAACAATTAAAATGCTGAAATTTGAAATCGCTACTGTGGGTCGAGACGCCTTTATGAACGTAAAAACTGGTTGCTAAAATTTATTATATGGGCAAAAAAAAGTAACACGCACAGAGGGATTGCATCCCAGGAGTAAATTCTGCAGACAGCCTGGGGTATCTTCCATCTGCGGTTGTTCTCTGTCCGTCCATCCGTTTGATTGATTTACACCTAATCTCGGTGATTTGGAGCAAAGTCGTCTAATCTCCGTACAGTGGACAAAAGACAGCCTTAGCCGCCAGCTACAGAATGTGGAAAAAGATGCGAAGAACTTGTGTGGCAAATGGTCTCCTTGTAACTCCGAGAAGGAGGGGCGTTTATATTAAATTCCTGCCGCTAGTATCGATAATAAAACTGCTCCGTGGTGGATGTAGAGGCCGGGTCCAAGTTGTTTAGAGAACCCTGAAGGAAGTGGCAGGTCCCGGCTCATCAAGCCGGTACTGATTTGGATCTGTCAAACCCGGTCCGACATCCCCACCCAAGTCATTAGAGTCACCCTGTGGGGAGCGAGCTGGACCGGGGCGACCCAGCCGAACGCGGTACGATGCACATGGCTGCTGCTTTGGCCCTCTAATGGACGGGGCGGAGTTTGGGGCTGTCAGCTGCTTCATTAAACAAACATACTAGGCGTGCGTTAACACATCGCATAATTTATACACTACTCACAATAAGTTAGGGATAATGGTGTGGTTTAAAGGGCCTCTTATTTAGGATTTTTATCAATGAAATCTATGCTTTAAAACCACTCTACTCAGTTAAAGTCATACAAATCCTATTTGGAGCTTGCTTTGGGGGTTAAAACAAAGGTTTTAAGTTTTTATGCTAATGAAAATATACATATTCATGACCAAGGTCACGATGTCACAAGAGGCAAACACAGGAAAATCACATTGAACTGTGCACAAAAGATTCCACTTTTTTCTCAATTTCCTGAAACTTTTGTAATCCATGGCTGTTTGAGTTTGTTTTACATGTTGCCTGCTGTAAGCCATGACAAAACTGGGGGTAGAAACTGCAGCAATTTGCCACAAGTCCAACTTGAAGTCTTATGTTTTTTCTTAACTTTTCCCTTCTGTCTTCCTTATGTGATGCACTCAAAACAGCGCCCTCTGTCTGTGATTTATTGCAATGAAATCTTCAAAGTTGAAAAAGGCCACCTTTTATTGATTTTACATCCAAACGAACAATAGCATGTCTTGCTAAACAAGTAATCCGTCATTATGAAGCAAAGCTTAGGCACAAAGTTGTTTAGCATGTCACAGGCCCTTTAATTTTGGATTTCGTTTTTCTTTCAATGACTGTTTTCACCTATTCCTGTGACAAGGTGTGTCTGTCATGCAGCTATATAATTGTCTATATAGTAATATACAAAACCATTCAAGCGGAATGCATACCCTCAATAAAATATATGCGTGTACCCCACAATATCCCTAACGTGTTGTGAGTATATATAGTATAGGGCCTACTTGAAATTTGGCTTTTAAATAACACCAGATTACTTATCGAACGCGATGTTAACCATGTAATTAACGGACAGTCGGTTTTTCGATCTGATCGATTAGCCGTGTCAGTTTCCTTTGTGTTCTTGTAATTCTGAAAGAGTTATTGAGTTTTGAAAGAATGATCCTGTCAATAAAAATTCAATCTGTTGTCCCATCACATGTCAATCACGAGCCACAAGCGACAATAATAGAAAGGCAACGCCTTTGTTATGTCGCACTTTGAGACTGGAATTGAGACTGAGCTTGCGGTGTGACTTGTGTGACGCGTGACGTGACTTTTGGTACATTGATACATGAACAAAAATCAGAGTACAAACTGTCGATTGGAAACTAAGGTTCCAATTACGTATGCGTTCTAAACCTCGATCTGAAGACGAGGCTATAGGAACACCAAAGTAATCTGGTACTTTTCCAATCAGCAATTTGTATTCTATAGAACTGATTCGGGGAACACGGTTGAACCGTTTAAACGCCTGAATTAGGTCTATATTATTCAGATTTACACTTCAGAGACTTTGAGGGCTTGTAATGCTTCACGTATTCAAGTGTTTGATTTTAAACACATGTTTTCCAAGCATCATTGCTGCCAAAGTGTAATTCCTGACAAAATTATTTTAATGCCATTCTCAATAAGCGTGGTACATTCAACAATATCTAGGTTTCGGACGTACCCAATGTATACGTCCGAAACCGAGGGTTTTGGGGACCCTACACACTTACTGAGAATGGCATAACAATCACTTTTTCAGAAATTACACTTCCATCAATGATGCTTGAAAAACATCAAACAACTTGAATATGTGAAACATATTGAATATGTGAAGGTGTAAATCTGAATTTACGGAATTGCCCTTATACATGTAGGTCTATCCAAAAAGTTGGCACTAAATTAAAACAATATCTCGCAAACTTCGTGCAAATTTCATGGAATCACCAGGGTACCTACTAGAATTGCCATTTGATATATTAGGAATCGATTCCTTTAAAAGACGGAACCACGATTCCGATTCCCAATTTGAAATAGATTATAATAGGACTCGCCCAAGTTTGTGTGTAGAGTTGGTAAAAAGTAAGCGTCTGGTCCGTCTGTTATTATTACGTATTTACAGAATCTTTTGTCAAACCCTCCAGACTAGCAACTCGGTGAGAATTGTATTTAATATATAGGCCTATATCCACATGTTGACTGACAGCTCGGGGATTAGAGGCAGATCGAACTAGATAAAAGGCCACTGTTTAACCACCAAGCCAACTTAGGATAACTACCTGATTTGGACCACATATGACAGCATAAGAATACAAGGTGATATACTTGATACAGCGCCAATCCTAATGCCCTTGCTTTGTTGCTATCGACCAAGTCAACATAAAGGAAACAATCGCGCAACTTTCCACTCTTCTAGCGAAATTATCCCCACATTGATATGTATCCTTCCATAATTGACACGGAGATAAAGATTTTGGACAATGGGACATTGTTCCGATTTCGGACCATTTGGTAAAGGAGATGATTCTGTATGAGACCACCCTCCGAGCTCAAATCTTTACCCCCTGCCAGTTCGCCTTGCCAGTGGAGCCTCGCACGGTGTAACGCCAATAGTCTTTGTTTTTATTATATAGGGCCTAGTATCCTTTACCTTTTATACCTAAAACGTAGAGAACAGTATACGAATCCACGTTTAGCTTCTGTGGTCCACATTGAAACGACACCAGAAGGGGATAAAGATAATTAGGAAAAGTAGCTCCGTAAAGAACCCTCAGCCGTTGTGCGTAACGAGTAAAATAGCATTATTCTTCTCGAGTGACAAGTGATCTGAATGGGCGGGGGAGACGTTAGGGCGATAATGAGAATACCTGAATGTTATCTTTCACAGGTTTTTGTTGTGGTTTTGAGGTTTTGGCTTTATATGTCCGGAAGCTGGGAGGGTCATACTTTGATAATTGGGGATGCTTTGTCACATCAAACAAGCTGTCTCCATTTTTGCCTGCGATTAAGGGATATGGAGCTAGTTGTAGAAATGCTGTGAACTGGGATTGGTATAGTCCGTCTGTCGTTTTTTTGGTTTAATACAAATGTGGACAAATGTTTCTTTTAAATGCAGACTTCACCGAGTACATTTCCGAGGTGAGGACCGGGGACTGTACAAGTGGGTAGGTCAATCACCCAAAGGTCCAGTCATTCAAGTCACGTATATGAAAACTTACAATGCATGCATAATGCATTAATGACCGAAGAATGCTTTTGAATTATGTGCGCAAAGCCTTTGCGTTGGTGCTGACTTAAAAAAAACACTGTCATACACCGAAAGAAAATGGTCACGGGATTTACCTTGAAGAGCCAGGTTCCGTGATGTTATACGGACTTTTAAACGGTACCCGTATTACAAACAAAAGAACTGATTAGTGGAATAATTTTCGCAGTATAAATAATCAAAATCAAGACATCCTTGTGCAACAGTACGTTCGTTTTCAAATTACTTTTTTTATGAAACAATTTTATTCCGTTGACATTAACTTTGAAGTGTCTACGGTTATACAACACTACAATAAACGGCAAGTTGGATTTAAATCACATGGCCAAAGATTTTTGTTTCCCAAAAGAAAATTTTGCGATCAATAAATTGGTCGATAGAATTAGAATACGTTATATACATTAATCTCTCTAATTCAACCAACCAATGATGATAACTTCCGAAATTGGACCTAAATTTAAAAGCTTGATTGCCAAATGCCGAGATAGCTTTCACGACGGGAACTAGCCTTTTGGACGTTTTACATGAATAGCGTCTGGTGCACCGACGTACTTCCTTTCACATGCACACTTATTATCCACTTGACCAGAATAAATGTTTGTTGCTATGTGGTGCACGCGGCGCGATATTTTTTCCGTACCACATATTTGCTATGGGGCTCCATCGAGGTTTCCGATTTGTTGCAATGGATGTGGGTCTGTCCACAGTAATGGGGTACATTTGAAAAGTAAGTCAATAAATCCTTTCAGATGTCTTTAGTTTATCTCAGAATTAAAGAAATGTCCTTGTTTTGTTCTCAGGAGATAACTTTTGCCCAAAAAGGTAAAAAAATTCTGCCACAACATACATTTTTGAAAAGCTTGTGTACAAATTTTCCTATTACGTAGGTAACGTGGACAGACCATTTTGTGACATTTTTTTCCGTCTTTGTTACACGCGTAATAGGAAAATTTGTGCACGGGGTTTTCAGAAATGTATGTTGTAGGACTATTTTTCTTACTCCTTGGTGAAAAAGTTATTTCCTCAGTTTAGCTTGATAATTTAAAGATAAAATTAAGACATTTGAAGTGAACACGGACCTAAGATCTTGAATGTTACAGAAATGTACCCCATTACTGTGGACAGACCCATATGCATATTGATAATCTCTATATCGCCCTCAGGAGTTGTTAAATAAAGGGATAAAAAAAAAAAAAATCATGATGGGTTTGTCGAGTTGCTTGGTATAGTCTAGTGGTGAAGACATGGGACTAATATAAATCAGTAGTTGCGGTTTCGAATCTGCTTCGAGTCATTTTTTCCCAATAATTATAATGGAGGAAAGAGTGTGTGGAGAGTGACAAAATGTATACGTTTGCAACATATGCATGGAGTTAGACCAATCAGCAGTATTTGCGTAACCCAGGTATACGGAAAATATATCGCGCACGCGGCAGGCGTGAAGTACAGAATCAATACCGTGGTCACCGTATAAGAGGGAATGGTATAAAGCAACCAGACTATCTAAACTGCACCTCCATTTTGCATGTGAAGAATTCGGGGCCCATTCATAACTAACAGTATAGTGAAAACGAGTGAGCCGCTAAAGAGTCAAGCTTCGAGACGAAGTCCTGTTAAAATTAAAGCCAAAATTGTCCAAAGCTTTACCATTAAACTATTTTTCGACGCCGTAACCCTTTTCACTATACTGCATGTTTGTCTTAGCATTTAGATCACTAACGTTTTCATGTTTAAATCCGTTGCAAAATACACTTCATTGTATCACCCCGATTTGCTTGTTCCAAACTGCTGCTTAAATTATTAAACTCAAGCGGAAAATATTTTTAAAATTCTTGCTAACGAATGATGTATGATTGCTCACGAAGCTCAATAATGATCAAAATCAAGCTCAAAGGGTCGTTTGTCGGGAATTCCTTTTTTTTTTTAAAACAGTGAGCCTGCCTTTTTAAAAACAAGTTTGAACTATCATGCGGGGTACCAACTATCATGTGGGGTACCATGGCCAAGCGGTTTAGGGCATTGACTCGCAATCGGGTGAAATCTTGGGGTTGCAGGTTCAAACCTCCCCACGGCTATGGTACCTGTGCCCTTGGGCAAGGCACTCAACCACACTTGCTCCATCCTTCGGAAGGGATGTAAAGCCGTTGGTCCAGTGTGTTAGGTAATGGAAACGCACTCTAAAGATCCCAGAGCATTCTTTCGTAAAGAGCAAGGGGGACCATCCCCGGTGTCTCTGGCCATTTCTAATTATAATTCTAATTCTTCATGGGTTTCCTCACGCTTGCGAGTGACAGTGCAATGAGCACTATTGAGGAATCCTTGGTATGAATACCAGAAATAAATAATAATAATAATAATAATAATAATGCAGGAAATGTCTATTGAAATATGCTTACGGTGTTTGTCAGTCTAATTAAACAGTGAAATAGAAAAATTCCTGTTAACTCAAACTAAATCTACACTTGCATAAGCATATTAAACGTGTTTAATTCAAATGTCTGTTCAGTGCTTAGGTCAAAAAGATGCCCGACTTAACAAGATTTAACGAAGCTTAATTCACAGATTTTACTGCATGCACTTGTAAGTGCCTTTTCACACAAGGCCTCGTTAAATGGTTCGTTCATATAATAGTGAAAAGAAAGAGCGAGAGAAAAAAAGGACAAACGACGCAATGAACTTGATTGCATGACACAGAGGCTAATATTTTTTTAAAATAACCATGCACAGGCATTTCGTTGCTTCTAGGGTTCGGATTATTTCCGAAAGTAACCCTAAAGTTTCAGATACAGCAGAAATTTGTTTTGCTAACATTCATTCGCAATAACAATTTAACAAAAACACATTTCTGCGCTCATCTCTGAAAATTATCAATTTTTTTGAGATGGTCTTGCTAAACAAAATATGCAAGATTATACCTCCGTGTACATTGACATATTTTCGGATACCAGGGTATATAGGCCGTGTGCTTATGTAGATTATATTCTTCGGTATTACCAATATGGTAATAAAATAATACAAGAAAATTATATGTGATAAAGGTAAAAATATCCTGGAAACATCCTTCCAGTATAAGCGAAAATAGAACTTCACAGTTTGACTGTTTCTCTACAATCACAACGCTCACGATAACACCATACATCCACTGATATTTTCTATATACTCAAGCTATAAACAACTTGAAAAACATTTTTCCATGCATAATATTGTGTTTCTGAAATGGTTGTGAGGTAAACGTGATACTCATCGTAAGAGGTAAAAGATTTTAAAAAGCCAGCCTTTGTAGTAACTCTGCGGCATGCAGTCACTTGTCTTAAAACCCATTTGTCTAGCACGCAAAAAGATTTTGAATGGCAGGTCTTGGGTGAGAATGTAAGCGTATATAACATTTCACAATGATGCTTTGGACAATATAAAAAATGTATTCCAATAAAACAGTATAATTATCAACAAAATATGCAAGTGATATTCGATATCAATTGTGTAAAGTTGCGCTATATGCATGACATCAGCAGAAGCCGTCTGGCTTCCGTCTTCTTGACAACATCTTCACATGTCTTTGAATTGGCTGATGTACATAACATGAGCGTGGTTGCCAATCTCTTCGAGGTCATGTTGACTTCACGTTGCCTTTTAGCGTACACAACAGTTGTGTAATACATGTCCTCTTTATGCTAGGCTCGCATCGATCTGTGTTTGTACCTTAACACCGAGTTCGCTGTTTCTCCGTAGGATTTCAGTCAATCTACCAAAGTTTGCACGGAGTCTTGGACTATCGAGCCAGCAAGGCGAGGGGGATTCGTCAGTGAGGCGGCCGTGGGCTCACGCTACGCGGCGACGGTGGTGGAAGCAGCGGCGAACCGACCGGGCTGACGCTGGGCGACCCGCTGTCTGGCGATTCCTCCCCGGGAAGTGTCGTGGTTCCCTCGGTCAAGGAAAGCCGGTGTATCGGTGCTCCACCGTTGGCGTTGGCGCTGGAGTTTTGATGGAGGGACTGGTGTTGTTGTTGCTGTTGCAATCTGATGACGACAAAAGTAAAAAAATAATATATTTATTGATTTGTGTAATATTTATATTCATTCCATGTTTACCTGTTACCTGTGGTGCATCAAAAACACTGATATGGACACATTTGGTATAAGATATCATGTTGTATGAAGGGGCGCAATAAGAAAATAAAACGGGAAAAGTATAGATGACGAACATTTATGGCAAAGATAAAAAAGCGGAACTGAGAAAAAAGTGGGAACTTTTAAGTTAAAATATGATATCCAGTAAAAAGAACAACAACAACAAGGAAACCAACATTTACGCTGTATACTCTAAAAATCATTTTGAATTCGGTAAAAGTTCAAAAGCGACAATCAATTACAGCAGTCAAAATGTAAAATATAACTTTCAAAATCCAACACGCACGCATGCAGTAGGCCTACGTTTTCTATATCATAAGGCCGATTTAGCGCAAACTTTGATCATGAAGATCGGTAAAATAGGTAGAATCGTATCGATAAGCTGCATTATACTTAACAGGGTCAGTTTCTTTTTGTAATTTTGTGAGAGCATCTGAAGATAACTGTTACAACAATTGACTAAACCAAACTTTAGCTATGATACTTATGCTACAGAGACAACATGACGTTAGCATTATATGCACCGGACCCAATCCAAGACTCAGCGACGCTCCGAAACCTGCATCCCTTTGGGACTTTGGGAGAAACGATAAGGGACTGAATTTATATGATAATAATAATTCAGGAATATCGTTGGTGCAATAAACTAAAGGTTTCGAAGAATGTGTCCATTCCTGTTCAGTCAAATAGGCCTATCGTTGTTCTATTAAAACTGTCTGAAACTAAAATATCTCGATTTGAAACATTCTGAAAAAAAATGTGGCCAAATATGGAGCCTAAATACAGGAAGAAAACATTGGTAAAAGAAACTAGAGTTCAGGCAGATAATTTAAAAATAAAATCGGCAAAGCTCTACAAAACCCACCTTCAAAATGCAATATCCTAATATTTTCCAAGTACATATGCAATATACCAAGAACCAACATGGCTAACGAGGGTTTTAATAATTATCTTCGTTTGTTTCTTTTCAGTATATTTGAAAGAGAAGCAACCATGTAAACTGCTTAAAAAGATTATGCAAATTTGAATAAATAAACGTTTACTTCCTTCCCCGTGAGATCAAACAAAACTGATACAAAAACAGCAAGCGGATTTTAAGATTTATTATATCCAAGGAATATTTCCAATTGAGGGTGATTCTCGAAACGTGCACCGGGCGCGGGATTAGATGTTTATTTTATGTGCCAACTTGGAGCAAGTTTAAGTGAGCGACTATAGTTAAAGGAGCGTGACCAGATCACATTTTGGCGGCCGCACACCGCCCCCCAACCCCACTTTTTCCCACGAGTGTTGAGATTTTGATATATACCATATCATTTTTGTCATATTTTTCTCACTACCATTCTGAAATTTCGCGCTCTAATACCGTATTCTAGGGATATCGTCAAAATCTACCAAATATTAGTAAACTAATTTATCCGGTTACAAAGCAGTGTAGTGATTACACCAACCTTTTTGCTTCCACACTGCAAATATATACCTGTTTTCTTCCTATAGATAGTGTTTTGGGGAGGTATTTTATATGATTGTTAGGTTAAAACGAAATGCATTTTTTTTTAAAATCTGGTCACGCTCCTTTAACTAGTCCGTCGAACGACGGGTAATTTCCGTCGTTCGAGGGACTGTAGTCGAACTATAGTTAACTATAGCCGTCAATCGAACTTGCCCTTGGTGTGTTGGACAGAATCGAACGATGGAATGACTAAATATTCATTAAAATACAGGCAACGGGCAAGACAGAGCCAATTACGTTCCCCATCAATGCAGTTGATTTAAAAAAATCGTTTACTTATACCAACAAAAGGTGTTTTTAGACATGCTCACCATTCTTGAATAATAAAACATGCAGATTGAGAAAACAGCATGCAGGCAAAGAAAAAAACTTTCAGAAAAAGCCAGTGACTGACGTCTATTTGGATGACTGGCGCATTTTGTTGGCATCGATAGGCCGTTGTATAGGAACACGCACACAGGACACGGCCACACAATGGAGTTACACACATGAACGACGTTCATTAGCACTCGCGAGAACTCGGAAACCTGAGCTACTTATTTACTGAATAAACAAATCTCGTGAATTAATCCCCTGCACTGAAATATGCCCATTTCTTATGGGAGAGGGAAAAATAAGGATGGGCCTGCACTTTTCCCAAACTCTGCAATAACAAACCATCAAAAGAAAGGGAAATGAGCAATATGCGAACCCAAAGTTATCGTTAGGTAATACCTTTTCATTAAAATCGCGAAAACCGTATCCAATAGCTGCCATCTTGTAGGGCATGTTTTCATATTTAAATTGGTCAACAATACAAGCACATAACGTGCAACCATGCATGTCTTCATGGAACAAAGAAACTGCCCTACAAGATGGAAGCTATTCGATACGGTCTGTATCATGTCGTTAACTTTCACCACCTAAGAATGCATATGGATGAACAAGCGAAGCGAAGCGAAGTTTTGATCAAGATGGATAAGAAAATCTTCAAATCCCGGAAGAAGCGCTCACCCGATTTCGTTAAAGATTCATTTTGGGGAATTTAAGTATTTTACAAAAATACAATTTTGTACCCTATATTCAAATCCAGTCAAAATTATTTTGTGTGACGTTTCATACCGGAAATGTCAATTTATTGGATGTGGTTAAAAGAGCTCAGTTGAATAAGCTCAGTTGCGTTTTATTATAAAGGGAGTTTTACAGGCATTCGATTTTAACATTGACCTTTCCTGATCATGCCTAAGAATTATAGTTGCTCGGGATACTTGACATGTAGATATTCGTATTGCCGTAAATTGATATGCAGTCAGTGTACTATGCTTAATTGGACACGCACCGTTCGCTGCATAGATCGAAGGTGTTAGGATCGACAACACGGGCGCTGTACTCCATTCAGCGGGGCACGCAGCGCGGTGTCCCGCCGTGTGTTTGGCGTTTAACACCGCCAGACAAGAGGCTGAAAACAACGGGTATCACACACCGTGCATGCAGCTGCGGACTTGTACTGTTACCCAGACAAATCCGAGGCGGTCCTTCCAAGCGTGAACTTGACTGAGCGCGCGGCAAACCCCACGGCCGACAGTGAGCTGAACTGTGTGGCCCCGTCGTGTGGCCGGGTATATTTCCTATTCACTCCGAGGTGTCGAATATTGGTTGCTTCGGTGAATTCGTTAACGGCGTCATGTTAGAAAGCCAATCTCATGCCGCGGCAACGCACGTGTCCTATTCCAGTCATATTCCAATTGCGCGCACATCAGTCAGCCAGTAAAGCAAATACGAAATTGCACGTTTCCAAACTGCTCGTGTTTTGCCCTATATAACTTTATTCCAGTCAATACATTTAAGCCCATACAATAATTGCAATGGGTTATCCGCAATAACATTTTTCGCTTTCACATTAATCAAAATGTTGACGAGAGCAAACGTCGATAAACGTTTCTTTAACCTAAATCGCGACTAGAAACACGCACAAAAAATTGGCAATATCTTAATACATGTAAATATACATTGTGAACAGTTCAGTAATACATGTATAGTTTAAAGGGGTGGTATAGGCCTATGTACTTGTTTGGTAAACTGTTAAAAACGTCATGATTTCCACTGGTAATTAAAAGCATAGGTCGAGAAAACTACTTGTAGAAATTTCAGCCACATAGATGCAGTAATACTTCAGAAAACCTGAAAAATTCAACTACGGTTTTTGTGCATGAATGAATGGGCGATGTTTGGAGATTCAAATAAGTTTGTAATTTTTCTCATGAATGGAGGCAATTCAGACGAAATAATTTCACAGGATGATTACTACCATTACCATCTTGGTAACAAGTAAGGTTAAAGATAATAATTCAGAAAATATACACAAAGCTAAGTCAGTTTATTGCGAATAACAGTTTTAGCTCCAAACATTGCCTCTTTACTTGTATTTTGGTGCTCAACTTCTTTCAACTAATTGTTACGTTTAGTATTCGTCGTCAGTTTCAATGCAATAAGGAAGCAATGTGCATGGAATATCTAACTTTCTTGACCCTTTTATTGGAAGGTAATGTGAATCTTGTCGAAACAAATTCTCATTTATATCGCAGATATACTATAATACGGACTACAATGTACTTTTAGGTATGCTTCGGCGAAGGACTTCCAACTTTTAGGGGCTGGATTCCCAATACATATAGTTGTTGATCCTTATCCTTTTTTAGGGCCGTTTTTTCCTGATTTATTCTGGTCTCCGGGAATGGCAAATTTACAAACAACTGGTACTATAGTGGCCGAGTATTATTTTGGCCTCTTAGTCTGGTGCCGTCCAAAACAGGGAGCCCGGTGTTGCACAACAGAATATTTTTCTACCTCTTAATGGAAGCCGTATCTTTCACTTCTTGTGCAATTATTTTTTTAAATACCGCCTGGCTGAGCTTATAATTATTATCAGATCATCAATGCGTGGATAGAGGTGAAATAATTATTGTCATAATACTTCCAAAGCGTTATTTTAAAAGGTTCTGTCAAAAATTGCAGTTAATGCCCAGAAGAGACCAAGAGAAAAACATTGGGGTAAAGACATATTGAAATCAAACAACGATTTTTACATTTGCAAATTTCTAACAAAAAGATCACGCAGCCGTAATTCTGCGCATGTTTGCAAAACGTTTGCACAGTGAATCTAGCAGGCACCTTGTTACAAGCACCGGATGCATGACCGTGTAAGGCCGTGTGTACCGCCCCGGGCATTTCGTCTCCACTCCCGGGCCCCTAGTGTGGAGACTCGAGCCTACACTGGAGTGATTCTCGGTATGTGTCTAGAAGAGCATGCAACTAACTAGATAAATTCCACCTTGTGCATAGCGTATGAATTAAACGAGGTAGGTTGAATGTTTGAGCAAGATGCGTCTGCTTGGAATTCTAATAATAATATTGTTCATCAGCATGCTCAAACGTCCATGATGCGTCTTCTTCTTCTATTGCTCTCGTTTGAAATGTGTCAAAACGTATCATACCCGAAGGGGATTTTTGTTCACGAGAACACAAATGTATACTTAATGGGTGAATGTCTTTTATGTAGGCCTATATAATTATCAATGTAATAACACTGTTTGCAGATACTTATGAAACCAAAAGAATAACACTGGTTTTGTTTTACTTCCTCGGTAAGTTGTTACTTTGTAGTCAAGTGGACGCCTTTTTTCTTTCGGAAAACAGTGGTGGAAACTTGTCGAATTGCTACGTGTCTCTAGCTCTCGTGAAGACTTAAACGACAATGAAACCTTTCAATGAAATCTTCCCACTCCAATTTAGGTCGTATATAGTTACTTTATGAATGATTGGCAATCGTTTGGTAAATGGCAATTGAAGTAATTGAGTCATTCCTTAAAACTAAATGGTGTGCCAGACATATCTCTGGCATAACGCAGGTATAGTTTTACATTTAGGTGGCTGGAACTGGAAGTTTTTAATAAAATACTTATCATAACGAGTTAAATGCTTTTTTTTAATGGATTAATTGCACTGAATGAGGACTGTGAAAGTTAAAAATCTGAGCAGAGATTTATTAATGTTTACTTATTTTACTACATACAATTATATTGTTTGCAAACGTGTTTAGATTTATAAGTGTCATGCCAAGGACTTTCGTGTTTATGTGAGTGCATGGTGGCGAGTGTGCATGTGACATTTAACAGTTTTAAGTTATTTTTGAATGTTAAAAGTATACTTGCCTGTTTTTAGCCGCTGCTGCACGGTCTCGCTGTCGTCGATTTTTGAACCAGTTGCCAACCTGCGTTGGAGTGAGTCCAGTGGCGTGAGCCAGTTCTCTTTTTTTGGTTGGGTTCGGGTATGGGTCTTGAAGATACCACTCTCTCAGCAGACTCCTTGTTCGCTCCTTAAAGCAGTGAGTTTTCTGTTCCCCGTCCCATATCGTTCTGGGCAGGGGGAACTTCTTGCGCACCCGGTACTTGTCCACCGGCCCGAGAGGCCGGCCCCGGAGTTTCTCCGCTTCCTGATAGTGTGCCTCCAGCCACATCGCCTGCAGCTTAGCGTGCGATTCCTTGGTGAATCTGTGATTCTCAAGAATGTGGTAAAGTTCTCGGAAATTCCCCTGATGGAAAGACACCACCGACCTGGCCCGTAGTACACTCTCATTGTTGTTGAGGGCCTCGCATGTCCCCGGTGCGACGGGCAAGGACCAGAGGAAGCGAGCTAGTCTGTCCACATCCCCGCTCTCTTCCAGCGTCTCGCAGACGCTAGCGATCTGAGCCGGGGTGAAGCTCAGCGTCGGGAGGGCCGGTAACGGAAACATTGAGCCGAGCATCTGTACAGCGAAGCCGTCTCACAGCACAGTCTAAAGACACAGTGAGACTCGCTAGTTACTGCCTCCAGTATTACTCACACAGTGCCCGTCGTCTAGACACGTACTCACATCATACACGCATACACCACCCAACACCATTAGCGTTAAACACTGGGTGTGGCTGCGCGCTGCGATATGTGTCAGTTGCTATCAGCTCGCCTTGTGACACGGCCCATATTATCACCACTATCATGGGCAGCATTTGTTGGATAAATGGTTTTCGATTGGCTTAGGGGCAATTTGTTGGGCGGTCGCCAAGGCGACAGTGCCAATCAATGTCAGAGCTGTCACTCATGTTATTAAAGAAACAAAGGGCTGACCACATGGGCTGGCTGAACACCAGGTCCAATTACACACGAAAGGGGGAGAATTCGTGCGGCTAGAATCAAGCCCCCGTACAGAAGAATAGATGAAATATCTTTACGGTTAAATGAGTCAATTCTTGTGCACACGGTTGAAATCCTGTAGTTCATGGAAGCGAAGCAAATCAGCTCCACCGTCGATACTGTGCACAAAAGATCCCCTGTACTCTAAATAAACCGATCTGACTGGGGTTTGTTATTTTTCCAGTTGCTGCTTCAAACACCAACTTGTGCCCGAGACTTCGAAAGCAACGGAGAACCCCAAAATGTCCCCAAATGTGGACCGGAGTTGCCTCAACAGGAAATCGCTCACAAGCAACGTGAGTTGTTCATTTTGTAGCTAAGCTCTTTCTTTAAGCACCTTGATAATTCTTAGAATAACAAGACTGACGAACTAGCGCCACTGGCTGGTTGAGGTAATGGCGCCTAGTGTGCATGTTAATTGGCACTAATTATCCCCATTGTTATCCCTTCGTGGGACCGAGCTCAGTATTCAATAGACTACGGGTCATGCGCAGTCGCTGCTTCCGGCGGATGGAAAATAACACCAGTCATTGGATTTTATTCATAATTTGCACATCACCTAACCCCCTCTCCCTAAGAAATATGGCTCGGAGCTACGTTGCTAATTTGGGAGCTTGTTGGTTGGGATAGATTTGACGCGATGGTATACGGCACCTTACCCCGGTATAATCAGCGTGTAATCATTCGGAGGGCCTACGGTGTGTAAGCATTGCTGGCGGGTACAAGGCATCGCGCCGCGCGCCGCTCAGTCTAGCAATGAAAGCCAACGAGAAGAAAAAAACAACTGAATATTGTCATGCGCAATCAGGCGGCCACTTCGCAATGGCGACCAATCATATTTGACATATCTGGTTGGCCGTCTTTCCATGCGCAACTACGCGTAAGTGATACATGCAGACTCTCTCGTGTCAGTAAAATTCTATGTTCAATTGAAAGTCAATCATAACATGCTATACTTGCAGAAATTGTTCACAGTGAAACTGTTCTGACAAACACACGCGTTCATGAGTGTACATGGATATAAACACAGATAATATCTGTTTATCTCTAACAAGCAGTATAGGCCTATATAAAATCCTTCTGAATAAACATTCAAATGCGAAATGTAAAATTGGAGATTCGAGAAGGCCGGACTGACGTTTAAACAATTCATTTGATACCAGTAAAGTACATCCTTCCTGCCCATAGCTCAAAATATTAAGGCTTTAAGCCCACGATGCTTGGCCAGTAACAATCGTGTTTTCCCCGCAGCGCGAGCAGTCTTGTACTCTTTGTCCGCTTCTTCCGGTTGTCACCTGTTCAGTAAGCAGCGAGGATAAACATATATTTTCCCGCCTTTTCGCGGAGATTTTTTTTCTCTCTCTCTCTTACTTTTAACCATTTCTCGCCGTCTTTTCACCAGTTCCAGGCCTACTACTCGTAATTTGCGGAATGCAATTGTTGACGTGTTGTTTGGCAAGACCGCGCAAGTGCGGATCGGGTTTCCCAGCGACCAAAGTGCCAACCGGTCTCAGTATTATATTCGGGTATTAGTGGAGGCTGGGCTCGGCCAGAAAGAATAGAGTTGGTGGTGAAACTTGGCTGGGGCTCGGGGGAGAATAAAATGTGCACTATCGGAGGCGAAGGGATAGGTGGTCGGTACACAAACCTGCCACCAACACTCGGGATCGTTTTCCCGGCAAGAAAGACTCGCCTGTCGCCTGTGTCAACTCGGGCCAACCCCACACAAGAATTCTCTTGGCGCGCTCTTTTTCAAATTTACTGCGAACCCGTCATACCGTATCAATGTCGCCATGAAATATGGCCCCTGTGGTTGATTGTCCTTTTCTTATACAACCAAACATGTACTTGCGGAGAAAATTGAAACCAAACATGTACCTGGTACATGTACATGCAGAGAAAATTGATTAAACCCATATAGAGGAAGGAGGTGGTGCTGGAAAGGAGTAAGGAGAACCGGCTTTGTCTGATATTTTTTCCTCCAAGAAAGTTTGCTCAGTATATTCGGCGGGAATTTGATAGTGATTGGGTTTCCAACGAAAACTGCCGTTATCCCCAGTCAACATAAAGTTTGAATAATTTCTAAAGTATTTTGTGTTTAGTTATCATTTATATTGTTTAATTTCCATAGTGTAGGCCTTGAATACTTACTTAATGCCACCACAGACGTTAACTTTGTTCTCATACTCGGTGTGGTTCCCTTTTTGCATTGTCAACATCGAAGAATTTTTAGACAGTCGCAAAATCTTCACATTGGAAAAAAAGTCTCCTTTCCACAGCGTTTGATCGCAACTGGCGCAGAACTCCACCCACAAAATCATGAATAATTTAGCCAAATGGACACGCCCCCGGGCAAGAATGATTGACAAAATGCGCAACGCCGTGTGTGCGTTTGATCTACTCGACTGACGTTCTTATACAATGTATCCGGTTTATCACCCGCCTCTTATTCTTTATTGGGATGCGTTTGTTTCTTAATCCCCTCGTTTATCTTCATAGAATGATATATACGTCATTATTACCATATCATCCCTTCCACTTAAAGGGAGAGTACATCATTTGCAGTGACCCCAATTTGTTTCATGAGTTGCAAGAAAAACCTTACTAAAACAGTTCATAACAATGGTACCAAACACCACATGAATTTATTTCTGTCCAAAATGGTATTTTGTGTGAGAAATTAAAGATAATTAATTTAATTGATAATTTTCTAGAAACATAAAAGTTATTCACTTTCAAATGAGACATCAACGAAAACAAAACGACCGACGTTTAGTTATCGAACAATTACTGTCAACATTTTAGACTTGCCGTGCTCGGTCCGCAACGCGCAGCGCACAGGGGGGCGGGTGTGGGGGGTGGGGGAGGGGGGTGGGGGGAGGGGGGAGGGGGCGGGTCACTGATAATTTGTGGTGGGGGAGGGGGGGGGGGGGGGGGCGGGTGCACGTGCTCCCCCAGGCCCCACCCCGTAGCTACCCCGCTGAGTATACGTGCACTGCTATTGGTCATGCGATAGCAACAGAACGAGCCTCAAGTGGAAGTAGTCGGGTGCCAAAAAGATCGTGCGATATGACCATCGATATATATACACTGGATGAAGTATGCAATAACAGTTGGCTATACGAGAATTGAAGCCACGCGCCGGCCGCCATTGTACCCCACGAACAATGCTTGGCCTAGACTGCTCCCCGGTCCATGCGATCGCTTGCATTCCACTTAACACATGTATACCATGATGTAGACTAGTGAAGACAGTATGACAAGTCTGGGCAAAGAATTACATTTGGTGGGGTACAATGGCGGACGGTGGCTTCAATTTTAGACGTCATTGCTTCATCCAGTGTATATATATATATATATCAATGGATATGACGCGCACGACGCTATATACAATACAGCTACTCCGTCAGTGTTTCAAATTCTATGCGGTATACCTATTGTGATTGAATTTGACCGAGATTGGGAGGGAATTCTTCGTGTTTGACGAGGGATAAAGTACCAGCTTCTAAATAAGAACCTGTGATGTAATGTGGGCGAAGAAGGTACGTGCCATGTTTCGTTGGTGTGTGTTGTGGTACTGATTTGTGAGCAGCCTTCTGAGCTTTACACGCGGTGCTTATGATAATGACCAAAAGCTTCGCAGGGGTCCCGCACCGAAATTCAGTGCGGGCCTCAACCAATCAGCGATGAGCTATCATCGTGATTTTCCAGACCTGATGTGCGCGCATCCACAGCAAGTCTGGGTACGAGACTAATATATCTACTGATATATCATTAACGTAAACTTTATTGGCAGATCTACGTTGAAATATTTAAAGGTATTAACGATTTACATCGCGGTCATTTATAGAAATGGTGGCTTTGGGTGAACACTTTTATCACACAAATCCCATCGCGTGTCAGATAGCGGAGACAAAACCAATAGCCAGTGTTATTATTAACATAATAAAATTGTGCAATCTGTTTACATTCAAAACCACCGGACGAATTTGTGGTCAGTCAAAGGATGAGAAAGGTTTCACACTCCGTGATTTTTTCGATTACAATGTACTTGGGGATAATGCTTGAGGCGCAAGAGGGCGCTGTTTCGTTTTCAGTTAACGAAGGAGTAGTTATGTGAATGGACTACTGAAGTGCAAACGTCACCCTTTGTGTGTTGCCAAGGTTACTGGGTCTAAACTGTTTTCCTGCGATTTAGCAATGGACGTTTCGGATTACCAGCGAACGTTTAGACCCAATTATCATGGGAACTGACGTCACACAGTAGTCTATCTCGCCAGTTGTAAATCAGAACAAGCAGGGGTATACGGGTTGTAAGGTGTAACCAAATGCTCTTATACAAAATATCGCGAACGGAGACTAGCTAAGAATATTACCTGTAGTTTACTCTCTTGGTGGCGCACTTCTCGAATGTGTGAGTGCGGACGTCCGGGAACTCCAATTGTTGCCTTTGTGTTGTTCCGGATGTAACAGTCGTAGAGATGCCCAGCCGGCGTACTCAGTAGTTCCAATGACCACATACACTACTTAAAGGGACAAACCGGCTTCGTTGGGCTATTTTGGGCTCGAAATAGACCCATACATAATTCTGAAAGTCTGGCCGAAATAGACTGAAGAGAACCTGAAAAAGAAATCGAGGTCACGTGATTTATCGGAACCAGATTTAGTTTTATTTCCAGCCGTATGGCCGTGTGATACACAGTGTATTCCTGAAATTTATTACTGCAGTAGGCCTACTGCATCAAATTCAGCTCTGATTTTTTTTCAAAATATTTATGAGTATTTGACAAAGGAGACTATTTATTCAGGTTATGAAACAAAGTTAAACATAACTCTGAAAAATCGAACATAAAATTTTGACACAAAGTCCGAGGAACCGAAGCGAGTTCCACCGTGGACAGTCTACCGGGCAATTTGACATTTAGCCCCACGGCGCACACACGGTGCCCGCCCAAAACCGGTACAGTGCCGTGGAACTACAATTGTACGTTCGTGAAGACAAACCATGAATGTCAGCTCCTCTACGGAAAACGGAAAAACCCATTCGGTCGTCCAGGCTGTCCAGTGAAATCTTCAGCAGAAAATGAGTGATATCCAAAGCAAAAAGCTGCCAAGTGAAGAGCGAATCGTTTCCGACAAAGTCGTGAGTCTCGCGCGATAGTGAACGGCTGGTAAAGCGTATAACTCGACTATTTACCGTTTTTATTAATTTTCAGCTTTTGTGGTTAATTACGGGACATTTTGACGATCTTTTTTTCACAAGGACCATCCAAAAAATATTGTCAAGGATGCTGTATCACTAAATGATGTAAACAGTAGGCCGGTGTGTACCTTTAAAACATTTAACGGAGCGAGTCTAGATCACATTTTGACCCACCTATTTTTTTCCACGGGTGTTAAGATTTTGATACCATATGTATTTTTCTCATTACCATTCTGAAATTCCGCGTTTTCAATCCGTATATTGGTCGAAAAACCACCAATGTTTTGTAAACTAATTTATCTGGTTCCATAAAGCAGTGCAGTAATTATACCTAACCTTTTTACATCTAGGCGATATCCAAATTGGAGATTGCAAATTTCCCGTTTTCTTCCCATGGGGAGGTGATTGTTGGGTTAAAACAAAATCCATTTTGAAATGATTATTAAAATAACAATTTTTGTTCGTCAATTTTATTTAGTTGTAACAAAATCAGTCACACTGGAGGTACGGTAGAGCACGGTACAGCACGGTTGAAGATCGGCGTCTACCGTGCTCTACCGCAGAGGTAACCGTATCGGTACCGTGGGCTACCGCGCTCTACCGTGCTCTACCGTGCTCTACCGTACGCCACCGTGCACGTACCGTGTTCTATGTGACTGTCGCTTTACTTTGTATGACCACCACGGGCATTCACACATTCCATACAACGATTAGGCATAGATCGGATGAGTCTAATGTAACGTTGAAGAAGATCTGCCCATCCCTCAACAAGAGCTGTTTGAGGTCAATGACTGTCCTAGAGGCTGGTGACAAGGCTGGCTCACACACGTCTCCCAAGCATATCCAAACAATGTTGTATGGGATTCAGATCCCGTGACCTAGCTGGCCAGTCCATAACCTCCATGTCCTTATCCTCCTGGAAGTTCATCGATACACGAGCAGTGTGGGGATGGGCATTATCCTGCATCAAATTGAACTCTTCTCCTACTGCAGCAGTAAAAATGTCGTATGATTAAGGATTTCATCACGATATCTCGGTCTAGTTATGGCGTCTTAGCGAATAATGTACAGGAACTGTATGCCTAAACAGATGTCATCCAAACCATCACCGAACAACCACCATATATAGTGATGTCCCCTAACTTGGCGCACTTCGACAACTCACTGGAAATCCGCTCGCTTTGTAGCAAAACCCCCTAGCAGATTTAGTTGAAACTTACACACCGTGCAGTAGAATTCATATAGGCTCCAAGAAAAAGTAATACTTCAATATATTGACTCATCAACAAGTATAAAATAACACAAACAATCAGGACAAAACGACGAACACTTTTTCCCGAAATCGCCCGGACTGTTCCCTATCGTGGCGCACTCGACGCTGATTGGCTGAAATGTTGAGAACCATGCTACGGTGGCCCATAAAGACCACTAGCACGCACATACGTGACACAGTACACAATGCCAGTATATATGCCTGGTTTAATTTACGTGAAATGCCTATTAGAGGCTTCCGTGTATGGTGTCATGTCAACCTGAAGCGAACGGCGATGCCTTCACATTCCGGTGAATTTCTAGTAAATTAATGATTCGTTTCCGTATTTTAGTTTTGGAATTTATGAAGGTAGCCTACTTGAGAACTTTATTTCCTTTTAATGCCAAGTGCAACAGATTGTTTATTGCATCAAGAGAGAACGGAAAGTTAAGTGCGTCACGTTAGGGGCCGCGCCACGATAGGGGACATCAACAATAATATAAG
This sequence comes from Henricia sp. BOLD:AAB3569, assembly GCA_037783545.1. Classification (NCBI taxonomy): domain Eukaryota; kingdom Metazoa; phylum Echinodermata; class Asteroidea; order Spinulosida; family Echinasteridae; genus Henricia; species Henricia sp. BOLD:AAB3569. The sequence goes on from JBBELK010000540.1 coordinate 25,554, forward strand.
CATCAGCTTGAAAACTTTGGACCACATTATGCTGCAAATCGTTCTCCTTGGTGTCTCTATACACCCTCGTACAACCATCATTGTGTGATACAGTGAGCCGACTCTCATCTCAGAACAACACAGTTGCCCAGTCAGCGATCTGCCAATTTTGATGTTTTTTGCTGAAATCCAGCCCGACTCTACGATGGTGTGCTGTCAATATGACACATGTGACAGGTCTTCGGGCTCTCGTACGTTGTTCACGGAGCCTGTTCCTCACTGCTTGGTCACAATTCGTGTCCCAGTGACATGTCGAAGTTCACTTTGCAGATTTCTGGCAGTGTTAAAGCTCTGTCGGAGAGCAGATTCACCAAATAGCGGTCTCCGCTGGCCGTAGTACAGCGTTGGCTGCCTTGACCTATAAGTGAATTACCAGGTGAAATTTCAATTAATAATATTAACATAGATAAAACGGACTGTATTAAGTTTCTTGGGTTAGTGATTGATTCTAGGTTAACCTGGAACAATCATGTTGATTATTTATGTACAATTATTAGTAGGAATATTGGTGTGATTTATAAAATTAGAGATTTTGTTCCATCATATATCCTATTTTCCCTATATAATACCTTAGTGGTGTCGTATATAAATTATGGAATACTTGCTTGGGGTAATTCTGCATCCAGTAACATTAATAGGTTGTTTCGTCTACAGAAACTTGCATTACGTACAATTAATTTTTCTGAATTTAATTCTCATACTGATCCATTATTTTACCAACATAAAACATTGAAAATTAAGGATATTTATTATCATCATCTTGGGTCCCTTATGTATCAGTCTATTTTAAAAACATTACCTTCTTCCATCAATTCAATGTTCATTCGGAATTTTAATGTACATAATTATCCTACCCGACAGGCTCTTCACTTCCATCTTCCGTGGACTCGTACCTCATTTGCACATACAAATTTGAGATATGAGGGGCCCAAGTTATGGAACTCACTTAGTGATTTATTGAAAAAATGTACAAACCTTGCAATATTTAAGCGCACTTATAAATCCACTTTACTTTCTAATTATCATTAATTTATAATACATGTATTACTGGTACTTATCTCAAGATTCCCATGCTGGTTTTAGGCATAAGTTTTGTTTGTTCTTGTATTGTGTAGTAAATTAAGGTATTGCAACTTATTTATTTGTATGGAGAGCCAAAGTGTAATGTCAACAGTGGTATAAGTGGATCTTTATCCCTTCAATAGTACATGTATGTATGTATAGTAAACACTTTTACAAGTTTGGTGTGGAGCCACTGTCACATGTATAGAGCGATGTATAGTTATGACGTATTAACTTTGGTTCCCCATTAGGGACCCATAATTAACAAGCTAGACTTCTTTGGGTTCCTCTGCACTTTCACTTTTCCTTTATAATGAGCGAATGCAATGTTCTGACTGGTTATTTATTTTGTGAAAAGTGTGGAAATAAAACGAATTGAATTGAATTGAATTGACCTTATCTTCTGGTATATCCCTGTCTCCTGATAGCATCTCCCCGAACGTCCAACCACGACACAGCAAACCTCCGGGCGACCTCTCTCTGAGTGAAACCATTCTCCAATAGCTGAAATGCTTTGACTATTTCGGTTAACTCAAAAACCGTCTAACCCATCACACAGCCTCCCCCCTCCCCCAAAAAAACCACACACACACCAAAAGTAGACATAGACGCTGGAACAACTGCAAAAGCTTTCCCATTTTGTTTTGGTGAAGAAAACTGCAATGTCCAGAATTTGATTTTATCGGCTTCTTGTAGGATATTGAAAAACGTACATGCACTCTAACATTCCTTTATCTTGAATTGTTTTGTATGAATGATCTCGAACTCACTAAAACTACTTGGGGAGTGTTCAGCCAAATAGAAATGTAGCTAAAATCCATTTGAGTAAACAAAATAATAACTCGCTCCATTAATTGTTTGGAGTGGTGTGTTTATTAGGCCTAATGCGCGTAGACATTGTGCTTTCATTTCGTAGGTGTATGCACAACTTTTGAAGATGCATCAAATTGTCAATTATTTCCCATGGTGAATGCAGTGTTGGAAATCCGATGGGAATTTCGAGATTTGAAAGATCGATCCATAAGTGACAACCCGCGAAATCAGATCTTTAATGAAATATCAATAGTTGTTCCTTGTAAATTTGGAATCCGCAGAGCTGAGTGATAATGGTCCTCATTTATCCTAGCCAGAAATGATCCCTAACTACCGGCGTTTGATGGGCGGAAGTTTTGCTTAGCGACTAGGCACGATAATCGAAGTCGCGGTTCTCGCGAGGCCGTCGTTTGGTTTCATCCGATGCCGGCGACTTCTCGCTATTCCACCCTGAACGTGTGCCCCAAACCTGGTCAAACTCACGTTCTTTTTTCCTCCTCCACGGAATTTCTTTTAAGTGCCAGAGATTTTTTTTTCTTCTCCCAACTCGCTTTGTCAACTCGCCTTTCGCATCGGTCACCCGCGCGGTGATGCCCGCGTGACATGAGCTAGGGCCTCCTTTGTTGATAGGGTGTATAGAAAACGATTTCCTCCATGCATTTATGATCCGATCAATATTTTTTCTTCTTGCTAACCAAGCAAGCAGAATCTGTCGGTGTGTCGGCCAGCGCCAGACTGCCCGCGGCCATCCCTTCTAACTAAATTACCGCATATCCGATACCATCCTCCTTTTTCTTCAGCGGCGAACTCAACGCGCTCTCCACCGAAAACAATGCGGCCAGTTTAAATCACGGGCTCGCCAATAAAACTTGGAGGTTTAATGAATATCGAGCGGTGTCGGTGTGAATTCAGTGTAAACCAAGTCGCGCCGCGGCATCTTACTACATGTGTGCTTTCAAGGGAAAAAAATATGATGCAGTTAGTTGTTGTCGGCCATGTGAAATGACACGCACACTTCGGTTTGCTTGCCATAATTCCAGTTGGCAAAAGGGTTGATACCCTTACTTGGCGAAACCCTCTAAAATGGAGTCTTCGTGGTCAGTGATACTCCGGACTGCGTGGGAACAAAGACTTTATTTGTCATTCAAACAACCCGTGCAGTGACTCATCCTATCACCGTGAACTTGCAGAAACAGACACCATGACAACAACCAAAATAATCAACGTTTTGTCTACTAGAATGGCAAAAGAAGCAAAATGTGTCAAAACTACATATTTCTGTAAGATTGAAATGGTAACTCTGATAAGCCCCGTCAACGGCAGTCAACAACTTGTATTGTTAAAATTAGCAAGTTATTAATAACGGCAAGGCTACATATATTACACTCCAAGTAGGCTATGGTCTGCCTCTTTTATGGTTGGGACGTTCGCAACAAAACGTTGGGCTTGTCCAACCAAACTATAGGCAATAATTCATGCGCCATCGTTTTGTTGAAAAACATCCCAAGTTGGAACAGGTGTCATCAGATACATTTTGTTTAACATACCACGATTATTGAGAACGGTATTGTGATCATTTGAAATCAAATGAATAGGTGAAGCATTGCAAAGCCTCATTCATGAAGCCGTCGCTATTTCTTTATAAAAGAACTACAACTACAACGATGAGCAAAACAGCATTCATCATGCATTATGTGTGGGCACACTATCCAGAAATTCTCACCTGAATTCAATAATACAGAGCAATAATATGTTGACACGTTTCATGTTTTATCGTGTTTTATCTCCGCACTGTCTATTAATAACTACAACTGAGGGTGATTTTGCTTTCTAATTTGCTATTGCAGAAGAGATCGATTGGAGAATGTATTGTGGAAATTATGCATTGTGTGATTTCTAATCGAAACCATATGCTCTATGGCGACACCGAATGTGATTACTGGCTTTTGTATACTCTCAAAATCATTCCATTTTTATATATTTACTTTTGCCGAGCAAGGAACGCCTTGGCGAAAAGGAAAGGCCTCAATGTTGTTATTAACTTATAGTTGGAATATGATTGAATACACACGCGGGACAATTCACCTTTCCCCATTCATTTAGCTTCTTCTGACCCGTTGCATTTTCACCTGTACTTTTGGCTCTGCTCTGAGCAAACAATTTCTAGGTGCTAATGAACTGATCCAACATCGAATTTCAACTACATTGAAGGTAGATCGATAGTTGCACTGAGGAAAATGGGAAACTCAATCAAAGAGGATCCGCTAGCAGCATCGTGTGCACCGGGTATACAGCCCATGCAGGTAGTGCACCACGTTCCGGCTTGATATGCTGTGCAGGCTGACACCGGCCGCCGCCGTACCGGTACGGGAGCCAGGTTACAGAGAGACGGTTACTGTCAGGGAATTTTGACAGAATGACACTCAGGGGTTGAACTTGTGGCGAAGGGTGGGAGAGGTAATGAATAAATGACCAGGCAAGACCCACTGGCCCAAATGCAGCTCAATCACCATAGCTACCGGCTACAAAACCACGCTTCATCAACGTACACGGTTTAATATCGACACCAGCATACAGAAAAACAATAAGTGTTACAAGTTTCTTTCGGAGGCAGGTGAGAAAATCCAATAGCGATCGACATCAATATGCCAGTCAGTTCGCTATGTTGGTGCCTGGGGCACTGGTACCCTCCCTCAACCATGCATCACCACTACCGGCCACCCCTAATTTGGGGCCAAACTCAAATAACACCTTAGATAATGTCGAATAACCCCGAGCAGCAAAGCTATACTCAGCGAGCGTCATGGACGTGTAGCCCATGGCATAAAGCGAATTTCATTTGGGTTGGGATTCCGGAGACATTTCGTCCGTATAGTTAAGTTGCAATCGACGCAAGGTGCGGGTTGCAGTCAGGGACGTTTTACCCTGCCTCTCACACGCTTATAAAATAATAACTACATACTTTTTTCTGCCATAAACGCTGCAAGACGCGGAATGTATGGGACATAACAACCACAAAACCCTCAGCAAACTTTTATCTAGTCTGGTTTTTAAAGACCATTTAGCCTAGTACATTCGGACAGTAAACACTCTGATGTCGTTACAGTTTATGATGTTGGCGAAAACAGCAATAACCCAACAACTACATGTATAAATATAATAAATAAATCTTTCTCAACCGTGAACTACGATATGTTAAACGTAATACGATACGTATACACAGTTGTAGTCAGAAGTTTACATACAACTGTGTTAAAACTGGTGTGCTTAAACTTGCTTTGTCACCATTTTTGTAACAGTCTTTACTGTTTTTTTTTGTAACAGTCGTGATTTTGTGGAATTCCTCACGTGCTTGCAGTACTTAAAACATAGCTTGCACACCTTGCAATGGTTCGGGTAGTCCTGTTTACCATTTTGGGTGATGATGGTAGTGGTGTACATTTATGTAAGCTTCTGACTTCAACTGTATGTGGTGGTACATGATATGCTTTGTTGGACTATAGCCTACACTACACAAATATTGTCACCGTTGCAGTAACACTTGAGGATTTAAAACCGATTTTGTCTTCTTCTGTGTCACACTGAAAACTCACAAATATTCACAGCATTGCTGTATTCACAGAATTGCTCAAAGGAGCGTGACAAGATCACATTTTTTGACCTCCCATTTCTCCCATGGATGTTGACTGAGATTTTGATACCATATCGTTTGTCATGTTTTTCATTACCATTCTGAAATGTTGCGCTCTCATTGCGCAGCTAAAGATGTTGTAAAAAAACCCGATGTTTAGTAAACTGATTTACCGGGAGCGTAAAGTTGAATACACCGCCCACTTTGTTTCCGCATCCACAAGTTGCGATTTAATGTGTTTGTCCATCTGTAAGCTTCCGCACCGCGCCATTTAACTGTGGGATAGGCCTACTTACTCACATTGAAACCTTTGATACAAAATATCTGCGTACACATATAGAATCACAATATTTCTTGAAATACTTTGGTGTTTTTTTAGCTTCAATGTGACAAAAATTCCAACAGATTTGAACTTGAAAGACTTTCGCGTAAAGTGCAGTACGATCCCATCCCAGCCCGGGTTCAATCGCGACCTTGTGACGTCATACACGTATCACTATCCGCTACGCGTTTGAACGTCACGGATATCGAGCTCGCTATGCGTACGCACTTAACGAGTAGTGAAATCTCGGATTTCCAGTGTTTTACCTCATTTTACGTTGCGATTACGTAGCCAAGTTGAAAAGAGTATGAATTATGAATGTCTGCGAACTTTTTGTGCAGTTCAAAGCTTTGGATTAAAAATAATATTAATATCAAAGCCGTGTTGTGCCGGTAGTTGTTCCGCTGTCGGAAATAGACTCCTTTTAGCTAACACGCTGTAGTTTTGGAGTTGCGAAACCACAGAAATGCCACTAACGGTTGCGGATAGCTAAACGTATGCGAACGCGTATATGGGTCTTTCTATAAATTAGGGGTCCAATGTTGGTGTGCCCCGTTACATTTTACATCTTGTTTTTTGTAAATTCAGGACACATTCTTTAAATACTTTCCATCTCAAAAAGTGAGTACATAAAGTACAATTCATACAAATTGACCCCTAATTTTTAGAAAGACCCATATACCCGTCGGCTTGCGAAACCTCGCTAAAATGTCATCACTCTACCGATTACATGTAGAACTGGTCTATATAGCGTCGCGTGGTGGCGCTATAGGCCCTACAATGAACTCGGATCTGGGTACCAGCAGCTCAGTCAAGTTTAGTACAGAAACTGATGTATTACAGAGAGTACCAGTCTCTCCAGGCCGGACGTCGTGTCTATTGAGTCCTGGTTTTTAAAAACAATTGTCACACCAGTCTTTAGTTTTTCTTTGAAAATACTGATCCTGTGCGTGTGGATATTTGCATGAAGATTTCAATGTGAGTAATTATGCTACAGTTATATTGGCGCGATGCAAAATCTTGTGAATTGAAAAATACAATCCGACCTCCAATTCTGATGTGGAAGCGAAACGCCATATCGCTCGGTCGTGTTATTGTTTACGGATCAAGTCGTTAACTTATCTCAAATTAGTTTGTCCATATGTACGGTTGACCCTGCTGTGCAGGACATGTAGATATCTTAGACTTACCACAGTCTCCGCATATCGGCCTGTGAATGGAATTCGACACAAGACAAATTCACAGGTCCCAAGCCGATGTAAGGATGACGCAATCTGATGCAATTATAATTGATGATGATGCAATCAGTGCATTCAGAAAAAATACTTTTCGCAAAGGTGGTCTTACATTTTTGGCCACGACTTTATTACATGTATCACGGACTTTATTAAAAGAACTGTAATTACATGACATTCTGAGGTCTTTTTGTTTTGTACGGTACAAGCGTAGAAGGGACATGAATAAAACAATTAAGTCATAGTTATGACTTAGCACAAGTCATAATTATGACTTATAAGTCATATATATGACTTATCGTAAGTCATAATTATGACATAGACCTATATGCCATAAATAAGACTTATGGTAAGTCATAATTATGACTTACCATATGTCATTATGACTTGCCATAAATCATATTTATGACTTAATTTATTTTTTATTCATGTCCCTTTTACGCTTCGGTATTTTGCTTGTTTGCAATTGTTTTAAACCATGGTTTCCTTTATCTGTGTTACAAGATGCTGAACAAATTTTAGTTTCATATTGCTCGTAACTTCGATTATTTTAAATCATTGTGTTGTCGTCTACGTACAGTGTTTATTTCGTAACCCTTGTGGTTTGTTTGGCTTGTTTGTTAGCGAATTGACATGCGTGGCAATCTCGCACTTTCAAAACACCCCGTTTTATTTGTGACTTGTGCACCAAATAGACTCTTGGGCCTTTACGGATGTTATAATGCGACAAACAACTTCAGCTTTTGAAATTTAACCTATACTTTAAAAACTAGCCTGCCAAAATTTAACCTATACACGAATGCAACGATGTTTCAGAGAACCTTTCAAATCCATGCATATTTTTTTTTGTGTTAAAGATCCAATACATCATTTGCAGTAATCCAACATTTTACTTCGCGAGTTGAAAAGAAAAACCCGACTAAAACTGCTGATAGCAGTGGTAACAAACACCACATGATTTTTCCCGTGTAAAATGGTACCTTTGTGGCATGCAGAAATTGTCTACCAAAGGCGCTTTTTTTATACCATTCATTCGTTGTAAATTTATAAACCACCTTAAAGGAAGGGACAGCACTTGCAAAGGGTTGCCTAACTCTGTACGCTTTATGTATAAGTCGCCATCTTTTGCAGTTCGGCGCTCGGACTTGAGAGGGCGTGAGTCAGGTCACAACAGATTTTACACACGTTTACGTCGTGTGGGAGTCGGGAAACAAGGCAACAATCTTGACGTCATCCATGCAATCATTGAATGATTGACGTCATCATCCCTTTCAAAATTTCAAATATGGCGCAGCACATAGTTGCATTAGTTGCAGAGTTTATCATCAAAATTAATTGGGTTGCCGACGTTGAAAACAAGATTCCCTGATTCTCGTGAATGTTTATGCACCGGGCAATAAATCAGTAATATCTTATGATTAAATTCGTCGATAACTTCAAACAAATGTTGTCCCATCCCTTAAGCTCTTAATTTTCTACAGGAAGGCCCTATTTTGGACAGAATAACACCATTGCTATCAACATTTTGAGAGAGGCTTTCACGTCAAGTCATGAAGTAAATTTGTTTGAGTCAATGCAAATAAGGCAACGGGGCTTTATTATAAATCCTTCATCCCGCCTGTTATTTATTTAAATGGATCATTTTACAAGCAATATAGCTGGAAATAAATTCCTCCGGCGATTCCGCATTTCACTAGAGAATTTTAAAAGAGTGAGATAAATAGCCTGTACATCGATACAAGCCACCTCTTCTTGTATTTTGGTATTCTGTCAATTTATATGATAATGCGGCAATATTGAAATAGGATAAGACAGTGCGTTCATCTTGGCATTCCGTTTCTGAGAACAAAATTTGAGCCAAGGCAAATTATCAGGTGCTGAGCTGTAATTTCGGTACACTCATTTTATAATAAGCGATTTGTTTTAATGTGCAGCACTCGCAGTTATACATTTTCAAAACCAGGATTATACTTTTAAGGTAGAACATTACACATTATTGGTAAACTGTTAAAAGGGGGGTTATTTGCACTCGTGATTAGAAGCCCGTGTTGATCAAACTGCCCTGTACAAAACTCAGCCATAGGTACAATAATACTTGCATGGTAAATCCATGCATGGTTTTTGTCTTTTGCAGAAGACTTGTTTTTTTTAGACAACCACCTTCAGTTGTTAATTTCTAAAAAAAAAAAACCCATTTTGGACTGAAATAAAATCATGTGGTGTTTGGTATACCATTGTTATTAACATTTTTAGTAACGTTTTTCTTGTCAACTTGTGAAAACAAACTTGGGGTCACTGCGAATGATGTAGGCCTACTTTACCTTTCTTATTTTTATTCAATGTTTTATTTCAACTACTACTGTTGACCGGACCATCTTACAAGGGTTAAACGACGAATATAAGAGAATATAGGCCTACATAAATAACTTAGGTACGTGTTATAAAGAGTATATTTAACCAATAGTATTAAACTTGTATCAAACATTATAATTGAGATGATGTAAACTATCCAAGCTACAGTAATTAATTGAAGAGATTATAAGATATTTTGAAACATTCCAAGAACATCGACCTTCTAACCTCCCCCCACCCCACCCCCCCCCCCCCCCCCCCCCCCCCACCCCCCCCCCCCTCCCCCTCCCCCTCCCCCGTCCCCCTCCCCCTCCCCTCTCCCCTCCCCCACCCAATTTACAACATTTTAGCCAGCTGCTATGAGGAATGGTAGATTTTCCGTATCTTTCTGTGTTACATTTTACTCTTGTCAACCCTGACATGTTGCGCAAGACCCGTGCGTTTACAGATTTTGATGGTGGTAGCAACTGTCTATTTTGAGTTTAACAATTTCATTCGAAAGTTAACAAACAAATAATTTATTCGCTCTGTCAGACTGTAACTTGGTCAATTCAAGGCATTCACTGTAACTGTATTTCTTGCCAAGCATTATTCGGAAAGCTCTCTTTCTAATGGTCCCTCGTTTCCTTCCTCCATGGTTTTAACGCACTACACTATATAGGCCTACTCGCGTGTCCCGACTAGGATATACCCTGAGAACTCGGGATGTCTTGAAACCATGCCAAATGCCCAAAGTTGAGTCCGGCGGGAAATTTGGATAGTAAGTATCGTACGAAACGAATTGTAGCAAATCGTACAGTGGGCGATCAAAAGTTCGTAAAGAAGTCTACGACATGCGACAACCTGCGAAGCACTACGAAATCGTAACTGAATCGTATCTTTAGGAATCGTAGCAAATCGTATCAAAAAATCGCACAGTGGGAGGCCCGCTTACGGTACACCTTGCGTTTTGTACGTGATCCGATCACGATAGCGCATGTTGTGCAGTCGCATCAAGGTGTACGGATTTTGCGATGCGTTCCGATGGCGATGTGGTCACGATTGTATGTACTAGACCGTCGCAACGCAATCACAGAATTTCAAGCATGCTCGAAATTTGGCGTGTCTGTGCAATCGCAACGGAGTCGGAACGCAAGGTGTACGGCCGGCTTTAGGCTACAATCTTGGCCGCAGTCACAAAGGAAAATCATGTCGTGCGTCCGTCGTTGGGAAAATGGGCACTATTTTATCGTAGAGTAAATCGTACGAATGTCCTGCGATTGTCCTGCGACTATCCTACGTTTGTCGTACGATGTTTTTTCGTGGTGCGATTGTCGCAAGACAAGACAACCATCATACGAGCATCGCAGGACCATCGTACGTCAATCGTTAAGCGGGCCTCCCACTGTGCGATATTTGCCACGAATTTCATACGAATTGGTACGATTAGGTACGATTGGGTACGATTGTGTGTAGAGTCTATAGGCAGTCTGCGATAATCGTACCAATTCGTAGGTAATTCGTGGCAAATATCGCACAGTGGGAGGCCTGCTTAAGACTGTCCTACGATTATCGTACGATTTTGAGGGCCTTGGAAAACCCTAAAATCGTACGGTAATCGTACGCATGTCTTGGGACAGTCGTACGATTATGCTACGACATGGCCACGAGCGAAAAAAGGCCCACGGCAACATTTTGATTTTGGTCCGGACCAAAATGCCACGACAGTCCTCTACGACGCTATTTTTCGTCGCAGGACACCCAAATATCGTAGGACAGTCTCACGACTATCGCAGGATTTTGCCCTATTTTCTGTCGTGGACCCGTCGTAAACCCGTCCTACGACGTATGTGACAGGAGGCTTTAGCCTACAGAAATATCTAATACATTGATGCAGCAATGCTTCAGAAAATGTTTAAAATTGGGCCAAAAAGTCACATTGCTTTTTAATTGTTGTGAATACTTTGAGTAAAGGCTTGGTCACAACAAACCCACGACGCATTTGTGCCACTACACGACAGAAAATTTGGGCAAATCGTGGGTCATCGGGGGTCGTCGCAGGACAGTCCTACGAAATTTTGAGCATCGTGGCATCGATGGACATGCACCTTTTTTGCTCGACGAAATTGTTTTGTGGTATCTATGTCTCGTGGCTGTCGTGAGTCTGTCCTACGACAGTCTTACGAAAAAAAACAGACCGGGCCTCGTTATATAGTCGGGAGACGGACGCGCGAGCGTCCCACGAGTGACCCGCGACTGTTGTGCGACAGTCTTGCGACAGTCGCACGACAGTCGCACGCGCATCCCACGAGTGAACCACGACCTGATCACGTGAAAAACAGCCCCCCGACAATGCCCGACAACTCACGACTGTCGCACGACTAACTTGCGACACACCTACGACATAACCACGACATATATTTTTTCTTTCCTGTCGCGTCCCCATCGCCAAACCATCTTTAATGTGTCATAGCCCTTGTGACCACTCGAAATAGATTTCGGCCATGTTGCAAGATCTGGCCACGACAAATATTTTATGGGTCTACCACGACAAAATTTCGTACGATCCGTTGTGCCCGGGGCTTAAGGTTTCCCCTGGTATTGCAGAAGTACAATGTATAATGGCAAACGCGTATACAGGAAACGTATGCGGCTCGGAAAAACTGGGTGGTTGTATCACAGATTGCTTGCGTGGTTATTCAAGAAATGAGCGTATGTGTGCATGAACTCAATGATATGAAATTCACATTATAATGTTGTGTCAAATAAAATAACCACGCAAAATGGTGATAACCACCCAATTTTATTCCGAGCCGTAGGCTATACGTTTCTCCACCTTAAAACAAAGTGGAAGTTATTATTATTGTTATTATTATTAAAATCACCTCAGCAATCGCTTACTTTATATATCTTTCATGCATGCATGCAGACTTGTTTACTCATGCACAGCTATTAAGGAGGTCCATATCAAAAAAGAAACTGCAGTCAATACATCACAATTGTTTTAAGATATGGATTGTTGTGACATATAATATGTTTACCTTGAAATAACATCAATCTTAAATATAAACGGAGACACTGATTTCAGTATACATTTTTCTTATTAAAAAACATACTGTTTAATAGGCCTATATAATTTGAAGTTCATAAAAGAATTATAAATTTCGACAGGAAAGTCTTCTTTTTTTCCGTTGTAAGCTTAAAAGGGCCATACCTCGAAATGGTATTTGCCGACTTCCGCCTGGTTTTGCGGTGGTAGATCACAGAATGTGCCAGCCCCTGCGGATAACATGGATCTGGTATCATCGTGTCGTTACTGTCGTAGCAGGCAGGGGTTAAATGGTTAATAACAATAACGCCATTCTTCCCATTCAATAAAGATCTGACACTTGAGGGCGTGGAGCTATTTGGGTTCACAATATCGTCACGGGGTTTCCGATGAAGAATACATCAGCTCAAGGACTGGACTGAGGCAGGGGGTAGGCTAACAAACTGGTCAGCGAGCCTATAGGCTCGCCCATGGTCCAACCCTGAAAAGACTCGCCATTTACTCTCTTGCCCAACTTTTCAACCAACTCTGCGGGAGTTTTCTAGCGTCACTCAAGATATCTTGTCTTCGCGCCATTCAGCTACGAGTCATCAGCTGTCGACTAGCTCATTACGGATTGCTTATCAGGACCGCTGGCCATGTAAATTTACCCTAATTGAAGATGGTTTAATCCTTACTAAATCCCTTTTCAAATATGTTAACAAGACACGACGTACACAGTTATCTGATGTTAATTGTTAAAGACCGTTACATCATTTGCAGTGACCCAAACTTTTACTTCATAAAAATTGTTGACAGCAATTATGGTTACGTAACAAACACGTACATCATTTTGAAGGTGGTTTTTTTTTCATTGTGTGCACACTTTTTTTACCAGGCATTTAACACAAAAACCATGCTTGGATTTTAAAGGTTTTTTGTTGTTGTTTACTTTGAAGCATTACTGCATCTATGTAATTTCTACAAGGTAATTATTTATCAACATTATTCTTTACTCAATGCAATGCTGTTGTTCCTGGAATTCGCAAAAAAATCAACCGCAAATGAAATAATTGCCTCTAAATTTCGGTAGTATTGCCACAGGATGGGCCAAATAACTCTAACAGAAGCATGCCACGCCCTTCTGTTAAAGCGAACTTTCCTCCACCAAGTCACGCAAACGGACCGTGACAAATGTGTGGGAATCAACGGCCCAAATCATGATCGAGTTTAGTCAATTTGACATGTTTGTTGCGAGTCACTGCCAGGAGCGTGTATTGATCGCAATACGGACCGATCGTGACATGCTTAGGTAAGGAGATTTTCTTGTTGGCATGCTCGCTAGTCGCCCCATTCTCTTGTAAAAAAAAAGAAATCGGATTCTATCGGATGCTGCTATCGAGTTCGGTCTCGCCGACTTTCTCTTAAATTTTAATCAAAACGCCAAATAAACTGGATTCAAGGTCTATTCATTTTGATGATGCACACAATGTACGTGGACATTCTCGTAACCATTCCTATAATGCATTAATGGGATATCATTTGCTATGTCGTCGCGTGCGCTAAAGTGAAATGTCTCTATGGTAAATGCAAAACTTTCTCTAACTTTTTGGCCTAATAAAGCTCAACAAATTGAAATCTAGTTGCCGAGATCCTCAACTTTCTATTGACGGTATGTCTTATTAAAAAGTCAATGCCTTCACCATATATACATACATACAATTGTCAATTTGGTATTTAACTGAGAAGATATCGGCTGTGAGGCCTAGCACAGATAGTCTTGTTAAACGTGCTGTTCTTGCTAAACGAGATCACGCGACAGCCATAAACATATTATTTGCAGTCCAAACAACAAAAACACGTCCATTTTGTATAATGTAGCGATAAATATATGAGTCCCATTTTGGATGAAAGGCCACAAAAGGATTTTTAAAAGATCAATTAATAGTTCAATCCCAAATACTCAAATACGGTCCACGCAGGTTATAAGTTTAGCTTAGAAATCAAACTCCCATAGTGGAGCAAATTCGAAAAATACGAACCAATGAGATTAATGCATGTAGCTCGTTTGATTATAAATGTATCAAAAGCATATACTTGCTGTACTTAATTAACCTTTAAAACATCGATCCGCGGTTTTCTTATTGCGAAAATGACTAAAAGCTGATGTAATTTAAGCTACACGTTAACGTGTTGACGTTTTAAGGACAAACTGAAAAACATAAACCGATTTCTGTTTTGAAATACATGCACGACACATGCGAAAATAATTTCAAAATCTTTTAGCTGGAACCGTTGATGTAAATTTCATGAGACAAACAAGTGGTAGGCTCAGGGCTTATGCAAATCAACGGTGCTTTCAATCACAGGCATTCAGCGTGATCGCGCGATAAACAGGTTGTTGTTGGATTATACCCCCCTTGTCGTTATATATGCAAGTCAATTTTATTTGGGGCGTTTCTGACGGAGACCGAATTATTTAAAGATTCGTGCACTACATGTATTTGATTGTCACAACAAGGTTCTTTCCGTAATGCCCGTTTGGCAAGATGGCAAGATGAAGCCTTTTTACGGATTCCTGGAAAGGGCATAATGCACAGGGTGTCCTTATATATAAGTGAGGAAACCGATATTAAATTACTAATTATTCGGTAATGACCGCGAAGTTTGGAAAATGGCAAATACGTACTATCCGTTTCATGACCGTTTCCTCTTTCTTATGGCACCAAGAAATCCAGAATACCTTGATGACTGAGCACCGATGGTTCAGAAATTAATCGTGACTTTGTGGCTTTTTTTTTTAATTGAAAAACGGGTGCAAATGTGAGCCGCTCCACCGAAAGTAGGCGCTTGTCGCACATGCCAGAACTGAGATAATGGCTAATTTATGCATGTATGTCAAGTAGGGCATTTTGTTTATCGATACCAGGATTTCTGCATGCATCTATATCACCTAAAGAAGTTTAAGTGAATAAATACTACATTGTACCAGAAAACAGTTTTCAGTGTTTTTCTAAAGCATATTTACCTTAATGAAACTATAGGCTAATTTGGCTAATTTTGTTTGAGGGGGGGGGGGGGGGTGTTAGGCCGTGCGAAGAGGGTTAAAAAGACATTGCGTACGAAATTGAGGACTGCTATCCTTGTTCATTCTTGCTGAAACACCACCCACACATGTTTTTATATAGGTATAGCGCTTTTGGAGTCAGAATTTGCAGGGTTGTTAAGGACTTTAAAGGTACACACCGGCCTACTGTTTACATGATTTAGTGATGTAGCAGCATTGACAATACTTTTTTGATGGTCGTTGTGAAAAAAGATCATCAAAATATCCCTTAATTTACTAAAGAAGTGCAAAATTAACAAAAACGGTCAAAATACGGGTTATACGCTTTACCAGCCGTTGCAACTACGCGCGAGCCTCACGATTTTGTCACAAACGATTCGCTCTTCTCCTGCTCAGGATATCTCCAATTTTCTGCTCACGATTTCACTGGACGACCGAATAGGAATTTCCGTTTTCTTTTGAGGAGTTGGCATCATGTTTTTTCTTCACGAACGTACACCGGAGCAACACGCCCGTGTGTGTGTGTGCAATCAGGCTATTTGCCGTGCTGCGCGGGGCAAATATCCTACACTACACGGTAGCCTGCCGTAGCACGCGCTCGCTCCCGTTCTCCGGACTCTCGAAACAAACAACTATGTTCGAATTTTCATATTATGTTTAACTTTGTTTCATACCTATATAAATAGTCTCTCTTTTGTCAATTACTTATAAATATTGGGGGGAAATCAGAGTTGAATTTGGTGCAGTTCTGCAGTAACAAACTTTTATACGGCTGGAAATACAACTAACTTACAATACCACGTGACTTTTCGGAACCAGAATTTGGTTCCGAAAAGTCACGTGACCTTGAATTTTTCAAAAGTGCTCAAAAACGGCCAAATTTGACGACGTCTTTTCAGGATATATATAATTTACTCTCGAAGGCGCTTCAGAATAATGTATGGGTCTACTTCGAGCCCAAAATAGCCCAACAAAGCCGGTGTGTTCCTTTAAGCCTTAACAGAAGTACAACCTTCTACGCCATTTTTCTCTACAGCGCTTCTTAAAGAATTGTGCTCTTGGTCATCACGGAAATGGTCATAACTTGGTCAATTTTTGACGGATTGATACAATGTTTGTAGTTTTGTGAAGCTTATAATATACTCTATCATTAGCTCAAATGGGAAAATCATACTGTTTATCGTACACTGCTAGATCGCATGTTAAAATAGAGCTGAAGATATTCTCTTTTCACTGATCTCGATTGGGACAAAGGAAAATTGGCATTATTGAATTTTGAGTTGCTTTCATTTTTTTTTTTTTTTTTTTTAAAGCAAAGCCACTGACCTCCGGGAGATAGATCAAACAAATACAAACCATATATGTCGAGCGATTTCACATGCATGTATACTAGAAAGTTGTACGAGTTTCCGAAAATGTGGCAATACAATGGGAGACTTCTGAAACGCGTGGTGGCAGCAAACAAACCGGTCCTTTCTCATTGTTTACGTCACGTTTGAGCTAAAGTGCGCATGCTCAATGATGTAAACAATGGAAAAGGACCGGTTTGTTTGCTGCCACCAAGTGTTTTAAAAGTCTCCCATTCGCACTGGTTATAAAAACTGTTGATGCACCAGTTTGCACTTAAACTGAGATTTGCCATCTGTGTCATACATGAATGAAAACGTTACCCTTTGTGTGTTGCCAAGGTTACTGGATCCACATTAAAAACCAGTCAACTGTTTCCCAGCACTTTAGGAATGATCTTTGCAGATTGCCAGCGAATGTTTAGACCCAGTTACCCTGGTAACTGACGTTGCACTTTAGTTGTCTATTGCGGAGCCAGAAGAAAAGAAACAGCCCCTTCACTATCTACGTCGTCATAAAAAAACCATACGTTGGCCACCGTGCCGCGCCATCCCTGCTCCACCTCTCATAATACTTCATTGCCAAATCACTTCTACTGCTAAACAAGAATTAATATCCTTGCCGTCAGATGTTTGTTTAAAAAGAAGAAGAGCCAAAAGGTTGCATTTGTTTTTCTGTCAAAATTGTACAGAAGCAATAATAACGGTCTAGATTGTGTGGTCTGAAAGCAACGGTGCCGACCCGTTGGTTGCCAAGCAGCAGGTGAGACCGGCTCTAACTGGACAGAATTAACCGGTGAGTGTTTGGAGAGCCGGGCACCCGACGGCAGACTGTTGACACGGTTGTAATGCAGTTTTTATGAGAGGCTCCGTGGTCATTTTCCTGTCAACATTATTTAAACTTTTAAGTAAGCGATGGTGAACCGTCGACGCCGCACATCTGACGATGCGTGTTTTTTCTCCTCTTATGGAAAGCGTGGTTGTATCGAGACAGGGAGTCGGTTGAGCTTGAAGTGAAAACATTGTCGTATTTTCCTTGAGTCGGCACATGGGGCGGGCAAAGTGTGATACTATAGCTTCAATTCTCGCTACAGCAATGTTGACATAATCATATCACGATTTCAGTAGCACCCATATCGATTAGGTGCCGCCACCTCACTTCACACCACAGACATAGGGCCAGAGGATGTTAAAGGCGCATTTAATAATTTGCAGATGTTTTTTTTTTTTACGAATTTCAGGAACAACAGCATTTATACATAGGTAAATAATAATGTTTATAAACCACCATGTAGAATTTTCAGCCACATAGACTTCAGAAAACTTTAATCTCATGCATGGTTTTTGTGTGGAATAAATGGTAAAAAGTTTGCTGGCAATATTTTTTTAAACAGCACCTTTCTTCCACAAAGGTACCATTTTACACGCGAACAAAAATCATGTGGTGTTTGTTACCATTGTATCAACACTTTTAGGTGGGTTTTGCTTGTCAACTCGTATATTTTTGGTAACTGCAAATGATGTATTGGGGCTTGAAAACACGGCTTGGCGTTGTTGATATTCTGAGGCGAATACAGGAATGAATATAAAGCTAAGTTTTATCCAATTGACAAGTGACTTGTCTGTCCATTTGTAATTGTGTTACAGAAAAAATGACTGTGTATACGATATAAATCATTTTAACAGAGAAATATTTCCATCGCGATTTTATCTGTTAAAAATTGTGTTGTTTGCCATCGAATCCCGCAGATGATTTCACTTTAAGCGTTTCGCTGAAATGCCAGTGGAATTCAGTCACTCAAAATATACAAATCAACAATCACTAGTCATATTTGCTGATCGTACTTTTCCAAAAACGTCGCAAAAAGGAATAGTAAAAGTAATTACTGGACTCAGGAAAATCATCTGACAAAACAATAATGACTTTGAAAAGTAAACGGTCAATTTCTGGCTCCTTTCAGTGGAAAATGCAGAAGAGGCGAAAATCAAGAAGTCGTGGTCTCGTGGGAATGAAGACCGAAAGCTCTTGGCAAGTATGTGATACAGACCAAAACGTATTACAGGAACTAGAAGCAGGCCGATGAAATAAACACGGCAGAGCGGAATCTGGTAAATCCGGTGCGTAAAGAGAAACAAAATCGCGCCTTATTTATCCTGATAAACGCGGACGTCATATACGAAATCAAAGGGAAAGTGCAGCACTGAAGTTCATTCCGTACCGTTGACTCTCCCGCGACATTTTTGAAGAGAATTCGGCGTGTTTGACTTGTGATTTGGGTGGGCTTAATTTTAATTGGCAATAATGTTAGAAAAACAAGTCATTCCCTCGTCCCGATTATGCGATCTTGCTTATAATGCCCGAGATGGGCGTGTGGCATGTATTGCAATCTTGTATGCGCGATATCCGCCTTCAAAACAACCGAGAAGACGCAAACACCAATTAATAGGCACGTCCGGTCGGTGATTACACTGTGAATGTTTTTTTTTTGGAGATGCGGTGTTCTTTCGAGGACATCGTGTAAGTTTGTTTGCGACGAGTGTTGATTTTTTTTTTAACAACACCAAAGACCTGCTACATGTACCATTTTAAGAACAGGACACAGGAATCAATGGGATAATTAAATAAGACAATAATATTAACGGAAAGAATAATACCTCTTGGCGTGATAACGTCCGTGTGCATTGTGCGTTTTATTGAGACGCATGGCGCGCTTTAATGCACCAGTGGAAATGGGATGCCCTAATTTTATTGCTAATAATGGCGCTGATTTGCCCCTATTCCATCGAAAAAACCCAAACGACAACATCTATATGTACATGTTTTTCTTATGGCATTGCCCTACTGCTGCAATTCAATTCAACTAACAACAATTAATTTTTTATAAGTTTGGGGTGTAGATAACATCAATTCAAACTTTGTTTTCATCACTTTCTGTAGCAAAACTGGCAAGACCGTACGAATTATTTGAAGCATTGTCACGCAAAATCCGCGTGACAATTTCGGTGTTTTGTTAACAGTTAATGAAAAAACTCAAATAACCGTTACACCGAGGATAAACCACCAAAATGTATGCATTGAGAAACCCTGGTGAGGAACCGTCTGGCCGCCAGCGAGCGCCTGTGGAGTAATACACCTTTTCTTTTCTATGCACAACCCGTTGCCATTTTGCGTCCAAACGGACGGTAATATACCACCGAGTCGTATTTAGTGTCACAAAGGAAAACCTTTCTCATAAATGAAAACCATTTTCCCGGAGTACAAACGAACATTCAGGCGTAATGTACGGTTGAGATTTGAGAGTTTCATCAACATAACTAGGCTAATGGGCTTGTGCATAAAGCGGATAGGTGGCCAGCATCTTCGATTGAAGCTGGGGGAGGCGTGTCCTGCTTCAATCCATGTCTCTTGTCTCGCTGGGCTAGCTCATGGGCTTGTCATTCTCTCAGTGCCCCAGTGCGCACAAATGATATGGCCGTGGGTCCCTACGGGGGCGAAATCAAACCCTACCGGTGGCAGTGGATGCCCCGCTAAAGTACTCGCCCTGCGCCGGAGATGCCATGATAGGAAATGCATACACAAGTCCCTCAGTATATGGTCTTGGAGCTATATGGATTGGTGGCTTGCCTGGCGCTGAACGCTTGTCAATCAGGCACACAGCGCGCAGGAAGCAAATCCGTCGATTACCGTTCCATTCCGGGGGGTTCGGCCGTGCCCAAGTGCCAGCCGGCCCGGCCTTATTCCCTGGACGGGGCCCCAGACCCATCCCGATTAGAACGACTTCGTTGCTTGCCAAAGCCACAGCAATAACGATTGAAACCCTAGACGATGAGCAAATAGCACGAAATAATATTTGCCCGCACTGCGTTTCGCGCCAGCTCAACGACTCGGTTGCGTGGCCTAATTATTTTGTGCTGCAATAATACAAAATTCTCCCCTCTCCTCCAAAATGAAAACGGCAGTTGCAGCTCATAAAGACGGGGACGACACTTGTTTCCTTCCGTCCCGTGTCTACATTTACCGGAGTAATAAAAGCTAAGGGGGTAGATGAAGGGAGGATGGCCCAGAATAATGTCAGTGTCCCAGGTAAAACACGAGCCTTACAAGTACACTGCAGGCCAGGCACGAGATGATCAGAACACAGATAATTCCTCCTTGTCCGTAACTGTTTAATTACAGCGATCAGAATCGCCAGAGAACACTCGTTTCGCTCGCTCTACTAAGAAAACACATCCATATTATTGTGACCTGCAGTTGCAGAAAAAAATACAGTCGTGAGTGCAGAGATCACTTGAATATAGTACGTTGACTCATTGCTCATGCCAATTAAAGTTAATGGCACCGTTCAGAGCAGTCTATTCCTTTGAAGAAAACATTCTTTGTAATCGGAAACAATATCCAACAAAACATGATTCGAGTTGTATCGTTTACTGATGCTTTGTTTTATTACACGCGATATCGTAGAGAACCATTACAGAAATTGGAATTTTAGTAACATCTGGGAAAACGATCAAGCGTTGCATTCGGAACACTTTTCGATTTTGAACATTTTTTTTTTCAAACCGTATATGTTGGCTTTGCTGTCGAGATTCCTGTTTGAATGTATTCAATAAGTTCATTTTGGTCTGCTTTATTTTGAGCATACATGTACTCAAAATACGATAAAGGTTATCAATAGAATAATATAGTGATGCGGTCCACGAGTTATCACGATTTACCAACTAGGGCCGTCCAAAGTTGTCAACATTTTCACTGTTCTACAAAGCGTAGGAAGGGGACAAAATGTTGACACTTCATGGTACTGACAGAAAAATGTTTACGTAGTATTTCCGGGGAAGGGAGGGGAGTCTTGAAAAATACTATTATAATACACTCTGTAGAACTGTGAAAACTTTGGGCGGCCCCTTATATGGTCATAGCTCCAACTCGTTACAGTATTCCCAAAAATGTGTTACTGTGGGTGATATCTTCAAATTGTCGCACCCTCATGCTTATTCAGATATTTGGTTCTTCAGAACTAGGACGGAATTCTGTTTGTGCGAAATAACTTGTTTTGTTGGGTTGTTTTGTGCGGACGGCTTCTGTTTCCCAAATGCAATACGTGCATTGGGAAATCGGGAGTCTAAATTTCGTTTAACCTGAAATTAGTCTAACCGAACGCGTATTTTAAAGAGAAATATTTGTCAAATATCCTGTGTATTTATATTTGAGCGTCGATGCAAAGGTTTCGAAATATTCGCCGATTATGTTCTTCATTTGCTGAAACAAAATCTGAGCAGTTGCACGCATTTGACAAATAAAAATCTATACCTTTTCTACGTATTTTACATCTTGGCATTTGGAAAGTTGCCTGTGAATTAGTTCACATTTTGGTAATTAATAAGGGGATTTCTTTTTGTGTGCGTGTGTATTTTCTGCATGGTTGTTCCTGCCCTGAGATATTAAAACATATTAAAACACACGCGGTGTGCTCATCCCCATTTTAAAATATGCACGCAATATGAACATTGGATTGTCAGATAACATTTTCATCAATTTGCTCGGTGTATCAAGAACTTGTGTTTTTCACAAGATACTATGTCCAAGTAAAAGTGATTTTTTTTATCCCGGTTTTGTACCGATCACATCACAAGGCTCGTCAGAAGCAACATCACAATGTCCACACCAGGTTACTATAGGTTACCAATGCCAAACAGGTTACTATGTGCTGCGCCATATTTGAAATTTAGAAAGGGATGGTGACGTCAACCATGCAACGATTGCATGGATGACGTCAAGATTGATTGACTCCCATATACGCCGTGAAGTATGTAAAAGTCTGTTGTGTCCTGACTCACGCCCTCCCAAGTCCGAGCGCCGAACTGCAGAAGATGGCGACTTACATGAAGCGTATAGTCAGGCAACCCTTTGCAAGTGTTGTCTCTTCCTTTAACAATTGCATCAAATTTAAAGCCGCATCACAAGTCATGTCAAGTGGGGGTTGGTGAGCCTGTATACAGCTTGTATAGACATTACATGTAATATAATGTAATATCATTGCCATTGCCGTGGCGTTTTATCAGCGGTGTTATTTTACCTATTAACTTTTTTTACCGACAGTACCATGATTTTGCCGACAGTACCATGATTTTGCCGACAAAATATGAATTACATCATAATATGGGAGGCAAACAAGTGGGGGGGGGGGGGGGGCAAATTGACATCGTTTTCCCCACTTTTGATGGGGGGTGGGGTGGTGGGGGGGGTGGTGGGGTGGTGGGGGGGGGGGGGGGGTGGGGGGGTGGGGTGGTGGGGGGGGGGGGGTGGGGGAGGGGGGGGGGGGGGGGTGGGGGGGGGGGGGGGGGGTGGGGGGGGGGGGGGGGGGTTGGGTGCACTTGCCCACCCCCGTCTCCTACGCCCATGCGAAGGAGATGTTCAAAGTTTATAAACGATGATGTATCATTTTTTGTATGTGTGATGTACCATTATTTTGCTGGATGTGATTGTGCATGAATGAATTAATAAACTTTGTCTGAATTCAACTCTGACGAGCAATGTTGATATGGGAGTTTTTAGTTAAATTGGGGGAAATCAGTGTGTATGTGATGTAAAGTAATTAATTTAAAGGTGCGAAAAGTTCTGCTCGCGCATACATTGTGGAGTATTGTCATAAATGGCATTAATTTTCAAATTAGTTAATGCAAGCCCTAGATCAGCGGGGAGGGGGAATGCAGTTGGCAGGGGAGTGGATGATAAAGATGAGAGCAGGCAAGCAGCTGATGATATCCTTCCGTCTCTCTTTGAGTAACGAGGACGGTGGACCCACGGCTGCATTGCCGAGGCTGATTTATAAACATCAAACGCGCGTCACTGTCAGCGCCATTGATATTAATTCGCTGATTGGAATTGTGCGCCAGCACTTGAGCAACCAATTTCAAGCCGATCAAGATAATCACCGGGTCTTCCTCCCACTGTTGGCCCTCCATTTCTGACATTTTGTTTCACCCAGAAAGAGTCCTGATATTAAATGACGTCTCCACGCCCGGGACTGCCCAGTCTGGTCCAGGGCTGGTGGACGGGGAATTACGCTGCGTGATGAATACCTACGCAGTGGATTTACGCCGCGCTGGCAGTAATAAGTGGGTGCATCTACTCTTTATAAACGATACATCTTGGCATGGCTGGAGCTGTCCCGTCTCTCTATCTCTCTCTCCCTCTCCCTCTCTCGGATCTAATCCAATCGGTTGTGTACATACTGGGAGAGGGATTTACAGAGCGCTTCACAAAGTCCATGATTATTAGAACGTGAGCTCGTCCGCCCGGCGTTCATTTATTTTGGTACCACTTTTGCCTATCATTTGATTTAATGAATGTACTTGTTCTCGGCGGTGTTTGGGTGCGGCGGGTCGCCAGCCTGGTGGCGCGCGTGTGCGCTTGTTGAAACAGGGTTTGTGGCGAGTCGGAGGGCTGGTGTTGCAAGTGAAAAACCGAGTATATTAGACCGGCCGGGTGTTTGCGGTTTAATTTGCCAAGTCGATGCACGGACTGCGCGCAGTAGATGCAGGCTACCGTAGTCTATGGTAGCTGAGGCCAACGGACTCACTGAACAACGGAATCGTCGAATCGAGAGTCAAAAGTGCGGCAGATTGAGTCTGAATGGTGTTGGAGAACAGCGCATTATGCTCAGATTCGCTGAGTAAACAGCGCAATTCAGCCACCAGCACGTTTCTACTTGTGCCCGTTATTACATTACGCGGGTTTCTTTGCTGGTCTTGTTTTGCCTTCCGCCAACTTTCTCTCGGGCAGCTAGGACGCAGATCGAGGGACAGTCATGAATGCATGGCGCTCATTTGTTCAGAGAAACGTTTGTGGGGGGTAAACGCAACTCGCTAGCTGCAGCCAGGAGATCTCTGACCGAACCATTCCTCCTGTTGACTAGGCATTGACTGTCTATAGTCAACTATTCTAAAAGACAATGCAGGCCAAAACTTTAATCTCTCTGACCCGCGTACATGGTGTAGTTTACTGTTTTATGCTCTTTTTGTAGGTTTAGGTGCCAATGTTGCTACCGACTGAGCCAGCAAAACGACTGCTGCAATATCGCCGGAGGCTCTGGTTTCGCGTTTTTCGGGTGGCTTTTTTCTCGTCTCTTTGCTTTTAGGAAACCTTTCTTAGTGTCGAGCAGTGACCGCTACCTGGCACAACAGCAAAAGCCCAGCACCAAAAACATGGTCCCAGGCGATTTCTCCAGCTTGTGTATTTAGCTGGCTGCGTTTGAATCAAAACGAAGCTGTGCATAGACGCCATGTTCACTGGGCTCGTTTCCCAACCATATCGGCCCGACACGCAGGGTAAATGGCCCGTCTAGATCCCTTTCAGGCTCAGTACTAAGAAAAATATTTGAGCAGCAGTGTCTTTGTTGGCAAGGGACGTATTAGGCCAGATAATTGCGAGGGATGGACTCCCCGCGGCGGTGCAACCGCCGTGTCTTCGCCAACCCTTTCTGGCTGGCCCGTCCATCACTCCGAGCCGCTTTCAACTTGGCCCTTTCACAGTCATAGATTGACGTATTTCTTTGATGGAAACAACGTGTTTTCAAAGATTTATGGATAACAAACCTTGTTTGACATAAGGTTAACATTGTCCCCCGAGGGAACATGGGCCACAAATGAGCAGTTGAGCGTGGCAGATGGATAGCTTTCAGACGTTGCTCTCCATTCAAACACCACACTACCCCCCCCCCCCCCCACAAAAAGAAAGAAAGAATCAAGAGAGGAAAGAGAGAGGAAGAAATTAGCCCACGCTCCACCGAAGGCGAAAAAGTGCACAGTCCAAAACCAAAACACAACGACCTCCGTGGGTTGTTTAGAAGCAAAACGTTGCCCTTAATACTGGGATTTCCGACGTGCATTTTGAGTTGCATGGATTTTGCTCAGTGGTAATACGCTGCTGTTGGGGGCTTATGAATCATATATATGGGCGGAGTTCCCCCTTCGCAGATCGTTCCCGAGCCCCAAAGGTGAAGTTATACCTCCGAGTCGTAATTTTATGCATTCGTCCCATGCAAGGAGACTTGCAGTTGACGGAAAGACTATATTTTGCATTTTCACTGCCATCGAAAGAAGAAAAAAATGAGCAATCAATATTCTTCTTTCTCCAAGCAAACTATACGGGCGGCGCACTGGGACTATGTCCCTGCTGTCGAATCGTTGATCGCTCGTTTCAAACCAAATGAACCAACCCCTGAGACGTTGCTTTGTCAGAGGTTCTTCTTTGTCATTTTCACCCCTTTCTCTCCGGAAAAAAAGATGGTGGAGCCAGCTGGGGGAGCTGCAGTGACGATTTTCTTTTGCAAAAAATGTGTCCAAGTGGGAATTGGAGCAGCTTTTTGTTGTGCTTAAAGTCTGCTTTTTGTTGGTTGGCGCGCAATTACAGCCAAGTCGCGCCGCCATGATCCCGCGGGCCTGCAGACCAGTGATGAACCTAGCATTGTTGGTTTTGTATGATTGGATGATTAAACTGCACCACGGACGAGTGCAGCTTCAAGATTGCCATAAATCCGAAACATCAGCGCCTGGTGATTAGAACAGGAGCTGGGTGGATGTTTTGAGGCGGGGCAGGGATAAAGAGGATGCATTTGGACACACTGATGAAATTTCGAAAAAGAAGTATCATCGGAAGAATGGTGTTCCGACGCGGGCGTCCTCATCACAAGGGCCAGAGGATGCGGCATAACAATGTCATGCCAATGTATGTGGTAAATGTTTGTTGCTATGGTGTAAATGAGAACACCCTTCCCCTGTACAGACCGTCCAAGGAGACAGACAATCATGGCTGTCCGGTCGGACCAGTTAAGACCTGAATTTCCTACAAGGAGAATGATGTTGTCCGGAAAGACACATCCTAGAAAAATTAGGAGATTCTGTCCGAAGAGACAACATGTACTGAGGAGGCAGAATATCCTTTCTGTTGATGAATGCCTTTCTATTGATATCAAAAAGAATGTATGTATTCTAATTTCAATGAGCAATGAAAATGCGCCATTATGATTACGTCACTAATAGGAGGCCAACAGTTACTTTTAAATGTCGCAGTCATGCACAGTGGACCTAACACCCATAGTGACGTCACGCTTTGTTTACATGTGTGCTTGTAATGTTATGCATGTAGAAGCTTGGGAAATCAGTTTCCAGGTGTACTATTGAAAAACAACAACATCAATAATGTCATTATCTCCGGTTTATTTAGGAAACAGAACAAATATGGATCCTGCTGGTAGTTTCCGCAACCAACTGGAAAGAACTTCGCCATGTTGTGATTAGAATAATTTTTCTGTTTCAAATACATTTTGTGTGAACAGTCTTCAGCAAGATTTCGCTTATTTTTTGGTATTATTTTCAATGTATTTTGAGTCTGATTTTGTTAACCAATCACAAGGCTACAAGCCAGTCAGTTAGTGGTACAACAGGAAAGAAGAACGTGTATGTATTGAAAATAATAATATTAAAAAAACAGTTCGGTTCACTTCCATTGTAGGCCTAATAGAATACAGGATAGACATTTCAGAAGTATATATAGGCCTATTGGTGTTCGCCAAAATAGCTCGTGCTACACTGACGCTACCGTGTTCAAAAGTAAATGTTTATGACCACAATTGTACATCTAGAAAACAAAAACGTGCTTCTTTTTATAGGTAGTATAGGCCTACTTGTTTGGTAAACTGTTAAAAACGGCATGATTTCCACTGGTAATTGAAACCATAGGTCGAGAAAACTACCTTGTAGAAATTCCGGCCACAAATAGACGCAGTAATATATACTTCAGAAAACCTGAAAAATCCAAGTACAATTTTTGTGCATGAATAAATGGCGATCTTTGGAGATTCAAAAATGTTGTCATTTTTCTCATGCATGGGGGCAATTCAGACGAAATAATTACACAGGATGATTACTGTTATATATTGTAGTGTCCCTTTAATGTTTGCAACAGTGTGTATGTACCCACAATGCAACAGTGCATCCGGCGCATTGTGTGAGTAACAATATAGCGTTGATCCTGAGAATAAATATGTTGTCTTAGCTCCAGAAAAGGTCTTTGTGTAGTAAAAATAATTCATGTTAGATTAGCAGCAGGAAACACAACAATTACTACCTTTACCATCTTGATAACAAGTAAGCTTAAAGATAATAATTCAGAAATCTTTTGGAAGGTAATTACCAAACAAGTAGACTATCTTTATAAGAACAGACTACAGCATCAATTGTTGTTATGATTTTAACGATGTCTGTAGTTCCTCATCTCGCTCCAGATAAACTAGAAATTAGTACACATTGATGGATTCTCTGGTTATGGAATAAACACCAACTGAATTCAGCCTGTTCGTGGATGTGTATCCGAAGGGGAAAAACACGTGGCTATTTAAATTCAATAAACTGAGTAAGCATTAAAGAAGCGTGACCAGATCACATTTTTGACCCACCCATATTTATTGCCATATTTTTCTCATTACCGTTCTGAAATTTCGCGTTTTCAATCCGTATATATTTAAGGATATTGTTGAAAAACCGAAAAAATCTGGTTCCATAAAGCAGTGCAGTAATTACACCAACATGTTTGCTTCCACAAACTTTTTGCTTCTTCCCATGGATAGTATTTTGGGGAGGTATTTTGTACGATTGTTAAGTTAGTAGAACGAAATCCATTTTGAAATCATTTTTCTGAACACCTCCTTTAAGAAAGAAAGCTACGTATGCATAACTGTTGTCGGCCAACAATCGCCAAACATTGATACATGTATATGACAAACTCATGGGGACATTTGCTCACGGAGCCTTATACGACTTGGCGTTTAACACGGGGAAATCACGTCGGCTAAAACGGACTCTCTCCTTACATTTTCATCTGTTACTAAAAACTATAATTATGATATGTACCGACCCAAATCACACAGTGTAGATCACCCTCTTTCAGTTGGGTACATTTTCTTATTTCGTCGTTAACGGGGAAGTGTGGCTTTTTTGGATTGAAAAACGGGTGCAAATGCTAAACAATGCGACAGTTTCCAGGGGGTTAGCGCATTGAATCGAATGGGAAAATCATACTGTTTTATCGTACACTGCATATCGCATGTTAAAATAGAGCTGAAGATATTCTCTTTTCACTGATATGAATAATCTTGATTGGGACAAAGGAAAATTTGCATTTTTTGATTGAATTCTGAGTTGCATAATTTGTTTTTGTTTTTAGCAAAGCCACTGACCTCCGGGAGATAGATCAAACAAATACAAACCATATACAGGTCGAGTGATTTGTCATACTATAGAGTATAGGCCTAATTCGAGTATTTCACATACTCGAATTCATTCACCCTGGCGGTCCCTGGGTCATAACCCTAAATATAATCACTTATTTATACTAGAAAGTTGTACGAGTTTCCGAAAATGTGGCAATTAAATGGGAGACTTCTGAAACGCGTGGTGGCAGCAAACAAACCGGTCCTTTTTCATCGTTTACGTCACGTTTGAGCTAAAGTGTGCATGCTCAATATGACGTAACAATGGAAAAGAACCGGTTTGTTTGCTGCCACTAAGCGTCTCAAAAGTCTCCCACTGTCTCGTCGTCGACAAGCACTCAGCTGCTGCTCCATTCGTTCCGGATATGGCACTATCACACACGAAGCTTTTTTTTATAACCTCCAACCGTGACACGCCTTGTATTGGCAATAATTCGGAAAATTCGGTTTTTCTCAAAATAAACTAATTTTTTAGTGAACAATTTGCTACATATAATTGCTGTATTTTGGAACCTTTTCTAGAAGTTTGATAGCTCATGTTTGTTCTGGTGAGGGTGAGGCCATTCCAACTCTTGCCGTTACTAAGTTAAGACGCCTAAGATCATCACCAGAACAACATTCATTATAGGTAAAATTTAAGGCTGCATGGTGGAAATCAACGTGTGTATGAGTTTACGGTAGCACCATGTGAATCTCATTTGTTACTATGTGTGGTTCTGAAAAGAACCGGTGAGTGTGAACTCAACGTTTCGAACAGCGTGCTCTGTTCGTCAGTTTACTCCTGAAGACGAACAGAGCACGCTGTTCGAAACGTTGAGTTCACACTCACCGGTTCCTTTCAGAACCACACATATACAAATGAGATTCACATGGTGCTACCGTAAACCCATACACACGTTAAACATCATTATATATATTTTTAGATGATGTCTATGCTGGCCCTTTAAGTCTTGTGAGCTCCACTTTACTACGGAAGAAAGTGACTGGGAGAAAACCACTGCCAGCCTACTGAATGTTGTTGTCGTGATGACTATCGGCCGATTCTACTTTAAGATTGAGATTGCACCCCTTTTAGAAGATTGCCGTACCCCTTTGAGAATATCTACTCCCCTATCCGGCTTGTTCTTTGTTATCGTGGACTGGTTCCGTTTTGCCCGAGTGAACTGTTCGCTTTCGCCGTGAACCGATTTCGTAGACTGTTTCAGTGAACGCGCGTCTGTTTTGTTTCATCCCTCTCGGGTGCTATAGTTATACACGTCGTGTTTGGAAGAAAGGAAGTCATCTCAAATCGCCGAGTTGATAAGTTCCTTATATTATTCTGAATTATTAAAACTGTGTTGGAAATTGTGTTTTGAGGTGATCGTAAAATCCTTTTTTGTTTGTTTATACTTCATCACTATTTGACGATATTGATAATACAGTGTATCGATTTGTTTATTTTTGTCATGTATCGTGCATTCACAATATATTGATCTCAACAACTGTCAAAACGGCCATATTGTCAATTTTCGTATTTATTTAAATTCTGGAGTCCGAACCGATTCGCAACTGGTCTCCACTCTAGGGAAAACCTGTGATTTAATAAGAATGATCAACACCACAAGCCGAAGGCCTTTCAGATGGCATGTACTTGCGATTAATCTAGAAACATTCAAGGACAATCACTGTGATATAATATTACCAAAACATTGCAAAATGATGATCATGAATGAGTCTGTAATAGAGGTTTTGTTACAGACTAATTCACTCTCAATGACTTCGCAAAATGTCTCCATAAAAATTGGTAACAAAACAGTGTGCATTGTATCGTATGCTGATACAAACGATGATATACATGTACATTCAATCTTTACGGGCCGCTAAGTCTGTTTAATAATTTGAAGTCCGTATAACACATATTTTGTAAAAATCAAACGGCAAAAGGTGTGTTGTTATTTTTAAGTAAAGTGGACCTTTTGCACCAATTTTCAGCAGTGGTCGGCCGACCATCGTCAAAAAAAAGGTTGACTTTTTCAAATGCTGCTCCCAATTTCTTCTTTTTCCCCTCCTTTTTACGTCGAACAAAAATTAAATTAAGAAGATTTGTTTTCCATTATTTTAATTGCCATTTTTATTTTTAGCATTTTTGTTAACAATTTTAAGACCTTTATATCATAATCACTTTCGCTAATGCCTGCATCCAAATGCGCCAGGGCGACATAATTTCCAGGACACGTTTTTATTCATTCTTGGGGGCACGGTGCACTATTTTGCACGAGTATTAGTTATGTCCAGGTGCATGTCTCGATGATTTTCAATCTGGTCAAAATATTCATTTGCCTCCATGGACACGAGTAGTTGGATCGATCCCGCGCCAAAAGGGCTATTATTGTTCCAAGATGCCACTATCAAAGAACGGCTTCGGAATGCAACCGGGCATCTTGGGGCTTGTATTTCTTGAAGTTGGGCCGAGAGTTTCGAGAGCGAATTTCCAGCGGCTGCACGCCACTTGACGGGTCGCATCGGCCCACTCCAGCTAACACATGCGGCGCTGGACGATCCCGGGCTCGGAAATACGATGGCGTAGGTCCTGAATGACTAATGACGCTGGGCTCGGTATCCGGCCGGCCGTACGGTATTAAGGAGAATGCATCTCCGAGCTGAACAGCCCTGGGATGTTGATGCGGGGGGGTGGGGTGTTGATAGAAAGAGAGAACTTTGGAGAAGACACGAGAGAGCCTCATCTGATTGCACTGCCAGAGCTACCGCTGACCACTTCAGTATCTCTTGGCCTTCCCAAGTGGCTTTCCCGAGCAGATTAACAGGGCAACGATGGGGTAAATTCCCGTCTAAAACCTCCTAAGCAACACTACAACGCATTTATCCGGAAGGAGCCCCACCACGGCCCGGAGTATTTTACAGGGGCCCGGCGCGTTCGAAGCCCTCTCAAAGAGCACGCAGTCGGTGTTAAATTTCGTCTCCCGGTATTCCTGGGGCATGCTTCGCGCTGCGGTCTTTGCCTTTTATTCACCTAGTCCAAAACTCTCAGGTACTCTTTTGCTCTTTCCCCTTCCCCAGTACACCAGGGTCCCAAACACTCTCTTCCCGTGAGAGTGTGTTTTGAAGAACTTGAGGTGAAAGAAAGAGAGAGGGAAAGAGAAAAAAATACCACGCTCGACTCGGCAACTAGCCGGCCAGGTCGTTGGCATCTCGCCATTGTTTGCCTTTGTCGGGACTTCGCGCCTTTCGTGCCCAACTTCCGCCCACGACAATGGCTTGGCGATAGCAATCCGCGCCAGACGTGTCGCCCGTGGGCTTAAATTGAGTGGAAAAGTGTTGACACCTCTGGCCTTGAGTTGGCCGTCGGAGCAGACTAATGCATCAGGACCTGACTGTTTATATAGACCCAATTAAAAATATCAGCTCACGCCATTTTAGTCAAGACTTTACCAAGAGCAACAAAATTTCACTTTGTATACATGATTGGGTTTCCGGAAAAATTGACTTCCCCGAGTTCATCGTTTAGGTTTTTACATTTTAAAATGTATTATCTCTCGTCTTTTAGCGAAGTAAGTTCTTCGTAAAATTATTCTTAAAAATATAGAAACTAAATAAATTTACATAAATCCATTTGAAATGTTTGTGTGTGTGTGCTTTTTTTATTTATTGCCAGACACCATGTGTCACGCAACCAAACACTTTTTTTCACTGCAGATTGCGTTCGTTACTTTGTTCGGTTGACCCAGCATCTCATCTGCATATATGCAAATATCATGGAACGCAGTAGAAATGTGACTGCGACAACATTTGTCCGTCCGCAACGTTTGTCTCTCATCCGTAACGCAGATGTAATGAGCTCATTAGCTCTTCTAGAACATTTTCCAAAAGCCCTTCAAAAGCCATGTCGCATCCTGTCCCGTCCGTAACGCCCTTTGTGTCTACTATATGAGTAACTAATGCATAGTTCCGAGTTTGCCTAGATAGCTCCGCCTCCTTGGATATTGTTGCTATGGCTCACACGCTATCGTCAAAATGGCAACACACAACGCACAATATACCCAGCACGATATGTGGCAAAGGGACTCCCCCCTAACGCCCCTATACCTCAACACACTCTTCCCTTTTGTTAACGCACCAATCGCCTCTAAAAACTGAAAGGAATTCCTTGGAAATTCCTTGGATGTTTGAGACACAATGGGGGAACAATGGTAGGGGGGATACCCTCTGCCACATATCGTGCTGCATATGTCGCACAAAGCAGTGGGACTTTCAACGAAAAGCACAGATTCATTGAAGAAAACTCAAAGGTATTCATGTTTCAGGGTCGACAGTTATCTTAGAACACACCGAGTAAAGGGCCAGTAATACAGGGATGTCATATCATGACATACGTGCTTTCGTACCTTTGAACAACGAAACGACCGGCCTTGAAACCAAACATTCATCCGGATCATCGCATACAACACTGTACAAATTGTATGGGGCAGAACATCGCGTGATGTTGTTGTGAGACAGTGCACTTTGACCTATGTGGGTGATGTCTGCTAGCTCTGTTGTGATTGGTCGGCGGGTTTGGTTGACTGACAGGTCGGAACTATGCATTACTATTATTATTATTATTATGAGTAACTGATAGCCTATGTTAAGACGACTGTATAGAACATAATAAAATGTTTCTATCTGTGCCAGAATTAATGTGTATGGCTTGCAAAATTTGTAAATGTCCCGTCCGTAACGTTTGAAATACCGTGAAATGGCCCTTCACCACTGATAACGTGAAGTTTTGGAAGCTATGGGTATTTGGGTAAAAGGATTAAAAAATAATTTACACCAGCGAACGAATTTAGAAAGCTTACGTGTCTCTGTAGCGAAAAATATTTTCGACGTCGGGAATTGGAGATACGAGCTATTTTACTTGAAACGGGCTTCACATGTTGTACATGTGCGCACACGTACATTTACGTCATAACGCTGTCGAATAAAAGACAGGGCCCTTCTTAATTTTAATCGACTGGCATTAATCCTTGATGGATTTTTACGTTCTTGGTACCAAATAAAAGCTGATAACTATTTATATTCTAGAAAAATAGCAATTCAACTTTAAAAAAATTTTGACGCTCAAATCGGCCTAAAATCGGACAGTGCAACTTTAAGCTAGCAAGGCTTAGTCATAGGACTAGGCCTATACATGTATTTTTGCATTGGGCCTGGATCTACTGCCGATTTCTGGTTATATGCGTGGTCGCGAAAACTCGACCCAGACTGTGCATGCGATGTCCGACTCGATTCGCCGGCATGCACGGTCGGGTCACAAATTCGCATAAAGCCGGTGTAAAAGGTAAATGTGTCCCCCGGACATATTTACCTGGAGGCAGGTAAATGTGTCCGGGGGGGGGGGGGGGGGGGGACAGATTTACTTACTAAAAAGGTAAAACTGTCCCCTCATGCAGGTAAATTTGTCCGCGTGCCAACGGTAAATGTGCTGCCCCACCCCCCTTTAAGCCACGTGAAGTTGGAACAGCGCCACGCCGCAACAGCATGCAGCACAGTCGATCACATGGCACAACTAGAACTGTGCTGTCACACGTACAGTATGCACACGTACGTGTAGGTCGCGCCGATATAGGTTGAGAATTGCTACGCGTGTACTTGTAATAAGCCTGCATTTCCTGTGGACCGAATTTATCAAATATGAAAATATTTATGACTTATGCACCTATCAATTGTCCCCCCCCCCCCCCCCGCTGCCCCACCCCCTAGGTGGGGGTTTGGTCACGTTTTTCATGCCCCAGGGTGGGGCATTTGACCCATTTTCTGTGCATTTTGTGCGCATGTTTTGCACCCGAGGGTGGGGATTTTTGTCACCAAAATGTTGCCCCAGGGGTGGGGATTTTGTCACGCAAAAAGTGACAATCCCCACCTCTTAGGTGGGGTAGCCCGGAGGGGAGGGATGGGGGAAACAATTGATAGGTGCTGCATTACGATAAGTCATAAAAGTCATAAATATGACTTGTGCTGAGCCATAACTAGAACTATGACTTAATAATTATTATTTCACTGTATTTGCCAACAATAAAGTGCCCAAATAAAGCGCGCTTTGTCAGCAGAGGGCGCTCATGTAAATTGGCTATGGGCATATCGCGCCTTTGCGAAGGACATAGGAGTCATCGATATCTAATCACAAGATGCGACAAGCGTATTTTTTTCCGTAGGTGGGTGAAGTTAGCGCATTGAAAAAAAAACAATATCTGCTTATATGATTGGTTGAAATGGACCGCGCTGCCCCACCCCTTAAGTGGGGGTTTGGTCGCGTTCATTTTCCTGTAAATTGACCGGACTAATTAGCTAAAATAGTTAACTGAATTAGGTAAAACAGCGCTCGGCGTCGACAATTTGCCACACGGGTGCACTACATTGGGCTATACATTGGGCTTTATATATAGGAAACAACTCGGAACTCTCACAGGACAAAAAGAAACCACCTCTGCAAGTTTAAACATGGTCAAAATTGTAATAATTTAAAAACAATCTTGCAGTGATGTAAATAAAGTGCACATTAACACAATTTTCCTAATTGTACATTTTAACTTCCCTCCGACAGCACCATCTCCCGCACCCCCATCCCGCGGCGTTGCCTTATTTTGTAGGAAGTTGGTTACATTTTCCAAGCTCCAGGATGAAGATTATTTCAGATAGAAATCATTATCACTGGGATCTAAGACGCGCACGTTTCCCCATACGCCGTGGCTTTGACAATGAAACCCCCACCCTCCGCCCGAGGGGGAAGGGTGTCACTTGAAAAACACCTGACAGGGCCCCACGTGCATGGTTAATAGTCCATCAAGTAACGATTTGACCTAGAACTAATTGCAATAAAAAATCATTCTAACATGAATCTATAGGACACAACATTTAATACACAACATATGACAAATCTAATTGTTTCTTCTGATTGCATATAAAGGTATTTTTGTAGACATAAATTAAGAATTAATAATTAGTCTGGTATAACGTTCGTCAGTCTGTATGTTTCGTAATAGTGGCTGCTTAGTAATCACGACCACTTGCGAGCAGAAGACGGCGTCTCAGAAAGTAGTCTGGCAACGTATTTCAACATACATGTTTCGCAATAATAATCACAACCACTTGCGAGTAGACGGCGGTGTCTAAAACCTCTAAATTAGGTGCTCGCTTGAGGAAAACGCTCTTATTTCTATGAAGATGGTCGAATTTGGGGATTTCTTTTTGTAATTTACATTGACAATACAAAAAGTACATGTGTTTAAAAAAATAAACAAAGTGAAAAATCTTCCTTTATTGTTTTCGGCATGAACCTTATTATCATCTCCACATTATATAATACTGTTTTGTCTTTCATTTGCAAGCCAAGGTAAACCACATCAAGGTAAGGAGTTGGCGAATAATCCTTCACAATGGATACAGCCAGAATTTTAGAGTTTACAACTGACACTTGTTCAGATTAACTGACCCAAAGAAAATTTTCTTTCAGGGAGTTGGTCCAGTCGCTGCGGTCACTTAGTGGCCAAGAAAAGTAAGGTCGGTCATTCATTCTTGTATGATCGAATTGTAAACGCGTATTCATGGACAATGACTGGGTAATGAACAAAATCAAAACAAATGGAAATTGACAAAATTATATAAAATAGACGAAACAACAATTTTCTATACAACACTGTGCTACTTTATCCGCATAAGCAAAAATTAACAATTATTACAAACCAATTTACAAGAAGGAATAACAGCAGGGCAGTTGTTTGACCATTAAATACTAAAATAAACAAAAACCCAAAAGGTGAAAATCTTGTCTGTTTCATTTATTTGGGTTGTTGTTGTTGTTAATTTATGGCATCTTCGGCAACTAAGGCCCTTTATGCCATCACCTATACGGTTTTAGCTTTAACTATACTTTATTATCAACTTGAGATGACGAAGAAGTTGCAGTTTTAGAAGTGGGAGGAAAAACCCAGAGAAATCCCCGGGGGAAACCCACGCGGTCAAGTAGGGACTGCAAACCCAATCCACATACACGCCCCGGATTCGAACCCGGGACGCCAGAGGTGAAAGGCGAGGAAAGAACCACTACGTTAACCCGACCGCCCCAGACGATGGGAAAAAATGTCGTCTGCTATACGAGTAGTCGTGTTTCCTGATAGGTAACAGATGAAATTTACCGCAAATTGGCGAGAAGAAATTACGTTTCCACTCAGTGGAAAATATTAGATATTCAGTAGGGCCTATGTTAACGAGTGATTTTTTTATACACCAGCTAGTGTTGGAATACATTCTATTGCAATTAGTTCTAGGTCAGGCACAATTTTCTAGTAAATTGACCGGACTATAAGGCAAGCAACAGACAGGAAGGGGGACAGCATCTGTTAACCAACTGACCACTGCATGTGTATAGCGCCACCGCAATATTCTTGGGTTTCACTTTCTTGACAACCGGTTGCTATCCGCCATTATTGTGTCCATACTATGGCACGCCAAAGCGAAAATAATTCAACACTGATAATTTAATGTGTTGATTTAAAAAAGGTTGGCATGACTTTTAAATGTTGATAGACTGTTATGAAACTGGCATACCGTGCTTTTGTTGGCAAGTTTTTAAAAATATTGAGACTTATTTTTCAGGGTTGATGGCAAAATTATCAGTGTTGAATTAGTTCCGCTTTTGCGTGTCATACGCGTGACGTCAACAACTATCATATCCGCCATTGCTGTGTCCATACTATGGCACGCCAAAGCGGAAATAATTCAACACTGATAATTTATGCCAACCTTTTCTTTTCTTGCGCAACATTTGCGAAAATATGCGTCAACATTAAATTATCAGTGTTGAATTATGTTCGCTTTGGCGTGCCATAGTATGGGCACAGTAATGGCAGATAGCAACCGATTGTCAAGAAAGTGAAACCCAAGAATACGCGGTGCATTTCGATCATTGCCTGTGATTGGCTGTTTCTTCTTCAGTGCGAAACATGATGTAAACTATTAGAAATTCCTATAATCTCCCAATTTAATGGAATTTCAACCATTTCTTTACAAAACAAACACACATGTTTAATTTATTCCAATAGACTATTAAAGTTAAGAGTCACCCTGTGTGTGTTGTCAATGTTATTTGGTCTACACTAAAACCAGTGAACCTTTCCCTGTTGTCACCAAAATGTTGCCCCAGGGGTGGGGATTTTGTCACGCAAAAAGTGACAATCCCCACCTCTTAGGTGGGGTAGCCCGGAGGGGAGGGATGGGGGAAACAATTGATAGGTGCTGCATTACGATAAGTCATAAAAGTCATAAATATGACTTGTGCTGAGCCATAACTAGAACTATGACTTAATAATTATTATTTCACTGTATTTGCCAACAATAAAGTGCCCAAATAAAGCGCGCTTTGTCAGCAGAGGGCGCTCATGTAAATTGGCTATGGGCATATCGCGTCCTTTGCGAAGGACATAGGAGTCATCGATATCTAATCACAAGATGCGACAAGCGTATTTTTTCCGTAGGTGGGTGAAGTTAGCGCATTGAAAAAAAAACAATATCTGCTTATATGATTGGTTGAAATGGACCGCGCTGCCCCACCCCTTAAGTGGGGGTTTGGTCGCGTTCATTTTCCTGTAAATTGACCGGACTAATTAGCTAAAATAGTTAAGTGAATTAGGTAAAACAGCGCTCGGCGTCGACAATTTGCCACACGGGTGCACTACATTGGGCTATACATTGGGCTTTATATATAGGAAACAACTCGGAACTCTCACAGGACAAAAAGAAACCACCTCTGCAAGTTTAAACATGGTCAAAATTGTAATAATTTAAAAACAATCTTGCAGTGTTGTAAACAAAGTGCACATTAACACAATTTTCCTAATTGTACATTTTAACTTCCCTCCGACAGCACCATCTCCCCCACCCCCATCCCGCGGCGTTGCCTTATTTTGTAGGAAGTTGGTTACATTTTCCAAGCTCCAGGATGAAGATTATTTCAGATAGAAATCATTATCACTGGGATCTAAGACGCGCACGTTTCCCCATACGCCGTGGCTTTGACAATGAAACCCCCACCCTCCGCCCGAGGGGGAAGGGTGTCACTTGAAAAACACCTGACATGGCCCCACGTGCATGGTTAATAGTCCATCAAGTAACGATTTGACCTAGAACTAATTGCAATAGAAATCATTCTAACATGAATCTATAGGACACAACATTTAATACACAACATATGACAAATCTAATTGTTTCTTCTGATTGCATATAAAGGTATTTTTGTAGACATAAATTAAGAATTAATAATTAGTCTGGTATAACGTTCGTCAGTCTGTATGTTTCGTAATAGTGGCTGCTTAGTAATCACGACCACTTGCGAGCAGAAGACGGCGTCTCGGAAAGTAGTCTGGCAACGTATTCCAACATACATGTTTCGCAATAATAATCACAACCACTTGCGAGTAGACGGCGGTGTCTAAAACCTCTAAATTAGGTGCTCGCTTGAGGAAAACGCTCTTATTTCTATGAAGATGGTCGAATTTGGGGATTTCTTTTTGTAATTTACATTGACAATACAAAAAGTACATGTGTTTAAAAAAATAAACAAAGTGAAAAATCTTCCTTTATTGTTTTCGGCATGAACCTTATTATCATCTCCACATTATATAATACTGTTTTGTCTTTCATTTGCAAGCCAAGGTAAACCACATCAAGGTAAGGAGTTGGCGAATAATCCTTCACAATGGATACAGCCAGAATTTTAGAGTTTACAACTGACACTTGTTCAGATTAACTGACCCAAAGAAAATTTTCTTTCAGGGAGTTGGTCCAGTCGCTGCGGTCACTTAGTGGCCAAGAAAAGTAAGGTCGGTCATTCATTCTTGTATGATCGAATTGTAAACGCGTATTCATGGACAATGACTGGGTAATGAACAAAATCAAAACAAATGGAAATTGACAAAATTATATAAAATAGACGAAACAACAATTTTCTATACAACACTGTGCTACTTTATCCGCATAAGCAAAAATTAACAATTATTACAAACCAATTTACAAGAAGGAATAACAGCAGGGCAGTTGTTTGACCATTAAATACTAAAATAAACAAAAACCCAAAAGGTGAAAATCTTGTCTGTTTCATTTATTTGGGTTGTTGTTGTTGTTAATTTATGGCATCTTCGGCAACTAAGGCCCTTTATGCCATCACCTATACGGTTTTAGCTTTAACTATACTTTATTATCAACTTGAGATGACGAAGAAGTTGCAGTTTTAGAAGTGGGAGGAAAAACCCCAGAGAAATCCCCGGGGGAAACCCACGCGGTCAAGTAGGGACTGCAAACCCAATCCACATACACGCCCCGGAATCGAACCCGGGACGCCAGAGGTGAAAGGCGAGGAAGGAACCACTACGCTAACCCGACCGCCCCAGACGATGGGAAAAAATGTCGTCTGCTATACGAGTAGTCGTGTTTCCTGATAGGTAACAGATGAAATTTACCGCAAATTGGCGAGAAGAAATTACGTTTCCACTCAGTGGAAAATATTAGATATTCAGTATGTTAACGAGTGATTTTTTATACACCAGCTAGTGTTGGAATACATTCTATTGCAATTAGTTCTAGGTCAGGCACAATTTTCTAGTAAATTTACCGGACTATAAGGCAAGCAACAGACAGGAAGGGGGACAGCATCTGTTAACCAACTGACCACTGCATGTGTATAGCGCCACCGCAATATTCTTGGGTTTCACTTTCTTGACAACCGGTTGCTATCCGCCATTATTGTGTCCATACTATGGCACGCCAAAGCGAAAATAATTCAACACTGATAATTTAATGTGTTGATTTAAAAAAGGTTGGCATGACTTTTAAATGTTGATAGACTGTTATGAAACTGGCATACCGTGCTTTTGTTGGCAAGTTTTTAAAAATATTGAGACTTATTTTTCAGGGTTGATGGCAAAATTATCAGTGTTGAATTAGTTCCGCTTTTGCGTGTCATACGCGTGACGTCAACAACTATCATATCCGCCATTGCTGTGTCCATACTATGGCACGCCAAAGCGGAAATAATTCAACACTGATAATTTATGCCAACCTTTTCTTTTCTTGCGCAACATTTGCGAAAATATGCGTCAACATTAAATTATCAGTGTTGAATTATGTTCGCTTTGGCGTGCCATAGTATGGGCACAGTAATGGCAGATAGCAACCGATTGTCAAGAAAGTGAAACCTAAGAATACGCGGTGCATTTCGATCATTGCCTGTGATTGGCTGTTTCTTCTTCAGTGCGAAACATGATGTAAACTATTAGAAATTCCCATAATCTCCCAATTTAATGGAATTTCAACCATTTCTTTACATAACAAACACACATGTTTAATTTATTCCAATAGACTATTAAAGTTAAGAGTCACCCTGTGTGTGTTGTCAATGTTATTTGGTCTACACTAAAACCAGTGAACCTTTCCCTGCTGTCGGGAAAAAAATAGGAAAATATATAATCATAAAGGCACGGCTTAATGGGCAATGCTGTTACGGCGCTGGTAATATCTATATTGTGTCGGCACTAGTTGTCGCTAATCCGTTCACCTTCATATGATGGATTACTTGTTCAGCAAGACACACTATTGTTCGTTTGGATGTAAAATCAATAGAAGGTATATAGCCTTTTTCAACTTTGAAGATTTCATTGCAATAAACCACAGACAGAGGGCGCTGTTTGGAAAAGGGAAAAGTTAAGAAAAAACATAAGACTTCAAGTTGGACTTGTGGCAAATTGCTGCAGTTTTCTCCCCCAATTTCATCATGGCTTACAACAGGAAACATGTAGAACAAACTCAAACAGTCATGGATTACAAAAGGTCCAGGACGTGTGAGAAAAAAGGTGAAATCTTTTGTGCACAGTTGAATGTGATTTTGCTGCGTTTGCCTCTTGTGACATCATGACCTTGGTCATGAATATGCATATTTGCATTAGCATTAGCGTAACAACTAAAAACCTAGTTTGTTTTAACCCCCAAAACAAGTTCCAAATAGGATTTTTATGAATGTAACTGAGTATATTGGTTTCATAGCAAAGATTTCATTGATAAAAATCCCAAATAAGGGGCCCTGGTAACGAGTTCGTTATACAAGCTCGTCTTATTTCTCAGGAAATATTGTGATTCGTATCCCGGGATTCCTATAAACGCAGGTATTTATATCAAAGTTTCATGTAAGCATTCAACAATTGAATTGTGCGGGACGGAACCTAGACTTGATGTCAAGTCGGTAACAGGACCGGTTTGCTTCGTAAATCACAGCAGCTTAGTCACGAATGGACTGGGAACAAGTCTAGTCGACCTCCTGTTTCCGACCTGAGAAACCTGTCTTTCACTTTATACACAGGCTATGGAGTTTGCTATACCAGAATTGGACGTAGAGATCTGATTGGTTGAGACACGGGGCTTTATTAAAGGGACACACCGGCTTACTGTTTACATAATGTAGCGATCCAGCATCCTTGACAATCATTTTTCAATGGTCGTTGTGAAAAAAATATATCAAAATGTCACGTAATTAGCTATAAATTTTTAAAATTAACAAAAGAGACAAATATTGGGCTGTACGCTTTACCAGCCGTCGCGATGTATTAAGTATCATGTGTTTGTAAATAAAGGTGGCGTTCGATATGGGTGGACACGTGTTTAACCTCGTTTCTTTGTTTTCCCTGACTCATCACACCTTGCATGATCCCTCAGGTCTGCGCTGACTCGAGGAAGCAACTCGAACGCAACTTTTTGGTGTCTTTAGCGCCCTCAATAGGCCTAGTATGCTGTTTTTTCTTCGGATATTATTTATTGCCGCGAAGCGAAGACGCGAAAATCTGAGAGATTTTCTCGTCCATATCAACACCCAGAAACCCTTCTTGGAAAATATGGTATGTACATAGTGTTCGTAGGACATTATTTTCCAACAGGAAGAGAAACCAACCGCGAAAAAGCACTTCGCGCTGGTTTGTACGGCTGGAAATAAAACTAGCTCCAAGACCACGTGATTTAGTATCCGAACCAGAATCTGGTTCCAATAAACACGTGACCTTGATTTTTTGAAAAATGCTCAAAAACTACCACATTTTGTGGTTTCTTTTCAGGTTCTCTTCAGTCTATTTCGGAAAGACTTTCAGAATCATGTATGGGTCTATTTCGAGCCCAAAATAGCCCAACAAAGCCGGTATGTCCTTTAATATTCATGCCACATTTTCAAAAACATTTGCTTGTGAATTAGATTTCCTCAAGTAGTGGACGTATCAATATCCATTACCCCTGAATTAAAAAATGAGACATAAGGCCCCCCCCCCCCCCCCCCCCCCAAAAAGAACCAGGCCTATGTTTAGCGTAAGTT
The DNA here is from genome assembly GCA_037783545.1 of Henricia sp. BOLD:AAB3569. Classification (NCBI taxonomy): domain Eukaryota; kingdom Metazoa; phylum Echinodermata; class Asteroidea; order Spinulosida; family Echinasteridae; genus Henricia; species Henricia sp. BOLD:AAB3569. The sequence goes on from JBBELK010000540.1 coordinate 69,074, forward strand.
AAAGTCTCCCAAAGGCTTTTTTCCCCGGTATTTTTTTGTTGTTGAGTGGATTCCAAGCAATTAAGGGCGTGTTTGTTTCATGACAGATCCGAATCCAGATCCCGAGTTGTTTTACCGCGCAGAAAAAAACGAAACTGCTCTCAACTCGGATCTCAAATCACGTGAATTGCAATTTATTTACCAAATTTGTCAAATTTCTGTTCCAAATTTCGCCTAAATTTGTTTGCATCGTGTGTTGCCTCTGAAAATTGAAACGACACGGTTTTACTCACAAAAATCTTCGCGATGTTTACGTCGCCATTTTGGATCTAGCGCTGAACCGTCTCTCGAGAAGGATTCCACAGATCACAGATCTCGATCAGGATGTGCGCGAAGTGAACGAGTTCACCTTGGATATGCGCCGATCTGAATCTGGATCCGTCCGAAACAAACACGCCCTAAATCATACATGTATTAATATTTCGACCTTTCCGTTTGGCAGGCCCAAGTTTTGGTTAAAGCGGGCCTCCCACCGTGCGATTTTTGCCACGAATTTCCAACGATTAGCTACGATTCGGTACGATTGTGTATAGAGTCTATAGACAGTCTCTGGTAATCTCACCGAATCGTACCTAATCGTGGGAAATTCGTGGCAAAAATTGCACAGTGGGAGGCCCGCTTTATAAATCAATTCAAAAACCGTAGCCGACAATTCCTATTAATAATATTGTTGTGGGGGAGATTTTTTTATGTAAACTCCTCAAAAAAAGTTCGGAAAGTCAAGTTTAACTGACGATTTCTCTCTTGTTGCAAATTTTATATCATTGGAAAGCCCTGTTATTCCTCTTTACGATGATGTGTCATTTGTTATGATTAAGCAATTGGGGGATGTGCAGCACACAGCTGAATACGGGGGCGGGTGTAAAGTGACATGTCACAAAATGCATTGCTATTGTCAAAAAGTGCATTGACACATTCCCATCCTCCAAGCAAAAGGGGAATGCACTGCATGACGATAGCAGTGAATTTTGTGACATTTCACTTTCCACCCACTCCTGTATTCCGCTATACTGCACATCCCCCAATTGCAAATGACACATCACTGTAAAGAGGAAAAACAGGGCTTTCCAATGATACAAAATTAAGGGAAATTATTTAGTAACAAGAGAGAAATCGTCAGTCAAACTTGACTTTCCGAACTTTTTTGAGGAGTATATGTATATTATTTGATTGTACACTTATGTTCGCAGCATAAATGCTCGTGATTCAAAGAAGACCTACTACATTTCGCTAAAAGTTAAACGCAGTTCATCTGAATAAAGATACGAATCTATTGAAAAATGTTCTTACTACATAATCATTTCAACATGCCCCTGGTAAAAATGGACGCTACCACACCGTGGAGTGCGGTGCGTGGATTACCGTGATTGGTTCTTGCTATGGCAACAGCGTCAACGCACTTTGAATCGTGAATATTGTCGCGCAATCAGGTTGCTCAAGTCGGTATATCGGTCGAAACCAAAATATATACTGCACATAAAAACGGATATCGATAGTGCACGGTAAAATGGCGTTATCGGACAAAACACGACCGGGGGAGGTCAAAAGTGATCTGATCACGCACCTTTAATTCTGTTGAGAGTGTAGTACATAATTATTATACCACGTTTTGTATGGCCATTTAACATCTTTTCATGGACAGACGCAACATTTCCTTGGCTTCATAAAGCTAATATACTTATCAACTTCTGATTGTCACTTTCAAAAATCCCCACCCCGGGGCAAACTTTAGGTGAGAAAAAACCCCACACACGGGTGAAAAACATGCGTGTCTTTCTATCAGATGCAGACATTTTTATTTCATTGGGTCGAAATCCCCACCCTGAGGCATGCATGTGGAAGAGTGGGATGGGGAGGGGCGGGGTGGGAAAAAAAGTTGATAGGTGCATAATATCCTTCGCCAAACCGAGAAAGTCATATTTTGTTCAATGTTGTTAGTTTGAAATCGGCACTGAACACAGACAGTTATAGTTATACCTGCTTAGAATGTATTCAACACAATGTATTGCCAGTATGGAGTAATTACATCTGCCGTGAAAACGTGCATCGGTGCATGTTATACAGTGCGAGTAAAAACAAAACAAAATTAATACACTTTTAAAATTACTTGTTGTGTTTTAGTGTACCAATATTTATATGAGATGATTTGACATGTATTTTGGACAAGTTCTTCTGTGTCTTTTGGTAGCAGTTTCATGCATTACCGCACATGAGGCAAATAAGGGTGTCGGGTGGAAAACAACCTGCGCCAATTCAGTGTGGCTGGGAAAATGAAAAGAATTTGAATCATTGCAGAGCTGCCAACCCTCCCGGATTTTTCAACAGATTCTTCGGAAAATTAATAATTTTGTGAGTCCTGACATGGATAATAAACACCCTCCTGGATTGTCAATTAACAACCTTGGGGATTTTTAAGATGTGTTTGGAGTCACGGAATGAACCTGTTTTCCCAGATGTTGTTGTCAAGGATCAACAGCAGAGCCTCTTTGAACATACGTACAATGAAACATCTTGTGGGCTATTGTTCATCTTAAAACATGGCTCGTCCTCAGCTCACCCCAGCAAAGGGCCTACTTGGTAAGCGAATTTCACCGCACACAAAGTGCCACGGCCGTGTTCCAAAGCTTTCGCCATCAATTTCCTAATGCAAGATGTCCAACTCGTGCCACCGTTAATTCAAATGTTCGTAAATACCAAGCCACAGGGACGAGCCAGGGACAAGCTACAACCTAAACAAAAGCAAGTTTTTGGGGGTTTTGATTTGATCAGTTGGCGTAAGTCGTGTTCCACCTGACACCCTTATTTGCCTCATGTGCGGTAATGCATGAAACATAATTTAATTAAACTGCTACCAAAAGACACCAGAAGAACTTATCCAAAATACATCTCATATAAATATTGGTACACTAAAACACAAGTAATTTTAAAAGTGTATCGGTTGTTTTTACTCACACTGTATAACGACCAAGTAGATCCTTGTGATCTGATTTGACGATAGCAGGGGCCAATTTCATAGAGCTGCTTAAGCATGAAAAATTGCTTAAGCATGAAAAACCTTGCTTGATAAAATGAGATTACCACAAAAAAGTCACGTGATTGTCATGGTAATGAAACAGTCCTCTAATACTGGTCATACACTATTTCTATCAGATGAGGAAGTCACTGGTAACATTCTCTACTAAGCAAGAGTTTTTTGTACTTAAGCAAATTTATGTGCTGAAACACCTCTATGAAATTGGCCCCTGGTCACGTGTCGTTCAATATTTCAATCCATTTAAAGGCACAGGCTCGTCAGCAATGCGCGCGCGCCAAATTCGTGCCACGAAATACGCAGCTCCATAGCAAAGGCACGGAGCTGCGTATTTCGTGGCACGAATTTGGCGTGCGCGCATTGCTGATGAGCCAGTGCCTTTAATGCTACGTCACTAACCGTGCAATTTTGTTCCTTTTGCCGTGCAATTTTGTTCCATTTGCCGTGCAATTTTGTTTCATACGTTTTTTTCCCATTGCACGGTGCGTCTGGGCCTACTGTATTAATTTAGCGCGTGCGCATGTACAGTATTGTACGTGTATAGCTATGTGCGTGTCAAATGTATGACGCAAGCGCGACCAGTGAACGCGACCCATGACACAAACTTTTTTTCTACAACTCACAAGCGACATGGCGGGTTTTGTACATACATGTACTAGTATGACGAATGATGAAATAAATTCGAAGGGTAAGCCTGAATAATGTGTAAAAAAGTAGGATGACAAGGATCTATTTGGGCGTTATATAAAACAAACAAATAATGAATGTTTTAATTCGTGCCATGGAAGGAATATTTTTATTCGGTAAAAGATGGAATATGTTCCATTCCACGAGGCGAAGCCGAGTTGAATTCCATTCTATATCTTTCACCTCATAAAAATATTTCTCCAATTGCATTCATACGCATTCAGTATTTGTATACCTGATGGCTAGGCAATCAAGATAATGCAAGGCTTTTGTAATCTCATGCAGATTGCAATTTGTATGAAACGTACATCTCGTAGCTTTCTGCTAAATCTGTACAAGATTCACATACGGTAGACAAGTTGAATACTAATTAGTAACCAAACTGCATTGTTATCAGAAAATTGCATCAGGGGCACTTTCACACCAAAGGTTGCCTTTATAAATTTCAACTTAAAAAATCTCCGTTCCTATTGGACGGATTGTTTTCATGTTTGTACCATATTTACCAGGATAGGGAGAGGCTACATGAAAAAAATTATTTGCGTACCCCGAATGGCTACAATTTTATCCTCATTTTTAACACAATTTTAGCCAAAAATGAACTGCCACGGATAATTCGCATTATTTCTTTTTTACGTGGAATAAAAATGGTTGCATTGACTGTTACACACTATGGATAGCAATGACAAATATCATTCATACTGGCTACATTCATCCCAAATTTCAGGAAAATCGATCGAGGCAATCGAAAGTTATTATTACTTATGTGTACCATGCCATTTTCTGTTAAACAAAATTTTTAAATGTCCAGAACCCATGAAAATGAAGCAAATCCTTTTGAATTCCACATGACAACAAAATGTCGAAAAGAAAGTTTAGGTGCCTAGTTTATATGCCATAAAACAATAAACCCCGTTTTAATGTGGTAAAACTGGTATTTAGGCCTTCAAAATTTGTACTCATAATTTCTGTTAAAAAGCTGTCCTCTCCAGAACCAGTAATACATAATGTACATGTAGGCCTACATGTAAAATACCAACAGGAGTTGGTTTTTTCCACAACCGGTGAAGTTGTAGCTGCCTTGATATTGCAAATTTGTAATCCTCCATGTATGAGCATTTGATCAATAAAAAAGTTTGGTGGCTTCATTTTTGGACTGTTTTGGCAGTTTGAAGGCAACCTTTGGTGTGAAAGTGCCCTAAACATCATCAAATTTCAGAGAGTGTATGCGATTAAACAGCAATGATGTCCGTATCCAGAGGGAACCGATGGTTTAAGAATGAATACATGTACAAAATCAGGCGTCATTAAAAATATAGTGACCCAAACCTTTACTTCATGAGTTGACTATTCATGGTTTTACAACGGTTGCTATCCTCCATTACTGTGTCCATACTATGGCACGCCAAAGCGGAAATAATTCAACACTGATAATTCTGCCATCAACCCTGAAAAACAAGTCTCAACATTTTTTTGAAACTTGCCAACAAAAGCACGGTATGCCGGTTTCAAACAGTCTATCAACATTTAAAAGTCATGCAAACTTTTTTTCTTGCGCAACATTTGCGAAAATACGCGTCAACATTAAATTATCAGTATTTAATTATTTTCGCTTTGGCGTGCCATAGTATGGACACAGTAATGGCGGATAGCAACCGTTGTCAAGCCAAGTGAAACAATTCTTCGAGTTAACCCTTGTAGCAGGTAAAGAGGAACGGTCCTCTCTAAAAAGGTTAGCCGTTGCATCCGCAATTCTTGTATAGTGCGATACTTCAGGCAAATTTGTTATGCCTTTTGTGTCATTAAGAGAAAATGACTGGTTAGCTATTGTGTTGAGTTTTTGTCTTTCAAAGTTCCAACTGTGTTGGACGTCACACGGTAAAGTCAGCTTTGCATGATCTTGTGCTGCAGTCGATCTTGGAGGCATATAAGTTAGAATGAGACGACTAGAATAAAATGTTTTCAAAAGTGTTTTCAAAGTTGTGCCAAAGTGATGAGTTAAATTAATACACGATGCCAATCAGCATGCAAGTTATTGTTGCACAAGCTATTCATTATTAGTAGTGCATGGTGCAGCATTTGAGACAAGTATAGATTTTATCTCGCATAATCCATATTGCTGCTCGTCATTGTAATCGGCCCAGAGGAGCCGGGAACGCCACCCAAAGTTTCCAGGCATGCAAAGTGTGCTCGCGGTGGCCAGTGGTTTGGCTGATCTGGAAACCAGTTGCGATATCCCATTCCTGCCTCTTTGTCCTCGCCACAAACCCACTTCCCCTTCTCATCTTGGTCAGTGCAGTTTGTTGCCACTGGTGACGCATCAATTAGAAAGCTATCGGGATGAAAATGGTCCGAATACATACATATTGCTTACAATGACTTGGTCACATAAGACCTTTTTCGAACTACCTACTGCTACATTATTAATTACATACAAGTAGTTGACCAGGGGCCAATTTCACAAAGCTGTTTAGCAGAAAAATTGGCCTAATCCAAAATTTGTTTGCCTTATAAAGATGGGTTAATAGTCAAAATTGCATGTGAACTTGTGTTCTCAGCAAGAATAGCAGAAAACCAGTCAATGTAATACACATCACATAAGATGTTGATTGCTAACCCATTTTTATATATATAGCAAACACATTTTGGATTAAGCAAATTTTTCTGCTTAACAGTTTTATGAAATTGGCCTCTGTACGCGCATCACAAGAAAAACGGTAGCAGATTATAAAGAAAAACATAAGAATTCCTCGCAGTTCGGAAAAAAAGGCCTATAGGCGTGTGTAGACTCAACTCAAGTCACCAAATCGCCCAAATTCACAAGGCCTTTTCAAAAGGCTATTTACAAACAGAGTGTGAGATCAAATTAAACAATTTCTCTGTGTTGACTTTTATGCAATTGGCGAGGGTGGACATCAGGGATTCCGGGAACTCTCAGTATAAGTGCATCATCTTGTTCCCAGCACCATTCGCTTCAAAGTGAATGGGCCACAAGTGCAGACTCAGCACGCCGATCTTCTTCTTCGGTTTCCTATGCACGCAATTCGCACGCCCGTTGAAAAACAATGGACCTTTTCAGTAATCACCGGCTGACAGAAAATGACTGGTTATAATAGCTGTGTACTATTGTCAATCCAAGTTATTGTTTTGTAACTTTGTCAAGTTCTGTCTTTTGTTTCGGGATTGGACGTCATTGGACGTCACAGGGTACAGTCAGCTTTGCACGTGAAGTCGTTTCGATAAATGACCAGGTAACAGTATTACAGATGTTGGAGGCACATATAGTCCTATTTTTGGGCCTAATCATACATGTATTAATATTTCGACCTTTCCGTTGGCCCAAGTTTTGGTTAAAGCGGGCCTCCCACCGTGCGATTTTTGCCACGAATTTCCAACGATTAGCTACGATTTGGTACGATTGTGTATAGAGTCTATAGACAGTCTCTGGTAATCTCACCAAATCGTACCTAATCTCGGGAAATTCGTGGCAAAAATCGCAGTGGGAGGCCCGCTTTAGAAATCAATTCAAAAATCGTAGCCGACAATTCCTATGAATTGTTGTGGGGAGATTTTTTTTATGTAGGCCTACATGTATATTGTACACTTAAGTACGCAGTATAAATGCTCGTGATTCAAAGAAGACCTACTACATTTCGCTAAAAGTTAAACGCAGTTCATCTGAATAAAGATACGAATCTGTTGAAAAATGTTCTTACTACATAATAATTTCAACACCCCCTGGTAAAAATGGACGCTACCACACCGTGGAGTGTGGTGCGTGGATTACCGTGATTAGTTCTTGTCATGGCAACAGCGTCAACGCACTTTGAATCGTGAATATTGTCGCGCAATCAGGTTTCTCAAGTCGGTATATCGGTCGAAACCAAAATATATACTGCACATAAAAACGGATATCGATAGTGCGCGGTAAAATGGCGTTAGACGGACAAAACACGACCGTATACCGAATTGATTTAAAGTCTAGGCGGAAACGTTTTTTATATCCCCAATTTTGATGCGGACGCAAACGGGGCGTTGTGTTCAACACTTTTGTGGTTTTCGACGATATCCTTGGGAAATACGTGGATTGGGAGCGCCAAATTTGAGAATGGTAATGAGAAAAATTTGACATTGTCTCAAAATAGGGGGCGGGAGGGGGGGGGGGGGGGCGGGGGCGGTAAAAAAGTGATGTGATCACGCACCTTTAATTCTGTTGAGAGTGTATAGTACATAATTATTATACCACGTTGTGTATGGCCATTTAACATCTTTTCATGGACAGACGCAATAATTCCTTGGCTTCATAAAGCTAATATACTTATCAACTTCTGATTGTCACTTTCAAAAATACCCACCCCGGGGCAAACTTTAGGTGAGAAAAACCCCCACACGTACACACGGGTGAAAAACATGCGTGTCTTTCTATCAGATGCAGACATTTTTATTTTATTGGGTCGAAATCCCCACCCTGGGGAAGAGTGGGATGGGGAGGCCGCGGGGTGGGAAAACAAGTTGATAGGTGCATAATATCCTTCGCCAAACCGAGAAAGTCATATTTTGTTCAATATTGTTAGTTTGAAATCGGCACTGAACACATCAGACAGTTATACCTGCTTATAATTTATTCAACACAATGTATTGCCAGTATGGAGTAATTACATCTGTCGTGAAAACGTGCATCGGTACATGTTATACAGTGCGAGTAAAAACAAAACAAAACTAATACACTTTTAAAATTACTTGTGTTTTAGTGTACCAATATTTATATGAGATGATTTGACATGTATTTTGGACAAGTTCTCCTGTGTCTTTTGGTAGCAGTTTAATTAAATTATGTTTCATGCATTACCGCACATGAGGCAAATAAGTGTGTCGGGTGGAAAACAACCTGCGCCAATTCAGTGTGGCTGGGAAAAAGAAAAGGATTTGAACCATTGCAGAGCTGCCAACCCTCCCGGATTTTTCAACAGATTCTTCGGAAAATGACTAATTTTGTGAGTCCTGACATGGATAAACACCCTCCTGGATTGTCAATTAACAACCTTGGGGATTTTTGAGATGTGTTTGGAGTCACGGAATGAACCTGTTTTCCCAGATGTCTTCCCCAAAAAACCCGGGAGGGTTGGCAGCTCTGCCAGTAACTTAGTTGTTGTCAAGGATCAACAGAGCCTCTTCGAACATACGTACAATGAAACATCTTGTGGGTTATTCTTCATCTTAAAACATGGCTCGTTCTCAGCTCACACCCCAGCAAAGTACTTGGTAAGCGAAATTCACCGCACACAAAGTGCCACGGCCGTGTTCCTAAGCTTTCGCCAGCAATTTCCTAATGCAAGATGTCCAACTCGTACCACCGTTAACTCAAATGTTCGTAAATACCAAGCCACAGGGACGAGCCAGGGACAAGCTACAACCTAAACAAAAGCAAGTTTTTGGGGGTTTTGATTTGATCTCTTTTTTTCAATTCTGATCAGTTGGCGTAAGTCGTGTTCCACCTGACACCCTTATTTGCCTCATGTGCGGTAATGCATGAAACATAATTTAATTAAACTGCTACCAAAAGACACAAGAGAACTTATCCAAAATACATGTCAAAACATCTCATATAAATATTGGTACACTGAAACACAAGTAATTTTAAAAGTGTATCGGTTGTTTTTACTCACACTGTATAACGACCAAGTAGATCCTTGTGATCTGATTTGACGATAGCAGGTCACGTGTCGTTCAATATTTCAATCCATTTAAAGGCACAGGCTCGTCAGCAATGCGCGCGCGCCAAATTCGTGCCACGAAATACGCAGCTCCATAGCAAAGGCACGGAGCTGCGTATTTCGTGGCACGAATTTGGCGTGCGCGCATTGCTGATGAGCCAGTGCCTTTAATGCTACGTCACTAACCGTGCAATTTTGTTCCTTTTGCCGTGCAATTTTGTTCCATACGTTTTTTCCCCATTGCACGGTGCGTCTGCGCCCACTGTATTAATTTAGCGCGTGCGCATGTACAGTATTGTACGTGTATAGCTATGTGCGTGTCAAATGTATGACGCAAGCGCGACCAGTGAACGCGACCCATGACACAAACTTTTTTTCTACAACTCACAAGCGACATGGCGGGTTTTGTACATACATGTACTAGTATGACGAATGATGAAATAAATTCGAAGGGTAAGCCTGAATAATGTGTGCAACAAGTAGGATGACAAGGATCTATCTGAGCGTTATATAAAACAAACAAATAATGAATGTTTTAATTCGTGCCATGGAGGGAATATTTTTATTCGGTGAAAGATGGAATATGTTCCATTCCACGAGGCGAAGCCGAGTTGAATCCCATTCGATATCTTTCACCTCATAAAAATATTTCTCCAATTGCATTAATACGCATGCATTTAGTATTTGTATACCTGATGGCTAGGCAATCAAGATAATGCAAGGCTTTTTTTAATCTCATGCAGATTGCAATTTGTATGAAATGTACATCTCGTATTTCTGCTAAATCTGTACAAGATTCACATACGGTAGACAAGTTGAATACTAATTAGTAACCAAACTGCATTGTTATCAGAAAATTGCATAAGGGGCACTTTCACACCAAAGGTTGCCTTTATAAATTTCAACTTAAAATATCTCGGACGGATTGTTTTCATGTTTGTACCATATTTACCAGGATAGGGAGAGGATATGACAAACATTATTTGCGTACCCCGAATTGCTACAATTTTATCCTCATTTTTAACACAATTTTAGCCAAAAATGAACTGCCACGGATAATTCGCATTATTTCTTTTTTACGTGGAATAAAAATGGTTGCATTGACTGTTACACACTATGCATGGATAGCAATGACAAATATCATTCATACTGGCTACATTCATCCCAAATTTCAGGAAAATCGATCGAGGCAATCGAAAGTTATTATTACTTATGTAAAATGCCATTTTCTGTTTAATAAACAAAATTGTTAAATGTCCTCTCCAGAACCCATCAAAATGAAGCAAATCCTTGTGAATTCCACATGACAACAAAATGTCTAAAAGAAAGTTCATGCCTATAGTTTATATGCCATAAAACAATAAACCCTGTTTTAATGCGGTAAAACTAGTATTTAGGCCTTTAAAATTTGTACTCATCATTTCTGTTAAAAAGCTGTCCTCTCCAGAACCAGTAATACATAATGTACATGTAGGCCTACATGTAAAATACCAACAGAAGTTGGTTTTTTCCACAACCGGTGAAGTTTTAGCCTTGATATTGCAATTTTGTAATCCTCCATGTATGAGCATTTTATCAATAAAAAAGTTGGGTGGCTATATGAAACTTTCATTTTTGGACTGTTTTGGCAGTTTGAAGACAACCTTTGGTGTGAAAGTGCCCTAAACATCATCAAATTTCAGAGAGTGCGATTTACTTTTGATTTTTGCGTCAAGTAAACAGCAATGATGTCCGTATCCAGAGGGAACCGATGGTTTGAGAATGAATAAAAACCAGAGAATGTACAAAACCAGGCGTATTGGTTTAAGACATCATTTGTATAGTGACCCAAACCTTTACTTCATGAGTTGACTATTCTTTCACAACGGTTGCTATCCGCCATTACATTGTCCATACTATGGCACGCCAAAGCGGAAATAATTCAACACTGATAATTCTGCCATCAACCCTGAAAAACAAGTCTCAATTTTTTTAGAAACTTGCCAACAAAAGCACGGTATGCCGGTTTCAAACAGTCTTTCAACATTTAAAAGTCATGCAAACATTTTTCTTGCGCAACATTTGCGAAAATACGCGTCAACATTAAATTATCAGTGTTGAATTATTTTCGCTTTAACGTGACATAGTATGGACACAGTAATGGCGGATAGCAACCGTTGTCAAGCCAAGTGAAACAATTCTTCGAGTTAACCCTTGTAGCAGGTAAAGAGGAACGGTCCTCTCTAAAAAGGTTAGCCGTTGCATCCGCAATTCTTGTATAGTGCGATACTTCAGGCAAATTTGTTATGCCTTTTGTGTCATTAAGAGAAAATGACTGGTTAGCTATTGTGTTGAGTTTTTGTCTTTCAAAGTTCCAACTGTGTTGGACGTCACACGGTAAAGTCAGTTTTGCATGATCTTGTGCTGCAGTCGATCTTGCAGATGTTGGAGGCATATAAGTTAGAATGAGACGACTAGAATAAAATGTTTTCAAAAGTGTTTTCAAAGTTGTGCCAAAGTGATGAGTTAAATTAATACACGATGCCAATCAGCATGCAAGTTATTGTTGCACAAGCTATTCATTATAGTAGTGCATGGTGCAGCATTTGAGACAAGTAGATTTCATCTCAAACAATCCATATTGCTGCTGGTCATTGTAATCGGCCCAGAGGCGCAGGCCGGGAAGGCTACCCAAAGTTTCCAGGCATGCAAAGTGTGCTCGCGTTGGCCAGTGGTTTGGCTGATCTGGAAACCAGTTGCGATATGCCATTCATGCCTCTTTGTCCTCGCCACTAACCCACTTCCCCTTCTCATCTTGGTCAGTGCAGTTTGTTGCCACTGGTAACGCATCAATTAGAAAGCTATCGGGATGAAAATGGTCCGAATACATACATATTGCTTACAATGACTTGGTCACATAAGACCTTTTTCGAACTACCTACTGCTACATTATTAATTACATACAAGTAGTTGACCAGGGGCCAATTTCACAAAGCTGTTTAGCAGAGAAATTGGCTTAATCCAAAATTTGTTTGCCTTATAAAAATGGGTTAATAGTCAAAATTGCATGTGAACTTGTGTTCTCAGCAAGAATAGCAGAAAACCAGTCAATTGTAATACACATCACATAATATTTCGATTGCTAACCTATTTTTATATAGCAAACAAATTTTGGATTTACAGTTTTATGAAATTGGCCTCTGTACGCGCATCACAAGAAAAACGGTAGCAGATTATAAAGAAAAACATAAGAATTCCTCGCAGTTCGGAAAAAAGGCCGAGTGAATGAGCCACTATAGGCGTGTGTAGACTCAACTCAAGTCACCAAATCGCCCAATTTCACGAGGCCTTGTCAAAAGGCTATTTACAAACTGAATGTGAGAGCAAATTGAACAATTTCTCTGTGTTAACTTTTATGCAATTGGCGATGGTGGACATCAGGGTTTCCGGGAACTCCCAGTATAAGTGCATCATCTTGTTCCGAGCACCATTCGCTTCAAAGTGAATGGGCCACAAGTGCAGACTCAGCGCGCCGACTTCTTCTTCGGTTTCCTATACACGCAATTCCCACGCACTATGAACAACTATTAATGGAAATTGGGCACACACCGTTGTTAAACAGCTCGAATCCCCCTACCACATTTTTTATGTTTTTCTGTTGATCATGGAGGTGTATGTCTACAACACCATCACAACTTGTTTTTCACAAAAAAATCGACAGGCTAGCTCTTGCTTAAAACGTAAAGCAGTTCCGACCCTCTTCACCCGAAAATTTGAAACGCTCGAGGTCACTTGGCTTGTTTATCAACAGGGTTTTGACGTCATCCTGAGAAACATACAAAACGGTCTGTGCAGTATTGAATGGAAAATACACGAAGTGAATGTTTATCATGCCTGTTTTGTCCTTGTAATTCAAAATACAAACATGTAATATGACAACAATCTACTATTACCTGTTTTGTGAAAAAACGATGAAATTGTGGCTCACAATGAAGCTCTTTTGAAGTAAATACTGGTGCATTGCGACGTGTGGTTTTGTCACGGAACGAACGGCATTCACAGCGGTCTGTATACAGCATAGTACGGTCCCCTGCGGGCGTAGTTCCCACGTGTTTGAACATCGGCCGTACAAGTTATAGAATGAGCGACTCATTTTTCTCTCTCTCGGTAATAGAAAAGAAAATTATTCTGCTCTTTTTTTCTCATAATGTCTGGTAAAACATACAACCACGCAGCTAGCTGGGCATATCTCTGGCTTTTTGGACCAACAAAATTCTTCAAAAAACACCATCTAACAGAGACGGTTTTCCAAGTTTTTTGCGGGTAAACGTATGGAGCTAACAATCGTGTTGACTTCTCTTTCTCAGGATTGCGTCACGGGGTCACGCGCATATCATGAATACCTAATGAGCGTTTCAGAAATCGCGAAAATCTCATTTTCGAAAAGCGCACTTTTGCTTGCAATTGATCCACTTAAAACCGACAATTAAAAAATAATAAAAATCCACGTCGGTAAGAGGAATGTTTGGACTATCGAAAAAAGCCTAAATGCTGGATTCTCGTCAAGGGGGATTCTTCCTCTTTAATAACAATGGTTTGTGCCCAATTTCCATTGTTAGTTGCTCATGGTGACGCTCGGTGAAAAACAATAGCCGTGTACTATTGTCAATCCAAGTTATTGTTTTGTAACTTTGTCAAGTTCCGTCTTTTGTTTCAACCGGATTGGACGTCACAGGTTACAGTCAGCTTTGCACGTGAAGTCGTTTCGATAAATGACCAGGTGACATATTACAGATGTTGGAGGCATGCAAGTTAGAATGAGACGACTTGAATAAAATGAAGGGGCTTTCGAAAATCTGTGATAGGTTGACCAATACACGATGCCAATTATGCCAGTTATTGTTTACACAAGACGTTCATTGTGTAACAATGAAACGGTGCTGGCGCCCCCAGCGGCGGATCGGGACGGCCGTTACAATTGCTAGTAGTGCATGGTGCAGCATTTAAGACAAGTAGATTTCATCTCACACAATCCAAATTGCTGCTGGTCACTGTAATCGGACCAGAGGCCGTTAGCGTTTCCAGTTTCCAGGCATGCAAAGTGTGCTCGCGGTGGCCAGTTGTTCGGCTGTCCTGGAGACCAGTTGCGATATCCCATTCCTGCCTCTTTGTCCTCGCCACAAACCCACTTCCCCTCCTCATCTTGGTCAGTGCAGTCGATCCACATACAGCTTTTTATCTCTGGAGTATCAATTAGCTTGACCATGAATTTATTCTCCCTGTCAGAGCTTGGGACTGCCATGCGAGCTCCGAGGCTGTGGCACAATTGATGGATATCTCCCCACAGCATCTTTGTTGCTGTTATCATGTAGCATGACCGATTCCACTCCACCCATCCTGGAGGGCAGTTCTTGGTAGTAGCCCCTTGCCCCAAGGTGAAAGAGAGGAAAACAGCCACGGCGTACACATGCGTAGTATTCGCCATATTATTCAGCGTTGCCGGAATTGTTTTGTGGTAAATACAGCTTTGCGAGCTAGAGAAACTGTCGGTAGAATCTACAATGATTGAATAGCACTAAATGGAACTAAACCGTTAAGGAAAACACCGCTGCCGAACTTGATGCCCCGACCTGAAATGATCGTCTTGTTCGTATCTCAATATTATCATTGGTGCTTTCTCAAAATAATAATGACGTAACTTGGTGTTTAATTGACTGCGTGAAATGTCCTCATAATAACGTCTCTCGCACGGCAGTAGCACGGTACCAAGCAACGCCTGTTGATTAACGAAGTGTGTACTGTGGCGCAAGCCATTCGTTTTTAACATGATAGCCTATTTAATTTCCTTAATTGGGAATTCAGTTCGGTTGCTACTGGTAACAGTAGCTATAGGCATCGCATAGGCGTAGGTGACGGGGAGGGGGGGGGGGGGGGGGGGGGGGGGGGAGAGTTAGGGGAGGGGGGAGGGGGGGGGGGGGGGGAGAGGTGGCAAGGACGGCTGGTGCTTCCCCACCCCCACTTTTAAAAGTGGGGCAGGGGCCGGGGGGGGGGGGGGGGGGTTGTGTAGCAAAGATGTCAATTTGCTCCCATATATGATGTAATTCATATATGATGTAATTTTACAACTCTTAAGTCGACCCTAACTTGGTCGTGCTTCAGTGTAAACATAGCATTAGTCTGTTGACTTGATTGAAAGCATAAAACTGAGATGTAGTTCTGCAGTTTTATGTGTGGGGCACACTAAGTCGGGTATATTCGCGAACCCGAGTGGGCGAATGTACTGACCGGAGATCCAGTTTGACAGATGGGTCACAAAATAATGACATTTGTAAAGTGAGATCGAGGATATTTTTTCAGATCCGCTTGGTTTCCCATCACAACACGATCGAGTGCACTTTGTAGTGAGCCGCCTGTGCACTCGATCGTATCCGATGAATTTTTGGCCGGCATTAGCATGTGTTATGCTCGTTGCATTGTTCCAGAATATGTGAGCATGCCGGGGACAACTTTGGGGCATTCTCTACAAATATTTTTTTAGATGAACAGAATCTTTGAGCATCCAGCAAATAAGAAAATGTGAAAGGTAAGGGTAACGGACAGTTATTAACATGACGTAAGGTCTCTCTAGCATTGCATGCGTGACGTCACGACCCCTCGAGTCCGAGTGCTAATTTGCAAAATATGGCTGCTTACATGAAGCCCATTTAGACGTCAATTCAAAGTGATTTTTCATATAGTCAGAATGGATCGGGCCACTTTATTACCCAAATTTGCTATGCTCAGCTGGCAATATTTTGGAGAAATAAGCAACCTTCTGTGAGTGTTTTCTCTACCTTTAATCTTCGCCAAAACTTCTAAAAATGAACTGAATCGTGATTTTAAAAAACACCCTCGGAATAACAAATAATAACACCATCAGAATCTCAAAAGTTTTAGTTCTTACTTTGAACTGCAATAAAAAATAAGTACTGTTGCTATAACATTTGACAAGACCGAATAAACGTTTCAACAACTCTTCCGAAAAATATACAAGTATACATGCCCAGGCGCGTGAGCTGGTCGGGAATTGGGGTTAGGTTATGATGAACGTTATACGAAGCGTATCTACTAGCTGGGTGTCCAACAAATCTGGATAAAAGAAAAACCACTTCGCCCCACCCCATTTTATGAACAGTAGAATGTCCACTTGTGAAGCACTTTGGTTTTATCAGTGCAGTAATCCCAAATGGATTGGGTTGATGATGCTATGCTTGTTTCAGCAAGAGTCCTCCGTCTTTCGAAGGCTTAATTGAAGTGACTAATCTGAAACAAAGGACAAATTATCAGTGACAGACTTTTAGCCTAATTGTCTTTTGTACCTGACCTCGTATTCAACACATTACAAAGATTAACCAATCTAGATTTAAAGAGAGAGAAAACATGTGAAAAAAAACCTGTTGAAATGGTTCTTTGTTCTACATCTCTGCAAAGCTAGAGTGTGTGGGTGAAGCAGAAAGCTTGGTCTCACGCACAAACACCCTGATAGGGGAACCAGATTGGACAGAATAGTAGCACATTTAACATGAAAACATCTGTAGAAAAGACTACAGACTTATGAGAAAGAGGTTGCAATAAAGATCTTCACTCTTCACCAACAAGATTAACAAAGACAAATAAGGAGTTTTCACTTATCACGGGACACAGATCTTTGCGGGGGGAAGACGCTCATGGTCGTACCTGTACCATAGTCAACCAGTTGCTGTTTCAGCTTCTTGATGTGAACCTTGCGGAAGTACATGTAGGAAATGACCCCAACAGCAAAGGTCAGAAGAGCAAAGATTCCCAATGAGACTGGAGTTGCTGGCTTCTCCTCAACTGGGGAAAGCTGTCCGTAAACTCTAACAGCAAACTTGGCTTGTAGATGACAGAAGCTGTAGGTTTCAAGGCATGGGAAACACATGGGAAAACCCTTACAATTTGTCAAAAATAAGTGCGCAAATGAGGACTTTATACACTACTCACAATAGGTTCTTGTGAGCAGATATTTTACTGGGGGTATGCATTCCGTTTGAATGATTTTGTATATGATTAGACAATATTGTATCTGCATGACAGATACACCCTAACTTATTGTGAGTAGTGTAGGCCTACTTAGTTTGAATGTGCAAAGCTGGTTACGGGCCGTCCATAGAGTATGTACGCATGAAATGCCGACTTTTTAGACCCTCCCTCCCCCCTGTACGCACGGTGTACGCAGTGGTTCCAACTCCCCCCCCCCCCCCCCCCCTGTACGCATACGCATTCCATAGGCCTATATACCTTAGCATTGGTAAGCATTGGTAAATGGTTCAGTACTACATTTATATAGTGATGTATATACTACTAGTACGATTCGCATGTCGCCTCCAAAGTCTTAAATAAATGAGTTTTTTTTTGCATTTTGTTTTTCAGAAACTGCAGATTTAATGGGAAAACCTAAATTGAGGAGTGAGAAAAATGTGAGATGTGTGAGAAAAATGTGTGGCCTGTCTAATATGTTTTGTACATAAGGTTTGAAGCCATGGTCAACTTGTCCATCCTTTCCGGCCAATTTAGTAAAAGCAAATGTTCGGTTTGCGTACATACGCATTGGCTTGGACGCCCCTCCTCCCTGTACGCATGGTGTACGCAATGTCAACAACCCCCCTCTGTGCTTACGTACTTTATGGACGGCCCCTAAAATATTTGTGTTCATGTTAATGTGGAGGGGCGCTATTTTTATTTGTTCAACGATAATTAAAGAGGAGATTTGACTGATTGTTATCGATTGATGATGTTCAAAGGTTATCCAACTAGCCTTGGGTCCCGGTGATTTAATTACAAAGTCTGATTTCTTGATTTGACACGATTGAACAAAATCTATTCGAGGGTTCTTTGTTGGCTGAAAAAATTGTTTATTGTCAGGCAGCTGCAAAGTGAAGCGGTGAAAGTTCCAACCGCACGACGATCGGGCACACGAGGAACAGCCTGCAAAGTGAAGCGGTGAAAGTAATAACCGCACGGCGATCGGGCACACGAGGAACAGCCTGCAAAGTGAAGCGGTGAAAGTAATAACCGCACGACGATCGGGCACACGAGGAACAGCCCAGCCAACGCGTGGTGGCGCTATCACTACTCCACGGTCAAGCAGGGAGCACTTTACGGGCTCCACAATCTTCCAAAACCAATATGTCGTCGCCCCGACGACTAAATTCCTAGAAACACGTTTTAAAAGGCAACAATTTTAAAAAGGCAACATTCAACAAGTAAAATCTGCAAAACACCAATTAGATGTACGTGAAAGGTTTATGCAAAATTGGGATTCGTTCTCCAACCCAGGGGATCCTAGTCTGAATCAGATGAGGTGTCAGTATTCTGCTCAGGAGTTACCATCTGCTTGACCTTGTTCAGTAGCCTAAGTACACTGGACTGAAACCTTTCAGGGGGCTTTACCTTAGTCGTACGCTTCGAGCGGCGAACAGGTCGCAGAGGCTCAGAAATCCCGTCATCTGTCGTGGGAGGCTCAGTTCCTCTGCAGATCATGTTAGCCTGGGGCTCCTGGGTATCTGGCGTAGGGGTGACATCTACCTTGGCGTCAATAAGTACTCTATCCTCTAGGATTGATTGAGATAGGGTACCCGAAGTATCTGCTGCGGACTGGCTCGGTTCAGAGACGGGTGCACTTGGTTCAGTCTTTAGGGTGGGGGGGGGGGGGGGGGTGAGGTATCTTGGAGCGTTGCTGGGATGGGCTTAGGTGCCGAGGCATGTGCATCACTCGAAGGAACACTATCTTCAACATCGGGTGGTGGCTCAACTGTCGGTGACCAAGTGATGACCTTGCCAACATTGGTGTCGCTGCTCGATGAAGAATGGGAGGGGTCAGTGGCAGAGGGGTCAGTGGCAGAGGAGTCAGAGCCCGGTGACTCAGAACGTTCGAGGTGAACATCCCAGGGGCAGTGCTTCATCTGCACGATGAAGAACTTTCTCTCGCCCAGATGAGTTGCGGACAATGTATACAGGCTGGCCTTCAAAGGGGCGCCCGGTCACCATGTATGGCTCGCTTTCCCAAAAGTCCTGGATCTTAGCTCTACCTCTCTGGGTACGGTCCCGGACAAGCACATGTTCGCCTCTGTTTAGTGATCGTTCAAAAATGTCCCGCTCATGGTAGGTCTTCCTAGCTGCTGCACATTTGTCAATATTAGACGTCGCGATCTTTCGAGCATGTTCCATCTGCTTACAGTGCCTCTGGACGTAAGCGTGTGGGGTATTCCCGCATACCTGTGGGAAATCAACGCCTAAGAGCAGGTGCTGCGGAAGACGAGAAGTCCTTCCGAACATGAGGTACGCCGGCTCATAACCAGTAGTCGAATGTGATGTATTGTTGTACAGAGCCACAAGATGGGGGAGACTCTCAGTCCACCTAGACTTCTCGTCTGCTGGGAGTGTCTTCAGGAGGTTATGAAGGGTCCTATTAAACCGTTCACATTGGCCGTTTCCTTGCGGCCGGTACGGGGTGGTGTGTGAACGGCTGACCACATAGAGGGAGCAAAGTTCATGTACCACTTTGGCTTCGAAGCATTTCCCATTGTCTGAGTGGATTCAGAGAGGTGCCCCAAACGGGTTGATTACGTGCTTTACCAGGACCTTCGCAACTGTTTCAGCCTTTTGATTTCTAGTAGGAACAGCCATACAAACTTGCTGAACACGTCTGTAATTACCAACACATTCTCATACCTATCGGAAGATCCCAGTGCGCAAGCCACCGACGGACCGCCGTCGGTTGGGAAGCGGCCGGTCGGCATCGGCACACCGACCAAAAACCACCGGCGGTTCGCCGGTGGCTTGCAAGTGGCACGCGAACAGCGTTTTACAGCTCCCGAGCTACTAGCGAACCACTAGCGGTATCCAGTGGCAAACCACCAGTGCCACTGCCGCTCCTCAATCTCCAACGGAGCACTAGCGGTCCGCGGTCCGCGGGTGGCTGCCACCAGCGGCCCGCTAGCGGTGCCGCTAGCGGGCCGCTGACGGCCCGACCGCGGCTTGCGCACTGGGATGGCTCCAGTAGGGTGAAGTCTATTGCAAGTACTTCCATGGGTGCGGTGGCTCGCAGGGTGCCCAGAGGGGGCCGTGTGTGTCGATTTGGCGGCTTAGCAATCCCACATCTTTTGCACTGCTGGCACCAGAATTTAACCTGTCTCCATCCGAAGCCAGAAAAAGAGAGGTCGGATCAACCGCAGGGTCCGTTTTGCACCAAAGCCTTGGTCCCATCTGCGAGCCTGTGGGATAGCACAGCACCCAGACCAGAGGTGCTTGCGTCTGTCTCCACGAATAACGGCAACGAAAAATCTGCAAATTGCAGCACCGGCGCTTGGATCAACTTCTGCTTGAGGGTCACAAATGCTTCCCGGGCCTTCTCGTCTAACTCTACCCTAGCCTCTCCTGCCTTACCTCCTCTCTTACCCCGAGGGCCCTGCAAGTAAACATAAAGAGGCGATGCCACTTCGGAGAACCTCTGGATGAACTTCCGGAAGAACCCCATGAAACCCAGGAATAACCGCAGTTGTTTTACCGTCCGGGCCTCTGGCCAATCTTTCACAATTATCACTTTATCAGGGTCTGGCTTGACACCCTCACCAGCAATCACCAAGTGTCCCAAGTATTTGACAACTGGCTTGAAGAACCCACATTTCTTGGGCTTTAACTTTAGCCCGAACTGCTGGAGTCGAGAGAACACAAACTCCAAGCGTTTCAAGTGCTCATCGAACGTGCTGGAGTAGACGATCACATCATCTAAATATATGAGAAGACTCTCGAGGGCCTGGTCACCGAGGCAACTCTTTGAAATGTGGCCGGACTGTTGCATAAGCCGAAGGGTAAGCGAGTGTACTCCCACAACCCGAAGGGGGTCACGAAGGCTGTTTTTTCCATATCCTGCTCCGACATTGCAACTTGGTAGTATCCAGAAGTTAGATCCAATACGCTAAAATACTTATAGCCCCCAAGTGCCTGCAGAGAGTCGTCGGTGCGGGGAAGAGGAAATGAAGAGGAGATTCGACTGATTGTTATCTATTGATGATGTTCAAAAGTTATCCAACTAGTCTTGGGTCCCGGTGATTTAATTACAAAGTCTGATTTCTTGATTTGACACGATTGAACAAAATCTATTCGAGGGTTCTTTGTTGGCTGAAAAATTGTTTATTGTCAGGCAGCTGCAAAGTGAAGCGGTGAAAGTTCCAACCGCACGACGATCGGGCACACGAGGAACAGCCTGCAAAGTGAAGCGGTGAAAGTAATAACCGCACGGCGATCGGGCACACGAGGAACAGCCTGCAAAGTGAAGCGGTGAAAGTAATAACCGCACGATGATCGGGCACACGAGGAACAGCCCAGCCGTCGCGTGGTGGCGCTATCACTACTCCACGGTCAAGCAGGGAGCACTTTACGGGCTCCACATTAACATTTTATGAACCATGTAGTCATGCAAATAAATTACTCGTCTTTATCTCACAAACTTTAATGAACATGGTGAATGTGAAGTTTGGGTTTATGAAAAAAAGGATTAACGTAAACATGTTTGTGCCACACACACGGATAAGAATAGGGGCCGTCAGTGGCGGATCCAGCCTCATTAAAAGCAGGGGGCTACAGCCCCTTGAAATCCATTGTATTCCCGTATTTTAATGAGGTTGGATCCGCCACTGCCAGTCCATAAAGTATGTACGCACAAAATGCCAACTTTTTAGACCCCCACCCCCCTCCCCCCTGTATGGCAACATTTGTGACGTCATCCATTGACTTTAACATTGGCGTACGCATTGGTTCTGACCCCCCTCTGTGTGTACGTAATTAATGGATGGCCCCATGATGAACAACATGACGACAAATTGAAGCATCTGCTCAAACCATTTAACTCTTTTTTCTGTCAGATAGACCTCCCTCAAACCTCGAGGTCAGACCCCCTCAAACCTCGAGGTCAGACCCCCTCAAACCTCGAGGTCAGACCCCCTCAAACCTCGAGGTCAGACCCCCTCAAACCTCAAGGTCAGATCCCCTCAAACCTCGAGGTCAAACCCTTGCATATGAAACAATTAGGGCATAACACCCGACATAAATGGGGGCTTTTCCAAATCTCGGCTTCTTCTCCGTTTCCATGTGGTTTACATGGAGCCGGAGCCTGAGCCCAAGTCGAGATTTGGAAAAAGGCCATGATGCTGAGATCCTCTAAAACAGCAAAGTCACACCATCACAAACCCGACTTTCAGATTTTCCTAAACCCTCACTCAAATACATTACCTGTATCCCTGATCCATAACTGTTGCAGTAAACTGATAGATGCTGTTATTTCTCTCGGCACTCCATACAATTGATGCAATGCCAGTGCTATTCATGACTTCATATGGCCGTGTCCACAGTGACAATGAGTCTGTGGTGGTGTTCGACGTGAAGCAACGCTGATATATCTGTATGTACAAATGAAACAATGCAAAAGAACTTAAAACTTCACTAAAACTTGACTAATCCTGCACACTAGAAATTCCAATGCTCGCTTGTAAAATTTGCACTATGGGGAGCAGGCATGACATTTCTAAACAACACAAAAAGTAAGTCCCCCCTAAATAACTCCTCACAATTTCTTAAGTAAAAACTTTTTAAAGATCACGACTAGTAAAGAATATTTCTATGGTTGTTAGGTAACTGCACCGTGAACATTAGAGGCATCCATTACTTCATAGCTGACTGAGCACAAATTAAAGACAAAACTAGAGGTATGTCTGTTGATAACAGAGCATATGGCTTTCCGCTTTTCTTTTTTTGTATGTTTGTATGCATGGAAAACTGCATGCTGTATAATACTACGTACGCTTTGTACAATGTAAATGCATACCCTAGATTCAAAAATTCATAATAAATCAACAAATCATGCATGTCATACTAATGTAACTTGATATGTTACATGTTAATGACCAGGTCCAGGCACCTGCTAGGTTTGAAGGTCATACGACCAATGGAGGAAGTAAACGATCTAGGTTAATGTATACTTGAGGAACTCTTATTTGATTACGTTATCGTTACGCCACCAAATTTTTCTGCTAATATGCATTAGACCAAGTCACAACAAACCTAAAACACAAATTTGGCCTTCATCGGCCTTTTCGTTCTCTAGATATAGCTGTTAAAAGAATGCATGTTCAACTGAGTATAATTTGACACCTTTGACGCCATCAAACTTTTGAAGGTATGGGCATGTTCACTGACCCTCAGCGAACATATTCACCAATTTTGGGCCAATTTCAAAAAACTCGCCACAGACATCTGTTTAAAACGCGTTTTGGCCATTTTTAACTTGCCGCTAGAGGGCGCGCTTTCGTGTCACGACTTAACTTTTGGTATTTTTTGAATGCCCAAGGGGTCTTGAGACTAACAACGTTGACCCAATCTCGGTATCTGCTACCAGTTTTAAATGACGACGCAGCCTCGTTTTCGACCAATAGGAAGCAAGATTCAAGGTCATTGTCTGTGCATGAAAATTAGACATTGGATAGTCATGACCATTGCCGAAACAAAAATGTTTGTATCTCAAACGGTTGAATTTTTACAGATTTTTGAATTTTTAAGGCATTAAATTTCAGACACATGTAATCTGACACCTGGTGACGTCATCAAGATGTAACCTCTTTGGTATAGTACTTTACTACGAGTTCCTTATTGTGACCAAGTTTGATGATGATCCAAGCTTTGCAAGCGACCCTTCTAGCAGCGAGATAGACTGTGCTTTGTCTATGGGATATGGGTAGTGCAGATGTATGCAGATTGTACATGCTTATGTACACTCGTATATACTGCACTGTGTGTATGCTGTAGTATAGGTTGCCAGATTCAAAAATTCATAACAAATCAACAAATGACGTCACACTAATGTAACTTGGTATGTTATATGTTAATGACCAAGTCTACGTCCCTGCTAGGTTTCAAGGTCATACGCCCATTAGAGGAAGTGAACGACCTTGGCTAATGTATGCTGCACAAACGGGCTTATTTGATGACGTCATCGTTACGCCACCAAATTTTGCTGCTAATATGCATTAGACCAAGTCACAACAAACCTAAAACACAAAATTTGACCTCCATCGGCCTTTTCGTTCTCTAGATATAACCGTTAGAAGAACGCATGTTCAACTGAGTGTAATTTGACACCTGGTGACGTCATCAAACTTTTGAAGGTATGGGCGTGTTCACTGACCCTCAGTGAACATATGCACCAATTATGGGCCAATTTGCAAAAACTTCGCCACAGACATCTCTTCAAAATAGGTTTTGGCCATTTTTCAACTTGCCGCTAGAGGGCGCTCTTTCGTGTCACGACTTAACTTTTGGTATTTTTGGAATGCCCAAGAGGTCTTGAGACTAACACTTTTGACCCGATCTCTGTATCTGCTACCAGTTTTAAATGACAGGGCACCCTCGTTTTCAACCAATAGGAAGCAAGATTCAAGGTCAATGTCTGTGTATGAAATTTAGACCTTGGATAGTCATGACCATTGCCGAAGGAATAAAGTTTGTATCTCAAACGGTTGAATTTTTACAGAAGTTTCAATGTTGAAGGCCATATATTTCAAACGCTTGTAATCTGACACCTGATGACGTCATCAAAATGTAAACACATTTGTGCAGTACTTCATTATGAGGTGATTGTTGTGACCAAGTTTGATGATGATCCGAGCTTTGCAAGTGACCATTTTGCCAGGCCGAAAGACCATGCGCTTTGTCTATGGGGTTTTGGGAGAAGAATAAAAAAAGCTAACTAGAGGTATGTCTGTTGATAACAGAGCATATGGCTTTCCGCTTTTCTTTTTTTGTATGTTTGTATGCATGTAAAACTGCATGCTGTATAATACTACGTACGCTTTGTACAATGTAAATGCATACCCTAGATTCAAAAATTCATAATAAATCAACAAATCATGCATGTCATACTAATGTAACTTGATATGTTACATGTTAATGACCAGGTCCAGGCACCTGCTAGGTTTGAAGGTCATACGACCAATGGAGGAAGTAAACGATCTAGGTTAATGTATACTTGAGGAACTCTTATTTGATTACGTTATCGTTACGCCACCAAATTTTTTCTGCTAATATGCATTAGACCAAGTCACAACAAACCTAAAACACAAAATTTGACCTTCATCGGCCTTTTCGTTCTCTAGATATAGCTGTTAAAAGAATGCATGTTCAACCGAGTGTAATTTGACACCTGGTGACGCCATCAAACTTTTGAAGGTATGGGCATGTTCACTGACCCTCAGCGAAAATATTCACCAATTTTGGGCCAATTTCAAAAAACTCGCCACAGACATCTGTTCAAAACGCGTTTTGGCCATTTTTTAACTTGCCGCTAGAGGGCGCGCTTTCGTGTCACGACTTAACTTTTGGTATTTTTTGAATGCCCAAGGGGTCTTGAGACTAACAACGTTGACCCAATCTCGGTATCTGCTACCAGTTTTAAATGACGACGCAGCCTCGTTTTCGACCAATAGGAAGCAAGATTCAAGGTCATTGTCTGTGCATGAAAATTAGACATTGGATAGTCATGACCATTGCCGAAACAAAAATGTTTGTATCTCAAACGGTTGAATTTTTACAGATATTTGAATTTTTAAGGCATTAAATTTCAGACACATGTAATCTGACACCTGGTGACGTCATCAAGATGTAACCTCTTTGGTATAGTACTTTACTATGAGTTCCTTATTGTGACCAAGTTTGATGATCCAAGCTTTGCAAGCGACCCTTCTAGCAGCGAGATAGACTATGTGCTTTGTCTATGGGATATGGGTAGTGCAGATGTATGCAGATTGTACATGCTTATGTACACTCGTATATACTGCACTGTGTGTATGCTGTAGTATAGGTTGCCAGATTCAAAAATTCATAACAAATCAACAAATGACGTCACACTAATGTAACTTGGTATGTTATATGTTAATGACCAAGTGTACGTCCCTGCTAGGTTTCAAGGTCATACGCGCATTAGAGGAAGTGAACGACCTTGGATAATTTATGCTGCACAAACGTGCTTATTTGATGACGTCATCGTTACGCCACCAAATTTTGCTGCTAATATGCATTAGACCAAGTCACAACAAACCTAAAACACAAAATTTGACTTCCATCGGCCTTTTCGTTCTCTAGATATAACCGTTAGAAGAACGCATGTTCAACTGAGTGTAATTTGACACCTGGTGACGTCATCAAACTTTTGAAGGTATGGGCGTGTTCACTGACCCTCAGTGAACATATGCACCAATTTTGGGCCAATTTGCAAAAACTTCGCCACAGACATCTCTTCAAAATAGGTTTTGGCCATTTTTCAACTTGCCGCTAGAGGGCGCTCTTTTGTGTCACGACTTAACGTTTGGTATTTTTGGAATGCCCAAGAGGTCTTGAGACTAACACTTTTGACCCGATCTCTGTATCTGCTACCAGTTTTAAATGACAGGGCAGCCTCGTTTTCGACCAATAGGAAGCAAGATTCAAGGTCAATGTCTGTGTATGAAATTTAGACCTTGGATAGTCATGACCATTGCCGAAGGAATAAAGTTTGTATCTCAAACGGTTGAATTTTTACAGAAGTTTCAATGTTGAAGGCCATATATTTCAAACGCTTGTAATCTGACACCTGATGACGTCATCAAAATGTAAACACATTTGTGCAGTACTTCATTATGAGGTGATTGTTGTGACCAAGTTTGATGATGATCCGAGCTTTGCAAGTGACCATTCTGCCAGGCCGAAAGACCATGCGCTTTGTCTATGGGGTTTTGGGAGAAGAATAAAAAAAGCTAAAAAAACTAGAGGTATGTCTGTTGATAACAGAGCATATGGCTTTCCGCTTTTCTTTTTTTGTATGTTTGTATGCATGGAAAACTCTACGTACCTGCTAAAACACAAAATTTGACCTCCATCGGCTATTTCGTTCTCTAGATATAACCGTTAAAAGAACGCATGTTTAACCGAGTGTAATTTGACACCTGGTGACGTAATCAAACTTTTGAAGGTATGGACATGTTCACTGACCATCAGTGAACATATGCACCAATTTTGGGCCAATCAGTGAACATATGCACCAATTTTGGGCCAATTAGCAAAAACTTCGCCTCAAACATCTCTTCAAAATACGTTTTGGCAATTTTTCAACTCGCCGTTAGAGGGCGCTCTTTCGTGTGACGACTTAACTTTTGGTATTTTTGTAATGCCCAAGGGGTCCCGAGACTAACAACGTTGACCCAATCTCGGTATCTGCTACCAGTTTTAAATGACAATGCAGCCTCGTTTTCGACCAATAGGAAGCAAGATTCAAGGTCATTGTCTCTGCATGAAATTTAGACATTGGATAGTCATGACCATTGCCGAAACAAAAATGTTTGTATCTCAAACGGTTGAATTTTTACAGATTTTTGAATTTTTAAGGCATTAAATTTCAGACACATGTAATCTGACACCTGGTGACGTCATCAAGATGTAACCTCTTTGGTATAGTACTTTACTATGGGTTCCTTATTGTGACCAAGTTTGATGATGATCCAAGCTTTGCAAGCGGCCCTTCTAGCAGCGAGATAGACTATGTGCTTTGTCTATGGGATATGGGGTAGTGCAGATGTATGCATATTGTACATGCTGTACACTCGTATATACTGCACTGTGTGTATGCTGTAGTATAGGTTGCCAGTTTCAAAAATTCATAACAAATCAACAAATGCCGTCACACTAATGTAACTTGGTATGTTACATGTCAATGACCAAGTCTACGTCCCTGCTAGGTTTCAAGGTCATATGCCCATTAGAGGAAGTGAACGACCTTGGCTAATGTATGCTGCACAAACGGGCTTATTTGATGACGTCATCGTTACGCCACCAAATGTTGCTGCTAATATGCATTAGACCAAGTCACAACAAACCTAAAACACAAAATTTGACCTCCATCGGCCTTTTCGTTCTCTAGATATAACCGTTAGAAGAACGCATGTTCAACTGAGTGTAATTTGACACCTGGTGACGTCATCAAACTTTTGAAGGTATGGGCGTGTTCACTGACCCTCAGTAAACATATGCACCAATTTTGGGCCAATTTGCAAAAACTTCGCCACAGACATCTCTTCAAAATAGGTTTTGGCCATTTTTCAACTTGCCGCTAGAGGGCGCTCTTTCGTGTCACGACTTAACTTTTGGTATTTTTGGAATGCCCAAGAGGTCTTGAGACTAACACTTTTGACCCGATCTCTGTATCTGCTACCAGTTTTAAATGACAGGGCAGCCTCGTTTTCGACCAATAGGAAGCAAGATTCAAGGTCAATGTCTGTGTATGAAATTTGGACCTTGGATAGTCATGACCATTGCCGAAAGAATAAAGTTTGTATCTCAAACGGTTGAATTTTTACAGAAGTTTCAATTTGAAGGCCATATATTTCAAACGCTTGTAATCTGACACCTGATGACGTCATCAAAATGTAAACACATTTGTGCAGTACTTCATTATGAGGTGATTGTTGTGACCAAGTTTGATGATGATCCGAGCTTTACAAGTGACCATTTTGCCAGGCCGAAAGACCATGCGCTTTGTCTATGAGGTTTTGGGAGAAGAATAAAAAAAGCTAAAAAAAAAAAAAAAAAAAACTAGAGGTATGTCTGTTGATAACAGAGCATATGGCTTTCCGCTTTTTGTATTGTTTATGTTTGTATGCATGTAAAACTGCATGCTGTATAATACTACATGTACACTCTGTACACTCTGTACACTCTGTACACTCTGTACACTCTGCTACCAGTTTTAAATGACACGGCAGCCTCGTTTTCGACCAAGAGGAAGCAAGATTCAAGGTCAATGTCTGTGCATAAAATTTAGACCTTGGATAGTCATGACCAGTATCGAAGGAAACAAGTTCGTATCGAAGGAAACAAGTTCGTATCTCAAACGGTTGAATTTTTACAGATTTTTGAATTTGTAAGGAATTAAATTTCAGGCGCATGTAATCTGACACCTGGTGACGTCATCAAGATGTAACATCTTTGGTAAAGTACTTTAGTATTTGTTCCTTATTGTGACCAGGTTTGATGACGATCCAAGCTTTGCAAGCGACCCTTAGACCAGTGATACAGACTGTGGTTTGTCTATGGGACTTGGGGATAGTGTATGCATGTTTATGTACACTCATATATACTGCACTGTGTGTATGCTGTAGTATAGGTTGCTAGATTAAAAAATTAATAACAAATCAACAAATGACGTCACACTAATGTAACTTGGTATGTTATATGTTAATGACCAAGTCTACGTCCCTGCTTGGTTTCAAGGTCATACGACCATTAGAGGAAGTGAACGACCTTGGCTAATGTATGCTGTACAAACGGGCTTATTTGATGACGTCATCGTTACGCCACCAAATTTTGCTGCTAATATGCGTTAGACCAAGTCACAACAAACCTGAAACAAAATATTTGACCTTCATCGGCCGTTTCGTTCTCTAGATATAGCTGTTAAAAGGATGCACGTTCAAGCGAGTGTAATTTGACACCTGGTGACGTCATCAAACTTTTGAAAGTATGGGCGTATTCACTGACCCTCAGTGAACATATGCACCAATTTTGGGCCAATTTGCAAAAACTTCGCCACAGACATCTCTTCAAAATGCGTTTTGGCCATTTTTCAACTTGCCGCTAGAGGGCGCTGTTTCGTGTGACGACTTAACTTTTGGTATTTTTGTAATGCCCAAGGGGTCCCGAGACTAACAACGTTGACCCAATTTCGGTATCTGCTACCAGTTTTAAATGACAACGCAGCCTCGTTTTCGACCAATAGGAAGCAAGATTCAAGGTCATTGTCTCTGCATGAAATTTAGACATTGGATAGTCATGACCATTGCCGAAACAAAAATGTTTGTATCTCAAACGGTTGAATTTTTTTAATTTTTTTAATTTTTAAGGCATTAAATTTCAGACACATGTAATCTGACCCCTGGTGACGTCATCAAGATGTAACCTCTTTGGTATAGTACTTTAGTATGGGTTCCTTATTGTGACCAAGTTTGATGATGATCCAAGCTTTGCAAGCGACCCTTCTAGCAGCGAGATAGACTATGTGCTTTGTCTATGGGAAATGGGGTAGTGCAGATGTATGGCGATTGTTCATGCTTATGTACACCCGTATATACTGCACTGTGTGTATGCTGTGGTATAGGTTGCCAGATTCAAAAATTCATAACAAATCAACAAAGGACGTCACACTAATGTAACTTGGTATGTTATATGTTAATGACCACGTCTACGTCCCTGCTAGGTTTCAAGGTCATACGCCCATTAGAGGAAGTGAACGACCTTGGCAAATGTATGCTGCACAAACGGGCTTATTTGATGACGTCATCGTTACGCCACCAAATTTTGCTGCTAATATGCATTAGACCAAGTCACAACAAACCTAAAACACAAAATTTGACCTCCATCGGCCTTTTCGTTCTCTATATATAACCGTTAGAAGAACGCATGTTCAACTGAGTGTAATTTGACACCTGGTGACGTCATCAAACTTTTGAAGGTATGGGCATGTTCACTGACCCTCATTGAACATATGCACCAATTTTGGGCCAATTTGCAAAAACTTCGCCACAGACATCTCTTCAAAATAGGTTTTGGCCATTTTTCAACTTGCCGCTAGAGGGCGCTCTTTCGTGTCACGACTTAACTTTTGGTATTTTTGGAATGCCCAAGAGGTCTTGAGACTAACACTTTTGACCCGATCTCTGTATCTGCTACCAGTTTTAAATGACAGGGCAGCCTCGTTTTCGACCAATAGGAAGCAAGATTCAAGGTCAATGTCTGTGTATGAAATTTAGACCTTGGATAGTCATGACCATTGCCGAAAGAATAAAGTTTGTATCTCAAACGGTTGAATTTTTACAGAAGTTTCAATTTGAAGGCCATATATTTCAAACGCTTGTAATCTGACACCTGATGACGTCATCAAAATGTAAACACATTTGTGCAGTACTTCACTATGAGGTGATTGTTGTGACCAAGTTTGATGATGATCCGAGCTTTGCAAGTGACCATTTTGCCAGGCCGAAAGACCATGCGCTTTGTCTATGGGGTTTTGGGAGAAGAATAAAAAAAGCTAACTAGACCTGTGTTCGTTCTTGACAACGAACACATGGCTGTTCCCCTCCTTTTTATAAACATATATAGTGTTCGGGATGACCTTTGTTAGTGATCGTATATGAAGAAATCACGATCGTATGTCAAACGGTTGAGTTTTTATCGATTTTTAAATATTGAATATTATTACATGCTCCTTTAATCTGACATGTAGGGAAGGTCAAAGGTGTTGCTATATGTTTGGATACCCCCACCCTAGTCGAAGTGTAACACAGTTGACCCCATCGTGATATATTGTACCCCTTTCAAATGGCAAGGCAAAATCTGTTTGACCAATAGGAAACGAGGTCAAAGGTCAAGCCATGTGCGCATCTTAAAGCCATTTGTTAGTGATCGTATATGCAGAAGGAATCAAATTTGTAGGTCAAACGGTAGATTTTTTAATGATTTTTGAATATTTAATTACGTAATCATCTTGTCGCTAGAGGGCGCTATTTCGTACGATGACGTCATCACTTATATTTTTGGAAAGCTTACGGGCCTCTGGTAATAACACCATTGACCCCATCTCAATACCTCCTTTCACTTTCAAACTAAGGGCCACTTCCGGTTTCGACCGGTTTCGACCGGAAGTGAGCAAGGTCAAAGGTCACGGCCATATTTTTTGGATACACCACCCTAGGTCCAAGTGTAATACAGTTGACCACATCCAGATATCTTGTACCACTTTCAAATGGCAAGGCAAAATCTGTTAGACCAATAGGAAACGAGGTCAAAGGTCAAGCCCTGTGCGCATCTTAAAGACATTTGTTAGTGATCGTATATGCCACAGGAATCAATATCGTAGGTCAAACAGTTGATTTTTTATTGATTTTTGAATATTTAATTACGTAACATCTTGTCGGTAGAGGGCGCTATTTCGTACGATGACGTCATCACTTATATTTTTGGAAAGCTTTAGGGCCTCTGGTAATAACACCATTGACCCCATCTCAATACCTCCTTTCACTTTCAAACTAAGGGCCACTTCCGGTTTCGACCGGAAGTGAGCAAGGTCAAAGGTCACCAACATATTTTTTAGATACCCCACCCTAGTCGAAGTGTAACACAAGTGACTTTGTCCAAATATCTTGCACCACTTTTAAATGGAAAGGCAAAATCTGTTTGACCAATAGGAAACAAGGTCAAAGGTCAAGGCGTGTGCGCATCTTAAAGACATTTGTTAGTCATCATATATGGCGAAGGAATCAAGTTCGTATGTCAAACGGTTGATTTTATATTGATTTTTGAATATTTAATTTATTAAACTTCATGCCCCTTTAATCTGACACGTGATGACGTCATCATGACGTCATTAGTAGTGTGCACTACTTCACATAGTGACCAATGTCCATGTGAAGTTTGAAGTCAATCATGAATGTGCAAGTGCCCGAAATAGCGTGCGAAAAAAGTGGAAGAAGGAAAAGAAAAAAAAAAATAAAAAAAAACTAGAAATGTGTTCGTTGAAAACGAACACATGGCTGTTCCCCTCCTTTTTATAAACATATGTGGTGTTCGGGATGACCTTTGTTAGTGATTGTATATGAATAAATCACGATCGTATGTCAAACGGTTGAGTTTTTATCGATTTTTAAATATTGAATATTATTACATGCCACTTTAATCTGACATGTAGGGAAGGTCAAAGGTGTTGCTATATGTTTGGATACCCCACCCTAGTCGAAGTGTAACACATTTGACCCCATCGTGATATATTGTACCCCTTTCAAATGGCAAGGCAAAATCTGTTTGACCAATAGGAAACGAGGTCAAAGGTCAAGCCATGTGCGCATCTTAAAGACATTTGTTAGTGATCGTATATGCAGAAGGAATCAAATTTGTAGGTCAAACGGTAGATTTTTTATTGATTTTTGAATATTTAATTACGTAATCATCTTGTCGCTAGAGGGCGCTATTTCCTACGATGACGTCATCACTTATATTTTTGGAAAGCTTAAGGGCCTCTGGTAATAACACCATTGACCCTATCTCAATACCTCCTTTCACTTTCAAACTAAGGGCCACTTCCGGTTTCGACCGGAAGTGAGCAAGGTCAAAGGTCACGGCCATATTTTTTGGATACACCACCCTAGGTCCAAGTGTAATACAGTTGACCACATCCAGATATCTTGTACCACTTTCAAATGGCAAGGCAAAATCTGTTAGACCAATAGGAAACGAGGTCAAAGGTCAAGCCCTGTGCGCATCTTAAAGACATTTGTTAGTGATCGTATATGCCACAGGAATCAAGATCGTAGGTCAAACAGTTGATTTTTTATTGATTTTTGAATATTTAATTACGTAATCATCTTGTCGGTAGAGGGCGCTATTTCGTACGATGACGTCATCACTTATATTTTTGGAAAGCTTAAGGGCCTCTGGTAATAACACCATTGACCCCATCTCAATACCTCCTTTCACTTTCAAACTAAGGGCCACTTCCGGTTTCGACCGGAAGTGAGCAAGGTCAAAGGTCACAAAAATATTTTTTAGATACCCCACCCTAGTCGAAGTGTAACACAAGTGACTTTGTCCAAATATCTTGCACCACTTTCAAATGGCAAGGCAAAATCTGTTAGACCAATAGGAAACGAGGTCAAAGGTCAAGGGGTGTGCGCATCTCAAAGACCTTTGTTAGTCATCGTATATGCCGAAGGAATCAAGATCGTAGGTCAAACGGTTGATTTTTTATTGATTTTCCAATATTTAATTTATTAAACTTCATACCCCTTTAATCTGACACGTGATGACGTCATCATGACGTCATTAGTACTGTGCACAACTTCACATAGTGACCAATGTCCATGTGCAGTTTGAAGTCAATCATCAATGTGCAAGTGTCCGAAATAGCGTCTGAAAAAAGTGGAAGAAGGAAAAGAATAAAAAAAAAAAAAAAAAAAAAAAAAAAAAACTAGACCTGTGTTCGTTCTTGACAACGAACACATGGCTGTTCCCTTCCTTTTTATGAACATGTGTGGTGTTCGAGACGACCTATTATCACCTATGTTGTTATATTTAACTATTTAATCATCTTGTCCCAAGAGAGCGCTATTTTATACGATGACGTAATCACTCACATTTTGGAAAGCTTGAGGCCCTTTGACATTAACACCCTTGACCCCGTATTTATACCCTCTACCATTTTCACACTAAAGGCCACTTCCCGTTTCGACCGGAAGTGAGCAAGGTCAAAGGTCACCAACCTATTTTTTAGATACCCCACCCTAGTTGAAGTGTAACACAACTGACCTCGTCCAAATATCTTGAACCACTTTCAAATGGCAAGGCAAGATCTGTTTGACCAATAGGAAACGAGGTCAAGGGTCAAGGCGTGTGCACATTTTAAAGACCTTTGTTAGTCATCGTATATGGCGAAGGAATCAAGATCGTAGGTCAAACGGTTGATTTTGTATTGATTTTTTAATGTCTAATTTATTAAACATCATGCCCCTTTAATCTGACACGTGATTACGTCATCATAACGTAATCAGTTAAAGACCTTTGTTAGTTATTGTATATGGCGCAGGAATCAAGATAGTAGCTAAAATGGTTGATTTCTTACGGATTTTTTATATCCCATTTATTTTATTTGATGCCCCTTTAATCTGACACGTGATGACGTCATTATGACGTCATTAGTGAAAGACCTTTGTTAGTGATCATATTTGGCGCAGGAATCAAGATCGTAGCTCAAACGGTTGATTTTTTATTGATTTTTTATATTTCATTTATCTGTTTTCATGCCCCTTTAATCTGACATGTGATGACGTCGTCCTGACGTCATCATTTAAAGACATTTATTAGTGGTCGTATATGGCGCAGGAATGAAGATCATAGCTCAAACGGTTGATTTGTTATTGATTTTTGAACATTTAATGTTATCAAATACCCCTTTAATCTAACACATTGAGCAAGGTCAAAGGTCGCCACCATATTTTTTGGATACCCCACCCTAGTCGAAGTGTAACACAATTGACCCCGTCCAAATATCTTGTACCACTTTCAAATGACAAGGCAAAATCTGTTTGACCAATAGGAAACAAGGTCAAAGGTCAAGGCGTGTGCGCATCTGAAAGACATTTGTTAGTCATCATATATGGCGAAGGAATCAAGTTCGTATGTCAAACGGTTGATTTTATATTGATTTTTGAATATTTAATTTATTAAACTTCATGCCCCTTTAATCTGACACGTGATGACGTCATCATGACGTCATTAGTAGTGTGCACAACTTCACATAGTGACTAATGTCCATGTGAAGTTTGAAGTCAATCATGAATGTGCAAGTGCCCGAAATAGCGTCTGAAAAAAGTGGAAGAAGGAAAATAACAAAAAGAAAAAAAAGAAAAAAAAAACTAGAAATGTGTTCGTTAAAAACGAACACATGGCTGTTCCCCTCCTTTTTATAAACATATATGGTGTTCGGGATGACCTTTGTTAGTGATCGTATATGAATAAATCACGATCGTAGGTCAAACGGTTGAGTTTTTATCTATTTTTAAATATTGAATATTATTACATGCCCCTTTAATCTGACATGTAGGGAAAGTCAAAGGTGTTGCTATATGTTTGGATACCCCACCTTAGTCGAAGTGTAACACAGTTGACCCCATCGTGGTATATTGTACCCCTTTCAAATGGCAAGGCAAAATCTGTTTGACCAATAGGAAACGAGGTCAAAGGTCAAGCCATGTGCGCATCTTAAAGACATTTGTTATTGATCGTATATGCAGAAGGAATCAATTCGTAGGTCAAACGGTAGATTTTATATTGATTTTTGAATATTTAATTACGTAATCATCTTGTCGCTAGAGGGCGCTATTTCGTACGATGACGTCATTACTTATATTTTTGGAAAGCTTAAGGGCCTCTGATAATAACACCATTGACCCCATCTCAATACCTCCTACCACTTTCAAACTAAGGGCCACTTCCGGTTTCGACCGGAAGTGAGCAAGGTCAAAGGTCACGGCCATATTTTTTGGATACACCACCCTAGGTCGAAGTGTAATACAGTTGACCACATGCAGATATCTTGTACCACTTTCAAATGGCAAGGCAAAATCTGTTAGACCAATAGGAAACGAGGTCAAAGGTCAAGGGGTGTGCGCATCTCAAAGACCTTTGTTAGTCATCGTATATGCCGAAGGAATCAAGATCGTAGGTCAAACGGTTGATTTTTTATTGATTTTCCAATATTTCATTACGTAATCATCTTGTCGCTAGAGGGCGCTATTTCGTACGATGACGTCATCACTTATATTTTTGGAAAGCTTAAGGGCCTCTGATAATAACACCATTGACCCCATCTCAATACCTCCTACCACTTTCAAACTAAGGGCCACTTCCGGTTTCGACCGGAAGTGAGCAAGGTCAAAGGTCACAAAAATATTTTTTAGATACCCCACCCTAGTCGAAGTGTAACACAAGTGACTTTGTCCAAATATCTTGCACCACTTTCAAATGGCAAGGCAAAATCTGTTTGACCAATAGGAAACGAGGTCAAAGGTCAAGGGGTGTGCGCATCTCAAAGACCTTTGTTAGTCATCGTATATGCCGAAGGAATCAAGATCGTAGGTCAAACGGTTGATTTTTTATTGATTTTTGAATATTTAATTTATTAAACTTCATACCCCTTTAATCTGACACGTGATGACGTCATCATGACGTCATTAGTACTGTGCACAACTTCACATAGTGACCAATGTCCATGTGAAGTTTGAAGTCAATCATGAATGTGCAAGTGTCCGAAATAGCGTCTGAAAAAAGTGGAAGAAGGAAAAGAAAAAAAAAAATAAAAAAAAAAAAAAAAATCTTAACGAAAACAAAGGCTGTTCCCAACCGTGTTGGAACAGCCAAAAATCTTAACGAAAACAAAGGCTGTTCCGACCGTATCGGAACAGCCAAAAAAATCGTAACGAAAACAAAGGCTGTTCCCAACCGTGTTGGAACAGCCAAAAAAAAAAAAAAAAAAATCAGAACAGTTTCAAAGGCTTTCCGCAGGAGTGCGGAAAGCCAAAAAAAAAAATCAGAACAGTTTCAAAGGCTTTCCGCAGGAGTGCGGAAAGCCAAAAATCAGAACAGTTTCAAAGGCTTTCCGCAGAAGTGCGGAAAGCCAAAAAAAAAATCAGAACAGTTTCAAAGGCTTTCCGCAGAAGTGCGGAAAGCCAATTACCCAATTTCAAAATTCACAAGAGTCGTTTCATTACTTCAGTTGATTGAGAAACAGTTAACTTAATGTTCAGTAATGTGTGTATCCAGTCCACCACGCTTGTCAATGACCTCCAGACATCATCTTCTCATCCATGGTGTTGATGAGTCTGGTCACCCGCTGCCGAGGATAGCCATCCATTCTTCCTATAATAATCATTTCTTCCCCTGTGTCCCTAAATTCATTACCATGGGCAGCAGCATATGGTGCAACATGTGGACGCAGAATTTCGTTGACATATCGGTGGGCATTCAAATTACAGTTGATCTGGCTCGCATTTTTGGCCTGGAAGGAATCCAGAGAATGGTGTGGCATGCAAATTCGCCTGACCTGAATCCCATCGAGCATCTTTGGGACCAGCTTAAACAGCTAGAATCCCCCTTCCACATTTTTTTAGTTTTTCTGTTTATCATGGAGGTGTACACATGTATGTGTCTACAACACCATCACAACTTGTTTTTCACAAAAAAATCGACAGGCTTTTGCTTAAAACGTAAAGCAGTTCCGACCCTCCTCACCCGAAATTCTGAAACGCTCGAGGTCACTTGGCTTGTTTATCAACAGGGTTTTGACGTCATCCTGAGAAACATACAAAACAGTCTGTGCAGTATTGAATGGAAAATACACGAAGTGAATGTTTATCATGCCTGTTTTTTCCTTGTATAAATTCAAAATACAAATGTGAAAAACACTTCATGTAATATGACAACAATCTACTAATTACCTGTTTTGTGAAAAAACGATGAAATTGTGGCTCACAATGAAGCTCTTTTGAAGTAAATACTGGTGCATTGCGACGGGTGGTTTTGTCACGGAACGAACGGCATTCACAGCGGTCTGTGTACAGCATGGTACGGTCCGCTGCGGGCGTAGTTCCCACGTGTTTGAACATCGGCCGTACAAGTTATAGAATGAGCGACTCATTTTTCTCTCTCTTGGTAATAGAAAAGAAAATCTTTCTTTTTCCATAGTGTCTGGTAAAACATACAACCACGCAGCTACTGGGCATATCTCTGGCTTTTTGGACCAACAAAATTCTTCAAAAAACACCATCTAACAGAGACGGTTTTCCAAGTTTTTTGCGTGTAAACGTATGGAGCTAACAACCGTGTTGACTTCTCTTTCTCAAGATTGCGTCACGGGGTCACGCGCATATCATGAATACCTAATGAGCGTTTCAGAAATCGCGAAAATCTCATTTTCGAAAAGCGCACTTTTGTCAGAGACCTTTAAAACAAAAATAAAAACCACGTCGGCAACAGGGATGTTTGGACTATCAAAAAAAGCCTAAATGCTGGATTTTCGTCACGGGGGATTCTTCCTCTTTAAGCGTTCTGTGTATGCCCGTATTAATGCAGTCATCACTCTGGATGACTTGTCACGCCTTATTGTAGGAAGAATGGATGGCTATCCTCAGCAGCGGGTGACCACGGACAAGCGTGGTGGATACACACATTACTGAACATTACTGAGCATTAAGTTAACTGTTTCTCAATCAACTGAAGTAATGAAATCACTCTTGTGAATTTTGAAATTGGGTTATTTTGCCTTTAATTTGTGATCAGTCAGCTATGAAGTAATAGATGCCTCTAATTTTCACACAAGTTACCTAACAACCATAGAAATATTCTTTACTAGTCGTGATCTTTAAAAAGTTCTTACTTAAGACATTATGAGGAGTTATTTAGGAGGGGCGCTTACTTTTTGTGTTGTGTTTATTTGAATTATTTGCTTTTCGAATTGTTTTCCCCTTATCTGCAATCATGAAGAAATCTCTCAACTCTTCCAGCCTGTGAGCTTGGAAAGAGCATGGTTAATGAAACGCATAGATGTCATTTTGTGTACTACATATGGGGGAAGGGAGGGGACTAGGGCTGTGAATGGCATGCGTACCAAGTGTGACCGGACCCACTTGGTCGGTCACGTTTATTATATAAAACCACTCTACCGCACAGTTCTTGCCAACACTCCCTAGTGGTTGTTCATGTTGGTTCCTTTAGGTATTTTTGAAGGAACAATTGCTGGGGTTGTGGTGGCTGGACTGTGGCATTTCAATTAGGCACACTTGGCTTGGTGGAATGTGCCAGTTGTAATTTATTTAACATTCTTCTGCTTGTTTGACCATGACTGTACACCAGGCAGCATATAAGGGCGTTGTTTTGGCATTTATGGCAGTTCTCATGTCCTGACTGCCCCGTATAGTACCGGTACTGCTGGTGCCACTCTCTTCGGAGTTAAAATATCGACTTCTTGAATTCAAAATGATTGACTTTTTCTCATTTTTACTCATTTGCGTTTCCTTTGCCACGCGCGCCCCCTGTTCCTTTCTTTTTCATCCATTCTACCACTTAATTGGTTACACAAGGTTATAGTCGAGTCCATCACAAGTCTATCACAACTTCAGAGCCGATAAAATCACAAGTCCGTGACAAGTCCCGCACAAGTCCAGTAACAAGAAGCAATGAATGAACACGCACGAAAGAATGCCTTTGTTGGAGTTCATTTGAATAGCTTGTGACTTGAATTAAGACCCAGGGACTTGTGGTGGACTTGTGAAGGCTTGTAAGGACTTGTGATGGACTCGACTACAACCCTTATGCATATGGGAAGGGGACAGGTAAACAAATGCAGAATTTGTGTATGCATTATTTGGATGGCCCATGGCAAAATTATATACTGATACGGTGCTTTATGAGGTATCAAGCATCCCTAAATAGTATAATTGCCAGTTCAACGCTCAATGGACCTCCCTGTATTGATTGCTTTCCGTGACGTAGAACGGTCACCGCTTACACGCACGCACATGGACACGCGTAAAATATACTCACCAGCGTACTTTCATTCGAAAATGCCGCACGCACGCGTTGCGATACGTTCAAATTATTGAGCATGCACTCAGCTTGTAAAAACGAAAGTGTTTTTACTTGATCGTGATTTTTAGCCTGAAGAAATAGTTTTATCTTTATTGATACAACAGCCATGGCGCAACAACATAAAGCAAGGTTAAGTAACAGTGCTTTTATTGCTTTTTGAAAAATGACACCCAACATGGTGGATGGAAGGCGTGACGTCACCGGAAAGCAATCAATTGATCACGTTCAAATGACGTCACTTCCTACAAATCGCCACGTGCACCATGATTTTGAGCGTACTTTTTTGTGACGGGCATTGGCTGCGCCGTATTTCGAACAAATTTCGAGCAACACGCGCGCGTGTTTGGAACATGTTCCAGCGTGCGTGCGCGTATTTTATGGTGTTTAATACGCAGTAGCATTTTTTTCCTACGAAGATGGCGTCTGTGAACGTGATAAATAGATGACAAAATGCACTTTTATAACCACAAAATGCGTGAAGGTGGTAGTCATATAGAGACTGCCCATTATCTTAATTTTCCCATGACCATACAATAAACTTATGTACTTCTGATGGTGTTATTTCGTAGCTCCGATTGGTATGAGATGACTGGAGTTGTGCCGCTGATGTACAACCGGCCTGTGGACCAATTACAATCAAAAGATACTGATAAAGACATGTCATCAAAAACATTTAAATAAATTTAAATAAATAAATAAAAAATTGCTAAAAGCATTGACCCTCTCATATGGGTAAAGTTGGGTCACATTTAGCCCGGGTATATGTCTCATTTGAAAGCAAATAACTTTTGTGTTTCTAGAAAATAAAAACTTGTTATTTTTCGAGGTGCCACACCCAAAATGCACGCGACTAATATCTTTAATGTTTAAATAAATGACACCACACTTTGATCTCTATGATCCCATAGCTTACCATACCTGCCTCATGGTTGCATTGTAGCTGAGGTCAGTCCGACGTTGCTCTTCATTGACAATGTAGTTGCTGGTTAGCTCGCCAACAAGCTGATCATGGTTGTAACTGGACAGATTACAAAATTTAACAATTTTTGAGAGACTTTTTTTTCCCTTAGAAAACCAGACATGTGAAAATGTTAATTTAGTGCTCATATGTAATATATTAAGGGGCCGTCCAAAGTTGTGAACATTTTCACAGTGCTGATCTACAGAGAGTATCCCCCTCCTCCAGCCGAACTACTACTTTTCAACATTTTCTGTCACTACAATGAAACGCGAACGTTTTACAGTGGATGTAAAGTCCTACGCGGCCCAATGTTGACAACTTTGGACGGCAGCCCCTAACAGTAAAACTGCGAGTCTACACAATTATCCAAAAGTAATCCAAAATTGCCACTTTGTATAAAGTAACAAAGGTCTCTGACAAGTATGTTTAACTTGCAGTCAGGGCTGTATATTTCCAGGGAGCCGAGGTTGTAATATAATTGAGCCTAATGACCAGGGGTAATTAATGTTTTCCACTGGTCCACAATTTGTCCGCACGCTCTGAGCAGCGCCCTCATGCGGCAAGCATTGACCCCCCTGTTCGCCGCATGAAGGCGCTGTTCAAAACAGATGCACGCAACTGTCACGGCCGTTATCGGCTGCAGATTGCAGGGGTCAAAATTGCCACTTTGTATAAAGTAACAAAGGTCTCTGACAAGTATGTTTAACTTGCAGTCAGGGCTGTATATTTCCAGGGAGCCGATGTTGTAATATAATTGAGCCTAATGACCAGGGGTAATTAATGTTTTCCACTGGTCCACAATTTGTCCGCACGCTCTGAGCAGCGCCCTCATGCGGCAAGCATTGACCCCCCTGTTCGCCGCATGAAGGCGCTGTTCAAAACAGATGCACGCAACTGTCACGGCCGTTATCGGCTGCAGATTGCAGGGGTCAAAATTGACACTTGTCCTGTGGTCCGAGACCAGTACAAAATCAGAAGGACCACTAGATCTGTCAAAAATGCTGGTCCTATGGACCAGTAAAAA
Source organism: Henricia sp. BOLD:AAB3569 (assembly GCA_037783545.1). Lineage (NCBI taxonomy): Eukaryota > Metazoa > Echinodermata > Asteroidea > Spinulosida > Echinasteridae > Henricia > Henricia sp. BOLD:AAB3569. The sequence goes on from JBBELK010000540.1 coordinate 111,775, forward strand.
CATTTACTGACTTATGGAAACATTCTCTCATGCCTAATCCACAGTATTCACATTTCTGCGAAGAATTCCAAGTTAACTCAAACAATTCCTGATCGCTTTGGACATTTTCAGATACATGTAACTACACTTTTTTCTCCGATCTCTCAAGACATGCCCAGACATTAGTGTTGGATCAAAAAGCAATCCCATCCATCCTGCACTTAATGACCTCAAACCAGAAAGTGTTGCAGTATCTCGGTGCCTTTTTGAAAAGCACCAATTAATGGACCACCAAATTTTCAGCGATTGATATGCATGGTAAGTAAACAATAATGACACCAGCGGCCAGCGAATCATGTTTGAGCGTTTTTAGAGGGGAAAATTAATTATTTTGTCCAGGCAGCCGAGATTTTCGCCGGGCGGCAATTTTTGGTCCGAGCACTAACGGTACCTCTAATGATTTTGTTCGGGCGGCGCACCCGGACAAAACAGCTAGTGGAGAACCCTGGTAATCATGTGAGTATTTGGAGTACCTTGCTTTGTTTTTTAATAGTGGATTATTAAATCTTTGAACTGCTACTATAATTGTCCAAATTGTCAAACCTTTAGTTTATCGTTAGTTTATCGTTTCAACTTACAGATCAATGATTGGTCTGAACTCCTGCTGGTAATGGCACAGTATGGGACAGGCATAAGATGACCAGTCATATTCCACCACCTGCAAAAAAAAAAAAAAATGGTGGCCGGCGCAAAAAAATCGCCAATTTTTACTCAAATTTATGTGTGCACAGATTAAATCAATCCTGATCACATTGTACTTAATAATAATATAACGATGGTTTTGTTTTTGCATTTTAATAGGTTTGTGATCTTGTTACAGTCAGTGATATATATGTGAACAGGTGATGATGGTCACTCATTTGTAAGAATAAGGGAAAAAAATGTACAGTGAACATTATATCAAACACTTACCTTACTGTTTAAAGGAACTGACCCATCATCTTCCAGATAAGCATTGCTGAAAAGCATGAATGAAGCATTTTTGAAATGTTCAAGCTATATATTTAAAGGCCATACACTATACTGACACACTTTAGAAATGCAAAACACACACTTTAAAAACCCAAAAAGAGTTTGGAATGCAATAATATCATCACATGGACATTAAATGTTCCCGCAACTTCGCTGTGTGATATTCCTGCCAGCGCCATACCCAAAGCTCGTTCTCTCTCACCTTTCGCTAACCGTGGCATGATGGGAGTGCATGGCATCTCGTGATTGTGTCTTGCTTTTAATGCATCCAGGTACTCGTGTTGCACGTGCATTGCATTTAACATGATTGTGCATGCCTGTGACAGCTGCACAGCATTTTCTGCGTTTTGTTAATTGTTTTCATATTGGGAACATGGATGAGATTCAAACCTAGCCTTATTGACAAAATTATGTCTTTGCCACTCACAAATGTTGTTTGGGCTTTATCATTCTTATTGCCTGCAGTACATAATAATTACACTAAATTTTCTGTTTTGCATTTCTAAAATGTGTCAGTATATTTACAAATGAAACCTTTTTACAATTTTTTGTTATGCAAGTCGATCATTACAAGGTCGACAGGCCACTCGAGGTAAGGGCTACCGAAGTCAATTACGGAGAAACCAGCCCTTCACACCGAAACAAGACCAGAATTATCAGTCTCTTTACGATACGAGTGGGGCTGGGAGGGGTAACTAGTCCGAATCGAGACAACCAAGTTGCCTCTACCCCTATTATGAGCAAGCATGGTAAATTGCATTGCTCAAGGGCATAAGTGCTACAAACTGTCGCGGCCAGGATTCGAACCCACATTCTGGTACTAGCACAGGAACTTGAAAAAATTCCGAGAACAGCAGCATTACATTTATTAAAAAAATAATGTTGATAAACTGCCTTGTAGGAACTTCAGCCACATAGATGCAGTACTTCAGAAAACCTTAAACAGCTAGAATCCCCCCTTCCACATTTTTTTAGTTTTTCTGTTTATCATGGAGGTGTATGTGTCTACAACACCATCACAACTTGTTGTTCACAAAAAATCGACAGACTTTTGCTTAAAACGTAAAGCAGTTCCGACCCTCTTCACCCAAATTCTGAAACGCTCGAGGTCACTCGGCTTGTTTATCAACAGGGTGTTGACGTCATCCTGAGAAACATACAAAACGGTCTGTGCAGTATTGAATGGAAAATACACGAAGTGAATGTTTATCATGCCTATTTTGTCCTTGTAATTCAAAATACAAACGTGAAAAACACTTCATGTAATATGACAGCAATCTACTATTACCTGTTTTGTGAAAAAACGATGAAATTGTGGCTCATAGTGACTCTCTTTTGAAGTAAATACTGGTGCATTGCGACGGGTGGTTTTGTCACGGAACAACCGGCATTCACAGGGGTCTGTGTATACGGTCCACTGCGGCGTAATTTCCACGTGTTTGGACATCGGCCGTACAAGTCATAGAATGAGCGACTCATTTTTCTCTCTCTTGGTAATAGAAAAAAAATCTTTCTGCTCTTTTTTGTTCATAGTGTCTGGTAAAACATGCAACCACGCAGCTACTGGGCATATCTCTGGCTTTTTGGAACAACAAAATTCTTCAAAAAACACCATCTAAAAGAGACGGTTTTCTAAGTTTTTTGCGTGTAAACGTATGGAGCTAACTATCGTGTTGACTTCTCTTTCTCAGGATTGCGTCACGGGGTCAGCGCATATCATGAATACCTAATGAGCGTTTCAGAAATCGCGAAAATCTCACTTTTGCTTGCAATTTATCCACTTAAAACCGACAATTAAAAAATAATACAAATCCACGTCGGCAAGAGGGATGTTTGGACTATCGAAAAAAGCCTAAATGCTGGATTTTCGTCAAGGGGGATTCTTCCTCTTTAAAAATCCATGGTTTTTGTGTTGAATGAATGGTCAAAAAATAATTCTCAAACAATTTTTAAAAGGACTTTCAGTTGGCAATTTCTCCCACAAAAAGACCATTTTACACTAGGGAAAAAAATCATGTGGTGTTTGTTACCAATGCTATCAACACTTTTAGTTGGGTTTTGCTTGTCGACTCATGAAGAAAAATTTGGGGTCAATGCAAATGATGTATTGGGGCTTTAATTTTAAAGCATTAATTGCTGGATTTTGTCAAGAGAAATTCTAAGTACATGTACTCACTGTACCTTGGTATTGTGTAGTTTCCAAACTCTATACAGCTGTCTGGTTTCCTGACTCGTATGTGTCTCCCTGGTGGACAACCAACCACGAAGTGGGCAATCTTTTACAAAGGATGAATAAAACAAGAGATTAATCAAAACACTTGATGTGTATTTGTGGGGTACAGTGGCCGAGTGGTTAAGGTCGATGACCCGCAACAGGGCTAAAAACTTGGTATCCGATATCCGGAGGTATGCCCTTGAGCAAGGCACTAAAACATAATTGCTCCATCCTTCGGAAGGGATGTAAAGCCATTGGTCCAGTGTGTTTTGAAACGAACTTAATGCCTTAAAGACGGGTTTATCTTGCCGGAAATTGGTCCAACACACGGTATTTTATAGGTAAGTTTAAGTTCAAGGCCGTGGTGGAGAGGGGTTAAATGATCCCAGAGCTCTCTTTCGTAAAGAGTAAGGGGATTGTCCCCGGCCGTCGGCTGCCAATGGCGCCACCCACCTACGTATCTCGATGTTCAGGTGGAACATACTTATAAGCTTCATGCAATTCAGCCTATATGCTGGGAATTGAAGTTCAATAAACCATTAATTATTGTTGGTGCAATGTTTACCTTTCCCTATCACAGGTTTTTTTTCTGTAGTCTTGGTGCGAGACGATTCTCTGTGTATGGGGCCCTCTCTTGGCGATTATCAGTGTTAAATATGGCGCGGCAGGTAGTGAACAATTCACAGAGAATCGTCTTGCACCAAGACTACAAAAATTAATGTTGAAATCGTCCATCTGAAAGTAATGCACCTATCAATTGTTTCCCCCACCCCTCCCCCCGTGCGCTACCCCACCCCCTAGGTGGGGGTTTCGTCACATTTTTCATGCCCCAGGGTAGGGGCATTTGGCCCATTTTCTGTGCATTTTGCGCATGTTTTGCACCCGTGGGTGGGAATTTTTGTCACCTAAATGTTGCCCCAGGGGTGGGGATTTTGTCACGCAAAAAGTGACAATCCCCACCTCTTAGTGAACATCATGCCCCCGGTAAATCCAAGAACGCATTGGTGGTAAGTTGACTGGACTGAGGTTTCTAAAAAGCAGCGTTGTAGTACTGGAGTCCAGGACTCGGATTCGAGTCCAACTCCAGTCACAATTTTCGTGACTCAGACTCGACTCGAACATGGTGACTCGTGAATCACGCGTCACATATTTCAAAAAAAGAAAACAGATATATTCGCGCGCTTAATTACAGAATTCTTAGGAGAACACACAGTACGACGCGTGAATATGTACACTGCCCCACCAGGCCAACAAGGGGCGCATGAGCACGTCATCATTTACTTTTTCTTTTTAATTCTATGAGTTGATCTGTATTTAGTATATAAGTCTGTTTTCAATACTGGGGTCAGTCAAAACCCCTCCCTGCTCCGACACCAAAAAATATAATGTAATGCATTTCGTGTGTGTCCGCCTGTCCCTGGTGGCAAAACCCCGTCCTGGAAAAATTCCTGGATCCGCCCCTGTGTCGGTCTCTTCTCTTACCATGTTTGTGTGCCTCTTACAGCTGATATCACCCTGAACAGGCTTCACCTCAATGATCACTTCACCTATAGAGCTGAGGGGGCTGGCAAGGTTGAGAGTGGGCTGGACTGTCAGAGTCTGGGAACAGGATCAAAAAAAAAGAAAATGCAATTTTCTTAAAGGTAGAGTACATCATTTGCAGTGACTCCAAAAATTATAAATCTGAAGCAGAGGACCTGTTTCAACAAGTGATTCCCAAAGTAATGAAATGTGACATTTTCTATTTTTGTTAAAATTTTTGCAGTTATAGGCTCTATATATGGGATTAACTGACCCCTGGATCATATCCGCGTGTCTTCCCAATTAACCCCAGAATTGCAGGTGGTCAGGAAGGCCATTCAGACAGGGTAGCACACTTTGCCGCAGTGGTTTAAACAATTACAAACACCCCTGCCCCCACCAGTGGTGTAATGTTGAGTTTTCAATCAAATAATAGAAGCCAAAAAAAGAGGAACATGAAAGAGAAAGAGTAGCACACCTGAATTACGCTACTCACAATAAGTTAGGGATATTGGTATGTTTTGTTTTTGGAATTTTTTCCAAACGATTGTTTTCAAGGTGTGTCTGTCATGCAGTTTCAATGCATAGTTCCGAGATTGCCCAGTTAACCCCGCCCCTTAGATATTGTTGCTATGTGCTCACAAGCCATCGCAAAAAAATGGCGAGACTACGTACAAAGCAACGGGACTCGGCATGAAAAGCACAGATTCATTGGAGAAAACCCAAAGGTATTTATGTTTTGAGGTCAACAATTACCGTAGCACACACTGAGCGAAGGGCTAGTAATGCAGGGATGACATATTTAATAAAAATGCGCTTTCCTACCTTTGAACAGCGAATCGCCCAACATTGATACCAAAATTCACCCGGTCACTGGCGCATACAACATACAAACTGTATGGGCAGAAAATCGCGTGATTGTTTGTGATGATTGCATCATTTTGACCTTTGTGGGCGCCGTCTGCTAGCTCTGTTGTGATTGGTCGCGGGTTCGGCTTGATTGACAGGTCGGAACTATGCATTGTCTAATCATATACAAAATCATTCAAGCGGAATGCATACCCTCAATAAAAATATCTGGGTACACCCCACATTATCCCTAACTTATTGTAAGTAGTGTATTATACAAATACAGCATGGTTTGAGGGGAAGTAGTGGGAATTACTGGTCCCGAGGTGTAGGTTAGCTTGACTACCTCTCGACGCGAAGCGGAGGGAGGTAGTCAAGCTGACCTACACCAAGGGACCAGTAATTCCCACTACTTTCCAGAAATAAACCATGCTGTATTTGTTTTACTACACCTCAGAAATTTTCATGAGCAAATTTACAAAATAACAGATTCAAGGCCAGTATACAATGACAACAAACAAGTATTTTGCTGTATTAAATTCAAACTCAGAAATGTTGCCATTGTTGTTTATGAGCTGCATAGGTCCATGGCAATAGAGTTGAATTAGTCTGGTTCCGTAAAGATTCCAATACATTTTTTAACGAGGCGGGTTCCAGAGGGAATTTTTGGTGCTACCAGAAAAAACTACCGCACGGCAGCCAGTTGGATACTCACCGGGCTGACGTCACCTGGGCGCGTAGCATTTTTACTTCCCAATCGCGCGGCTGAATCGGCCAATGACGCGCTCCAATTTGCTTATGAATATTTATGAGGTGTAGTAACTCTTTACTCTATACCTTATTGACAGCAAGCCATCCTGGGTGATAGGTCCATGTATCTTCCTCTTTAATTTGCAGGATGTTAAGGGAACTTGATATCACCTGAATAAAAACCCAAAATGATAGAATTATGATTTCCGAAGCAAATATAAAAAAGAACATAACCGCTCTGTGTGCACTTGGAACAGGGCTGTGCTTTATTACAGACCAAGAGATTACGGGTACCAGTCTTTTCACCGATTGGCACTGTTTGCCGCGCGGGTTCGCTGCTTGGCCGGCTGGGTTTTCCTTGAGACTTGGCCATCGCCGGCACGGTAAGAAAAGCTCAAGGCTAAAACAGGCTTTTAATTGGAGCTACATGAAGTTTTGAATGTTACTTTCACTGTTTTGATAGTGATATAATTATCGAAATTAGTGTCCGTAATTTGTCACAAACGACTCAATTCAAAAAGTCTTGCAGGTATATCTGCACATGTGTACTTCAAAATTACAAACTCGACTCTTACAGAGATACATGTGTAGTACTATTCAAGTACGTTGAAAGAATGAATAATAATAAATAATATTCATAAATACCTTAGACAGTTTACGTATCCCTATTGGTTGAGAGCCTGTCACGTGGCCAGTTTTAAACGGACGATAATGACCAGCCAGCCAGTTTTAAACACTTTCTTGCCTGACCCACGTTTGTGCCCGCGCCCTAGTCAGCGCGTATCGAATACGCACGTAAACAGAAAGTGCACGCGCCCGAAGGCAAAATGTGCGAAGTACCCCATCGTGTGCGTGCGCGTACAACACGCCTGCATTACGCATAACGCGTGCGATCGAACAAAAGCAACTCGACGCACAGCTTGCAGTTTGAAAGAACTTGTGATGCATACAAAAATTAAATTTTTGTTAAAGGCTTAGACCCATGTTCCCAGAATTCAAAGCGAAACACTGTGTCATTTGTTTTAAATTTTCTGGCGGCTTCACCCACGTGTTATTCGGTGTAAGCTATTCGAACGCCATTTACACGAAGCACTATGGTACCTGTAATGTGCCATCGGCACTGCTGGGGAATGTCAGGGATGCCCATAGTTGCACCACATCACCAATGTCCAGGTAATAGATGCTGGCTGTATCGGAGTGTTCAAATCTCTTGTACTGGAAAAACCAAATACCAACCAGGCAACATCATATTAAAGTAGTTTTCCAGACATTTCCAGTAAATGGATTTTGCTCTAACCTAACAATCATATAAAATACCTCCTTAAAATACTGTCCTTGAGACGAAAAAAGGAAATGTGCAACCCCAATTTTGATGTTGAGCCAAAAAGGCAGGTGTACCGGTAATCACTGCACTGCTTTATGTAACCGCATAAATTTGTTTACAAAACATCGGTGTTTTTTTGACGATATCCTTGAAAATATACGGATTGAGAGCGTGAAATTTTGAAATGGTAATGAGAAAAGTATGACAAATGATATGGCATCAAAAACTCAACAGCCATGGGAAAAATGGGGGCGCTCAAAAATGTGATCTGGACACGCTCCTTTGAAGGCATTCACGAACAACACACATGTGTAGAATGGACTCGATGGTAACCTACCGGGCAGGTGTCTGTGTGACCCAGGACTCCTGCAATTTCAATGTCCAAAGGATAACTCCACCTCATACTTCCATCAACTTCACTGTACAACACACAAAAAGAACAAATTATTACCAAAAAGATCAATTATGGTTACCTAAGATAGAGTACTATAACTGGTCTAACTTGGGTTCAACCAGAAAATGGTCCATCTCAGTTGTGTCTGAACAGTCTGCATAGAGTGTTTTTAGCAACCAAAATGGTGTATTTCCGGTCTATGCAGACCGCCGAGATTGGGCGGTCTACATAAACCACTGGACCGTTTAGTAACAAGGTTTGACTGTATATAACTGTATAGACCTTTCCCAGGACTCCTTTTCCAGTGCATGGACTGTGCGTTTTGCGCTGTTGTTAAATCGAACAACAAGCTTCTATGACGCGCACAACGCACTCTTCGCACACACAAATTCACACGAAGTCTCCTTTGCGTGCGCTTTGAGAAAAAGCGGTGTGGAAGGAATTTTGCACTGAAATACACTGAATTATGAAAAACACTTTTCTGTGTGCCCAAGCTCGGACTCAAGTGCAAACAGTGCATCATGTGACATACCTTGCATTGTCACCTTTAATGATAAAGAGGTTGCTAAGTTGATCTATCAGCAAGCTACATGAGGTTGTAGGAAGTTCACTGGCTGCAAGCTGTGAGGTGAAATGAAAGCAAATAATAGCTAATCTACCACACAGTCGGTTAGTGTTGGGAGAAACTGAAGATTGGAAAACTTTTATAAACAGGAACAGCAGCATGACAAAACTAAAGAATAATGTTGATAAACTGCCTTGTAGAAACTTCAGCCATCTAGATGCAGTAATACTTCAGAAAACCTGAAAATTCCATGCATGTTTTTTTGTGTTGAAAGAATGGTAAAAAAATTGTCTGCATACAATTTCTCTCACAAAGGTACATGCACCATTTTACATGGGAAAAATCATGTGGTGTTTGTTACCATTGCTATCAACACTTTTAGTCAGATTTTTCTTGTCAACTTGTGAAGTAAAATTGTGGGTAACTGCAAATGTTGTATTCGGCTTTAAACCATGATCCTCCAATTTGACAAGCTTGCAAGATCACCAAAGAACCAAATAAACAATCAGCACCTCCCGCTGCGCTGATGCATGAGTCTACATCCACAGAAGAGGTATTGTCTCTTTTATATTTTTCATGAATTAACCACCCTCACAGACGCCATCTTAGTAGGAAAAATGCTACTGAGTATTAAACGCCATCAAGTACGCGCATGCACACCCTGGAAAAATGTTCCAAACGCGCACGCGTGTTGCTCAAAATTTGTACAAAATGTGGCGCAGCCGATGCGCGTCATACAAATTTACGCTCAAGATCCAGATGCACATGACAATTTGTAGGAAGTGACGTCATTTGAGAATGATCAATACCAGTCCAGCAAACACAAAGTAGTTCAGCGCCTTTATGTTTTGATAGATGATAGCACTGCTCCATATTGTGCTTGTGGGCAAACTAGTTTTTTTGCTTGGACCCCTTCAACTTCTGTAAACTGCCTTCACACACTTTTTTATGATGCCGTTTATATTGCAAATGGGTCATTCTATAAATTTGGGGTCCAACGTGTGACATTTTTCTGTCCCCGTTACACCTGACATACTGCTATTTGCCATACAAGTATCATTAAAAATGCCTTCAAAACATGTTTTTATGAATTGTACTTTAAGTAATCTCTTTGAAATAGAGAGCATTTAAAGAATATGTCCTGAATTTACAAACTACAACATTTTACAAGATGTCAGATGTAACGGGGACAGAGAAATTGGACCCCAAATTTATAGAATGACCCACATGCAAGATTTGTTTTCATTTCGTTTTCAATTTTCAGTTTCCAAATGTGAATCCGGATTGTATAATTTTAAAACATCTTAAAATATCTAAAATATTTTTAAATATCGAATATATTTCCTGACAGAACAAAAGGCTACACCATATAAAATTGTTTCCTTTTTTATACATTTTCTAGCATTCAAGGCTTTTTGTGTTCATCTCGATCTGACAAAATATAGACTGAAAACTATGATTTTGGAAGCAACTTACATTAATCAGTGTAGTTAGGCCGACTCTGCTGTACAGCAGACGATTGGATGACAGAAGAACAATAATATCTCCAGACTTGCTGATTGATACCTAAATATAACAAAACACATGCCAGTGAATTTACTGGAAAAAAATTGCCGTCATTTTATTTAGCAAATAAAAGGATATGGGATGCCCCCATGTACACGAATCAATTTCTACCACCAAAACTGAGGTGCTAGCGCATAAACTGCACATTTTGTACAAATTCCACACTGTAGCATTGTGTCGTCACTGCAAACAGACACGCACGTTATGTTTGGAATCAGAACACACTTCTGTTGGTGGACACAAAATATCGTGCACATCTGTTTGCAGTGACATCTGTTTGCTATGTGTACTTTAATTATTTAACATGACGTTCAGTTTATGCACTACAAGAAGCATTTCAGTTGTGGTGGATATGGATTCGTCTATATACAGAGACAGCTGGATGCGGCTGATGGTCTAATCACCGTGCGGTTTCATTGGTTTCAAATGAAGTACAGGACATAACAACCAAATTAGTTTTAAAGAGAGTATACATAATTGGTAAACTGTTACAAATAGTTTTATCTCCCTGTGTGATTGAAGATATGCATGATTAAAACCAACCTGAGCAAAAACCAGTCAAAAAAACAGTCAGAAAACAGTCAAAAAAGAGTTTGCAGTCATTTCGCCCCAAAACCACCTCGCCCTGAACCATTTCGCCCTGAACCACGGCCTGTGCACGGAGTGGTTTTGGGGCAAAGTGGCACTTGGGCGATGTAGTGTTTGGACAAAGTAATTTGTGGCGAAAAGGCACTCGGGCGAGAAGTGGTTTGGGGCGAAAAGGCACTCGGGCGAGAAGTGGTTTGGGGCGAAATGGCACTTGGGCGAAATGGTTTTGGGGCGAATTGGATTTTTGTCTCATATGAGACGAAAAGTAATTGTTTTACTCATTTCTCAAAGACTATAGCACTTCAGACAAAACCATTTCAGGGGAAGTTTACTACGGTCATCATGTTTATATTGTGTAAGTTAGGCGTAAATCTGTGAACATTTCTGATTTTCGAGATTACCATTGATGTATACTGCCTTTAACTTTTAAGAATATGGACAAGTCATCAGCACAAATTTGATGATGAAGACTACATAACAACAAATTTGTCAGCAACCCGTCAGTCCTTGCCAGTGCATGGCTGCAAGCATAGTGTATTATGCACAAAACACAGTATTTAGAGTACTAAAAAGTGTCATGTTGCTGGGCGATGACTAACAAAACTCTGCTTCTCGACAGTCAACAGGGGGCATACGATACGCAAATTATGCACAGGCACCCTGTTTTTTATGGTGTTTGCATTTCAATATCTAAATTGGTCTAAGCCAAATTCCCCAAAACAGACAGTGCATGAGATACTATTGAAAATGGGTTAAATTTTACTTGCCTGTTTGATGACTTCAGTGTCAGATATGTTCAGCATTGAAGCGTCACTTCCCGTCATTGTAAAGGAACCGTACTGACCTATACCAGAACAATGCAAATATTTGAGATGACTATCAATACAAGTCGCTCAATAAAATTTGTCATGCCTTGTTTACATGATCTGAAATTCTGGTTTAAATCCATTGGCAAATGACAAAAGTTATTTAAGATCAAAAGTTTGACACATGGTAGCTTGAGGTTTGGCACACTTGGGATTTTGACAGAATAAAAACCCCCATTGTTATGAGCTTAAAGGCCCAGTGGATCATTTGCAATGATCCCAAAAAGTAATCGACGAGTTTACAGGGGAAAAGTTCTGAAAGTAAAGATTTAATTAATAACAACTATCCAATGAAAGGTTTTCGCTCAAAATTATATAATTTTACCAGAAAATAATCCGTAAAGATGAAATTATTTAGATCGTTTGCAAACGATTTACTTTTTTTGGTTCGCATCTACGCGGTCCAAAATGCATGGGCGCTGTGTACTCCGTGTGCGTGTTCCAACGCGATGCATTTTTATAGATCGCGCGCACACACAGTATATGTGCGCCACAGAGTGCATGACGCAAGCCACATAGTATTCGATCAACTGAGAACGAATATATGAAACACCCCGCCAAGACCAGAAAAATGCATATGGATTTTCATGTTTTTTCAAAACGTGGTACATTTGACAAAGCTGAAATTTCTTCGGATGAGTTTGTTGATGTCTTTCTTTTGATTTATAATGGTTTTATTCGCAGAATCGCTCAAAAACAGATCATCTACAGGGCCTTAAAAGGCTTATTGTATCATCTGCAGATTTGTCAAACATACCACTGTCATAGTAGAAGTACAGTCTCTTCGGGTTCCAGAATAGGAAGCTGGCATTGTGAGTCGTCCTTATGAACAGCAAGGAGACACTACCTGTATTGCACAGAATGTAGAGAAAAATTGGAAAACCATGTAGTATTCAATTCCTCGAAATATGCCCACAAAATAGAAACTATGACAGAAAAAGCAGTGTTGCCATTGTAGTCAAATGGCTAATTTTCCCAGATGTCTACATCTCTAGTAGTGCTGAGCAGGGGCCAATTTCATAAAGCTGTTTAGCAGAAACATTTGTTTAATCCAAAATTTGTTTGCTTTATAAAAATGGGTTTTCAGTCAAAATCCTATATGGTATGTATTACAGTTGACTGGTGTTTTGCTATTCTTGCCAAAAACACAAATTGACATACAATTTTGACTATTCCCATCTCTATTTAAAGCAAACAAATTTTAGATTAAAGGCAGTATACATCATTGGTAATCTCGAAAATCAGAAATGTTCACAGATTTACGCCCAACTTAAACACAATATAAACATGATGACCGTAGAAAACTTCCCCTGAAATGGTTTTGTCTGAAGTGCTATATATATAGTCTTTGAGAAATGAGTAAAACAATTAGTTTTCGTCTCATGAGATGAAAATCCAATTCGCCCCAAAACCATTTCACCCAAGTGCCATTTCGCCCCAAACCACTTCGCCCGAGTGCCATTTCGCCCCAAAATACTTCGTCCAAACACTACATCGCCCAAATGCCACTTCGCCCCAAAACAACTTCGTGCACAGGAGGTGGTTCAGGGCGAAATGGTTCAGGGCGAAGTGGTTTTGGGGCGAAATGACTGCAAACCCTTTTTTAACCGTTTTCTCAAAAGTTATACGAAGTACGGAGCTGGTTTTTGCTCAAGTTGGTTTTAATCATGTATATCTTCAATCACACAGGGCGATAACACTATTTGTAACAGTTTACCAATCATGTATACTATCTTTAAGCAAATTTGTCTGCTAAACAGCTTTATGAAATTGGCCCCAGCACACCTGTGGCCAATTTCATAGAGGTATTTAAGCACAAAAATTTGCTTAGGTACAAAAAACACTTGCTTAGTAGAGAACGTTATGAGTGAAATCCTAATGTAATAGAAATAGTGTATGACCAGTGTTAGAGGACTGTTTCATTTAATACCATGATGACAATCACATTAAATGTTTGATGGTAATCTCATTTTATCAAGCCTGGTTTCAATGCTCAAGCAATTTTTCATGCTTAAGCAGCTCTGTAAAATTGGCCCCTGGACAAATTGGAGTTCTCTGGAGGTTTTCCTCCCACTTCTAAAACTCCATCCCCTTCTTCATCTTAAGTAGATAATAAAGTATAGTTAAAGATAATACAGTATATAGTTGATGGCATAAAGGGCCTCAGTTGCCAAAGATGCCATAAAATTAACAACAACTACAGTGCCCTCTTCAGACTATTTTATTTAGGGACTAAAACGGATTGTTTAAGACCGGCCAAATCCACTTTTAATCCCATTCATCAATACCTTTTTTGTGTAAATCGGTAAAACTCACAAAAATTAGCCTGTCGTTGCATTCACTTTTTCCCTTATCTTGTTGTTTGTATGTTCAAACTGCTAGCTATACGTCAAATTGTTTGTTCGATCACGCGCGTTGCGTGTAATGCAGGTATGTTGTGTACGCGCACGCACACGACCGCACATTTTGCTGTCGGAAGCGTTGCAGTTTCTGTGTGCGAGTTCCATACGCTTACTAGGGCGCAGGCAGACACGCGAGCCAGCCAGTTTTAATCACTGGTTATTATCGTTCGTTAAAAACCGGCCACGTGATGTATTCTCAGCCAATGAGGATGCGTAAACTGTCTAAGGTTATTATGAATGCAATCTTTGTATCGATACTGCCAACTGATACCAACATTGATCAGCATCCAACACTGAAAGTGGCCAGCACGTATTAAACCCAAAAATTGACAAAGTTTCCTGCAATTAACAGGTAAAAGTTTAAAGTTTGCATGTTGCAAATTTACAATAAATTACCATAAGTATCCGCCACATCAAGCCAACATGGCAGAGGCTCCCAGGAGGCGGAGGAAATGTCATACAACAGGAAGACCACAGCACTTTGGGAGGCATCTGTTACCATGGTAACCACACCAAGCTGGTCAGAGGCACTGGGAAATGCAACATCCTGGATTTCATGCTGCAAGAATTGATATCAAAGATGTCAGTATTCAAACCTTTTTTATTTCAAGAATGGATACAATGCGTCAACAAACCTGCTTAAAAAAACCACTTGAGTTATCCAAATTCTTATACAAAGCGAATAAACAATATCATGTGCATACTCTTAAGAGCACATGTTTGTGTATAGTCAGGCAGCATGTGGTGTCCCGTGGGAACTTAATGATTAGAAGGTCTCACCTACTTAGATGTATTACAAGGGTGCTCAGAAGCACAAAAAACATTGTTGGCAATTTCAAAAATGTTGCAGAGGGCGGCCATCTTGGATTTCAAAATGGCCGCCAGTTTAAGCCTTATTGCATATAACTATGTAAGGTGTAGGCAACTAATCAGCCGATTTTAAAGATCATGGTGTTGATATTATTGTTTTCCGTGGTATTAAATGCAATTCTGAGATTTTCAAAATGATGACAGGTCAGGGTCACGTGATTAGGATGAGGATCTGGGTCATTTCCAATATGGCCGCCATTAAAACTAGCAGGTGTCAGGTGTATAGGCAGTGTCAGGTGTAGGTACCTCAGCCGATTTTATACATATGGTGTTTATACTACATGTATATGGTTTTCCGTTGTGCCGAATGCAATTCCGACGTTTTCAAAATGATGAGAGGTCGGGGCCACGTGATTAGACCGAGGATCTGGGTAATTTCCAATATGGCCGCCATTAAAATTAACAGGTGCCAGTTGTAGGCAGTGTCAGGTGTAGGTACATCATCAGCCGATTTTAAAGATCGTTCTGTTGATACTATATGGTTTTCCGAGGTGCTAAATGGAATTCTGAGGTTTTAAACTATGAGAGGTCAGGGTCACGTGATAAGGATGAGGTCAATTTCAAATCTGGGTCAATTCCAAGATGGCTGCCGTTGGCCTTAAATCGCTGAAATGGCTGTAACTTCTTTAATAATTTATGTAGAACAATGATTTAAATGTCTACCCTAGGGTTTTCATGGTCAGGCAATTCACTGACATCAATGAAATTTCAACCCAACCTTCAACAAACGATAAAAGCCACAATCTCAAGATGGTGGTCATAAATCCCCAGTGGTATAGGGGTAGAGATAATTCGAACGCCCGTGCTTAGTTATACTTCTCTTTAACTGCTGGTGTTGGATACGTAATATTAAGTATTGGTCAGTAACATGGATGATTACGTCTTGTAGCAAGGCTGGCTGCATCAGCGTCCGTAAGAGCCGCTAAGGCAGGGTGCGCCACTCTGCATGAATGCACTTCTAGAGCTGCTTTTGAGATGTACGATTCAGGAGGTCAGCTCATCCCACGCAGGTTTAATCAGGATAAAAAAACCTTTAATTGGAGCCTTTAACTGCAAAATTCTCCACTAGAAGTAGAAAATAATTCATTGCTGTATGAATCGAAGGTACAACTGGACTAGCGGAAGTGTTTTGAAACGTTTTCAGAGTGGTTGTCGATGAGTGCCTTGTTGTACTGTATTGGGGTGGGTTGGGCCGGGTTTGGGCTGGGCTGGCAAGCTTAGCTGGGCTGGCTTTGGGCTGGGCTGGGGGCTGGGTTGGATGCTGGCGCTGGGCTGGCTGGCTTGGGCTGGGGCTGGGCTGGGGATGGGGATGGGGATGGGGATGGTTTGGTTGGTTTGGTTGGTTGTTTGGTTTGGTTGGTTGGCTTCAGGCTGGGCCGGAGTGGCTTCAGGCTGGGCCGGGGTGGATTCGTGCTGGCTGTGGGTTGGGCCGGGGTGGCTTCCAGCTGGGCTGAGCCTCCAGCTGGGGTCGGGTGGCTTGGGGCTGGGCCGGGGTGGATTCGGGCTGGCTTTGGGTTGGGCCGGGGTGGCTTCTGGCTGGGCTAAACTTCCAGCTGGGCTGAACTTCCAGCTGGGATGGGGTGGCTTTGGGTTCGGCTGGGATGGCTTCAGTCTGGGGTGGCTTTGGACTGGCTTCGTAGGGTGACTTCGTGCTGGGCCGGGATGGCCTCGGGCTAGGCTGAGGTGGATTCGGGCTGAGCCGGGGTGGTTTTGGGTTGGGCTGGGCCGGGGTAGCTTTGCGCTGGGCCGGGGTTAATTCGGGCTGGCTTTTGGTTGGGCTGGCTTTTGGTTGGGCTGGCTTTTGGTTGGGCCGGGGTGGCTTCTGGCTGGGCTGAACTTCCAGCTGGGGTCGGGTGGCTTGGGGCCGGGCTGGGGTGGCTTTGGGCTGGCTTCGGGGTGACTTCGGGCTGGGCCGGGATGGTTTCGGGTTGGACCGGGGTGGTTTTGGGTTGGGCCGGGGTGGCTTGGGGCTGGGCCGGGATTGATTCGGGCTGGCTTTGGGTTGGGCCGGGGTGGCTCCTGGCTGGGCTGAACTTCCAGCTGGGGGAGGGTGGCGTTAGGCTCGGCTGGGGTGGCTTCGGTCTGGGGTGGCTTTGGGCTGGACTGGGATGGCTTTGGCTGGGCAGAATGGCATCGGGCTGGGCCGGATGGCATCGGGATGGGCTAGGGTGGCTTCAGGCAAGACATATATGGCTTCGAGCTGGATGGGCTGGGGTAGCATCGGGCTGGGCTGGGACAGTCTCGGGCTAGACTTCGGAGCTTGGATGCATGGGCTGGGCTGGGATGGTCATTTGTTGATAAAACCTGTGTGGGATGAACTTACCTCCTGAACCACGTGTCTCTAAAACAGTCCTAGAAATACAGATTGTCAGAGAGGCAATTCTGGCAGAGTGGCGCACCCTGTCTTAGCGGCTCGTACGGTGGCTGATGCAGCCAGTCTTGCCACTAGATGGGGGGGTGGGTGGGTGGGTTTTGTTAAGCACATTACTGACCAATAAAAGAAGCTACATCTGACATAAGCTGTTAGAGAAACAATTTTCTCTACCCCCTTCCATACCTATATATTATGACCGCCATTTTGAATTTGTGGCTGTTATTGTTTGTCGAAGGTTGGATTGAAATATCATGGATACCAGTGAATTCCCCGACACTGAAAACCCCAGTGTAGACATTTAAGTCACCGTTTTACTCCAAATATTACAGAAGTTACTGCCATTTTAAAGATTTTCAAGGTCATTGGCGGCCATTTTGGAACTGGCCCAGATTTTACCCATTTCTGGTGACTTGATTTTGGTAGACTTTTTTTCCTGTCATTACCACATTCAGTAGGACCAATAACCACTGAAAAATCTTTTGTTAAATTTTGTTGGAGGTTGGGGAACTTTTTTTTCGAGCAGAAAATGGTTATAAAATGTCGGCCATTTTGAAATCCAAGATGGCCGCCGTCTGCAACCACTCAGATTTTGCCAACATGGTTTTTCTTGTTCCTTGGGGTGTAATTAAGACATCTAGCTATGTGGCATTTTCTAATTATCCGATGCCCACGGGCCTTAATTTCTTACCACATGCTGCCTGACTAGTAGTACAATATTTCACTATGAGGCATTATAGCGAAAAAGTCAAACTCTGAATTATTTAGTAATTCAATGAAAGAATCTAGTCCCATCATCACATGTATGGCAACAGAATTAAGTTATGTTTTAGCTCAAACCGTTCTTAACCCGCCAAAAAGTAAGTTTGTCATTCTTTGCAGATTTGACTTACCGTTAGGTCAGCAGTAAATCCCAGCATCTGGAAGACTGCAAGAGGAAGGGGAATTTCCTGTGAGTGAAGGCGTTCATCAGTTGAACTGACGGTGCTGATCAAGAACAAACTGCTTGCATTGAACGAGACTGCATAATGGCTCTGTGGAGGAATAGATACATGTATTTTCAAATTGGTTCTACACTGCCAAAATATGGGCTGCACTATTTTGTTCAAAAGATGTTACAATGCCCTGTGAAGGACATTTTCACACAAAACCTTTATGTACCGGTACATACTTTCAATGCTACATATAAATGTACAATCCTCAAATTATGTGTTCAAAGAGGCACGGCAAGTGCCTTGCTTTTTCCCAAATTGGAAGGGCACCCGAGCAATTCTGTCAATTAAAAAATGTACACCTGATGTCTGGGCAATGTGGCCCTGATCATTCAATCAAGCGACAAGGTCCCAATCACTTATGCAAATTGTACAAAATTGTACTTGTACAATGTACATGCAGCTTGATTTTAGAGGCACAGGCTCGTCAGCAATGCGCGCGAGCCAAATTCGTGCCACGAAATACGCAGCTCGATAGCAGAGGCATGGAGCTGCGTATTTCGTGGCACGAATTTGGCGCGCGCGCATTGCTGACGAGCCTGTGCCTTTAAACGTAATCATACACATGAAACTGGACATGACAGGTGCGAAACTGCCTGGGAATGCAAATGGCCGTCTATTCTGCAAATAGGGTACACCTTTTCTAAATAAAATAATTATCACAAAATAAAGCACTTTGTAAATTCATTCATTTAGTCAAATTCACATTATATTACAATTCAAATTCACAAAATACAATTGTGATCTCGCTTACTTTACAAAACTGTCATATATGGTTTAATCTGCCGTACAATATCCACAAATATAAACTGCATATACATGTATATATAATGTACAACCATGCATTATTAATACTGATGAGCCACGGCATACGACAATCACGCATTTCCTACAATACGACCATCAATCATGTAATGTGGCTTTTACAAGCTTCATTTGAGGTCCCCAATTAATCAGGGACGTGTTCAACAGTGCAATACCGAAATACGGTTGGCAGTGTCAGTGCAGGGCATGCTGCAACCAAAACGGCTTACTGAATACATCCTAAAGCCATGATCAAACATGGCCAATGCAGACAATGCCATTTGTAAAGCACTACGGCTATACACTTTATTAATCTGACAATAGACTATGTAAGTCTCGCGGCAAAGGTCAAATCTGAGCTTCCGGGCACAACACGACTAAAACGCCTATTCCTATAACACGGGCGAGATTTTTTTTGTATATAAATTTTTCTGTCCAATCTTAAGTATACAACCGACCCGAAAGTGATTCGGGTAACTAAAATGTTTTTTTTACAATATATAATACATGCATAATTATCTCTAAAAACGATAAAAATTTATTAAAATTCGTGACCTGAATAAATTTCTCTGCTAGCATATTCTTCATCCAATTTGGAATGGATGACCAAAGTGTGGATTCATGTAAAAATAAATGCTTCGAACTTGGGCAAGCTCTACTTTTGGTAGATGGCGTTTCGCCTATCGCTAGCGAGGTCTGTTTGTACACTGTAGGCCTACGTACGTCGGCTGCTGTGCGTGTTGCATATCTTTTGCTGCATGTAGTTTACGATCTTCAAAGATTGACTTGTCGGCTCAGAAAAGATCGTGAATTTTTACATTTCGATTGCTTATTTTTGATTATATACCCCACTTCATCAATTGAAATGCAAGATTTTATTTAGAGATACACGTTTTGGGCCGTCTGAGTTTACAAAAACCTGCGTAAACAAAATAATCTAAGAATTTCGCTCGCGACGTGCGTTGAAGAGATAGGGTCTTGTGCCCGGAAATAACAGTGGTCTCGCGCGGTCTCGTACGTTCGCGAGGTCAACTTACATAGTCTATTACACTATAGTACTGCAAATCAAAACTGTTAACTCGATCAGCTGGCATTGGTCTTGTACAGTCGAAGAATAAACACTTGAAACCATGAGGCTGTTGCCACAATTGATCAGTCCACCATCTTGGTATGGAAAGTATACCACATGCGAGTTGGGATTGCTTGGGATGCAATACATATTTGGAATAACGTGAGTCAATGTTTTCGGTATGCTGGGATGGCCAATACTGGCGTACGTATTATCCTGTTGAACGCACCCTAGATAAAACTAAGCCAAATACCATACCCTAGGCAGCATAACGGGAATGCACCAATCCCTGCCCTTGACTGCAGTCTGACCAGACAGACCTGTAAATATGGAAAAACAAATCCAACAACCATTACAGTGTTGCAAGTTCCAATATACGCTTGTAACCGGGACGGACACCCGTGTTACATTTTAGGCCGTTCCGGTTACAAGCGTATATTGGAAATTTGTACACAGGGTTTTTAGAAAGGCATGTTGTCACACTATTTGTAACCCTTTTTGGGCCTAAGTTATCTCTTGAGAACAACTGAAACGTGGTGTGTTATGGCCGAGCGGTCTAGTGCGTCGAACTTAAGTTCCTGTGCTAGTACTAGAATGTAGGTTCGATTCCTGGCCGTGACGGGTTGTGGCACCTGTGCCCTTGAGCAAGGCACTCAACCACACTTGCTCCCATTCCTGTAATAGGCGGTCCCTCCGCTGTTGGATGTGGTATATAAATAAATAAATAAATACAAATAAAAATTTCTTTTTATTTTGAGACCAGACAAAGGTATTTTCTGGAAAATATGGTATGTGTTGCCAAAATCCCCCTTTACCGTGGAAAGACTCAGGTCTGACTAGAGTCACAATAGACTACTATTGAAAACCTCACTCATTTGTGTGTTGCCAATGTTATGGGTCTACACTAAAGCCAGTGAACTGATTTTTGCAAGTCGGCCATTTTATTTGGTCAGCCGATTTTGGCTACCGATTTCGAATAAACACGCAGTGGTTAGAAAGCCCGATTGATGAAACAGACTCAGTACAATGGCAGTTTGCACGTGCTTCACGTAAATTTATTGGTCGACATAGTCGATGTCACGTTCACACAGCCCGACACCGATTTTATCGGCCGACTGGAGTCTGCAATCGCGATCTGCAATCGCGGCAAGACCGCCAATTTTGTTAGCCGATAGGCCAGTCGGCTAAAAATCGGTCTGTGTAATAAAACAGGCTGAACTCTGAAATATACAAATTTCCATTTTGAAAATTCATGTACATTGTATCCTAGTGTTTTTACCGTTGTCTTACCAGAAATGTGTGTTAAGTTATTGAGTGTCCTGTGCAATGCAAAGACCTGTGAGTCAGCAAGCAGTAGTAGATAGGTAGGGGTAAATGCCACACTCTCAACCAAACCAAGACTCTGTCAAATGGGAAATAGATCGTTTTCATCAATGCAGTTAAAAGAGTGTGTCCAAATCAAATTTTTGAGCCCCCCATTTTTCCCATGGGAGTTGGGTTTTTGATACTATATCATGTGTCATATTTTTCTCATTACCATTCTGAAATGTTGTGCTCTCAATCCGTATATTTTCACGGATTTCGTCAAAAAACCACCAACGTTTTGTAAACTAATTTATCCAGTTACATAAAGCATGTGCAGTGATTGCACCAACCTTTTTGCTTCCACATCCAAGTTGGGGATTGCAAATTTCCTGTTTTCTTCCCATGAATAGTATTTTGAAGAGGTCTTTATATCATTGTTAGGTTGGGACGAAATCCATTTTCTGGAAAAATCTGGACAAGCTCCTTCATTTTTTTCTCAAAAATGATTCTGGATGTCAAAAACAAGAAACAGGTCAGGAAAAATGTGGCAAATACATAATGGATTTCAAGAAAATGATCCCACTAAAAACTCAAATTTATCTCACTGGAAGTCCTATCTATAAACAGATACCGAACAGTCACTTGGTACATAAAATTGTGACGAACTTTTGCACACTGATAACTCAATTTAAATTGACTCGGACTGGGCCAGTCAGGACTCAGACGCGGGCGCTAAGGACTCAGATATTTTAAAGTCTATTACAATAATTTTACAATACAATAATTTTACAAAAAGCATGTTATTACAAGCACCGGGATTTATTTAAAGTGCCTCTTATAAATTATGTTGTGGCCCAAAAATATTTCAAACATGTGAAATAAATCACTTCAACCACTTAAAATGATTTTGAGCACTCAAAATATATTTCACCTCCCCAACAATATTTTTTTCTCGGCCTGAAGCAAACTTACAAGCTGCCAGAGATCACTGGCACTTGACAGTAAGGACTCGGGACTCTGCAGACTCGGACTGCTGAGGACTTAAAGTATGCTGGACTCAGACTCAAGGACTTAGACTTAATAATAATAATAATAGGCAGTTCTTATATAGCGCATTTCAGAACCGACTGAACTCCCAATGCGCTTTCTGCATTATTACCTCTGGTCATTGGGCTCAGTAGTATCATTCCTTAATCCTTCTCAACTCCCTGGGGAGTATATAGTCCTGTGCAGTTTATGCGAACAGGGACTAATCAAACAAAACAGCTTTCACTACCCATTTCCTTCTGGGTGGAGAGAGGCAATTTGTGGCAAGGTGCCTTGCTCAAGGGCACACGCACCATGGACGAGCCGGAGTGGGATTCTAACCCACGATCTGTAGATTTACTACAATCTTGGATTCAACATGCCACACTGCTCGGCCATGCTGCCCCACCTAGACTCAGACAACAAAGACTCAGACTTGGAAAGTGTGGACTCAACTACAGCCCTGGCTCTAAGAAAATCAAATTGAGTGAGCTACCTGTGCTGGAAGAGACAGGTTCCTAGAGGTCTGAAAACCATCCTCTGTAAAGACTGCAACGTTCCTGTTAAGAAAAGATGGGAAAATACATGTACAAGCATGGGGAAAGGGAACCTGGTTCCGTCATGAGCTGTAAGCCATAAGCTGATGGCACTTCCGTTGATAGACCTTCTCACACATTCCCGGTTGTGTCCCGGTGCATGGCGCTACGATTGGACTTCTAGTCAATCCTAGTTAGACCGTACTCGAGCCTAGTGACCCGTAGTCAATCCTTACCAACCATCTTCAATCGGCAACATGTCCCGGTGGAGTTTTGCGTACAATACTTTGCCAAGATCAACCGAGAAGAAATTTAAATTGTAGTAAAACCTAGCAGGACCTACTAGAGCCGTATAATGGCCCGTAGAGGCCCTTGGTGCTGCCCCGTGCAATCCTACTGAAGTCGGGGTACTTCAGGACACTTCTTGGATTGGAGGCATTGGACTTGCCCTTAGGCTTCCCTGCTCCCTTCTTGGCTTTCCTTGGTAGAATCGTGAGATCAGAAATTAATCCCGGTTTAGAGCCAAAACCGCGGTCGACCGTACCAGAGGGACACCGGGACGCATCTGGGCCAAACGGGATGCAAAACCAGAAATGTGTGACAGGGCCCTTACCGAGAGAGAAGTACAGCAACTTGACTGGCACATGGGTCTTGCACTAGTCTCGTTGGATAGCCATCTGCATACTGAAGCTTGCTGGTATCAGTCTCATTGACAGCGGACAGCCAGTGGTTGGTTAGCAGCACTGAAGTGTCCCTGAAGAAAAATAAAATTGTTAGAAAAATAAAAGTGCATAGAAGACTAAAAAATAAATAAAACTTGACTGACAGTTAGAGTTATTATCTAAATCAGGCTGATGTAGCAGTACTTTCCTCGCCTTCCACCTCTGTAGCTCTGGTTCAAATCCTGTCCGGGTCAGAATGTGAATTGGGTTCTCAGTCCCTGCTTGATTACGTGGGTTTCCCCTATATAGAATTGTATCATAGGGGTTTTCCTTCCACCTCTAAAACTGATCATTTCTTCATTGTCTTCTCTTCACGAGTTTCTTCAGACTTACGAGCTACAGTGCCTTGGGCACTAATGAGGAATTATCGGATTCAATACCAGAGAGAATTAATAATAATAATAATATAAAGGTATTAAATTCCCTGTTAAAAATTATTCACTACCAAAATATGCATGGAACGTACACCTGGGCCTCTGAGCTGCAGGTAAAATACAATTAAAATTCAATAAGGATGGATTTGTTTATGTTCTCCCTGATGCCCTGGGTCTGCCCCAAGTCATTTGTTAAGCATATGACGTCATTCCCGTGTCTCATTTGTGTATCAGCGTGTTTCTACAGAACAATCCACTAAACCCGGAATTTTCTAACCCGGAAAACTACCTTCAGTTGTTAATTTCTCACACAAAATACCATTTTGGACAGAAATAAATTCATGTGATGTTTGGTACCATTGTCATTAATTAACTCTTTTAGTAAGGTTGCCAACTCATGAAAAAATTGGGGTCACTGCAAATGATGTACATGTACTCTACCTTTAAGTTTAACATGGTAAAAGCCAAAACTTACTGTTGTAGATATGACTCCAGTTAACCCTCAAACGAGAGACCTTTGAGTTTAGCCGGCTAGGCGTCAAACTGTCTGCAACCGGTGAATTTATGAATGACTATGGAAGGATTACTTGTCATGTGTTCAATCAGTTTAATAGTTTCTAGTGGTGTAATTGCTTGCAGTGTGTCAATGTGTATTTTCAATGTGACCCAAATTTTCATTGTGACCCGTACATGTACATGTAAATTAGGGGTCCAAAAGTGTGACATGCTTTTTAAGATTTCCAAGTGTTTTTAGTGATTGAAAGTGGTTTCCCAGTAGAAAATAATTATTTTTATTTGAACAAATGCCACTTAAATTTAATGTTTGTGTGTAGATATGGCACCAAGGTTAATGCAAACTCATTCTACAGCCAATTTTCATTGGCGTAGGTAACCCGGGACACCAAACTCCTATTCTATACCATGGAACAAATTATAAGCCTTTATGGTCTTTTGTTTTGAATATTTTTCAGGAATCAGAAAACAAAATATTGAAGAAAATGATGCTGCCCCCTATAATCACAGGCCACAGTCCATTACTGAGAATTTGTGGTCATAAGTGGTGATTTTTGAAGCAGAGAGTGTCGTACGTAACTGGGACACTAAACATTTTGGACCCCTAATTTGGGAAATTTCCTATCTGCATTCCCATTAGTTTGAAATAGGTGCCTCGTTTGAGGGTTAAAAGGATTTTTAGTTAAAGGCACAGCTCCATAGCAAAGGCAAATTTTTCTTGAGCCTTGCCCTTAAAAACAAATTTTACTTACGGAAATCTCACTGTACTTCAGGTTTACTGACCTTATAAAGCAATTGTTTGCAGCAACCTCTGGCCGACCTGAAATACGCAGTGCCAATTCTGAATACACAGGAATTTGGGCAAGTACTTCCCAATATCTACAGTAAATACATAAAGAAAGCCGACAAATTAGGGTTATACGGGTATTAAAACAAAATAATAGAATCTAATTTCTTTAATCCAAATGTACAGAAATACAAATGTATTAAAAGAGATGCACACTGTTTCATATGTCATCAGAAAATGTTTTCTGGGCTTACCCGTACTCCTGGCTGAATGTAACATTGTCAACTTGCAGCTGTTGTTGGTTGGTTGAATGTAAATGTTGAACAGTTGGTCTCTGGTCCCTTGCATGAAAACGTCTTGTCAGTTCAGCAGATGTCTGGAGTCAATGAGAGTGAGTAATTACTGAGTATTAAATTAGAGATGAATTTAGAAACATGAGAAAATTGCAATGTCCCGACTGGGATTTGAACCCAGGTCCTTGGCATACATGGCCAACTGCTCTACCAACTGAGCTATCTGGGCATCCCGCCGGAGCATCACAACAATCTCATGCTTGCCATTCTTTTTCCAACAATGCAGTGGGGCAAATCCATGCCGACCAATTTCGCTACACTGATGGCCTATCGTGAAGATTGTTGTGATGCTCCGACGGGATGCCCAGATAGCTCAGTTGGTAGAGCAGTTGGCCATGTATGCCAAGGACATGGGTTCGAAACCCAGTCGGGGCATTGCAATTTTCTCGTGTTTCTAAATTCATCTCTAATTGTCAATCCTATCATATGTACCTCATTATGAGTATTAAATGTTAACCCTTCCTTAAAGCCCAATGTATCATTTCTAATGACCCAAAATTGTACTTCGTGAGTCGACAAAAAAACACAATTATTTCTGTCCAAGATGGAACTTTCTGTAAGAAATTAACAACTGATGGTAATTTATTTCTTTTAAAAAGGTATGTACGAAGTAGAACACATTCTTTTCAAGGTTTTCTGAAGCATCGTTGCATAGATGTAGCTGAAATTTCTGCAGGTTAGTTTACCAATGTTCTTTAGATTTGTTACACCCTTATTCCAGGAATCTGTAAAAAATTTCAAACAGCTGTGGAATTCTAGTGGAATATGTTGCAGATGCAACTCAATTGAAATTCCAAGAACAAGATGAAATTCCATGCCACAGCATGCGGAATGTAACACAAGAAAAATCAGTAGAAAAAAGAGAACATTAGCCTATCTGCTGCGCAACTGATAACATAAAATAGTGTAATTGTGTCTTACAGTGCTAGTATCCATGAATATTGATGGTATTTGTGCTTTATGGTATTTGTGCTTTATAAAAGTTCCTAAATATCACCACACGTAGGGTTGTGTACAAAATGTACATCCAGGAACTTCTAACATTGCATCATTTTGTTCCCAACTTCATTTAATTAAAGGAGTGTGACCAGATCACATTTTTGACGACCCTATTTTTCCATTTTGATACCATATCATGCGTCATATTTTTCTCATTTTGAAATTTCTCGCCCTCAATCCGTATATTGTCAAAAAACCACCGTTGCATAAATCAGTGCAGTAATCACACCAAGCTTTTTGCTTCTGCATCAAAATTGGAGATTGCAAATTTCCTATCTTCTCATGGATTTTAGGGAAGTATTTCATATGATTCTTTGGTTATTAAAAACGAAATTGATTTTCTGGAAAAATATTAACACGTCCTTCAAAAGTGAAGAGGTCACAAGTTTGGAGCAGACTCAACGCACCGATCTTTTACCGGTGAAAAACAATGGATCGTTTGATCGGCTGATGTCATTCGGCCATCACCTATACATGTAGCTGATTGAAATTTATCACCATTGACAAGAGTGTATGTTTGATCAAAATGTTTTATCAAAGTGTAAAAACTAAAAGCGTATTATTCACATTTTTAACAGCAACAGTAGAGTCCCCTAAAGTGGCATACTTCAACAAATCACTATATACGTACCTTTGATGGTATATCAGCGCTCTTACACGCATTTAACTGTTCGTTCGTCTCACTGCAGTCGAGAATCCAGACCCTCAGTATTTCAGAGGTCCACTGACCATACTGTGTGTCGTGATGATTCCAACTGCAGAAGTGAACACATAATTGACTTTTTCTTTACAATCTTCCAGAGGTACATTTTCAGATGCAATTTTGATATGCCAACTTTCCACAAAAAGTTTACTGCAAAATCTGAAGTTTATATACCGGTACGTTTGTTCACAAACTACACTATTTGCTGTTAATCCCCCGGGCCTACTGTCCAAAATTACCCCAGCACTGTATTTTATTTTATTCTCTTTTGTTTGAACAAACTGAATCCCACAGTTTCCAGGAGAATCCTGTAGTCAAGGGCTCTCACACAACCCATTTTGTTGTGTTTTCAACCTGATTGAACCTGCGTGGGATGACCTGGAGCGGATTGCAATATGCAGTCTAAATGAGACCGGCCTATAGGCTTAGCTGGCTAATGCAGCGTCCACTAAGACCGGTCTATAATAATAGCCCACTGGCAATATCGTGGTCTTAAAGTAAGACCGGTCTAAACATTAAAGCCTGCGGCAAGCAAATTATAATTGGTCTATAATATTTTAATATGGCGCTACATCTTGTAATTTTTCATGAAAGAAGACGAGTGCGTTGTGAAAACAGAATGCACATTGTCCATTAGTGCCTTTTTAGTGATATTTGATGATTTTGTCAGTTTCTTGCAAATTATGTGGAGGCGCACGTGTCATAAAGTGGCTTTGTGAGGACGTTACTTTCTTTAATGTGAATCACGCGTACCCGTTTAAGACAATCTTTACCATTTATATAAACACAAAAACCATGCATGGATTTTTAAGGTTTTCTGAAGTACTACTGCATTTCTACAAGGTAGTTTATTAACATTATTCTTTAGTTATCTAATGCTGTTGTTTTTCAATAATGTAATTTGTCTTTACAGGAGATTGTTCAGATTTTTCCAGAAAATGGATTTCGTTCTAGCCTAACCATCATGTAAAATGCCTCCCCAAAATACTATCAAAAGAAAACAGAAAATTTGCAATCTCCAACTTGGACGTGGGAGCAAAAACATTGGTGTAATCACTGCACTGCTTTATGTAACTGGGTAAATTAGTTTACAAAACATCGAAGACTAGACAAATTGGCAGTATGAAATGCTGAAATAGGCTTTTTTTTAAAATCACTTGTAAGCTGTAAATATGCTTACATGGGTGTCTTGTGGACTGACGTGACATGCCATTTGTAGCAGAGAGGGTTGTTCCTCACAGCAATTGCTTTGCCCACGCTGACCTGAGATACAACATAATAAACCGATTCATGCTGATCCAAATGATTCATGTTGATCTGAGTGATTTATGTTGGTCCGAATTGACCCAAACCATTTATGTGACATTGTTGCGACATGCGACAGAATTCCACCTAAAAATAGTAGAAATCCAGAATACCTTTATGGATGACTGAGCACAAATGGTTCTTTTTTAATATGCTTAGCTGTTTATTTTTTTTATAGCCGATGAGCTTTTTCATGATTTGGTACAAAGTTACTTCTGACGGGGTCGCTTTCACTATGAGCAACTAACAATGGAAATTGGGCACGCACCATTGTTAACAACAATGGTTTGTGCCCAATTTCCATTGTTAGTTGCTCATAGTGTTTGAACCATTGGTGCTCAGTCATCCATGAAGGTATTCTGGATTTCTTGGTGTCATAATAAGAGGACACTGTGATGAAAGTGAAACTGATAGTAGTTGTCTTTTTACCAGAATTCTCAGTAATTACAGAGTAATAAATTAGCATTTGAATCTCGGTTTCCTTTTTTCTATAGGACACCCTGCATAAAAGTGTCTAATCCTTTGAACGTACATGTAGATAAGTGTGTACAGAAATTTAAGAAAGTTCTGTCATTCCTTTGTAAAATACAAATGAATAGCATAAGAAGGGCAGATACAGGTTTCCTTAAAGTAACTTTTGCTTACACATTGGCTGCATGATTGGTGTACAACTGGGATGATCTCATATTGGCCCGGAAGACGGCACGTGACTTCAGTAGTTAGAGAACTGAAAATTCATAGGAAATACCGGGTAATGTAAGTGAAGAAATCAACTTACTTTAGGGACTTCCCTACAGTTAGCTGGCCCAAGTGTTGATTAGGATTGGGTGACTCCAGCATTTTTGGAGTCGACTCCGATTCTAAAAAAGAATCGCGATTTCATTCGGAATCGATTCTATTTTCACAAGGAAAATATTAGGTATACTATTTATAAGTTGGAAACACTGATATAATCAGAGTATATAAAAATAGAAAAAAATCAAAATCTCTCAAGTACATACCAGTTGAAAATCCAGAGGTTCGAGACTGGCAGTATTGCTTGCACAAGTGAGCATAGTACTTGCTTAACCAATAACAGTGAGGTTTCGGAGTGTAAGGATTGTGATCACGTATGACTATGTTTAGCTAATTCCCAAAACTTTTACCTTTCAATTGATGTTTTTCACCAAGGTGTATAGCATTGGTATATTGACAACAAAACTACATGTACATTGAAAACGATTTGTGTATTTATGCCATAAGTACACACATACCGATGACGTAAAATACACTAGAAGTCGGAGTATTGGCTACTACCTTGTGTGACTTAAACCTCACTATTAAGGCCATATTAACCTCTTTCAGAAAGCACGGATCTCCAGGCATTAAAATAAGTTTTAATGCCTGATCCTTCACTTACAAGCTTGCAAAACTGGAACAATGCTAAATACAAACCTCTGATTGTTTACTACACAACCATTGGTGACATCCCACTGCAGTCCCTGTGTACACTCTGTGTCCAGATAAGACACCTGAAACTAAACACACACACACAAATTAATTATACAAAATTTATTAAGTACATGTATACGTTGTATTGCTAAGTTATACAATCTATTTTTAGTATTTGTACAAATGTATGTTGGGAACATCAAGCTTTATGAAATACCCTCCCACTTGAGCCAATTTGTGAGCTACAATGTTTGTTTTATTAAAAGCATAACACATTTGATGAAATTGGCCCCAGGACTTCAGTCAACATGATACTCACCACAGAGTTGGTTGTAATAAATCCAGCCTCAATGTCAGATGGCAGTAACTCTATTCTGTGAAGGAACAGGCCCACAAATACATAAAGTTACAAATGTGGTCTAGTGGGCATGCATGCAGCCGTGCTCATGATGGTGATCGAGAGGTTAAAGGTTCGAACCTCAAAACTTCCTCCTGCTCTGACCCTGCCTCTCCCCCAAAAAAATGCATTTTCTGTATATCTGCCTGTCCGCAACAAGATGGTATAAAAATGTGTCTGGTAACACCCCCTCCCCCCTCCCCCCATCCGCCCCAGACGAGTGCCAATGAGGCATTGCTGGTGGGTTGAGTCTGAGCCTTTTCGTGCATAAAATTTGATGCGCATTGCTTTGAGAAGAAGCAGTGAAACGTGTAACGACACACTGAAAATTACAGAATCACAAAAAACACTTTCAATTTGTCGTTTTACAAATTCTTCCCACGCCAGCTTTTCTCAAAGCGACATGCGTCGAAATTACGTTTGAAAAAGCTCAGTGTGAATCCACTCTACCTCGCAAAAGTTGGCTTTCGAGACAACTCGTACTTTGGTCAACTCGTACCTTCGCAAACTGATACCTTGGTCAACTCGTACCTTTACCAACTCGTACCTTGGTCAACTCATACTTTTTGTGACTTCAAATTCGCGTTCGTGTTAAGTTTGCTTTCACGTAAAGCATGAATCAGGCTATTTACTCAAATGTTTGCGGCGAAATGTTTGACGTCCGGCCGATTTATGAGTTGAAGGTATGATTTGGCAAAGGTACGAGTTGTCCTGATTCTTAATATTGCGTTGGCGGGCCAGACGGTATTTTTTCCTTATACATTGAACATAGATTTGAATGAAATTACCTCCTGGATTCAACAGATTATCCAATTTTAAGATATAGGCCTACTTCCCACTTGCACTTTTGTCGCAAATGTTGCATTTCTGAGATAAAAAATTATAAAATTACTGCATAAAGTACTAGTAAAGCAAAAAATTACGGCGCAAGCGGTCTGTGCGTAAGCGCGACAAGAGGGGGCGCTGCGCGCGCGGGGGAATGGTTGTCTTGCATGTCTTGTGCACTAACCAAAAACCTAACTGAATGCAATTTTTGAAGGAGAAAAAGTGGGAAGTATATCTTAAAATTAGATTATCTGTTGTTCAATGTATACGGAAAAAATACCGGCCAGACTGTCACTGGCACTGTTGTCATGGTTGTATGTTGTGTATCCTGCAAGCACCTAAATTCGCGCGCACGTAATTTCGCGGGCCGACGCTTTCCTCGGCATATCTTCTAGACAAAATCACGCACTGACGTCAAATTTTTCTTGAAAGTTGTTTGTTACATCATCTTTCAATTTGCATTCAAATGAGAAAAATTAAGGGCGAATTTACGTCACGTAACTTTGGCAAGTCAACTTTTGCATGTGTTTGCAAAAACAAAGCTAGCGTCGTACGTCGGCGACGTTGCTATCGGTAGCTCTTTCTTGAAATTTTACTCCCAGGTAGGGTTGGACATAAGGAATCTGACAAAGGAGCCAAAAGGTTCTTTTTGGTTGCTTGATTGTGATCAAAGCAGTAACAAAGTCTTATGTGCGTGAAATATGGTAGCCCGAGGATACCTCCACACACAAGGCCGCGCTGTCAAGATCGACAAGCACTGACACCCCAAATACTGATGGTGAAGAACAATCAGGCACATCAACAGCAGGTCCATTGTTATCGAAGCCTTGAGATTCATCATTCCAATACAGTTTTAACAGTTGATCTACAACATTTTTCTTATAAACAAGCCACGTGTGCAAGAAATCGCAATCAAATCAACGCGCCATTTTTCTTATTTTGGTTTTGCAACAGCGCCACCACGAGCTGGCATAGGAGACTTCTGACATGACGAGCGCCCTCCTTTGACATGGTTACGAAATTCGCTCGTCCGGTCCGAAAACCAACAAAAACTTTTACAATCCGAGCCAAATTTTAGCAAAAAATTTGCAGGAAAATGTTGTCCAGCGCCAGGGAACACCTCCCAACTCTGGTTGGTGCTGCTCTCCTTGCAACTTCGGGAGTTGCAGTTTATTCAACGTACAAGCTGCTCACCGCAGATCGAGAAAGAAAGTCAAAGGAAAATGTTTACGAGACGGAGAAACTTGTGAACGAGTACCTCGTGTTTCACTACGGGGCTCCACGCGAGGTTTTGCGGTATGACTACGGGCCAGCTGAGGCGCTCGACTTCGCCCGGCGAGTTGCTGATGAATGCCTTGAGGTTTACAGGACTAAAGTGAATAAGGTAGCCGTAGGCGTAGAGTAGACAGAATGATTCTGTCCCTACGGGTTTCCCGTAGGGACAGAAGGTACCCCTTTCATACGGTGGATTGTTGTCATTTTGCCTCGAAATTAGAATCACACCCAACTATTTCCAGCTAGTTGTTTCCTGTAGTGGTTTTAGATATTCTTGATTAGAAGACAAATAAAAAGCACTACTTACATTGCCGTTTTTGAATCAAAAACGTCTATTTCCGACAATCTTCGACGAACAAATTTCTCGGACTCCTTATCACGATAAAAACGATTGCAAACGTGTAGTTGTGCATTGACGGACGCCCAAAGAGAACGTCAAACGAAACTGTACATTGTATGCCGCGCCGTATAAATGCGCGTGACATAAGAGCGCCACCCGTACTCTCATTGGGCCTCCGTAGATGCACACCAACTGTACGTTCGCAAAAAAAGACCACGTCGAACTTTGGCGTGACTCCACACTAGAATCGATTAGAATGGGTTTTCCTGGACACAACAAGAAATCGCAGTGTACACATATGTTTTCATACGAAAAATGGAATCGATCTGGAATAGAATTTTGATTCTATTTGGAATCGGAGTCGACTCCGAAAATGCTGGAGCGCTCCCAAGCGTTAAGCATAGCCAACTTTATTTTAGCTGGTCACATCGTAACAACAGGTTTTCTCGTCGAAGATTGTCGGAAATAGACGTTTTTTATTGAAAAACGGCAATGTAAGTAGTTCTTTTTTGTTTGTTTTCCAATCAAGAATATCTAAAACCAACGCAGGACACAACCAGCTGGAAATATTTGGGTGTGATTCTAATTTCGAGGCAAAATGACAACAATCCACTGTATGAAAGGAAAGCTCACTGACTAGCGTAGAGAGCATCTGCGGAAGGAATTGAGTGTCTGACCATAATCAGTCATTCAGTGAGGACTCAAACTCCCGAAATGGAGAAATTCTCCCCTATCGTATCGGGAGAAGTTTTTTCCCTTGATGCAGAGATTTTCACCCGATGAGGAGAATGATATTCTTTGTAAACATTTTTGCACGTATCCACTCATTTGCGCATGCATAGAATTAGCTAAAACAGAATTGGGCGAAGCGAGGCAAGTTTTGCCGACAATTTGGCACCAAAGACGATCGTTTCTAGTGTAATTTGTGGTCTATGCCTAAGGACGGCACAGTTTTCATGACAATTATTGTAGATTGTATTGTTTATTTTATGTTTTATGGAAAGATTACCATGCACGGAAGGGAATTTATGAGTAAAAAACATTTAACAATTTCCTTTAAATCGTATCACAATCGGTCAACGACTAGAATTCTCATAGTTCGATTGTGATACGATTGTAATCTTATTACATAAATTGGCAAAACGCGTGTGACCCATCTCGTAATCCCATAAGCCCCCACGTTAACCCTTCCCACACACGTGCGCGTACTTTCTGCTTTACTGTGCGCACCTGCCATGCTTCTTCATTTACAGAGCGCCAGGCACGCGTATACACATGAGGCAGCAAGCGCACACACACAACACAGGAAAATCTACCGTAAGGGACGATGGGATGGATTACAATACGATTACGAGATTGTGTTGCTCGTGTGACCCCACTTTATTATAATACGATTACAATCCGATTATAATAAGTTTGGCGTCTGACCCCGGTTGTCTATTAAGTTGGAAATATTACGATCGTATCACAATCGAGTAATTACGAGAATTTTCTCGTGTGACCCCGGCCTTGGAATTAAACAAGCTGTTGATTTCAGGGTGTTATTATTTCTTCCTTTTTTTCTTTGTTTATTGTATGCGAACATAAACTTAGTTAAGTGCCTCTTTCCTTCACAGACAAAAGTCCCAAGCAGAGCGCTGGATATAGGATGTGCAGTAGGTCGCACTGCATTTGAACTGGCCCGTGACTTTGAGCAAGTCGTCGGGATCGATTACAGCCAAGCGTTCGTAGACACGTGCTGTGCAATAAGAGACACAGGGTCGCTAGACTACTCTGTTGTAGACGAAGGAGAATTATCAACTTCACTGAAAGCAACGGTGGATCCTGCAATTGTAAGTCAGTCTGTTTTAAAGCCCCAATACATCATTTACAGTAATTTTACCCAAAATGTTACATCACGAGATGACCAAAAAAAAAAAAGAAGAAAAAAAGTGCTAATTGAAATGGTAACACCAGATTTTTGTTTCTGTATAAATAAAATGGTACCATTGTGGGAGAAATTGCCAACTGTAAAGGTGGGTTTTTAAAAAGTTGTCTGCAGACAACTTTTGTTACCATTCATTCACACACAAAAACATGGATTTTTCAGGTTTTCTGAAGTATTACTTAGTGCTGCGACCGTGTAAACGTTTAAACGACCGAAATGTAACTATCCGTTTAGAAAAGTGCTAAACGGATATCCGAAACCAACTTGTGAAAAAACGATCCTCCCTTTTTCAAAGATCTAATGGCCATTTTTACGCCACCGGAAATTTCTAAAGAGGCAGTTTTGTTCTGAAAGAATCAGGCAGCATACCGCTGTGATGACTCAACGGTCGGTAACCTTTGTAGTTTCAAGCCGAAGATGTACAGCTGCGTTCGCGGGCAGAAGCGATTTTACTGATGGTTTTCGGTTTCATCTTGCAAGTTGAATTCAAAGCAGGGCGGTAAACACTGTGGAGTCGACGATCGTAGTTGTGTTGGAACTATTATTGATTCCTTTCTCTCATTGGTTGCTGACTTTGGGTTTGAGTGACTTTTCGAAAGTATCCAATTACAGCAAAGCCTAGCTGAACTTTCGTGGCCTGCATGCATGTATGCTCCAATTTAATAAAGTGTCAGTGGTGCCGCGCGAACGCACATTATACCAGGTCAAAGAACTTTATATTGCAAGCGCAGTAATAAGTTTTACTTTTTGTTATGTTTACTATTCGTTTAAACGTTTAAACGAACGTTAAATTGACGTTTAAACCTTTAGAAAAATAAACGGTAACCCCCAGCGCTAGTATTACTGCATCTCTGTGGCTGAAATTTCTACAAAACAGTTTTCTGGACAGGTAGAAATAACACGGTTTTTAACAGTTTACCAATCATGTCTATTTTTAAAATTGTCCTTTCATTCGATAATTGTGTGCGCAGTGGAGAAAGATTACCGTCCATTTTTCGCCACCTTTTTTCTTGATGGACAGCTACCAAAGTAGAAATATCATGTATACAAAGTCTTTGATGGGGTAGCTATCGCATGCCTCTTCTACACCTTTTCTCTTTCCCTCTTTAAGGACCGCAGTCGAGTGCAATTCCAGCAAGGCGATGCATGTAACCTGCCGCTAGACTTGGGCCAGTTTGGGTGTGTTGTGGGAGCCAACCTGACGTGTCGATTACACAACCCCTATGATTTCTTGAATCGCTTGCCCAGTCTTGTTGCGCCTGGTGGGATCCTTATGCTCACAACGCCGTGTACATGGTTGGAGCAGTTCACACCTAGAGTAAGTACGGTTTGAGTATAAACCGTGTAAGTTTACCTCGATAACTTGCGAGATTCATCGACTTCTGGGGACCACGTATAGGAGCTAAAGCACATGCAGCGACCGTTTTTTTGTACCATTTTGGCTCCACGTCAAAATAAGCAGTTCCACCAAACGACTCGGGGTCTACTTAAAAATTTCTTAAAATCCCATTTATTACTTGTGCAAAAAGTGAATTGAACAAAAAGTTCATGAAAATATAAATCTGACCTTTTGGCTGCGTTCGGGCGTGCAGTTCTCGTTACTCCGGAGTAATGCGTGCGCATTGCACTCGGGTCACATAACGCGAACGACAAATCAGTGAAGATGGACGTCTCTTGCCATCACTGCACAAAAAATGCCGTTTCATTGCTCACAAGAAACTGAGGAAATACAGGCCGTAAGTCGTGAGAACCTTTGATGCCGTCTAAAACAAACCTTAGTGAGTTATTGTTTCAGTTATTGAGTTGACACGTTGAGCAAATTCACAAAAAATCCCACCCATATTCCACCATCTTCGTACAAATCACATGACACTTGACAGGAGTACGAGCACACTTCCCATTTGTTGGGGAGTAGTGAGAGCATACTCTCACTGACCCGAGTGTCGTTATTCTTGCCGTTCACGCGTGCAGGAGTATAACTCGTGTTAACACGAGTACACGCCCGAACGCAGCCTTTATTTCGTTCTCTGAGATAAACTGGTAACCCTAGACATAATATAAAAACCACGCAGAGCGTCGCTGGTAGTCCGCAGCAAGTGGCGCAAACTTTTTGCGCCAGTGTTTTGTTCAAAAATATTTTTTATTCTTTCCCAGAAAAATTGGCTCGGTGGATACAAAGATAAAGACGGGGAGCCAGTGACGACCTTTGACACACTGAAGAAAGTTCTTGGCCCCGACTTTGAGCTTATAGAAGACAAGAACATGCCGTTCTTCATCAGAGAAACGGCTCGGAAAAATCAGTGGACGGTTGCTCAAGCTACAATATGGATGCGTAAAGAATAACGGTGCCCAAATTAGTTCATGTAGGCACACTTTGCCATAGCTCTTTAACCCATAGATTTTCTGGGTAGTCAAATTTAACCCTAAGTTTACCCAGATTAACTAACTATAAATCCTATTCACGCGGGTCGCAATAATGCTGAAAAGGCTCAGTGTGAATTCGTGTCGATTAACACCACCACAAAACGCACAGTCCATGCACTGGAAAAACCTGTGTCCCAGCTATGTACAGGGAAGGAGTCCTGGGAATGGTCTATAGAACTGATTTAAAGAGGCTGATTTAACAATTTTAACACCCTAATACGGTCTATTGTACCACCCTTTTGGCAAAGGATGTTATGGACTGTTTTACAAGTACTAGTGTTAAAGATTCAGGTTTTACCAGTTAAAAATTCACACTGCCAGAGTTATTGTTGGTCCTATTCAGTCCTCTGCAGGAATGTAGAAATACTTGAAACAAACCCTAGTGTGTATAGCAACGAAGATTTTAAGCCTGGTAGTGAAGCAATTCGTAATTTCCTGGTAGACTCCATTCCCATTGCCTCCCCCCCAAGAAAAACGTCAATGTTTCTGAGAAATGGTTAACGTAGTGTGCAACTATTGCCACATGCAGTAACGCTAAAGCGCATACAAACTCCACAGAGATAGAATGGCATATTCAGCGATGGGTCGTTCCATTGGTGCTGCTATTTTGTTCGAAAACTGGGCAAAGAATGATTTTTTTGCATGCAAGTCCTTTGTGCCTTCCTAGGCTATGGCAATACACAATAATTGTACGCAAAAATGCCATTCTCTGTGGACTTTGTATCTGCTTTTCAGTGGGTCATATGTCTCGTTCTTTGTTTAACAATAATGTACCAGTAGCACTTGTTTAGCACAATGTTCTTTATTGTTTCTTGGGTATACTTCTCCTTTAACCAGTTAACGCCAGGATTATTTCAAACATTGCTGTCCGTAGGCGTGGGTTTATTTTTAGTTGAAGCATGGAGGAAGGAAAACAACTGAACTCATTAACCATGTGCGGTGAAGTATTGTTGTTCTGTCATTTTACACCCCAATGTCGCTTTGTTATAAACTGTTTTGCCCATTTCCCTCGTCAATTACTGCCAGTGTAGACGTCATAAGCAGTTACATGTACAAGTGAATTTCTCCTAAACATGTTAACAGGTCCTCCGCTACACCAATGCGGAAATATTGGCGGGTTTAAACGTCCTCCGGCATCAAGTGGTTAATGTAAGGTAAACTGAAGTTTCACAGTGACCTTGACTGATACACTACTTGCTATGGTCACTGGTACATGCTCGCGTTTTACTTCCATTGTGTTTGCGTACATTGTATTCTATTATTATTCATTTAGAAAGAAAAAAATTTAAATGTGGAAAATAATTATTTTCACTGATTTACTTGCATGTTTTGCTCCCAGGTGTGCTGAAAATTTCTATGCGTCAAAGTCCAAACCCTGGGGCATGAAAATCGTGATCAAATCCCCACCTAAGGGGTGAGGTGTGTATGAGGGAAACAATTGATAGGTGCATAATACCTTCTCTCATAGCCATACACTGTCCTTCCTGTTATTTTGTGATTGTTGTAATACAAAAAAGGCACAGACAATGTTCCCCTTGTCTTGTGTAAAACGAATGGACACAGCTGTTGCCATACATGTCAAAGCAGTGAACGCGACTTTGGCAGAAGTTGACGTCACACTCTGCCAGCGAATTCTGTACTTGAAAATTACTGGTGGTAGAACTAATGCATGGATACAGGGTTGTCTTTATGTGTAACAACAATATGTAACTAAATGTGATCATGTGGTAAATTTTTGGCGCACTAACTCAATAAAATATCAATAAGTTTCTTTACATGCACTCACATTAATTTTTTAACTGTGATTTTGTTGATTGCGGACTCGACCGAGCAAAATGAGTCGGATGTCTGGGAGGAGTTTTTGCAACCATCAACTGAAATTAGTGGTGGATCCAGGCGCATTAATATTCGAAAATACAATGATTAAGGGACTGCACAACATCCAACTCATATCTGAGCAAAGGAAGCAATGTTCAGACACTTATGATTATTTGGTACTCTTGTGAAATCGGAGGATTGTATATTCATTTTGTTTTTAAATCTGGTTTTAACACAAGCACCAATAGAAATGCGCACCGTTCCACCCAGGGATTGATTTCATAAAAGTCAAGACGAGATCAATGCGTCCTAATTCCCATAACAAAGACGTGTCTTTAATAGCGCTTTGTGAAATCGGCTCCAGCTTGGCTATTTTCCGGATAGAGCAGCTCAGAAAGTTCGCGTTACCTGATATTTACCAGTAAAAATCCGGATAATTGAAACGCGCTAATTGCCTTTACTGCAAACAGATGTGCGAAAATAGATTCCAAACAGTGTGTGTCTGTTTATGTGCTATGTACCTCGGTTACTACGGCCTAAATACATTGTAAAAGGAGAAAATTTATTGATTTATACCCGTCTCTCCGACTTTGTTATAAAAAATTATGAAACAGCAATGAAAAGTGGTATAAATGAATACTTTATTCTCCCATATAAACACAAATTTTATCCTTTATCAAAAATGCAGTCAATCTGAGAGGGGGAATATTCAGCACAGACGTTTTATGCATTCATGCATATAAGCCGTTATGTGAATATTTTGATGTCAACTTAAAGTTGCACTGTCCGTGTTTGGGTAAAAGGATTAAAACAAATTAATTCACACAATCGAACGAATTTAGAAAGCTTACGTGTCTCTGTAACGAAAAATTAAATATAAAAAAAATTAAATTTCCGACATCTTGAAACGGGCTTCACGTGTTGTGCATGTGCACACACATGTACATTTACGTCATAACCCTGTCAAATAAAAGACGGGACCCGTCTTTTATTGTTTTTTTTTTTCGACTTGCATTAACCCTCGACGGATTTTTACGTTCTTGGTACCAAATGAAAGCTGATAACTTTTTCTATTCTAGAAAAATAGCAATTTAGATTTTAAAAAGATTTTGACCCTCAATTCAGCCTAAAATCGGACAGTGCAACTTTAAATATCTGAAATAAATTTACCACAGAATTTGAAAATATTTCGCATTGTTGATAGATATTGTGTGACAATTCCTTGTGATACAAAAATAATACATTAGCAAACGGTCATTTCATAAGGAGAAAAATATTTCTGAAAAATAGATATTTGTTACGAAAACTGGCAGTGAATATCAACAAAATGTCTTTTGTTCCGACATAAATCTTTAAATGCATAGATAAGAGGTGAATACCGAACACTGATTAAAGATAGTATACATGATTGGTAAACTGTTACAAATAGTTTTATCCCCCTGTGTGATTGAAGATATGCATGATTAAAACCAACCTGAGCAAAAACCAGCTCCGTACTTCGTCTAATTTTGGAGAAAACAGTCAAAAAAGGGTTTGCAGTCATTTCGCCCCAAAACCACTTCGCCCTGAACCATTTCGCCCTGAACCACGGCCTGTGCGCGAAATGGTTTTGGGGCGAAGTGGCATTTGAGCGATGTAGTGTTTGG
Organism: Henricia sp. BOLD:AAB3569; assembly: GCA_037783545.1. Taxonomy (NCBI): domain Eukaryota; kingdom Metazoa; phylum Echinodermata; class Asteroidea; order Spinulosida; family Echinasteridae; genus Henricia; species Henricia sp. BOLD:AAB3569. The sequence goes on from JBBELK010000540.1 coordinate 152,638, forward strand.
ACGAAGTAATTTGGGGCGAAATGGCACTCGGGCGAAGTAGTTTGGGACGAAATGGCACTTGGGCGAAATGGTTTTGGGGCGAATTGAATTTTCGTCTCATGAGACGAAAACTAATTGTTTTACTCATTTCTCAAAGACTATAGCACTTCAGACAAAACCATTTCAAGGGAAGTTTTCTACAGTCATTATGTTTATATTGTGTAAGTTAGGCGTAAATCTGTGAACATTTTTGATTTTCGAGATAACCAATGATGTATACTGCCTTTAAGTCTACAACATAATTAAATCAAAAAAAAAATGCTGCAAACACTACAGCCACAGACTTGAAATTATAAATGCATAAAATTAGCACTGGCACTGTCATGGTACATGTACCGGTACATGTATGTACTATCACATGTATTACCATACCCAGCGTTCGAATTAGCACTGGTCCGTTGGCCAAATGACGGTTAAAATCATCTCGGGCCAGTTGGAAAGCCTCCCCAAATGGTCCAGCTGTCCAGTTGAAATAAAACTTGTACCGGGACTAGGGAAAATGTCATGAATTTAACCAAATGTTTCAATTTTTTCACTGAAATGTGGTTATTGCAAACATTAAAGGTCTACTGTGTGTAAAAAGAACAACTTGAAATGCTGACGGGCCAGTTGGGAAAAAAGTTAAGGGCAAACGCTGCATACCTCATACATATTCACAAAGGAGAGTCGCGTTCTCGCTAGTCCACTCCCCGTCATGTGCCAGTAGTTATTTTTGCTGTTAATCTGCGCGCATGCCAAAAGCGCAAGCGTAGTAAACTACTCACGGTTGCCCCGGAAATAGTATACTTTCTCGGCAGCCCTGGAATTGTATATTACGCATGCGCTTTACGAAGCAACATGCACACGAGCTGATGAGAAGATGGTGGTACACAAAAAGTTTTACTTGTCGTTTTCCTGCGGTCAGTGATTCCAAACTAGGGAACCACATGTATGACGTATGGTAATTAAAACAAATATCACATGTTTCATTTCGGGTGGCTAGTCGATATTAGCTCCCCTTGGTATTGGAAGTTGACACGCTAGTTCCCTCGGCCTCGGGATCTAGCCTGTCAACTTCCAATACCTCGGGGAGCTAATATCGACTATCCACCCTCATGTGATATTTGTATACTGTTCCCTACCAGAGGCATGTCAAACAGACGTGAGACACGTCTAGGCGAGTAGGTTTTGCTTACTCAGATGGCTCTGTTACGTACTATGCTTCATCGTTACGAGTGGTCTGCATTTTGCACATAGGGTACTACGGTACTATATCTTTGATTTCCACTGGTTTTCCCACTCTTTTGCTTGATACTCCTTTATTGAAACCACGGTCTTCAAATGTGACTCACTCGGTAATTACTTTTTGATAGAAATGTCCTTAAGTTTGGGAAATCTGAATACTGGGCTCCACCGGGATTCGAACCACAGACCTTCTGCAGACGCCCTACCAATTGAGCTATGAAGCCAACTGGTGGTCTCGAAACACTGTATCGCAGTTGTTCGTCAATAATTGGGATCGGCTATCACGTGAGCTTAACAAGCCCTACAGAGGGATAAACCCTTCAGTGAGATGATAAACCCTTCAGTGAGATAACCACCCCTCCAAACCCAAACCCGATATGACCCAAACCCCTGCCCGGCTTGCCCAATTATTAAGTATATAAATATCTTTTAGGTTATTCCATTGTTACTTTTGGTAAGGCTGTACAACTGTACTTTGTCCTAAGGCAGTGTATTAAAAAAGTGGTGTAGTCTGTTTACATGTGGTAACAAGCTGCATACATGCAAGTCCCTCTATCCATACTGTGAAAGCATGGTGATGCCTGCATTATCTGGAGACGGATCTTTGCTCCCCAGTGGCTTCACTTGATTCCTGACAATTTCCAGCTAGCTTGCGGAAGTCATTCACAAAATTGTATTGCTGTAGGAAAAGAAAGTATATTTAACTACAACGCATGCAACTGTGTCTCCAACCTTGGCTGCTTTCGAGCGCTCGCCCCTGGTGCTCCAAGGTGTTGGGAACGTTACGTCACACACATGCGTACACACGATCGCGCTCAAAAGCGTTATCGGGATCCCTGGTGCACCACGGTCATTAGAAATTACATCCCCGCTAATAAAATCTTGGTTTTCCACAAAATAAATCACAGATATCTGATAAAAATAAATCATAAAAATATTTACAACGTTTGGTTTCAATGTGGAAGCTTGAACATTCAAAATATCAACCCAAATTTACAGAATCATTCTACGACGCACCAGCCATTTTCGCCGAGTCATCATGGTCATGCATGAGTGTACGCGCAACTGCCCATGTCTCCCAGTTGTCCCGACGACTCGGAGGTCGGGAGCAGTTGGTGCCACCATCTGGTGCACCAACGCGCTTTCGGGCGAGCACCATGGAGCACCAGGGATCCCTGGTGCCGTGCTCGAAAGCAGCTCTTGTAGTGAGTTTTTAAAATTGTCAATAGAACAGATGAGAAAACCAAAAAGATGAAATCATCGGATCAGCTGAAAAGTTGCATGCCTGAACTACAGATGAGCAGAGTATGCACACACGAAGATGAATATAAATGTGTGTGCGCACACATTTTTACAAGAAAGAAATTAAATGCCCGACTACCATGGTATAATGGCTCTGTTTTCTGTGTAGTACATTTATAGAGCCAGCCTAAATAGGACCGTGGCTTTACACAATTTCTTGAAAGCAGGGGCACAGTTTTTGTATTGTTTTTTTCAGACCGTAGATGACGTACAGAGCCGACTTAAGGCGTGTTCCCATTGGACTTCTTTTTCCGCGCCCTCGCAGGGACTTTCTGCGACTCCCTGTAAACATTCCTTCCTGTAAATCTCCCGTGCGTTCCCACTTACCATATATTTTACATGACGAAAATTTAGCTACTCGGCTGGCCATATGTGGTCAATTGAGGGCGTGGTTTACATAACCTTTGACCTAACAGGATGTTTGACATGCCATGCGATACACATATTGGCGCAAAATTATTAATTGTGAAGAAAAGAGCATGAAAAAACACGTGCGTACGTACATACAGGGCCCGTACATAATAACCAGAATTATTTCGCGCAATGTGTGGTGGGATTGCACGATGCAGGAAGTGACGTCATCCATTCGGCATTTTACACAGCAGCAGCGGTAGTTCTACAGGGCGGCGCTGTTCCCATTGGACTTTTCGAGGGCCCTGTAAAACTCCCGCGGTTGAGCGAAAAGTTTCCGCGGCCTCTCTCGCCCTGTACGTTTTACATCGTGGTCGCGGTAACTTTACAGGGACGCTAATTCTACGTGCGTCCCCATTGGACTAAATTTGTTTACTCTCCCGCACAACCACGGGAGTTTAACCAAAAATGGTCCAATGGGAACACCACTTTACACACAGGTTGGTTTTTTATCATACATTGTGCCCATTCTTAATCACTCGTGGAAAAAACAGTTTTGAAATCCTGTAATCTGTTTTCAACATTATTTTCCTTGTGTATGCCTTGACCACAGCACTGCAAACTGCATCCACCCACCTTGACTGTCTGTATAGCACTATGCCCCCTCAAATCTCGCAGTCTGCCAATAGCTGCCTCTGGAGTAATGCCTGGGTCTAGCTGGAGCAGTAAACATGCAGCAACCAGGCAGGACCTTCCCAGACCTCCATGGCAGTGTAGTAAAACCTGCAGTTAACGAATAAAGTGGCTGTTTACCAACGATTTAAATCCATGAATTAGCATGGTAGCATCTCACATTTACACCGCTTGAGTAATGCGTGCGTATTGCACTCGGGACACATTACGCGAACGGCAAGTCCGCAGTCCGCATGGCCATCAGTCAAGATGGCCGTCTTTGCCATGACTACACAAAAAACTGCTCACAAGAAATTGAAGAAAATACAGACCGTAAGTCGTAAGAAACTTTGATGCCGTGTAAAACAAACCTTAGTGAGTTGTTGTTTCAGTTATCCATTTGACACGTTGAGCAAATTCACCAAATATCCAACCTATATTCCGCCATCTTCGTACAAATCACATGGCACTCGTCAGGAGTAAGAGCACACTCCCCATTTGTTGGGAGTAGCGAGAGCATACACTCACTGACCCGAGTGTCGTTATTCTTGCCGTTCGCGCGCGCAGGAGTATGCACGTGTTAACACGAGTACACGCCCGAACGCAGCCCCTAGTTCTGAATTTGTTTGCCTACATCCATGCTTTTGTTGATATTGCACTTTGCATATTTAGTTAAAGATGGAGGCTCGTCAATGCGCGTCAGACAAATTCGTGCCACAAATTTTACCGCGCTACATACCTTGCCCTGGCAGTCGCTCTTATGGTCCCAGAGGGTGTAGGGCCATGGTGCAGGCTAATAGCCTCGTCCATTCTGCAATGGGTGTGTATCTTTTCGAATTCAATTTTTACATGTATCACAGAAAACACACCCTTTGTAAATTCATGACATTTAGTTTCAGCCACATTCACATTATATTACAGATATGGTCACATTTGCTTCAAGAAGGTGTCACCATAGATGGTTGAATTGACCGTATATGTGAACTCTTTGGTACAAACGACATATAACACACATTAACTAAGCGAGCGCGTGATTCGATTAGCCTAGCAATGCATCAACACACTGTGGCGAGCTCGTATAAATAATGTGCCTCCACCCTCTGGGATTTTAAGAGTAGCTGCCCTTCTCGGGCAAGGTATGGAGCGCGGTGAAATTCGTGGCATGAATTTGTTCATGGTGTACTGACGAGCCTGCGTCTTTAATACAATTTTAAGGGCCGTTCGAAGTTGTCAATTTTCACAATTCTACAGTACGTAGTATTTTTCAAGACTACCTTCCCTCCCCTGAAATACTACTTATCGACATGTTTTTGTCAGTACTGCGAAATGTCAACATTTTATAGTGCAAGTAAAGTTGTATGCGGCCCTCGAACCCCCCTTCCCCTTCCTACGCTTTGAAGAACCGTGAAAATTTTGAGAGTCACCTTTTTCCCTGATGAAAGTGAATCTCTGAGCAGGTGTAGCGTTTTCAATACTTGATCTATTTCAGGACTGGAGACGTCCTTGATGGGAAAGTGATGAATGGAGAATCCAGCCTGTGAGTATTCCTCAAGCAGGCTTGGCACACGGTATCGGATCAGTTCATTCTCACTACACAGTACAAACATGTCGGTCATGTGCTGTTTTACCAAATCCTCTGTCATTAAAATAAATGGATTAATCACTTTTTCATATACTTCACATCAGAAAAAAGTATAGAATACAGTAGGACCATGTACACAAGCCACCGTGAGCGGACCTAAGTGAAGGACTTAAATACTAAGAGAATAGTATGGATACTGAACAGGATATTTTCAGTGTCATGCTAAAAATGCAAAAATTAGATAAAAATGCAAAATTTGTGTAAGGCCAAGCTCACCGATATCTGGCTTCAACTTTCTCCACACTTCACCAAAACGGCAACCTGGAATTAAGCAAAGGGGAAAACATTTAAATCTGCATAAAAAAACATGTCAAAAGTGGTGGGTGCACTAGACACGGGTCTTTCTATGTTAAGGGGTGCATTTGGCAACCAAGACCATTTTTTTGAAATCTTTAAACTTGTCTCAAATTAACAGAATTTCTTTTGGAGTCTTTCCACGGTAAAGGGGGCATTTTGGCCACACATACCATATTTTCCAGAAAATACCTTTGTCTGGTCTCAAAATAAAAAAAATAAGTTTCAGTTGTTCTGAAGAGACAACTTAGGCCCAAAAAGGGTCACAAATAGTGTGACAACATGCCTTTCTAAAAACCCTGTGTACAAATTTCCAATATACGCTTGTAACCGGGACGGCCTAACATGTAACACAAGTGTCCATCCCGGTTACGAGCGTATATTGGAAATTTGTATACAGGGTTTTTAGAAAGGCATGTTGTCACACTATTTGTAACCCTTTTTGGGCCTAAGTTATCTCTTCAGAACAACCGAAACTTATTTCTTATATTTTGAGACCAGACAAAGGTATTTCCTTAAAAATATGGTCTGTGTTGCCAAAATGCCCCCTTTACTGGGGAAAGACCCACGTAAGTTGTTCTAAAGAGATGACTTAACAAGTACAGCTCAAATTCATTTAGTGCAAAGAACAAACAATATTACCCACTAAAAAGTGGATACGAACTTCACAAAGAATGACAAATTTAGCTATGCATCACACTATGGGTGTTGCCATTTTGTCCGAATACTGGGCAAAGACGTTTTGCGTACCGGTACAAGTCCTTCTTGTACTGCCATAGTTGTACGCAAAGACGTCATTCATTGCCCAGTATTCTGACAAAATGGCAGCGCCCATAGTGTGATGCATCGCTAAAATGTTCATTCTTTGTGAAGTTCGTATCCGCTTTTCAGTGGTTAATATTGGTTAATAAAGTGATTATACCAACTTTTTGCCCCTCCACATTTAAATTGGGGATTGCAAATTTCCTGTTTTCTTCTCATGGATTCATTTGGGGAGGTAATTTTATATGATTGTTAGGTTAGAACGAAATCCATTTTTTTGAAAATTTTGGTCACGCTCCTTTAAATGAGAATATCAGTAATCAGTAATTCTATGATACATGTAGCTAGGGGCCATCCAGCACAAGAACTGTGAATATTTTTGAGACACCCTGTAAATGTACATACCAGGTATGTCACCGATACCAAGCTGTCCTGGCAATCCGTAGCAAGACACGTCTAACCTGCACATTAGTAAAACAAAACAATGCAACATTGAACAATGTGAAGACTCATCCTTGGTTTCGATATTAAACATGGAGTAACTGGGAACATTGCTACGTATGTACATTTACTCCAGTCGGGAAGCTGGTCCTTCCACGTACACTAAACATATGTGTACCCCCATCACTTTGGGTTTCCTGAACAGTTTGCTGGGCCAAGTTTTTGTAACACTATAGCGTGCTACAGTGTGACTACACCATGTGTTCTAGTATCATGGTTTTACATTATAATGTCTGTTACTCTGTTCGCATGGGACTTTCCAGCAATGTAAAACGTATCTCCTGATGACAAACAGAGCATACTGTTCGAAACATTGAGAAACTAACCGGCTTTTTCAAGAGCCACACTTCTCCAAAAGGTTTCTGATGCATGGTGTCACCGTACACGTAAGCTTGTTACTTACAATGTAATTTGTCTGTGACCCAGCTCGCCCTGTAGAACTTACAGCGTAGGTTTTAAGCCTAGCGTACATCGACACTGCAACTGGAAGCAACTACAGGCAACTGGTGTTTCCGGCAACTAGAAGCAACTCGTGGCAACTGGGAGCAACTGATCAGTTGCTTAAAAAGGTCGATGTACGCGCACTTGCAACTACTGGCAACTGGAAAAATCCCAGTTGCCGCGAGTTGCTCATGTTCTACTTTCTGGCAACTATGGTAGTTGTACCCAGTTGCATCGATGTACGCGTACTTGAAACTAGTTTTTGTCAGTTGCTCATGTGCCTCTGATCATGTGCGCGCAAGTAACAGTTGCTCCAGCCAATGTATTCCGAGTTGCCGTGTCGATGTACGGGCTCTGGAAATGTAGAAATGGCTGGATGCTCCCAGTTGCCGCTAGTCGATGAGCGCGCTACATGTACGCACACATCGACAGCAACTGATCAGTTGAGTTGCTTCCAGTTGCAATGTCGATGTACGCTAGGCTTTACAGGGCGAGCATAAAACTTACATGTACAATCAAAAGTGAACACTTTACAATTTCGGGTGTTTTCCAACCATCCACAGCACGATGGACCAAATGAAAGAATTGCCTTTACCATGTTTACTGGTCGCCACTTATTCTTCCTAATATGACTTAATAACCACCAAAAAGTGTTAACATTTTAAAGGACAGTGAATTTAGGAGTGACAAACATTCAACAATTCCTTGAAAATACTTTACTTTTTCTGCCATGTCCCACAGAGACTTAACACACATCTCAGTGGCAACCTATGACCGGAATTCATGCCGGACAAAATTAGCCACGATCCTTGTACAGTTTTTACAAAATTTACCAAATTTAGCCCAATGCGGAAACGTTTTATATTACATTTTTCGATTATTTAGTAGTAACTTACCAGTCAATTTTCAATGGTGCAGTATCAAATGGCTGATCATCCTCTGATGTATCAAACTCACAGGAATTCTCCTCCTCTGAATCATCCTCCATCATCCCAACGTCTTCTTCAGAAGGCTTTTTTTTAAAAAGGTAAAAGTTGAGAAGTTGATCAGAAATTGTTTTCTTTAAAATGACTCATCAAGCATCGGTAAGTTCAGATTTGATGGAAAATCCCAAATTTAGGAGTGAGAATTTTAAGATTTTGTGGAGAAACACTAAATAGTCCATGGGCCAAGACACTTGTCACATATAAAATGTCGGTACCATTTTGGGGGCCAAACGACTTGGAACTTTTTTCAGCGGTAGCCAGTCTCATATGGGTCATTGGGTCATTGACACGGTCAATTCAACGAGCTTTTGGACCTGACCATCTCGGATTGAAATGAATATTTAGTGTGCTGATAGGACTCCTTGAGAAACCCCGAGAACTGAAATTTTATGTAATTCGGTCAATTAATTGTTGAGATACGGGTCAACGAACTTTGGACTAATTAGCATGACCTGCTATGTTTGGACAATTATATCTCTAAAAGTAATGGACCTACAGAGATAAACTTTACATCATTTTAAAGCTCTTGAAATGGCCTTCATGTTTTAACATTACATCAAAATTGTATCTCGTCTCACAAAAAAGTTATGTGAATTTATAACCTTTGACCTTGATTTGCAAAAATGCAAAATGTTTGTTTTATTTGTTTGCTTAGGATGTAAGGAACATTTCCAGAAAGATTTGGGATGGGCACTCTTACAGTTAAAATTATCGTAACTCAAAAACTGTCACAGTGCCCATCCCAAATCTTTCTGGAAATGTTCCTTACATTAAGCTAACTAAAAAAAAAAAAATGCATTTTGACAAAAACGGATTTTTGCAAATCAAGGTCAAAGGTTATAAATTCACATAACTTTTTTGTGGTACGAGATACAATTTGTTATTTTATAAAATGAAGGCCATTTCAAGAGCTTTAAAATGATGTAAAGTTTATCTCTGTAGGTCCATTAATTTTAGAGATATAATTGTCCAAACATAGCATGTCATGCTAATTTAATAGTCAAAAGTTCGTTGACACGTATCTCAAAAATTAATTGACAGAATTGTAAAATTTCAGTTCTCGGGGTTTCTCAAGGATCGAGTCCTATCAGCACACTAAATTTCATTTTAATCCGTGATGGTCAGGTCCAAAAGCTCGTTAAATTGACACGGAATGACCCATATGTTTTTGCACCTGTAGGTGGTCTAAAGCTACTTTTACTAGTAAAAGGCTAAAAGTGATTTTCTGATGTTTACAATGGGATGTGATGAATCACTTTTAGCTAATCAAGTTTTATTCTCCACGGCGCCATCTTGGCCATGCCTGCACGACCAAGATGACGCCTGTTTACGAATCTGAAAATTTCACCTTGCAGTCAAACTTAAACCTTGAAAAACATACCATGAAATATTTCAATGACCTTACGCAAAAATATCATATGTCGGACGAAAATGTGCAGCTGGAAATGATCAGTTTCGAGAAGTTCAGTCCAAAATCTAATGACACTACAGGTATGTTTTCTATGTCATCAAAGTAAAATAACCCGGTGACTCACAGTGTAACGCTCCCACACCGATCAAAACGAAAACGAGGCTGCGACGTAAGTTGGTGAGCGTGAATTGCAATATTCACACGTACAGGAGATGATTATAAATGCATGTTTCATACTTCACGCAAAAGCAAAAATCATATTTCGCAGCAAACATTCGCGCAAGTTAAAACTATAAACAGATCAAGCCCGGTTCACACTTCAAGTTCCCGCAAACGCCAATGCAAATCTGATGACGCAAATGTGACATTATTGGATGTCAAACATTTTGCGGCAAACATTCGCGTGATCATACTTCATGCGAAAGCGTACTACATGAACCCGAGAAATCGTGGGGAAAAATTTAGATTGTCTGTGAGATAAAATACAGACCGTTTGCCCCAAAATAAAATATGCGCATGCGCAAACATTTTGTATTTTATTTCACGGCCGGTCTAAATTTTGCCCCACGATTTCACCGAAACTAGACATCGGATCGATGCATACTCTTCAAAATATTTGAACGTTGTGGCGAGTGCACCTATTGAGCAAATATCTGATCCAAGGGACAAATTTCATTTGCGTGAGTTAAGTTTGCCACAGATTTGGGGTTGGAAACGGCAGTTCTAAGTTCTTTGAACCGGGACGACTTGACTCGGGGACGACTTGACCTGGGGACGACTTCACTCGGGGACGACTTGACATGGGGACGAGTTGACTCGGGGACGACTTGACCTAGGTGTTAATTGAGGGGGGCGAGTTGACTCGGGGACGACTTCACTCGGGGACGACTTGACCCGTTACCCCAGTGACCACCAGGGCGGAGGATACGACGCCCTGTTCACGGGTCTACGGTTGAGCACACACACAACGGACGAGTTGGTTCGAGAGGGATGTCCATGGTTCGAGTCGACACGGGGTCGAGATGACAAACGGTCGAGTTGACCTGCACCCAGGATTATTGCTAAAATTGTTAACAAAATCAAGTTTACATTTCTTTCGACTAGTGGAGCACCCATTTTTGCTTCCTTTGACACTGCGATAATATTCATTATTTGGTGTAACCTGCGTCCAGACGCTTGGTAACTTTATTTTGAAAAGAACGTCGTTTTGCTCCGAAACCAATTTTTCCCACGCTGCGCTGCTTGTCGAAGTATGGAACGCCTGTGTAAATATATAAAACGTTTTATTCAAAAAACTCATACGCTGTTTGCCATGCCTTATAAAAATTAGAGGCAATGCATAGTTCCGACCTGTCAGTCAAGCCGAACCCGCCGACCAATCACAACAGAGCTAGCAGACGGCGCCCGCATAGGTCAAAGTGATGCAATCATCACACAATCACGCGATTTTCTGCCCATACAGTTAGTATAGGCATGGAGGTAGGAAACCTAGAAACCTCCATGGTATAGGGCGTGTTTGTTTCGGACGGATCTAGATTCAGATCGGCGCGTAAACATCGCGACGTAAACATCGTGGAGATTTTGTGTGAGTAAAACCGTGTCGTTTCAGTTTTCAGAGGCAACACACGATACAAACAAATTTAGAATGCTTGTTTATTTACGACGAATGTCGTGGGAGAAATTTGGAACAGAAATTTGACAAATTTGGTAAATAAATTGCAATTCACGTGATTTGAGATCCGAGTTGAGAGCGCTTTCTTTCGTTTGTTTCTGCGCGGTAAAACAGATCGGGATCTGGATTCGGATCTGTCGTGAAACAAACACGCCCTCAGTATGTTGTATGCGCCAGTGACCGGGTGAATTTTGGTTTTAATGTTAGGCGATTCGCTGTTCAGAGGTAGGAAAGCGCATTTTTATGAATATATGTCATCCCTGCATTACTATAGCCCTTCGCTCAGTGTGCGCTACGGTAACTGTCGACCCTAAAACATAAATACCTTTGAGTTTTCTCCAATGAATCTGTGCTTTCCATGCCGAGTCCCGTTGATTTGTACGTTGTGTCGCCATTTTTTTGCGATGGCTTGTGAGCACATAGCAACAATATCTAAGGGGCGTGGTTAACTGGGCAATCTCGGAACTATGCATTAAAGGCAGAGGCTCGTCAGTGCGCGCGTGAGGCCAAATTCGTGCAACGAAATACACAGCTCAATAGCAAAGGCATGCAGCTGCGTATTTCGTGGCACGAAATTGGCCTCACGCGCGCATTGACGAGCTATAATGTCAGGCCCCTTTTTTCCCTCGGTGCAAGTTAAAATTCACGCAAAACTGAACTCTTTAAAAATTACCGGGACTCATGCTTGCACAGCTAGTCAAGTTCCTCCGCAATTTCTGTCATCATACGTCACGCGAAAGTAAACCAAACATGAACGCGCATCGCGCGCAGCAAGCGCTTCAAGAATGCATATAGTTCCGAGATTGCCCATTACCACGCCCCCTTGGCCTTAGATACCGTTGCTATAATATGCTCACAAGCCATCGCAAAAATGGCGACACACAACGAACGAAGCAGATTCATTGGAGAAAACTCAAGGGTATTTATGTTTCAGGGTCAACATTTTATATCGAGCACACACTGAGTATATACCCTGAGCAAAAATATAAGCGCCCCATGTAAATTATTTACGTAACATGAATTGAGGAATCCTTGGTATTGTAACGGAAACCACCTCAGTGATCCCGCTAACAATATGTGACGGGTGTAATTCACCCAGGGACTCGCTCTATTAAAAGTGCGTGACGATCCCTAGAGGGAATACCCGTCTGCATCGGTAGAAGTCGACCAGATATGGACTCTGTGATTTCCCAGCGCCTCAAGTCACTACTAGCAATGTCGATCAGCCAGTCCTGCACCCCAGGTTGTAGTTAGTAACATCAAGTGGTAGCGGTCAAGGCCTCAAAGTTTCACGGGGTAGCTCCGGGAGCAGACTAGTCATCAACAACGCCAGGAAAGACATCTATTTTCAAGAGACTATTGGCCCTATATGGTAGCGTCTGTGACCTCTAAAGTCTATTTCAAAACAACAATACTCGAGAGCAGGAACTTTCTATAATTTATAAGGCAACTTAATAAATAATTGGGGACCCGGAAACAAGTTATACCATGTCAAGAGAGGGGGTTGTTTTATTCATCTGAACTTCAAATCTATTGTTTAATGACCTTGTATTTCTTGTAATAATAGCTGTGAGTCAGTACAGTGAGCGCCTTCAACACGCGAGCGCCACCTATTGTTCAATGCCCGTAGACATTCAATGGGACATGTAACCAGTCTATGTATTCAATGCATGCGCGCAGTTCAATGCATTGCATGCATTACATATGCACTGTGTATTATTATAACCGCATAGGGATCGGGCAGCCCAGCTCCATGGTAGTGTAGCAGTACACAGTCAGTATAGTACAGCCAGTATATACCAGCTCAGCTATCGTCAACCTAGTATTTGCTTCTTCGGCCAGACATCACATCAGGTTACTTCTTCCCACAGGGCCTGTTCTGGAGACGAACAGAGCCTCGAACTCTGTTTGTGCTTGCCTTTTATAGATTTTGGCAACCCGAAAATTGGACTAAGCGCGCGCGCGCTTTACTACGAAATACGCGGCACGCGCACGCGGTTGAAGTCACTGACCGCTGACATCACAGCTCTGTATAATAACAAAGTACATCATAGACCTGTGTTCAAAATTAAAGTACAGTCGTTAATGGCATTAAACTACATTGCACGGGTAAGTTCAAATTCATATAATCGCACTGCTCAGTCAAAGTTTCTAGTGAAAAGAAAAGTACTTAAGATGACAACAGTATTTTCTATAAACTCAGTGGCCTTATTCTTACTCAAACGAGGGTTCTACAAACTTGGTAAATTTAGACAAATACACATAGTTTGGATTATAAACCTTTATCCTTTCAATAAGTTATGTCTTCACAGCTTTATGCTAATCTATGGAGGGGCAGTTTTTGTGTTTCTAACCCAAAAAAAAGAACTCAGCCAATTTTTGTCACACTCCCCCCGACTTAGACTGAAATGTGTCCTCGCATTTAAACAAGCAGTTTTTTTTGTTTGTTTTTAGGACAAAAATTGTCAAGTGGAAAACATCAACAAAAAGAGCTTACTTTACCAAATTATCTGAAAAATTCTCAACATTATAATTCAACTTTAAAAATTTGTATCTCATGTGCATTTCGGCCGCAACACAGAACTTTTCTTAAATTTGCACTCTTTTTTAAAACCTTTAAAAATCTTTTTACGTTTAACTTGTCATTTTGTAACAACATTTTGCCTTATAATTGATCTACAGCAGTTTTCAGATACGTGTTTTAGGCTGCATTAGGCATAAAGTTTATACAGTCTCCCACAAGCTACATTAATTACTAGTGCCGTGCTGTACAATCATGACAAACAATGCACTAAGTGAGTCCCAGATCTCAAACTTTAGTTTAATATTTTAGTTTACAGTTTCATATTCAGGAGAGTGTTAGGCTATAGCATGGCTAGGCTTACTAATTTCCAAACTGTCACGTATCTATTCGTCATTATCCAAAACTTACAATTTCTTTTAAATCCGATCATGCACTGCATGCTACTCCATACATAATCGCAATGCAACGCGCTATACACATCATGCATGTTTAAACCTTCCGACCAAATTTATCAAAATCAACCGAATATTTTACAATTTATCCATCTTCAACAGAACAGTAATATACACATTCTATCCCTTTCTTTCATTTGACCAATTAAAACATTTGTCAGTACCTTTATGTAGTCGAAAAGTGCAGCTAGGTTCCGGTCAAACCGCGCGGTGAAACTTTCACGAACTCGCCGCCATGTTTGATAACATTTTTGGTGCGCGCGCAAAGCATCATGGGTCATTTACTAGCCAGTCACAACGGCGGAAAATACTTTTTCTCACAAGTGCACTTTTTGATTCGCGCGCGCGCGAAACTTTACGTAGGCCTATAGGCGCAGGCATGCAATTTAAGGCAAGTCACCGCCGCGGCTATAATTTAGCGCACACTTTCAATACAACTTTAGACCTAATTTTAATTATATATATATATATTTTTACAATCAATTCAATCGAAGGGCTAACTTATAGTGGGAGTTAATATTTTCTAAAATGATTGCACGAGTATTTAGTTTGTTATTTCTCAAGTTTTTATCATAAAAATTCCAAAAACTGCATTCGTGAAAATTTTCTTCTTCTTGAGGCCTATTTATTTATTTTTGGTTTTATTTTAAACCCTATTTCCTACTGTTCGCTGGGATGTGCCGGTCCTGTTTCCCACTTCCTTGGTCGTTTGGGTTGGCTGCTCGGAAGTCGATATTCCGTATAATGTACGGAATATTCCCTCCTATCTGGAAACGTGGCGGTCTCGGTGACCTGGCGAACCTCGATTCCAAAGTCCAGGTGGTGGAGTAAATCTGCCCTGGTCTTCCTCACCGAGGGGTCCTCCCTGGCCTGGGTCCTCATCCAGGCGACCTCTGCACCAGCGGCCGATTGGGGGCTTCCTTCCCGCACCCGTCGGAAGAACCTGGGGTCCACTCCGGTCACCTCTCTTTGGGTTTGGGGTGCTTGCTCCTCCGGTGCCGGGCTGTGGATTTCTGCAATCGTTGTAATGGTAGATGGTGCTGCCTCGAATTCGATTACTGGTGCCTGGGGGTCTGTCCTACCGAAGTCTGTCTGGTTTACCCTGTCCATCCAACTTTGCATTTTCCTGGAAGGACTGATTGTGGTCACGGACGGGGGTTGCGAAGTGTCGTCTGACGAAAGGGGGGAGATTTCGATGGGGACGTTCATCGATCTTCTGAATATTTCCTCCACGTCCGGAGCCTTTCGTGGCGGTGCCCGTTGCTGACTGATGGTCGCTTTGATTGGCGAAGGGTGGATCTCCAGCCAATCCTGGGGGTTGTCCATCGTTAAGGGTTTCTCGGACTTAGTGGCCGCGGGGCTCGTCTTGCCAGCTTTTTTTTGCTTTTGTACTATCCTCTGCCGGTTTCGTTCTTGCCTCGACTGTGGGGTTCTTTACTACAACCAGCCTGTTATCTCCCGATCCCCTTTTCTCTCCTCTGTCGGCGGGCTTTTCCTCGTTTCGGGGTCGTTTCCTCTCCCGCTCAGTCTTGGACTTGGCCGGTTCCGGATCCCTGCTGTGGAATCTGTCGAGGTGCTGATGCAGATCAACTCGACGAGGAAACCATCGCCGGCAAAGCCGGCAAGTATAACCATTCGGCCTAGGGTTGGGCTCCATTTTCCAGCTTGTCTATAGTACGTCTGATCTGCTGTCTGATGAGCTGTGCGAATGATTTTATAAAATCTTCTGTTTACCCATCACCAGGGACGCTAGCGATGCAAATTGCAGAGGGTCGTGACATGCGCAGGTACGTAACTGCGCAGCTGCGTTGCTCTCACTAGGCGTCGTTTGTACTGTATATACATATTCATGACATCTCACTGTCGAACTCATTATCTGTGTGCATGCATAATGTAACTTAGAACACACCTCCGCATAAGTGCCCTGTTCAAACGCATTTACAGTTTTATATACATGTCTGCTGTCACGTCTAATCAATGTTCACTTCAAAATCACGCAGTCTTGCTGGGCGTTTACTTTTCCGTCCACTGCGTCTTAAGTCCAGCCGAGCTGTCTCACGGCCCTCGTCATTAGTTTTTCTCTTTCCACTACTTTTCTTGTCGTGTTTCCGGTTTTCTCCCGCCTCCATTGCATCTTCGCCTGTGGGTGTCAATGGCCTCAGATTTTCCTCCTCTGGTGGCCGTTCTACAGTATTTCCCTCGTTGTTGCCACTTTCTTTGTGATGTTTATCAAGCCAATTTGGTGGACTTTCACCACAATAGGGCTTCAGCCGGTTGCTGTGTACAACTTTCGGCTTTGACTTCTGGGACCTCTGTATTCGGTATGTCACGTCGCTCAGCCGTTTTGTGACGAGATACGGTCCTTCCCATGGTCGCTGTAACTTTGGGCTCAGTCCCTTTTTCCTCTGTGGCGAATACAGCCACACAGCATCGCCTTTGTGAAAACCTCCGCCTTCAGCTTTGTGATCATAATACCTCTTCTGTCGATCACTGGCAATCTTAAGGTGATCCCTAGCAAATTCGTGGACCGTCTCTAGCCTTTCGCGCAACTCATGCGCATATTCCTGCGTTAGTTCCTGACCTCTGTCTTCAGTTGGGTGTGTCGTTAGCAAATCAACCGGTAACTGGACGTCTCTTCCTAACATCATTTCACTCGGTGTACAACCTGTCGTTTCATGGACAGATGTTCGGTACGCCATCATGACGTAGGGCAGATGACGGTCCCAGTCTTGCTGGTTGACGTCTACATACATCGATAACATCGATTCGATCGTCCTGTTTGCACGCTCAATCATCCCATCGGATTGCGGATGTAAGGGAGTTGTTCTGCTCTTTTCGATGCCCATTATTCTGCAAACTTCCCGAAACACATGTGACTCAAAGTTTCGACCTTGATCGGAGTGAAGTTGTAGTGGCACTCCAAATCTGCAGATGAACTCTTCCGCCAATTTTTCCGCAACCGTGGTAGCCGCTTGGTCTGGAATCGAGTATGCTTCAGTCCACTTGGTGAAATAATCACCCACAATCAAAATGTACTTGTTACCGTCTTTTGTAACCGGTAAAGGTCCTAAGACATCGATGGCAATTCTTTCCATTGGTAGTCCAACGTTGTACTGCTTCATCGGACCTCTACGTCTTTTATGGGGAGGTTTTCTTTTCGCACAGTCATCGCAGGTTTTACTGAGCCGATGGACATCTTCTCGCCATTGATACCAATAATATCGTCTTTGCACTCTGTCTAACGTCTTTCTCAGGCCTAAATGTCCGGACGTTGGGTCGCTATGTAAACGTTGCAATATCTCCGCTCGAAAGTTCTTTGGGAGGACAAGCTGCCATGTCACTTTGTCTCCCACTACAGATTCCCAACTTCGATAGAGCAGTCCATTTTTCATCTCTAGGCGATCCCATTGCGACCAGTAACTTTTTGTCGCTTTGTCTTGTGGTGAGACCTCAGACCACTCCGGTCTCCGTTCTCTAGTTTCCTTCCACTGTATTACCCGTCCAATCACTGAATCATTCATTTGTGATTCCCGTAAATCTTCGGCCGTCCAGTCACGGTTTTCTTCAGACCGTGTTCGCAGGACTTCATCCGATTTTTCCGCTGAGCTTACATCTAATTCGTCACTTGAATTATCATCTTTAGCATTTTCCTCGCTTTTTGACCTCTGTCGGTAGTTACACTTTCTACTTCTTAAGTTCACGGCTATACATCTCGGACTGTCTTCTTCCAGTCTCACATGATTCTTCAACTCTTCTTCAGAGTTTTTCCCGCCCTCATCGCTGTTCCCAGTGGCATCATACTCGCCATCTTCGAACACGTCTTCAGGGCTAATTTCGTTTTCTTCTCTGTCCCCAGTGGCATCACTCTCGCCATCTCCGGACATCTCTTCAGGGCAATCTCCGCCCTCGTCTCTGTCAATACATCTTGGACTGTCTTCTTCCAGTCCCACGTGATTCTTCAACTCTTCTTCAGAGTTTTTCCCGCCCTCATCGCTGTTCCCAGTGGCATCATACTCGCCATCATCGAACACGTCTTCAGGGCTAATTTCGTTTTCTTCTCTGTCCCCAGTGGCATCACTCTCGCCATCTCCGGACATCTCTTCAGGGCAATCTCCGCCCTCGTCTTCAAAATTTCTTCCGTTATCAAAACTCGGGCCACTCCTTGGCCTCGTGCCGTCTGTGAACTTATCTCGTGTACTGTCTTTACCGTCTTTTAGGTCCTCAGCTTCAACATCGTCTTCATTTCGCTCATCAGGAATTTCTTTATCACCATCAGTAATTACTACTGCGCAGTGCACCCTCTGCGACGTGCTTTCTTCCGCCTGCGAGTCTTCACCTTCATCCGCCTCTTGGGGTCCTTTATCTTCGGCAGTGGTTTGTCCCCGCATCTCGTTGCGCTCGATGCTACTACACTGTTGACACTCATCACACGGGCGGCGAGATAAGCCATCGGCGTTACCGTGTTGCCTCCCGGGCCGGTGCTGTATGTCAAATGTATAGGTGCTCATAACTTCTATCCAGCGAGCCGTCTGACCTTCGGGATTTTTGAAATTCATTAGCCACCTCAGTGCTCCATGGTCGGTTCGTATCAGAAATTTACTACCATACAGGTAGTGATGAAAGTGCTTGGTTGCAGTAACCATTGCCAGAAGTTCTTTTCTTGTGACACAATATCGGCGTTCGGCCTTAGTCAGTGTCCTACTGAAATACGCAATAACTTTCTCAGTGCCTCCTTGCATCTGCGATAGTACAGCTCCAAGGCCAGAGTTACTTGCGTCGGTGTCCAATACAAAGTCACCGTCACTCGTTGGATATGCCAAAATGGGCGTTGACGTCAGCGCCATCTTTATACGATTGAAGGCCATCTCACACTCATCAGTCCATGCGAAATCACGCTGCTTTTCGGTCAGTCGATGCAGTGGCTTAGCAATCTCGGCAAATCCTCTAACAAAACGCCGGTAGTAGGAACACAAGCCAAGAAAACTCCTCACTTCGGTTGTATTTCTCGGCGTCGGCCATTCTCGTACAGCGTCTATTTTCGTCTGGTCAGTTGCCACTCCTCCACTCGAAACTACATGTCCCAGAAATGAAACACTCTGCTGAAACAAGTGGCACTTCTTGTGACTCAGCTTCAGTCCTGCTGTCTTTAGTCTGATTAGTACTTCTTCCAACCTCTCTAGTGCTTCTTGGAACGTTTTACCAAACGAAACGATGTCGTCGAGGTATAACAGACAGGTCTGCCATTGGAGCCCGGATAAAACTCTTTCCATAAGCCTTTCAAATGTTGCTGGAGCGTTGCAGAGCCCGAAAGGCATCACCTTAAATTGGTAAAATCCGACTCCAGTGCCGGTCACAAATGCGGTTTTATCTCGGTCTTCCTCCGCCATCTCAACCTGCCAGTAACCACTTTGTAGATCCAGCGTAGAGAACCACACGGAGCCTGACAACGCATCAAGTGAATCGTCAATTCGCGGCAAAGGATATGAGTCTTTGACCGTTGCCGCATTTAACTTCCGGTAGTCGACACAAAATCGGATTGTGCCGTCTTTCTTCTTCACCAGTACTATTGGCGAAGCCCACGGGCTACACGACGGTTCGATGATGTCTCTCATCAACATCTTATTCACTTCAGTGTCGGCTTCTTTCTTCTGGTGTATTGGCAGTCTCCTCGCTCGTTGTTTTATCGGTCTTGCTCCACCTGTATCAATTCGATGCTGGTAGACGGCTGTTTTCCCTAAGTCGTTTGGGGAGGACGCAAAAACATCCTGATGTCGTATCAAAAGCGTCAGTAACTTCTCACTTTCTTCAGCATTAAGGTGTGCGCTGCTCTCTCGATAGAGATTCTCCAGATATTCTGGCAAATCATCCCTCGAGAACTTTTCCTTTCCAAGCGAAACATCTGCCGGGGTTTGTATGACTGCCGTGCGCAACGTCTTTTCTTGGGCGGGCACTACTTCTTCAACTGGCTCACACTCCGCCACGTGCGTTCCTTTGTATATTTTCACCGGCGCATCACTTATGTTAAAAAGGCGTATCGGAACCTCATTTCGTCTCACGTCTACCAGTATTTTGGCTACCATCACGTCATCGTGATGCTTGGCAAACCTCTCAGTCGGTTTCATCACTGCTAGACTTATGTCACCTCCATTCATTACTCGCCCGGGTAGTATCATCTCACTTCTTGGTGGAATATACACACTCGTTTCTGCAATCACGCGGCAACACGTTGTGGTTCCACTTCCTTCGGTTGCAAAACGGGCCGCGTCATCCCGAAATTTGATTTCTCCTCTTCGAACATCAAGGTAGCTAGTATATTGTCGCAGAAAATCATACCCCAGGATACCTTCCAGCTCAATGTCTGCTACCCATACTCGGTGGTACACCTCCACGACTTCATCTCCGTCAATCGTAATCTTAAAACTCCCGCGTCCAATGAACGCGAGTGATTTCCCATTAGCCACCGTCATCTTAATTTTCTCGTCAACCAGTGGTGGTCGCAACTCTGGCGGTATCCTGTAGTAAACATCGGGCCTCACTATGGAAATGTTTGCCCCAGTGTCAACGAGAAACGTCACTCTCGTGTCTTCTAAAAACCCATCTATGTATATTCCCTCAGTACCCGTCAATAATGATTGGGTACCTATTGCCTTGCTGCCATTGGGCCCTGACTGCCCAGCCGAACACGGGCCCGGTTGTTGTCCGACTGTTGCCCGTTTCCCTGTGGAAATCGTTGTTTGTCTGGCCTCGGACAGCTTCTTCTCAGATGTCCAGTTTCGTTGCAGTTCCAACATTCCATCGGAGGACGACTTTCCTGTCGCTGACCCTCCCATCTACGTCTTGGCACATCGTACGTCGATTGCCTGTGGGTACTTGTAACATCTCTTCGGTTGCCGTCATCAGTCAACTGTTTGTGCAGACATCTGAAACCGTCCGTCAGTGCTTTCTCAATATTAGCCGCAAACGTCGCCATCTGTCCGGCGTTGAAACCTTCCGAGTAGTTTCCGTTATTTTCTTTTTCATCTGCGTTGACCATCCTAGCTATCGGTTTTCTTGACCACGCCCTCTGCTTATCGGCCATCTGGAAAGCCTCCAGTTCTACCGCTACTCGTACAGCTTCTTCAAGATTTGTGGGTCTCGACTGAAACACACGCCATCGTATGTCCGCGTCTCCCAATCCATCAATAAAATGTTCTTTGGCTAGGGTCTCTTGCAATTCATAATTCGCAGTGGGGTACGCCAATCTCGTCAATCGCCTTATTGCCTGAGCCAATTCCGGTAATGTTTCGTCTCGTCTTCTCGGTCTATTTTTTAACTGGACTCGGAATAATTCGGTCTGATTCTCAGGGCCAAACCTCTGACCCAAAGCCGCGGTGAGCGAGCCATAGTTCCGTCTTCTCATCTCATCTAAGTCACCTAACACGGACTGCGCAGCTCCACGCAAACTCGCTGCCAGGTAGATCGCCTTCGCTGACTCTCCCCAGCCATTCAGCTCTGCCAGGAGTTCGAACTGAACCCTGTAATCAGTCCACGAACTTGTACCATCAAATGTGGCTGGTCTCACCCTTGGCTTCTCTAACTGCGCAAATGGGCTATAACTCTGTCTCATTGCTCCTCGGTCTTCACAGACGTCTCGGGGCTTCAAAATAGGGGAAGGAATTTCGGGTTTCTTCAACGCCTCAAGTTTCCGTCTTAAATTATCGTTCTCCTGTCTCATCTTCACAAGTTCCTCTCGCTCCGGATCTAAATTAATTAACATCGGCGTTGAATTGTCGCCTCCTGCTCTCGTCGGGGATTCATCCATCACAGATCCGTCATGTTCAGTACTTGTACTCGCAAACTCATCTGGTTCCGCCGCTGCACTTGGAATGGGTCCGATTTGGATCTCGGGGTCTGGGCTCTCCATCATCATTTTCGATCCTCGTCAGTAGCGTATCTTCAGAAATCCACCAGTCAGAAATTCTTCAGCGTTCAAGATTACATATACTCTAGCTTTTAAGATTTCTTCA
Organism: Henricia sp. BOLD:AAB3569; assembly: GCA_037783545.1. NCBI lineage: Eukaryota > Metazoa > Echinodermata > Asteroidea > Spinulosida > Echinasteridae > Henricia > Henricia sp. BOLD:AAB3569. Next base: position 174,917 of record JBBELK010000540.1, read on the forward strand.
ATTTTCCGAGATCCCACCGCTGCCGCCAAAATGTAACGGAAACCACCTCAGTGATCCCGCTAACAATATGTGACGGGTGTAATTCACCCAGGGACTCGCTCTATTAAAAGTGCGTGACGATCCCTAGAGGGAATACCCGTCTGCATCGGTAGAAGTCGACCAGATATGGACTCTGTGATTTCCCAGCGCCTCAAGTCACTACTAGCAATGTCGATCAGCCAGTCCTGCACCCCAGGTTGTAGTTAGTAACATCAAGTGGTAGCGGTCAAGGCCTCAAAGTTTCACGGGGTAGCTCCGGGAGCAGACTAGTCATCAACAACGCCAGGAAAGACATCTATTTTCAAGAGACTATTGGCCCTATATGGTAGCGTCTGTGACCTCTAAAGTCTATTTCAAAACAACAATACTCGAGAGCAGGAACTTTCTATAATTTATAAGGCAACTTAATAAATAATTGGGGACCCGGAAACAAGTTATACCATGTCAAGAGAGGGGGTTGTTTTATTCATCTGAACTTCAAATCTATTGTTTAATGACCTTGTATTTCTTGTAATAATAGCTGTGAGTCAGTACAGTGAGCGCCTTCAACACGCGAGCGCCACCTATTGTTCAATGCCCGTAGACATTCAATGGGACATGTAACCAGTCTATGTATTCAATGCATGCGCGCAGTTCAATGCATTGCATGCATTACATATGCACTGTGTATTATTATAACCGCATAGGGATCGGGCAGCCCAGCTCCATGGTAGTGTAGCAGTACACAGTCAGTATAGTACAGCCAGTATATACCAGCTCAGCTATCGTCAACCTAGTATTTGCTTCTTCGGCCAGACATCACATCAGGTTACTTCTTCCCACAGGGCCTGTTCTGGAGACGAACAGAGCCTCGAACTCTGTTTGTGCTTGCCTTTTATAGATTTTGGCAACCCGAAAATTGGACTAAGCGCGCGCGCGCTTTACTACGAAATACGCGGCACGCGCACGCGGTTGAAGTCACTGACCGCTGACATCACAGCTCTGTATAATAACAAAGTACATCATAGACCTGTGTTCAAAATTAAAGTACAGTCGTTAATGGCATTAAACTACATTGCACGGGTAAGTTCAAATTCATATAATCGCACTGCTCAGTCAAAGTTTCTAGTGAAAAGAAAAGTACTTAAGATGACAACAGTATTTTCTATAAACTCAGTGGCCTTATTCTTACTCAAACGAGGGTTCTACAAACTTGGTAAATTTAGACAAATACACATAGTTTGGATTATAAACCTTTATCCTTTCAATAAGTTATGTCTTCACAGCTTTATGCTAATCTATGGAGGGGCAGTTTTTGTGTTTCTAACCCAAAAAAAAGAACTCAGCCAATTTTTGTCACAGTATGAATACCAGAAAGAAATAATAATAATAATGCACTCTGACCATGGGCGCTGACCATGGGCGCTGTCCGCGTACTCTGTTGTGATTGGTCGGCGGGTTCGGCTTGATTGGCAGGTCGGATAATTTGGGTGTTGAAGTTACACGTCATAATTCTTGAAGCTAGCTGTTTTCAACATTTCTATACGCAACTTTAACAATTTTATTTGAAGATGGCCGTCTCACAATTTCAAGAAATGAATTGAAAGGGGTCAAATAATCCAGTGTGTCAGAAGACTTTGGGGCAAAAATACCCCTTTTTTGTTTCGTTGTATGCATGTATTATCATGTTTGGTATTTCGGCAGGCCATACATGCGGATGGCTTTTCCTCTAGACGGGATCTGTCGTCCAAGATTTCTTAACGTGTAACACTACATGCGGGGTTTGGACTCCATGCGTGCGTAAACAAGTCGATTGGATGGACAATTTGACAGTTATGAGAAAACGCGTAGAATGATGCCTTATTGCTGACGCCAGGATTTACATCTTGCCATGTAACACCAAGTGTAAAACTGGCTTTCGAGTAGTGAACTCATGAACTGTGTCCCATCCGGAGTCCCATCCCAATCAGTTCAAGTTCAACTTGAACGGCCGCGATTTCTTTTTAATTTTGATTTCCAAAACGAAGTAGGCCTAGGGCTAGCCCTACAAATAGGGCTGTAAATAGCTCACTTTTGAAATCTGACTTTTTACACTGTCGCCATTACAGCCCTACTTGAGGTCGTACGACAATACCAAGTCTCAAACTGCTCAAATCTGACAAAGTTCTACTAGAAATACCGTCCGAAGCACATCGGACCGAGCACTTTCACATACACCATTGTAATCCTGAGAGTCTAGTGTTTCATAAAATAACAGTAACGCTTACGGAATCGTCAATTTGGCCATCTACGATGTCTGGAAACATTGGACAAAATTCGGACAACGTTAAACCTGCATCTCTATGAGCGACGCCATCTTAGCTGATATGCTTCCGCTTCTCGATCATGAGACGTACAGGAGCCCGGCTAACTGTGCAATATGCATAATCCATATTGACGTCGCGCGTGTTTATCCCAGCTGGCAAGTACGTCACGCGCGCAGTGCAGCTAGTTATCTAGATTGGTTCCCGATCCCTATAGATTGGTTCGCTTATTGCGAAAATATATATTATATTCTCCTGTGTGGAATATGTGGACGGGAACCAGTCTACTAGTTATCGAACTGTGCGAGTGACGTATTGCCAGCTGGGATAAACACACGGACGTCAATATGAATTATGCATATTGCACAGTTAGCCGGGCTCCTGTACGTCTCATGATCGAGAAGCGGAAGCATATCAGCTAAGATGGCGTCGCTCATAGAGATGCAGGTTTAACGTTGTCCGAATTTTGTCCAATGTTTCCAGACATCGTAGATGGCCAAATTGACGATTCCGTAAGCGTTACTGTTATTTTATGAAACACTAGACTCTCAGGATTACAATGGTGTATGTGAAAGTGCTCGGTCCGATGTGCTTCGGACGGTATTTCTAGTAGAACTTTGTCAGATTTGAGCAGTTTGAGACTTGGTATTGTCGTACGACCTCAAGTAGGGCTGTAATGGCGACAGTGTAAAAAGTCAGATTTCAAAAGTGAGCTATTTACAGCCCTATTTGTAGGGCTAGCCTAGGGCTAGCTAGGCTATAGAGAGGTTGTTTTGATGCATGATGTAAAATGCGAAATGGCTTGACAGTTTCAGCATGGTTGTAACGAGTCTCCCTCTAGCTCTGCTCGAGTTCCAAGTCAAGTTTACAGCAGTGATGTGATTGTTCCGGTTTTTCCCGGAAGTTTCTTTTGTCTCATTGGTTTGTGTCAAAGATTATTCCGGGAAAAACCGGAACCAATCCCCGAGTCAAGTCAAACTGCCTTCGAGCATCTTCCTCCATGCTTCGAGTCCCAAGTCAAGTCAAGTCAAGTCAGGCATGTCGGTTTAAGTCAAGTAGTCACAACAATAAATTTGTTCAAGCTAATTTCAAAATGAGTCAAAACGCTGAAACTTGCATTCGTGTAGAGTATTTTTGTTGCTATGGCCATTTGTTTCTTCCTCTATGCTATGGCCAAGAATGCTAACATGGTTAAAAGAAAGCTTAGTGTTGAAATACAGTTCGGTCCTCTAAATGACAAAAAATGCATACAAGTTCAATTTTATTTTTGACAGACCCGAGTCAAAAAATGTTTAAGTCAAGTCAAGTCATTTGAGGCTCGAGTCTTAAGTTAGGTTAAGTCATTTAAGGTTCGAGTCTCAAGTCAAGTCATTTGAGGCTCGAGTCTTAAGTCAAGTCAAGTCATTTGAGGCTCGAGTCTTAAGTCAAGTCAAATCATTTGAGGCTCGAGTCTTAAGTCAAGTCAAGTCATTTGAGGTTAGAGTCTCAAGTCAAGTCAAGTCAGTGAAAATCGGGACTCGAGTCCAAGTTTCGAGTCTGAGTCATTACAACCCTGGTTTCAGAAGCCGTAACTCCCCATATTGTTACCTTACTTTGCTGAAAACAGATACACATTAGGTAGAATATCGTGCGATGCCTACTTTTCGAAAAAAATCCAGCGGAAATTTTACCAAAATTTCACCGTTTGCGTTTGACACTCCATGCATCAAGTGCTGTATGTACCGACGGTACTGCGCATGTGCATTGTGCCGTTGAAGTATTGGCCAAGTTAAGTCGGCTTAGTCAGTTAATTTGTTCGAGCTAATCTCAAAAGTCAAATTTCAGTTTTGAGAATGACCGACATTCTTAGCAGTGACATGAGTTAAAGGAGCGTTACCAGATTTTTCAAACAATTGGAATTCGCTCTAACCTATTAAACAGTCATGTAAAATATCTCCCTAAAATACTATAAATGGGAAGAAAACAGAAATTTGGATGTGGAAGCAAAAAGGTCAGTGTAATCACTGCACTGCTTTATGTAACTGGATAAATTAGTTTGCTAAACTTTGGTGGATTTTTGATGATATCTCTGGAAATATACTTTATAAGTCGACCACAAAATGGCACAACTCGGATACTGTATTAAATTTTCTTACAAAAAAGTATGAAATATCCTTTTCACATGTTATGTGTTCTTTAGGTACAACAAAGTTGTGGACGGAGCACTATGGCCAACTTTAATTGCTTGCTGGCCGGGAAAAGACAGAGTACTTTTCACCCTGCAAGAAAAGGGCTACGCTTCAGTAACTTTGAGTCGTCAAAGCTTGCACAGTTTCCCAAAATAGATGACTCGTCTCCGATAAATCAGAACTTGAGGCCAACAACGGGAGACTTCGCTATCAAGCACATTGTTCAGAAAGTTTGCAATTGGTTTGAAATATGGCTGCCATGGCAGAGACGGGTCTTGTTGTGTGGGATTACGGACAGATGCTCCAAACAGCAATTGGAATACCTGGCCACCGCCTTAGAACCAGCTTTTCACCGTGATTTTTCCGTTTCCCAAGAAAAAATTATTGGATCGTCTAGCAAAGATCAGCAAGAAAAAGACTCCCAAATGGCGTTACTGAAAGCTCTCCAGATGGCCACTAAAGGAACTCAGTATGAAGATGACTACTTGGACTTAAAATCAGGAAGAAAATCTCCGTCCTGCAACAATCTCGAAGATTTTGTTCGCGAGTACGTAAATCAGGTTATCAATGGAGCTTTTGATACCATTGGTGGACAAACAACTAAAGCACCACCAAAAACGGACCAACTAACACCTCAAGACCCCCAAACCAGCTTGCCCGTAACAACAACTCAGTTTGTTCCTCGATTCATGAAACTCTCAGAGGACGAAAACCTTATGTCGGAAGACACTAGTCAGCTGATACCGACCGTAACTACAGATTCTGATCGTATAGCAGACAGAATAAAAAGCACCGAGTTCACCCCACCGTCACGCAGTTTGGGCCCCTACCACAGAAGTCCCAAATCTCCCCCAGATGATAGGCCGAGACACGGTCGACATTGGAGCTTCCCTGGATGTCAGAACTTACAAACGCCACTCTTTTCCAGTAATCTTGAGGGCCAAGTCGTCACTGACAGTGATACCATGTTCACCCCGGGATATGGAACCGGCAGTTACGTCCCACTGCGGACAAATAAAGTAAGAATGGACCGAATGAGAGATGACGTCAACAATGTAAACAAAACCATGCCGTGCAGGGGTTCATGGGATTGTTTGGAGTACTCTAATAAAACGGCATATAAGTCTGTTTTCAATACTGAAGAGACTTTTTCACCAGGATCATAACTTTTTCGACAGTTATCTTCTCTTAAAACAAAAGAAATATCTTAAGACAGATCCAAGGAGATAACTTCAACAAATAGTGCAACAACATACCTTTCTGAAAACTCTGTGTACGCATTTCCTATTTACCGTATATAGTAACATAGGACACATACTTTGCGACATTTTTTGGTGTCCTTTTTGTTACATACGGTATATTAGAGATTTGCACACAGGGTTTTCTGAAAGATAGGTTGTGGCACTATTCGTTGCAGTTCTTTAGGTGAAGTTATCTCCTTAGATCTATCTTAAGATATTTCTTTTGTTTTGAGAGAAGATGAATGACCTTGTACAGAGAGATAATCCTGGAGGACAAAAGTCTCTCCAGTATTGAAAACAGACACATATATGTTGGTCCGTGATTTTGACGCTGTAGGCGCTTTACTGCTGTAAACAATTATAAACCAAAAAATACTCTTTGGAGGTGGTTCTAGTGCCCGGGGCTAACTGTACCGGCCGTATGAGCCAGCATGGCTTGTCAAACAATATGGGTCATTCCCAAAATTAGGGGTCCAAAAGTGTGACATGCTTTTTAAGATTTTCAAGTGTTTTTAGTGATTGAAAGTGGTTTCCCAGAAGATAATAATTATTTTTATTTCAACAAATGCCACTTAAATTTAATGTTTGTGTGTAAATATGGCACCAAGGTTAATGCAAAATCATTCTACAGCCAATTTTCATTGGCGTAGGTAACCCGGGACACCAAACTCCTATTCAATACCATGGAACAAATTATAAGCTTTTATGGTCTTTTGTTTTAAATATTTTTTCAGGAATCAGATAACAAAATATTTAAGAAAATGATGCTGCCCGCTATGATCACAGGCCACAGTCCATTACTGAGAATTTGTGATCATGAGTGGTGATTTTTGAAGTAGAGAGTGTCGCAGGCCTCGAAATAACCGACGGCACCGACGGCAATTGCCGTCGGTGCCCTGTGCTAATGCTGCGATGCCCTCAAAATAATGAATATTTCACGGCAATAAATTGCCGTGCCTTTTTATTTAACTGCCGTCGGTGCCCTTCATTAAAACACACATATGAAAATGTCAAATTCTCCACTTTTAGTGACACATTTCGGAGACAAAACTAGCTCTTCCACCGCTGTTTAAAAATGCAACGAAACCGTACACAATTTTTGCAAAACCACGCCGAGCTTTATAGCACATAGCCTCACGGTATCCTCACGGTAGCCTACGTGTACAGGTACTAAGGGTACAGTTCGACGAAAGTCCCTCGAACAACGGAACTTCGCCCTGGTTTCCGTGCGAAATTGTACATGTATGTTGAGCGGGCCTCATCATTGGTATCCGTTAGCGGTTCGGTCATGGGTTCGGTGTACAGCACGTGCGTGCACTCGTCGACGACTATGATGAAGTACACATGCACTTACGTGTCGATTGCAGAATACGGCCAAAGACGAATATGTACGAACATTAGCATGACGTTCGTGATATAACCGTGGTCATTGCACATGCGTAGCACACAAAATGGCGGCCGCAGGAACCGCGTTTCGTTGCACGCGCGTTGCGAATGTCAACGAAAGGTCTAGACGATTTATCGATGAGGTGGAAGCAATACCATGTTCAACGCGGATAAATAAAAGAGACAATCCTCAGACTGCAACCCCAGCTAAGTACTATTAATGATTGTTGTGGTGCCCTCCAAGTTCGAGCAAACTGCCGTGATGCCCTTTTTAAATTGACAGAATTGCCGTGATGCCCTTGAAATGTGGGAAAAGGCAAGGCAATTGTTGCCGTGCCCTTTTGAACACTAATTTTGAGGCCTGGTGTCGTACGTAACTGGGACACCAACAATTTTGGACCCCTAATTTTCATCCTCTTGCAACAGTGCCCCTTTAACGCACTCCCTAACTCCTGCGTACAGTGGCCCTGTTGAAAAAGGCCCCATTTCGCGGTGGGACTAGCTACAGAAATCTTGTCGTCTCTGCTGGACTAATCAGGACGCTTGGCAGCTGCATTGCAGCATGATTGCAGGCATTCAAATGTAACGCGCGCAGATTGTAAACACCGTGCATGCATGTGATACATGTACTCGGTAATGCTGGCCGTTGTCCGCGTCGACGATTGGCTGCTATTTAAAGCATACTGGGGAATCCGTTCCATTACATTCGTCAGCATGCATCCCTGTTATTAATTTGAAAAACTGCAGAGTAAATTAAGATCGTCGTTTGAAAGTTTGGTAGGAATGGGACAGTCATAAGGAACGGAACCCAATACAATTTCTGGAAAGTATAGAAATCGTTTCTTTTCGGCATAACATGACCGAAATGATTAAATTACATCAAAATGACTCGGGCGTGAGTTGGCTCAAGACAACAGCCGGCTCACTCCACAGATTTGCGTGTTTTTCCTCAGGGTATTGTTACGTCGCTTTGCAGAGTGGAAATTCCCTGATATCTCAGGATGCTAATTTTGGGAATGACCCTTATACCTTGTTTTCTTTGCAGGTGTCTACCTTAACATGGTGCATGAAACACAAGAGGAGGGATCTGTCTCCTACCAGCCCAGCCTCATCAGAAGGCAGTAGACTAGCGTCCCATCACCACAACAGTCAAGTCAGTGCTTGCTCTGCTGGCACACAGGATTTCTTTCAGCCTGCACAGCATACACACAAACTTGGTAATTGTATGAATGATTATTGAAATTTTGTAGAAATGATATTTTTTTTACCCTTCATTCAACACAAAAACCATGCATGTATTTTACTAAGGTTTTCTATTACTATGCCTATTGCACGTGGCTGAAATTTCTAAAAGGCAGTTTATCAACATAATTCTTTAGTTATGTGATGCTGTTGTTCCTGGAATTCTATAGTCTTTGAGAAATGAGCAAAATAATTATTTTTTGTCTCGCGAGACGTAAATTCAATTCGCCCCAAAACCATTTCGCCTTGGACCACTTCGTCATGAACCACTTCGCCCAAGTGCCATGATTTCGCCCCCAAACCACCTCGTCCAAACACTACTTTAGCCCAAAAGCCACTTCACCCCAAAACAACTGCGTGCACAGTCCGTGGTTTAGGGCGAAGTGGTTTTGGGGCGAAATGACTGTAAACACTTTTTTGACTGTTTTCTCAAAAGTTAGATGAAGTACAGAGCGGGTTTTTGCTCGGGTTGATTTTTATAATGAATATCTTCAATCACACAGGGGGATAAAACTATTTGTAACAGTTTACCAATCATGTATACTATCTTTAAATGTTTGCAAAATTGCAAATGGAATAAGATTTAAATTGTAATCTTTTTGTGAGATTTTCAAATGCCTGTTGAATTTGAGATTGTTTTCCTCTGTTTTGAAGGCAAAATGTACCGAGCGCTGCGAACGGGTCAGATCAGAAAACCGGACAGAGTTACTGATGTCAGCATTCCGTTACAGAAGTCATTCAAGAATGCCAAGTGGTGGGGGAGGGCGCCCTCTAGTGGTCGGCAGTTGGTACCTGCTCATCATGCGGAGCTCCAAGACCACTTCAAGAAACAGATAACGCAAATATGGGAGGTGAGCATGATCAGAAAATGTCTTAATGCCTGAAGGTATTGTATGTTTTAATAAGGGAGTAAAATAAAGTGGGTTTGGCTAGTCTAAAACTGTACGTTTAAAAACAGCTAGGGGCCTGGACGCCGATAATGGCCCGAGTCGTAAGGCGAGGGCCAATATCAGCGTCCAGGCCCCAGCTTAAATGGTTTTAAACTGCTTACTAATAAATACCTTTTCGTGTAAATCAGTAACTTACCGAAATTCCTTGACAGTAATCGTCAACAGCAGGCAGTTGCAACTATATGAAATAAAGTAATTATGATGCCTAATTTCATTCTGTCTGCAGTGGATACAAGACTGGGAGGATTCTGACAAAGGAGATTTACTGGTGGAACTCATTAAAATGTGTGATCAGGACTTGGTCAAATTCATGGCTCAGTGCTTACAGCAAAGGTAGGGGCACGGCTGGGACTCATCAATCACAGTTTGTCGTGCAGTTTTACTTCACAAGTTGACAATACAAATTGACTGAAAGTGTTGATAGCAATAGTAACAAATGCCACATAATTTTATTACTGTGTAAAATGGTACCTTTGTGGGTTTTAAAAAAGTTGTCTGCAGAATTTTGTTTTACTATTCATGCACATACACCAACAAAAATGCATGGATTTTTCAGGTTTTCTGAAGTATTTTGACAAGGCAGTTTAATATGTAACATTATTCTTTAAGCCTAGCGTACATCGACATTGCAACTGCAACTCAACTTATCAGTTGCTGTTGAGGTGTGCGTAGCGCACACATCGACAGCACCTGGTTAGTTGCACAACTAGCGGCAACTGGGAGCATCCAGCCATGTCTACATTTCCAGAGTGCTCACATCGACACGGCAAAGCCTAGAGAACATTGACCTTGCAACTGGAAGCAACTGTTGCTTGCAGTTGCTGTCGATATGCGTGCACGTGATCAGATGCACTTGTGAAACTGACAGCAACTAATTGCAAGTACGCTTACATCGACACAACTGGGTACAACTAGTTGCCAGAAAGTAGAACATTAGCAACTTTCGGCAACTGGGATTTTTCCAGTTGCCAATAGTTGCAAGTGCGCATACATCAACCTTTTTAAGCAACTGATCAGTTGCTCCCAGTTGCTGCGAGTTACCTCTAGTTGCCGGAAACATCAGTTGCCACTAGTTGCTTCAAGTTGCAAAGTTGATGTATGCTAGGCTTTAGTTTTATTTATTTATTTTTTTTAAAATTTATTCACCATATCCAACAGCGGAGAACCGCCAATTACAGGAATGGGAGCAAGTGTGGTTGAGTGCCTTGCTCAAGGGCACAGGTGCCACAACCCGTCGCGGCCCGGATTCGAACCTACATTCTAGTGAACTTAAGTTCGACGCACTAGACCGCTCGGCCATAACACCCCACAATGCTGCTTTCCTCTCATTTATAAATCTGTCTGTAAGATATGTTACGCCCTAATTCCATAGGTTGCGTGATCGGAATGACATCAACTGCCTTCCAGATAAGCTGCTTCTGCACATCTTCACCTTCTTGCCCCCACGAGACATCGCCATGGCCGAGCGAGTCTGTCGCAGGTGGCGGTACATCGCAGCACATGATGTACTATGGAAACTCAAATGCCAGGAAATGGGTACATTTTTTCACATAATTTTCGCATTCTGATAATGTGAAATTCACCCATGCATTAGGCTTGGTTGAATCTCAAGTCGATTAGAATTTATTCCAAGTTAGAGAAATCAATTCTCATTATTTTTTGTTTAAAGGAGCATGTCAGAATTTTACAGAAAATAAATATTGCTCTAACCTAACAATCGTATAAAATACTTCCCCAAAATACTATCCATTGGAATAAAACAAGAAATTTGCAATCTCCAATTTGGATGTGGAAATAAAAAGATTTGTGTGATCACTGCACTGCTTTGTGGAATGGATAAATTAGTTAACAAAACCTTTTTTTCAGGGGGCAACACAGACCATAATTTCTGTAAACACAAGTCCCATTCTACATTTCTTCTTTAAGAATTCCCATGCAGTGCTTGATTAACAGTGTTTTCCTACAGGTGAGAAGGAGGGCGTAATTAACCTGCCCAGTCTAATTGAAGAATTCAATGATGGTTGTAGTGTTGATTGGAGGAGTGCCTACACTGAGCTTTGCCAAGTTGCCTTGAATGCAAAGACTTCACCAACCCCGGTAACACAAGGTACAGTTAAACCATCGATAATAAGCACTGTTCATAAAACATTCTGCTTATAACAAGGAAAAATTGACGTCTGATTCCTTTGTTCTTCAATGTTTTAATTCCTGTTGGTACAAGGTTGTTATTATAACAAGGTATTCTGAAAGTTACTTCATACAGCAGCGCATTCCAAATTTGATAAACATTAAGCGCAAAAGGCGTCTTGAGGCGATTGCAAAAGACGGCGGACCCACTTATTATTGCAGATAAGCACAAACATCGTTTATTCTATTTCCTGGGCTACTTAATTGACGTTAAGACAAGGAGTAATAATGACCAGAAAACGATGTATTCTTGGGTTTCACTTTCTTGGCAACCAGTTGCTATCCGCCATTACTGTGTCCATACTATGGCACGCCAAAGTGAAAATAATTCAACACTGATAATTTAATGTTGACGCAACTTTAAAATGTTGATAGACTGTTTGAAACTGGCATACCGTTCTTTTGTTGGCAAGATTGATGGTAGAACTATCAGTGTTGAATTATTTCCCCTTTGGCGTGCCATAGTACGAACACAGTAATGGCGGATATGATAGTTGTTGACGTCACGCGTATGGCACCAGACTATTTTTGCGTTCCAAGAATGGTCTTTTAGCGCGTGCAGAATGCAAGGCTAGGCCCGGGATACTTCTTTTTCATGTGTAAAAAAGAACTTGCTGACAAAAGTGCAATCTCTCTTTTTGCGCAAAGTTTCATAAAATGCATGATTTCATGGTGAAAATGACGTCTACTGGCCAACAGTAACCACTCATTGTGTGCATAAGACATCTGTGTGCACATCACGTTTTGAATGACAAAAATCAATAAAATAGTTTTTGAGTTACGTCAAAAAAGTAATAGATGGTAACTTAATCTTTTGTTTAAGTGTAATATGACATATGATGGAACTTGGAAACTAGAAAAATAAAGTGTTTGAATGGTAAATTTTCTTAGTGTATTTGTAATGGATTTTTTTTCAGTTGGTGAGACAGGAACCAAGAAGTGGCTGTCAATCAAGTTCTCTGAGCTCAAGAAGAAAAGAATGCAGTCTCCAGAATCTGTCAAATTGTGTAAGTATAGACTTATCCAAGCAGCCGTCATTTAGTACACAATTGGTCTCCCGTGCATGTTCTTGGGACTTGATCCGACATGCACGCATACTGCCTAGTCACAGCACACTATTGGTCAAGGAAGTATTCAAAATGGGTGCAATGCCATCTCAGTAATGGTTTCTAATTCTAGTAGTTCTAGTAATTGAAATGGTCTATAGGCCTTGTTAGTCTTTAATCACGTCCCCCAAACCAGTTCTATAAAATGTATAGGGCCTACCCGCTTATTGGACAGATGTTAGACTGCAATTCACGTCTTGTTGCAAATAGTGTGTTCGATTACCTTCCCCAAGTCTACTCGCGCAAGCTCGACACTGTTCGATTTACGTTTGACGTCATCATTTGGGCTTACTCGCGCCAGGCCAAAGTGAGCGACCCGGTGAGTAGGTTAGTTCGGGAAGTATCGCACAGTGCTCTGTGATATCATGGCGGGTAAAATGTGACTTGGGCCCTGCGCATCGACTTGGGTGTTTTGAGTTGGTGGTTGGCAGCGAGGCGGTAGGTCATCAAGGTAGACAGCTTGTTCTTTTTTTCCATGTGTAATTTCAAGACACAGCCAGATAATTCGGACACAGTTTTGAGGTCGTCATCTGCCTACTGCGTACAGCTCAATTCAGGACAAGACTCTTGTATGCCGGCCAAATTTGTCGCAAACTGCTAACAAGTTCTAAGCTCTTTTTCATTGCTGCACAAACTCGGAAGCACAATACGGTTACTTTTCATATAATTTAGAGCTGACTACGGTTGCTAGCTTCCGCCGTCTTGATCATCCACTGCACAAAACCCTGTTGTTTCCCCCCAAATCAGAAATTTATTCTGAGGGTCAAAGTTCAAACTTTCCCCGAGTTCGGGATAAAGCATTAGTTTATTTGGCCCCACTGCGCAGGTCCGATATTACTCGACGGGTAAGCGCGGGTAAGCTAGGAGAAGGTAATCGAACGCACTACAAGACAATGCTTGGAACGCAAAAATAGTCTGGTGCCTTCCCAGTCAACAGGTTACACATGTAGGCAAGGGACACTCTATACAAGGCATCGCTGAAATTGCCACTCTTCGTGAAGTGCGGCCAACAATTGCCATTCTTTGTAACCACTTTCAGTGGGTCATATTTCGTTTTCTTTGTATAACAATAATGTACGAGTTGCACTTGTTTAGGACATATACTTTTCCTTTAATATGTTTATTCCGTGTGTGTGTGACCCATTAAATGCCGTTTATTGTTTCTTGCAGCACCTATAAAGAGTGAGAGTTTATCATCTGAAGAAAGCTTCACAGAGGAGTTTGACAGGAGGCTGAGCAACGTCGGTGAGTGTGGTATATAGACGATGTTTTGCATAAATTTGGCAAACAAATTTTGGTTGTTAAATTTGGTTGTTAAATTTGATGTATGCAACAAAATTTGATACCTTCTCTGAAACAAAAACAGTGTTGTAATTTGTGTGTCTATTTTTTAAATATTTTTAGTGGATGTCCCAATACACTTCCTGCAGACAATCGTCCCAGTCAAGGAAACGGAAGAAGACGGGATTGAGGAGTTGACAATGTCAGAATTTGCTATGCAGGGAATAGCTCCGGACTTTAAGTAAGTCTTCTCTGAATTTGGCAATACAAGTATAGTATCTATCTTTTGCTTTTGGACTGTTGGCTAAAATGAAACGATCAGTAGGAAATATGCACAAGTGCTCTGCAAGAGTTGAACAATTTACAGCGTTATCTCATAGAGCATCATATTTCGTCCCTCACGTGAGGGCTGGAAATCAAGAGACAAATGCCTTTCCTTACTCAATACAACAAATGTTTGTTTACCTGCTACTGATGTTAATACACACACCCAGTTTATCACATGTTGAAATTGACTTTACAGTTTTTTGCAGAGGTTATTTTTATGCGTGAGGGACGGACAGTCAATAAAATTGACAAAAACTACCATTTTCAACTATTTCTTGAAAATGTGATGGCACAGTGTGCCCAGCCAAATTTATTCTGTTAATTGTTTTGATATGATTGTAAAATATGGAAATTTATTTACTGTCTATTATTTTGATTAATTTAAGAAATTTTAAAATCTTCATCCAGTGTTTACCAGTTTTGGATCACGCTCCAGTGGTACATGTATTCTAGTAAGTGTTTCAATTTAATCAAGTGAACTGAAATAACCATATTTCATGTACATGTGTAGATAGTCAGACCGATGTGGACTGGTATCGTTGTGAGCAATGGGAAAACATCGACGCCGTACAATTTGTCGCTGATACCACTAACTGACCCCTAATTGCAGTTGCATGTCACTTCATGGAAACGCACAGCAGGGGCCACACATTTTTACGAACTGGCACCCGTGTGTGCAAGCGCACTTATCACACACTGTAAAGCAAAGATTTCGGTTTCACAAAGTGACACGCATGTTTTCAGTATATTTATTAAAATAAAAAAAATGGCAAATGCATGGAAAATGCCTTGAAGAATATAATTACCGATAGGATATAATACAAATGTAACCGAAACACTCTAATTAGAGATGAATTTAGAAACACGAGAAAATTGCAGTGCCCCGACTGGGATTCGAACCCAGGTCCTTGGCTTACATGGTAAATTGCTCTACCAACTGAGCTATCTGGGCATCCCGCCGGAGCACCACAACAATCTCGTGCTTGCCTCTCTTTTTCCAACAATGCAGTGGGGCAAATCCATGCCAACCAACTGTTAATTTAAGATAGGTGTCACTTTGTGAAAATGAAAATGTTAAAAACACACATTGCGTGTCACTTCATGAAAAAGAAAATTACATGCTGACGTCATTTCCAACTCGAGGCGCGCATGGTGTCACCGACGAACTTCCTCACAACTCTGAATCCTGAGTCTCTGTTTGTCCCTAGTCTCTTCCCAGAGCTGACACTAGCAGACATATCGGCAGTTGTTCCTGGGGCCTTGCCAGCAAATCTTCAGTTACCGTTCTCTGGAGAAACAAAAGCCAAAGATGTCTTAGAAGACAATGCCAGGCAAGAAGGCGTTGAGGTTGAAGCAGGAAAAGAGGCAGATGACAAGAAACAGAAAACGAAAAAGAGAAAAGAGAAGAAGAAGAAAACTAAATCACGAGAGGATGATATAGCGTTGGATATCAGGCCAGAGCTTGCTCAAGCAAAGGATATTCTGGTAAGAAATACAAGAGCTACAGTTTGTAAGAACTACAAGTGCTACTGTTTGTTGCAATTAAGAGGTGGGTCTGTTCACGGTAAAGGGGGCATTTTGGCAACACAGACCATATTTTCTAGAAAAAACCTTTGTCTGGTCTCAAAATAAAAAAAATAAGTTTAAGTTGTTCTGAAGAGATAACTTGGGCCCAAAAAGGGGTACAAATAGTGTGACAACATGCCTTTCTAAAAACCCTGTGTTCAAATTTCCAATATACACTCATAACCGGGACGGCCTAAAACGTAACACAAGTGTCCGTCCCGGTTACGAGCGTATATTGGAAATTTGTACACAGGGTTTTTAGAAAGGCATACCGCATACTATTTGTAATCCTTTTTGGGCCCAAGTTATCTCTTCAGAACAACTGAAACTTATTTGTTTTTTTTGGAGACCGTACAAAGGTATTTCCTCGTACATTTAGTCCGTTTCCAGAATGACCCTTTACTGTGGAAAGACCCAGTTTGCATAGGAAGAGTAATTTCTCTTTGCGCCAAACTCTTCGCTTGGTAATTAGCCTCTGGCATGTTTCACTTGACTAGTGTCTGAAGTACTGACGTTAGGGATATTGGTATGTTGTAAATTTTTGAATTTTTGTTTTCTCAAATGACTTATTTCACCTATTCCTGTGACAAGGTGTGTCTGTCATGCAGATAAAACTATCTAATCATATGCAAAATTATTCAAGCGGGAAGCATACCCTTAATAAAATATCTGCGTACACCCCAGAATATCCCTAACTTATTGTGAATAGCGTACTGCCTTTCACATGCACACTTCCAGATGACCAAACTAAATTGTTGTTGCTATGTAATGTGACCAGGTGCATATGGCAGGTGTAAAGTACAGAATCAATACTATGTTCACGGTAGGAGAGAATGGCATAAAGCAACTGGACTGTTGCTTGCTAAGCATTAGTATGCACCACATAGCAACAACAGCATCGTATGTGGACTTTTCAAACTGCATCTTCATTTAAAAGTTAAGAAATCGAGGGCGCCAACTATAGTGCAAAGAGTACACACAAAAGGCATCCTTTGGTAATTTCTGTTTGATACTGTTTGCAGGGTGAATTACAAGTAGATGTTGGTGCCTCAACGAAACCCCTCAAGCATCCAGGCTGGGTCAAACCTGTCAAGCGAGTGCGCAGGCTGCAGGTGGGTACTAGCTCCGTCAGATAGCCCTTAGAATTGGCGTTTTATCATTTCAAAGAACCCGTTCAAATTTGCTTTTTTTCATCGAAGATTTAATCATTTGTTAATGAAGCTTGTATTCACATCTCACTTGATGAATATCAAACGAAGATGAAATTAAGAGATGTCCTGTTTACATTAGGCAATGCATAGCTCCGAGATTGCCCAGTTAACCCTGCCCTTTAGATACTGTTGCTATGTGCTTACAAGCCATCGCAAAAAATGGCGACACACAACGTACAAAGCAACGGGACTCAGCATGGAAAGCACAGATTCATTGGAAAAACTCAAGGGCATTTATTGTTTTAGGGTCGACAGTTACCGTAGCACACACTAAGTAAAGGGCTAGTAATGCAGGATGCCATATATTCATAAAAATGCGCTTTCCTACCTTTGAACAGCTAATCGCCCGACATTGAAACCAAAAATTCACCCGGAGGCCGCATACAACATGTACAAACTGTATGGGCAGAACATTGCGTGATTGTTGTGAGGCAATGCACTTTGACTATTTGGGCGCTGTCTGCTAGCTCTGTTGTGATTGGTCAGGGGTTCGACTTGATTGACAGGTCGGAACTATGCAATTGCTAACAAGGATTGAATTAAAGGAGCATGACCAGATTTTTTCCAATAAATGGATTTTGTTCTAACCCAACAATCATGTAAAATACCTGCCCAAAATACTATGAATGTGAAGAAAACAGGAAATCTGCTAAAAAAATAAAATTTAGTGTAATCACTGTACTGCTTTATGTAACCAGGTAAATTAGTTTACTAAGCTTTGGTGGATTTTTTACAATATCCCTGGAAATATATTGTATGATTACCATTGTATCTTCATTCTCCACGACGTAAGCCAAATTGCATTCTCTCGTCAATTGCGGTACCCACTGCAGAATGATTCGAACCGGCTACTCAACACCAGCCAGCTTGGTGGTCGAGTGGTTAAAACATCTGCCTAGTATGCAGGAGGTCATAGATTTGAGTCCTGCCCAAGCACACTATTGAGTTTTTCTCATAGTGTCTCGAGAAAGCACTGAGTATACAGTGCTAATCAAGGGCAAAACAAACCCTAATTGATATTCATTCTTTTCGATGCAAGCCAAATCGTATTCTCCAGGACCATTATAATAAATCTGCCAACCTATATTTGGAACAGTAGAGCGGGCCAAATATTGTGTTTTTAACTTTTTCTCAGTTGTGCATGCTTGTAACACTGAGAGAAATTTCAGGATCCTGGGGATACCCAAGGGAGTAATGATACCATGTAATATTTCCCTCAACCTACATGTACACTGAGCAAAAATATAAACGCCCCATGTAAATTATTTATGTAACATGAAATAGGCGACCCTGAATGAGTTGATATTGTCTTATAATTGTACAAAATGGTTATTTGTCTTGATTTGTAAACAACATTTGTGTCCATCTCTGCCAGTGAGCAATTGCTCAGTGATGCAGTGATTCCACCCAATAAAATAAAAGTTTCAAAGTGTCACATAGGGCATTTATAATTTTGTTCAGTGTATATCGAATACCTGCCATCTTGTAGGGCAACTTTCGATATTTAAATTGGTCAACAATGTAAGCACAAAATGTGAATTCATGTATTTCCTCACTGAACAAATAAATTGACCCTCAAGATGGCAGCTATTCGATGCGATCTTTACTTGGCTGATATAGAAAAATACCAATGATTCCTCATTTGTTTTCATTCTGTGTAGGGCCATACTGATGCCGTGTGCTGTCTGATGTTTGACAAGTGCCGGATTTTTACCGGATCGATGGATCGGACAATCCGTGTCTGGGACATCCGCAGTGGCAGAAGCATTCACAAAATATATGGACATAAGGTAGGACACAAAACACGGTAAAGAAGATTTGTAAAATCTTTTCACGTTAAAATTGTTGACTAATGTCTGTATACAACATATGAGTAAAATCTCATTCAACTGTGCAGAAAAGATCTCAGTATTTTCTCATGAAACATTTGTAACCCATGATTGTTTGAGTTTGTTTGTACATATTGCCTATTGTAAGCCAAAAAAAAATAAAGACTGGAAACCACAGTAATTTTCCAGTTTGAAATTTTATTAATCGTCTTTTTTTGCTCTGTGTTCCTAAAGTGACATGCCCCAAACAGCGCCCTCTTTCTATGAGTTTCTGTAACGAAATTTTCAAAGTTGCTAAACTCTACTCTCTTTATTCATGGGGCATCAAAATAAACAGTAGTACTGTCTTTCTAAATAAGTAATCCTTCATATGCAGCAAAAACTGTGCATAAAGTTATTTAGTATTTCAGGGGCCCTTTAAACTGAAAAATACTCTCCATCCTCGGTGGTATACTAAAGGCATGTTCCCATTGGACATTCTTTTCCGCTGCCTCGTGGAAAGTTACTGCGACCTTCGGTAACATTCCTTCGTGTAATCTTCCCATGCGTTCCCATTTGCAATTGCTTTCAGTGCCCATGCGGAAAGCTACCACGACCTTGCAGTAAACGTTTGCCGTGCAAGCCCATAGTTTACTGCAGGGTCGGGTTCATTTTACAGGGCGAAACTGTTCCCATTGGACTTTTCGAGGGCCCTGTAAAACTCCCGCGGCTGAGCGGAGAGTTTCCGAGGCCTCTCTTGCCCTGTAAGTTTTACATCGTGATAGCGGTAACTTTACAGGGATGCTAATTCTCCGTGCGTCCCCTTTGGACTAAATTGTGTTACTCTCCTGCACAACCACGGGAGTTTTACCAAAAATAGTCCAATGGGAACACCAAGCTCCCCCCCTCCCCCCCTCGCTGAGCGACTTTGTCGGCACTGGCATAACCCCTCCCTGGAAAAATTCCTGGATCCCCGTTTTATCAACATGGGCCTATAATCACGAGTGGAAATAACGCCCCTTTTAGCAGTTTACCAATTATTGTGTTCTTCCTTCTAACCCTTTGTTTTCCACCACAGGGAGGTATACGCTGCCTACAGTTCGATGACACACGCATCGTGTCTGGTTCCTGGGACATGACTGTCATGGTGTGGGACATTGTCAAGTTTGACAACTTGGCCACTCTGACGGGACACCTTGATGTAGTGTCATGTCTGCAGTTTGATAAGAGACACTTGTAAGTTTGGAATCCGTGAAAAATTAATTCTTGTTTTATTGTGAGTGGTAAATCATTAATCACGACCAGACCACCCCAGACTAAAGCCCTTTCCACATTCATGGATGAGACGCCGAATGATGCCGGTCAAGAAATTTCTGCCATCCGGGGTGATCCGGCGTGTCAAGACACTGTGACATCATCAAAGCCGGTCTGAGCAAGGCGGGCAGACGGATAACTAGGGTCTCTTCCCGGCAGACCGCGGTCACTAGGCGGTCCTTTAAAGCCCCAATCATCATTTGCAGTTACCCAAATTTTTACTTCACGAGTTGACAAGAAAAACCCGACTGCAAGTGTCAATATCAATGGTAACAAACGCCCCATGATTTTGTTCCTCTTGTAAAATGGTAATTATTTTTTGTAAACAAAACTGTTAGCAAACTATTTTGTTAACATTCATTTGAAACAAAAACCATGCATGGATTTTGAAGGTTTTCTGAAGTAAGACTTTGCAAGGCAGTTTATCAACATTATTCATTAGTTATGTAATGCTGTTGTTCCTTGAATTCGTAAAAAAATATTTCAATTTTCATCTGCAAATGATATAATGGGCCTTAAACAATGGCACGCCAAAGCGGAAACAATTCAACACTTATAATTTAGCGTCAACGCTGAAAAATAAGTTTCAACTTTTTATAAATTAAACGTCAACTCTGAAAATCAAGTTTCAACTTTTTATAAATTAACCATCAACCCTGAAAAACAAGTCTCAACATTTTTAAAAACTTGCCAACAAAAGCACAATATGCTAGTTCCAAACAGTCTATCAACATTTAAAAGACATGCTAACTTTTTTTTTCTTGTGCAACATTTGCGAAAATATGCATCAACATTTTTAAAAATACCTTGCAACAATTTGTGAAAAGTGTGTCCAAATTTCACGTGACCAGTCACGGACACATCACGCACATGTTCCATCCATCACACATGTCACATGACCTGAAACTCGCGCCGGGGGCAGGTCAACTCGGTCCTAAACCAACTCGCTCCCCAGTCAACTCAGTCTTAGGTCAACTCGGTCCCAAACCAACTCATCCCCAGGACAACTCGACCGAAACAAAAATTGTGTTGATATGATATCCGGCCATGAAAAAATGTTGGGACTTGTTTTTCAGGGTTGATGGTAAATTTAT
The DNA here is from genome assembly GCA_037783545.1 of Henricia sp. BOLD:AAB3569. Taxonomy (NCBI): domain Eukaryota; kingdom Metazoa; phylum Echinodermata; class Asteroidea; order Spinulosida; family Echinasteridae; genus Henricia; species Henricia sp. BOLD:AAB3569. Next base: position 196,119 of record JBBELK010000540.1, read on the forward strand.
AAAATGTTGAAAAAAAATGTTGAGACTTATTTTTCAGGGTTGATAGGTAATTTATAAAATGTTGAAACTTGTTTTTCATGGTTGACGTTAAATTATCAGTGTTTAATTATTTCTGCTTTGGAGTGCCACATTAAACAGTCAATTGACATTGAGTATTTTTAAGTATGAGTTTGATATAACAGAATGTCCTAATAACAGATCTTCTGAAGTTTCAAATCGCGACATGAAACGTATGACTCATTCAGGTGTGTCCATCCATCGGAATGCAGCTCTTCCTATTATTAACCACACGATGACATGAACTACAGAAACCCTATTCCTGCAACACAAATCCATGGCCCTAACATTCTAGCCCTAAATAAGCACAAGAACTTATCACCTGGCTCTTTGATACGGCCCGCGATATCCCAATATGAAACTCACCCCCACCTGTTTCTGTCAACATTGTATTAACCAGGGTTACAGGATCACATGACAAGACAATCCGGGTGTGGTCAATGGACGATTACCACTGTGTACGAGTGTTGAGACATCACAGGGATAGTGTGACATGCTTGGTGTTTGATGGGAGTTTTGTGACCAGTGGATCGGCAGATAGGTAGGTGACATTCATTCCACTCCACAAAATATTTGTTTTGAACCTGACCTGGTAAATCATGGTGATCTTTTTCACCACTGAAATCCTATTGCATGGTGTCAAAAGGCCTGTCCGCATTGGACTTTTTTTGGGAAAACTTACCGAGACGATGGGTACTTCCCATTTTAAGTTCAATGCTGACTGCCTAGGACGTTTTCCTCTCAGTAACTTTTCCCGAGTCCAGCGGTTCCTTTTCCTGGCCAACTTCTGCCCAGGAAAATTTACCAGTGAACGATAAGTCCAATGCGGACACAGCGAGTTGGTAAAAGCGCTCTGGAAGCGTACGTTCAGGCCGTGAAGGTCAAACTGCGAATTGACACTGCGCATGCTCTCCTACGGTCTCGGTAAAATTGTACTGTGTCAAAAAGTCCAAATGCGGACAGACAGAAGTAAAATTTGACCTTTTTCCTTGTACCATCGTCTCGGTAAAACCTCCCAAAAAAACAAGTCCAATGCGGACACGGCTATAGGAGTGAAAGCCTTTACCTCTGTTCTTCCATCTTTCTCCCTCATGTGCACCTCTGCCCCACCATTCATCATATGTGACCCCGCCTTGATGTGCACCTCGTCCCGTGTACACTGTCTGACCCCACCCTGATATACCTACAGCCCAGATGTTAAACTGGGCCTGAAGATTTTTATTCTTGTCTGTGTTTGACTTTTTTGGTAACTTTCATTTGGACCTGAATGCTGAGATGACATGTTATTATAAATTTTCTCATACTGTGGCAAAGGTCATTCCACCGGCCAAAAATTAATCCAATTGCAAAAGAATAACCATGACGGAATGTTAAAAAGTGGCTCATGGTAACTTGTTAAAAAAATTAGTCCAAATGTAGACACGGCGTATGAAGAATCAGACTTGTTGAGAATAAGCTTGTGCGATATTTCGGTAATACAGGGTAGTAACGGTATTTTTAATATACCAATTAATACTAGTTGCTCTCGCGGGAATACCGAAATACCGACGAACTCGGTATAGAGTCCATTACCGAGGTATTTCTAAACTGTTCATGGAAATCCAATAAAAGATAGCTAATAAACCATACCAGATTTGAATGTTTAACTTCTTTGGCTGTCTCAAAATAAGTTTTGGACAGGCATAAAGTCTGTAAAATGCTTTACCAACGACACAGCACGCTTGCAATTTCCAACAATCTCTGTCTGTCCGGAGCTCGGGACCAGTGTAAACACAGTGTTAATTCCGACACCAAACATTTCGAACCCCAACTTTTAGGAATGATCCTGAAATGATAGCTATTTTGTAAGAAAAACAAATTACAAGTATTAAGTTTTTTGTTTTGTTTTGTTTATTTCTGACAGCTATGGGCAAACAACTTTAAACAAAGTATCGGTTTTAATTTATCAGCCTCTAAATAATCATTTTCAAAAACCACAACAAATATATTTTTTAAATGTACCATTCATGTACATGTATGAAACCTTTTAACATTGAACTGTATACAATGATTGTCAAAGCTAGTCAAGCAGGTGTTAAATGTAACCCTGTGGGTGATTGGCTGACTCATGGATGAGGCGTGCTGCCCAAAAAACCACCCAGGTATTGTGTTATTGTGTAGGATGCCCATGGAATCCATGTCATCGCTCTAAACAAAGAGAAAGAAAAATGATCCAGCTGTCAAGATCAGGTTGTTTTGGAGGACAGTGACATAGAAACAAACCAGCTCGGTATCTAATGGCCTAGGGCAGGCCATACCTCAAAACTTGGAGAGTTGGCAAACTGCCATGGTCATTTTATTCTCATCATTACCCATATTGTCTGCATTGAACTTTTTGGGAAGATTTAGAGAGACTATTACCATTTTCACACTACAAACTGCCTAACCCGGAGATTTGCCACCCCGGGTTAAGATTTTCTTACCCCGGGGTTCGTTAACCCTGAGTTATGTTCCCATTTGTTTCGTTAACCTGGAGTTTTGCATAACCCGGGGCGAGCTTGCCCCGGGTTAGCGCAGTGCGGGCATATCTGTGTAAATGGACTTGAGAAATGGAACTTAATCCGATTTTCGAGTAGTAGTCCCATCGAGTTGTTACTGAACTTGTCTATCGACCAGGCCTGGATGAGGAGCTTTATTTCTTTATATTTCGACACTTTTGTCCTCTTCTTTTCATTATGAATCGAGATATACGGTTCTTGAGAAGCCGTGCCTTACTTGGGAGAGCAAAAATTTGCACGTACGTATATGATGTGTGCAAGCGCAGCGCGTGCTAACCCCGAGATTGCCTGTTAACACTTAAACCTGCTTGGTTTTCCACTACAATGCTAATCCCGGGGTTTGGCCGTTAACCCCCAGATTGCCATCCTTAACCGTGGTCGCTGGCAAGGTTAAGGAACCCCGGGATAACAGCCGAATTGTTTGTCTTAACCCGTGCTGCCCCGGGGTATTTCGGGGTTAAGGATTGCCGTTACCCTCTGAGTAAACCCGGAGATTTTATAGTGGGAAAGAGGCCTGTTAAATACAGTGTACATGTAACAGTATAGCGTATGAGTATGTAACGGTACTCGCGGCATCACGATTAATCAAGTAGTTTAAAAATGATAGTCGCGAGTCCGAGTACCATTTACTACTCGTGATTAATCGAGCTATTCGCTCTGCGGTAGTCCCAAGTATCAACTGGCAAAATTTTGCAAGACTTTGGTGTGCAAGAGTCGGTTTTTGAAGGAAAACTCTTTTCCTTACAAAAAGAGCATTTTTTTTAGAACATTTGCTGACAAGGCAATATATGCATCTTAAACGTTTTTGCTGGACATGTCACTTTTGGCATTTGACCTTGGAAGTCAATTGGGAATAATAGCCAAACCAAAACGTCCATGCAAATTATGCAGTGAAACAATGGAGACCAACCATGAAAAAAAAAAAAGAAAAAAAAAGAAAATTTCATGAAGTTTAAGCAGGTCACTTTGTTTAGAAATCAGTGAGATTTCACAGGAATACTTGGGTTGTAGGACTGGAGTCCAGGACTCGAGTCACAATTTTCGTGACTCGGATTCGAGTCACATTGGAAAATGACTCGTACTCGATCATGATGACTCGGACTCGAACATGGTGAATATTTCGAAAAAAGTTGATGCAGGATTCTTGGGGAAAAACAGTCCGATGCGTGAATATGTACACTGCCCCACCAGGCCGGCAAGGAGCGCACGAACACGCCACCATTTCACATATATTGTGTGAACGAAATATAGCAGATTCAGTTTCATTAATTTGGCGAACAAGTGACTCGTGATTTGGACTTGAGGCTAATGACTCAAGACTCGGAATCGATATTGGTGACTCGACTACAACACACCATATGTGATGGCAACTGATGTCAAAATACCCTAAACCTTATTGTTTGGTCCTAAACCCTACAGATTATATGCATATATTTTGTGTATCCTTAAAGTTGAAATACTGCCCTCTCTTGGCCAGTTGGTCAATTTGGGAGGTAAGACATGTGAACCTGATGACTTGTTTCCTTGGTATGGCTTACACTTTGAGTTTTTCAGTGCCTTGCTGTTTCCTGTCAAGGATATGCCGACAGAATTAAGAGTCTTTGGTATTTAGGTTGGAATTAGTGATTTTCAAAATCAATTTCCTAAGAGTTTTTCATACCTTTTTTACAAAGTTCCAAAACCTCTAAAAATGAAGAACAGAAAATATGCCGAAATCATATAGGTGGGTAAAAAGACAGTATGTCCTCGTCTTTAGCCATGGCAATTGCTTGTATAGTAACTTCAAATTAAATAGCTAAATTCGGCTCTGCCTTCAGACTGTTGGGTTTAAATTTAACCTCTTGCAAGTTCTATGACGTGTCAAAAAGATTGAGTTTAATTAAAAGCAACTTCAAATATACTTCTTTTTTTACAAGCCCTATTTACACCGAGCTCGGGATCAGCTCCGGAACACAAACTGAGTGTAAACGCTTTCGGAACCAAAATTGGCCCCGGATCAGACCCTGAGATTTGGTCTCGCGTCGGCGGAGGGTTGAACCCTGAACTCGGGATCAGTTTGCGGTTTAGATAAGCAATTAATCTTTACTGCATCCGCTCCACAGCCATTGCGGGGAAAAAGCCCGCGAAATTCAAGCGGCCTTAGCTTGCACACTGTACACAACCACATTATTCTGTACGTATGCACACATAGAGCATGACCTTTGGCTGCGCTCGAGATCAAGTACAAAATGTAAATGCGGCACTTCGAATCATTGCAGTTGATCCTGACACAGTCTTATCAGGGGATCAATCTTGATCCTGAGCTTGGGACCAGTGTAAACATGGTGTGGGTGTGTCTTGTGGTGGGAAGCAATAATAGGCTTAAGTTACCACTAATTGTGAGGAAGTCAGTGCTGTTGGTCTCATATTGGGTCAATGGGTTTAGATCACTCCAATGATTGATGTTCTGCAGATAGACCCATAATAGGTCCTTACTCAAGGACAAAAACATGTGTGGCTATTAATGCAATTTATCTATCAGTAACATTATAGGCATTCCTGGTGTCTGGAAGTTGAGCTTTGATGCTGGCCGGCTGTGGCCTAGAAAACCTGGGCTTACTGAAATGCTAAAAGCATCCTAACCACTCAGGCAGGCTAATCACCTGAGCTGACCCCCAAGTCATCCTGATACTAGTGATAGGGGAAAAACAAGGACCGCAAAAGACATGTCTCAAATCCCTGTCAGATTTCTTAAAGCCCCAATGCAACATTTGTAGCACGACCCAAAATTTTACTTTACGAGTTGACAAGAAAAATCCGACTAAAAGTGTTGATAGCAATGGTAACAAGCACCACATGATTTTTTCTCGTGTGAAATTGGTGCCTTTGTGGAAGAAATTGCCAACTGAAGTATTTTTTTTAAAAATTGTCTGCAGACAATTTTTTTACCATTCATTCAACACAAAAACGTACATGGATTTTTCAGGTTTTTTGCATGTACATGTGCATATGTGGCTGAAATTTGTACAAGGCAGTTTATCAACATTATTTTTTTAGTTACGTAGTGCTGTATTTTGTTACTGTTTTGAGCAATTCAATAAATTCACATTTACATTTCAGAGACTTTAAGGGCTTGTAATGCTTCACGTATCCAAGTTGTTTGATTTTGAACACATATTCTTCAAGCATCCTTGATGGAAGTGTAATTCCTGAAAAACTGATTGTAATGCCATTCTCAATAAGCGAGGTACGTTAAAAAAAACCTCGGTTTCGGACGTACTTAATGAGTACGTCCGAGGGTTTTTTGGACCTATTATGTTTGTTGAGAATGGGATCACAATGGGATTTTCAAAAATTACACTTCCATCAAGGATGCTTAAAGAACATGTGTTTATTAAAAACCAAACGACTTGAATATGTGAAGCATTACAAGCCCTCAAAGTCTCTGAAATGCAAATCTGAATTATGGAATTGCCCTTTTTAAAAGTTTTCCAATCGTGTAATCTGTCTTTAAAACCCTGACACAAGGCAGTGCATGGGAGATATGCAGAGAGCACGCCAAGGGCTGTCTGTCTGATTTATGCTCTTGTAAATCAGTGTCCTTTGGGTAGTGTTACCTTTGTACCAGGTGTGAATTTTGAGTTGGCATGAGGCTAATTTGGCTGTTTGGCATGTGGACCATAAGCTCATCAACAAGTCCCTGACCCCACCAGGTAGGTATGCCTCTCAAGACAAAGACATTCTTATAGTATTTGTATACAATGCAGCTAACAACCTACACTTTTGACATTGCTCTGTTCTGGGTGTCACCATGCAGTAGTTTCTCATTCTCAGAAACAAAGTAACACAGTGATAATGGAAGTGCTACATAAACAAATGCAAGAATAAACATGCTTGAGGAAAACGTCAAAGGATGTCCACATTGGACTTAAAATGGGAAAAGTACCCATCGTCTTGGTATAAAGCTTTCCAAAAAAAGAAAGTCCAATGCGGACAGAGCTTAATTGTCGACTTCAACATAGTCTTGATGTAAAACTCTGTACTAAGACTGCAGTGTTTGCCTTTAACTTTTTTTCTAATTGGCCAACAGGGCCAGTTGGCTTAAGTCTTTACTGGCCTATCGGCATTTCAACTGGCCTGGTTCAAATTTCGGGGTTTTTTTGTCTTTTTTTTCTATTAACTCACAACCAACTGAATTAACCATGTGAGTGAATAAACAAGGAAAATTTTGTAGATTTTTCCTTAAATTTTCTCTGAAAGGAGGCACTGTATGATAATACCCTACCTAATGCATTTTATTATAACAATGTGTGAGTTACGGCATGGGTCTGTTTCATTTCAACTGGCCAGCCGGACCATTTGGGGAGGCTTTCCAACTGGCCCGAGACAATTTCAACTGTCATTTGGCCAACGGACCAGTGCTATTTCGAACACTGCTTTAAGTAGTGAGTGAAACACCTCACTCACTATGCTCCAGAATATGAATGGCAGAATCCTAATATTGGGACATGCTATGAAAGAAAAACTGTACATGTAGGCAAAAATAGTGTTAGGATTATTAAACGACGAAAGTTTACAAAGTTGTCAAAGTTACAATTACCATGAGTCCAGTGGGAACACGGCTATAATAATTTACTTTTGGAAGTCGAAAGAAAAAGCAGTTGAGAGAAACATCGGGAAAAACAGAAGCCCCATCTTTGTGTCTCACCATTCGGCCAACTTGGGGTTGTTATTTCGGTTTTCACCATTTTAATGTCCAACAATTAGGGTTTGAAAAATTTGGTGGGATATTTTCAAAAGGAAATCATGCAGAACCCTGTGTAAATATTCCGTCATCAAATGATTGAGAATGCCACCCTAGCTAAGCCGAATGTGGAAGATCCATCAAGTTTTTCTCCCAAATGATTGCTTCATGGGTGGGCTAGAGTCTGTAGGACCCAGCGGAAAACATTTCTCACATACTGGAATTGTTGGTTTTATACCACTTAAAAGACAATTTCCACAGTGCTGAGAAAGTCATACCTTGTAGATTAATACACCAGGAGTCATTTTTGTCAAACTGGTTAGCTCAGGACTTAATTCTTTTGGAATCTGTGAATTACGTGCAAGAGTTTATGGTGGATCAACTATTTACCAAACTAATAGGCCTACTATTTTCAAGATAGCAGGGTTATATCGAGTCTCCCTCTTCTCGAGTCCCAAGTCAAGTCAAGCCACCTTCGAGTCCCAAGTCAAGTCAAGTCACACTACCTTCAAGTCCCAAGTCAAGTCAAGTCAAACTGCCTTCGAGTCCCAAGTCAAGTCAAGTCAAACTTCCTTCGAGTCCCAATTAAGTCAAGTCAAGTCAAATGGCCTTCGAGTTCCAAGTCAAGTCAAGTTGTGCATATTGGTCAAGTTGGGTCAAGTCAAGTAGTCATGACAGTTAATTATTTTGTTCAAGCTAATTTTAAAATAAGTCTAAACGCTGAAACTCACATTCATGTCGCTCTGGCCAAGGTTTCTTTAGTGCTGAAATACAATTCGGTCCCCAAAATTAAAAAAGAAAATGCATAAAAGATATATTTTATTTTTGGCAAACTCAAGTCAAAAAATCCGAGTCGAGTCAAGTCATTGAGGTTCGAGTCTCAAGTCAAGTCCAGTCAAGTCATTTTAGTTTCGAGTCTCAAGTCAAGTCATTACAACCCTGCAAGATAATGATGATTATACATTGATTCTCGTTCAGTGATTGGTTAAAAGTAGATTATGTGACATAGATTAGTTCAACCATTTCTGTGTGCAAGTGAAAAAAGTACTACTGTTTGACCTTTCGCATCATAGGTCAAACGACAGTACTTGTTTATGTACTATTCACCTGCACGTACGGAATAGGCCTATCGCGCTCACGTGAAGCAACCAGTGGTATTTGTGTTTATGCGGACAACATGCATTTATGGCGTGTGTACTTTTGATCTCATCAAAACTCAATCCTGTCCTGAAATACTAATCAACTACTCTTTATTCGGTCTCGGTGATCTTGATACAGCAGGCCTGCCATCTCACGATCACCTTGGGGCATTGCACCATCACCCTCAAGAGCAGTCATTATCAACCAAAATCTCAGTTTACATCAACCAAAATAATACTATTTTTCAGATAGTGATGGCTATTTTTTATGACAAAATTATATGTATCAACCAAAACGATGCCAAATGTTTTCTTAACAGCAGTGACTATCCATCTTTTTTTCCAACATCATGGAATGATTTGATTCACTTGGTAAAATCTACAGAAAGGTGTTTCCAATCTTGTTACCACTAATAGATGAGTATAAACACTGCTTTCACACTTGGTTTTGTAACACTGGGTTCGCTGTTATGTTATTAGCAGGATCATTGCGAGCAGGGTAATGGGTTTTCAGTGGCACCATATATTGAATCTATCTCTTTTGGAGAAGTTTGGCTCTGAAAAGAGCCAGTTGGTTTCTCGACATTTCGAACAGTATGCTCTGTTCGTCATCAGGAGATACTAGACTGCCAGAGACTAGCGGTAGCTAGTTTATGTAGAGGGCTTGGACTCGATGAACCGTGAAGTGTTGTGTATTGCTGTGTGGTGATTGGGTAGCTGGATTTCTTGCTGAATCCCTCACAGGATCCCACAGGAGAGGGTGGTGCTGTGCGTGTGCACTGATGCGTGTCAGTTGGTGGCTAGTAGTGACCAAGACAAAGTGCCATGGGTATAGACCTCTATCACGGTGCGGTGGACTAGAGGCAGGTTGCCATGGGTATAGAAGACCCAGAAGACTGCTAATGGGGCATGGGGCTGAGGATTCTGATGTCTTGGGGTACGGTATTGTGCTTGAAGATCTTGATGACCTCTCTGACTCGGCTTGTGTGCCAGTGGTCGATTGGGGTGATGAGTTCCGCCTGCTGCCACTGTATGACATGATCCTCAGCATGCAAATGTGATTTTGTTTTTACACTGTCTAATGCTTGCATTACAAAACAGGGTCATCACCATTCAAAGAAATATATTATTTAAACAAAAAAATTATACATGCACTCTGACCAAAAGATCAGTGAGGCTGAGAGATGTAACATTTTATCAGTCAGTAACATGTCTGACCACCTCTTTTGGCACAGGCTCTGTAAGAGCCACTTATGAGGCAGGGTGTACCACTCTACCTGAATTGGCTGCTTGAGCTCCTGCACTTGTAGAGCTGCACGGGATTCATGTGGATGCAGTGGTCAGCTCATCCCATGCAGGTTCAATCAGGTTGATAACCCAACAAAATGGGCTTTCTGAGAGCCCTTAGTCCAAAGTTGTCGACATTTTCACAGTTCTGCAGAGAGTAGTATTTTTCAAAACCCCCTTATTCCTCCCTCTCCCCTCATCCCACCTCCCCCGAAATGCTACATTTTTGGTTACTGCCATGAAATATCAACATTTTAAATACAGTACATGTAAAGCCCTATGCAGCCCTTGACCCCGCTCCCACGGAAAGTCATATGCGGCCCTTGACCACCCCGCCCCCCTTCGTACGCTTTGTAGAACCATAAAAATGTTGACAACTTTGGACACCCCCACTGCAAGATTCTCCCAGAAACAGAAAATCTCATTGACCTGGAGGAAATCACTGAAGCAACACAGTCTGAAATCCGACTCTAAAGTGATTGGTCAATAAGTCAGGGATGTGATTGTTCCGTTTTTTCCCAGGAACTTTCTTTTGTCTTGTTGGTTTGTGACCAAGATTTTTCCAGGAAAAACCAGAACAAATCACATCTCTGATCAGTGCCTTGTTATCCGCTACGTTCACTGCATTCAACAAACCTCTGTTCTATTTGTTAAGTAGTATCAATATTTTAAGAAAATTACACTTCTCTTTTGAACTGTATACCATTGAAGATAAAAGTAATGTTCAAGATGACTTGGAATAATTATATTTGTATTTGCTAGGACAATCCAAGTGACAAGAATCTCCACTGGGGAATGCATCCTCAAGCTGACTGACTACTTGGATGCTGTCACTTCACTTGATGTAAGTTGGTATTTCATTGCCTCTCTCCACCCAGGAGTAAATGGGTACCTGCAAGGGTCGCAGCCGTTGAGCGCTTGTGAGGCAGGCTGCCAGGGCTGCGTACTTCCCAGAGAGTTGTGCCCAATGACCAGGGTGATAATGTGTAAAGCGCCATGAGTATCCTGCAGGATATATATGTGCGCTATATAACACCGCGTTTACACTCGAATTGGTAAAGGTGGATACAGATCCAGCATTTTTATTGCGACCACAAAACTGAACATTTGCCGCGTTTACACTACACCCCAAATCGCTTCAACTCGCTTCAGAAACCGCAAAAGTCACCACTAAATGTAACTGCAGCGCATGCGTGAGCTGTTAGGTGTTGCTGCACTAGTGCCAGATTGGTCAATTAAATCTACTACACTGCGGGCACCGCCCCAAGGACACTCAAATTGCCGAATCTGTATTCGGGTAGCGTTTACACTACAAGCGACCTTGACGATTGCAGGGTTCAACCCCGCAATTGCGGGGTTCAACCCTACCCCAAAGGTGACTTGAAAAAGGCGAATCAGACCCGGGTCTGATCCGCCTTTTTATGCCGGGTAGTTCGAAGTAGAATAGGTTCACAGGCCCAGTATAGAAACAGAACGGAGTGACAAATTTTCTGTGTAGTGCCGGGTATCCTATTGTGAACTGTAAACCACCTTGAGGTGGGCCATGCGGTGTCATACCGATTATCTTCCGCAGTAGAAACAAGTCGGTGTAATATTTGCCGGGTGCACCGGAAGTACATGCAGCACAGAATGCAATGTGTGTGACCCGAATAGCTCTCCATGCCTCTGGCATGTGCGGTTTAAAATAGCAGGCAACAAATACGGAGTAATGCGGAGTGCTCGGTAGAAACACGCTGTTTGTGTTACAAACTTGGGATGAATAAGCTGACTGCATCCCAATCAGTTAAAGTGTTAATACAAAATGCAGGGAACTCGATGTACATAAACACAAACAATTGAGCGGTGCTTCAGCAAGTACTCCACTAATCCCATCATGCTTCATGCAGAGGGTTCGATACGTCATCTCACTTGAGACGTTTTCACACAGTTGAAAAATCTCAGGGTTGAGGCGGGGTTGGCGCGAGGTTGAAAAACGCGACGTTTCACACTTCAGAAATTTTAACCCCGCGTCAACCCTGAGATTGGTTTCAACCTGGGTTGAACTCAACCCTGCTCGGGACCAGGGTTGAAATGTTTCACGCTAGGTTGAAACTCTCGCCCTGAGTTGAAAACGGTAGTGTGAAACAAGCAGGGTTGAGTTCGCCCCGGTTTGAGATTCTTGCCGCTTGTGAGCTACAAATGTCATGTTAAAGCGTGCACTTTTACCTTTGTATATAATTCTACATGCTAATTGAGTGCAGGTACAGTAGCGGCAGCATCCACCACACATGGACGCCCTGATCTGTGCACATGCATGTTAATTTTGAGAGGCTATTTCTTACACCGTCCATCATTGACTTTTTGACTTTTTCTTGTGAAAAAGAAGGCACAAGCAGCATTTAAAGGACTTACGCATGCGCGTAACACTCCGCGATCATCACTCGCCCCGGGTTGGCGTTGCACAAGTATGAATCCTCCACGTTCAACTCGGGGTTGAACTCGCCCCGGGGCGAGATAAACCCAGTTTGACCGAAACAAGTGTAAAACGATGCCGGGTTGAATGCGGGGTTGACCCCGAGGCGGTCCCTATGTTCGCCCCGGGTTGAGTTCAACATCTGCAAATGATACAATAATGGACCTTAAAGTATTTTTGTCCTATTTGGTGTGTGTGTATTAGGTTCAAGGTGAGCTCATTGTTGGAGGCACAATAAGTGGGAAGTTGTTCTTCTGGAACAAGCTGTCAGGTCAGGTTGTGGCAGGTGTACAGCCCCATGATAGCACTGTCTCCAAGATTGTCTTCCTGCCCAGGGGTGGCCGCGGTGGAGGTAGATTCATCACAGCTGCAGGGTATGTATTATACTCTCTTTATCTCTAATTGCCAGTTAAGGCCTGTTTACACTCTGGCTTTGCGGGATCAAACCTCACATTTTCTAAAAAGGGCGAATTTGGAAGAAAAAGAAGTGAATTGAAAAGGTGGATTAAATACAGATTCAACAATTTGGGCATCCGTGGGGTTGAGCTTGTGCAATGTGCGAGATGTGGTCAGTGTTCTCCACTAGCTGTTTTGTCCAGGCACACGGCCCGGATAAAATAATCAGAAGTGCTCTTAGCACCCAGACAAAAATTGGTTGCCCGGACAAAAAACTTGGCCACCCGAACAAATATAATAAATGTTCTCCTCTTAAAACTCTTCAGAAGTACATTTGTACGACCGAGTCATTCTAAAATTAGGTATAAAGTCACAAAACATGATTCGCTGGCGTCATTATTGTTTTCTTACTGTGCATATCTATCGCATCGGCAACCCAATCCATGGCCGATCACGGCCACGACAGCTGCATGCATCTATTTTGAACAGGGCCCTCATGCAGCACGAATAGAGATTCAATGGGTTGGCCAGTGTTCGCCACATGAGGGTGCTGCTCAGCACACCCGGACAAAATTCAGACCAGTGGAGAATGCTGGTGGTACATTTAATTAACTGACGATAACAGCGCCATTTCTAGAGCACAAAACAGCCCTTGCGTGCGCTGCATGAAAAAATTACCGGTGATTTTTGCGATAGAAAAGGTGGAGTGAACCCCAATCAAGACATTGTGTAAACACAGCAAATTTTGAGATTTGCAGTCGCAGTAAAAAATGCTGGGTCTGTCCATCTTCACCGTTTTATTGTAAATTTATGCAGTGTCGGTCAATGTTGGTGCTTTCTGTGTTTTTAATATTGAGTCCACTTCGGCTATATTTGGTGTTCTCTTCCAACTTTTTTGGTTAACCCTGTAGACACTGTACCACCCCAGGCCAAATGGCTCCTGCCTATTATTCCCTGTACTGCCCAAAACTGCCAAAACACTCCTTGCTTTTATTGATTTTTCAGCGAATAAGCTAGTACAATGTATGTGTAATGAAGTTGCTGATGATTGAATTTACTGCGGTTGTACTCGGATGTTCCACCAGCTGAGGTATGAGGCAGAGTGGTACATGTGCTCCGTCAGCCTTTCCCCAAGAACTCAACTTTCTCTTGGTTTTGCGTAAAAATCGCCAAACTACTGAACGTTCCTTGTCATTTTGCATGCTCTGTTGCACATCATGGACTTGTGAAACTGTGTTACATTGTAGTTGGATTGCTGGTCTTGCTTGTCAGTTACATACATGTACCAGTATAGCTACAGGCTTGTACAAACATTTTGAAACATTTAACAATATTTGGAAACATCTTTAGGGGATATATCATATCATAACTGTTTATGAATATATTTATAGCCCAAGGTATTCATACTCATACCCCATGAGTTTTAAAACAAGCTTCTGCTTCATAAAACGCTCTGCAACTTGTTTGGACAGCAAACACACTATCGTTTCCATTTGATTTACCTGTCGCTTTAGTTAATAAAAACATACTAGAGCAGTGCCCAATGGTTTATGAAATTTTAACTTACAACTATTTGAAGACACAGCTTGAGGAATGCATACTATACATACACATACAGGAGTTTTTGTATGAAATGGGTTCAACGTCCACAAAGTGGTGTTGCACTTCTTTTGGGGTAAACTATTCCATGAAATCGTGCTGTAGAATTAGGGGTCGTCCAAAGTTGTCACAATTTTCACGGTTCTACAAAGCGCAGGAAGGGGGAGGGGGAGGGGGGTGGGGTGGGGGGGGGGGGGGGAGGGGGAGGCTGCGTAAGGCTGCGTAGGGCTTTACATGTACTTTAAAATATTGACATTTCATGGTACCGTAGTGACAAAACAATTGATATTTTTTTGGGGGTGGGAGGGGGGGGGGTGGGGGGGGGGGTGCGCGGTCTTGAAAAATACTACTCTCTATCTGTAGAACTGTGAAAATGTTGACAACTTTGAACGACCCCTTACTAAAAAAAAAAAGGCCGGAAGTGGGGGGGTGGGGGGGGGGGGGGGCACTACTGCTCAGCCATGGTAGTTTTACATAGCTATATTTAGTCCAGTACGGACAGTACAGTTTTGACACCTTGTAAAAGTTTCACAGCTCTGTAGTAAACAGAGGGCATAGACAGTACATGCAGCAGAGTTTTGCTAACTTTGAACATGGCCACGGAAGACAAATTGTAATGGGAATGTACAGCAAGATAGGTTCCGGTAACTTTTGAAGTCACACAGTCACACACTGTGATATTGCAATAGGCTCTGTCATTTGTTACAAATATTTCATTATTTTTTAAAGGTACATTTTGATTATCGTCTTAAAAATTGTTGTTCTAGCTTAGTTATATTTAAAGGTAGATTACATGATTGGTATCTCGGGGAATCAGAAATGTTCACAGATTTACACATAACTTACACAATATAAACACGATGACAGTAGAAAACCTCCCCTGAGATGGTTTTGTCTGAAGTGCTATATAGTCTTTGAGAAATGAGCAAAACAATTAAAATTATGTAAATTAATTTTGCCCCAAAACCACCTCACCCTAGACCACTTCGCCCTGAACCACTTCACCCAAAGGCCATTTCGCCCCAAAACCACCTCGCCCAAATGCCACTTTGCCCCAAATAAACTTCATGCACAGGCCGTGGTTCAGGACGAAGTGGTTTTAGGGCGAAGTGACTGTAAACAATTTTGTTTTACTGTTTTCTCAAAAGTTAGACAGAGTACGGAGCTGATTTTTGCTCAGGTTGGTTTTAATCATGCATACCTTCAATCACACAGGGGGATCCGGAAGAAACTATTTGTAATGGTTTACCAATCATGTATACTACCTCCAAGTCTTCATTATAAATACAGCTTACCTGCTAAGATGACGGGTCATGAAAATTTAGGGCAATGAATTAGTCATGACTCAACCTAAAGACATCTCCAAAGCCTTGGATCAGAAACCGTCAGTCAACAAAAGCAAACGTTTCGAAAGTTTCTCATCATAATCACGAGCTTAAGTAATATCGAATATTAAATGGCTTGATTGATACGCGGTTGGACAATTTCCTGATAGGTAGAAGTGAATTTTCTACTGTGACAGGGCTTATTACACTATGAAGCGTTGCACCATCAGGTCTGACTGCACCTTAGGCCTTTTCACACTACAACCTCTCAACCCGGGTTGAACTCTACTTGGAGCAAACCCCCCTGGGACCGCCCCGGGTTGAAATGCGAATTTTCACCCCGCATTCAACCTCGCATAGTTTCACACTTGTTTCGGCCAAACCGGATTTATTGCGCCCCGGGGCGAGTTCAAACCCAAGTTGGACGGGAAGGATTCACACTTGTGCAATGCCAACCCGGGGCGAGTGACAATCGAGCATGTCCACTGCCGGAAATATATCAAATATTCCGACTTCATTATCGCTTTTCTGCCCTGTTTTTCTTTTTTGCTGCTTGTGTCATTTTTTTTTTAAGAGAGAAAAGTGCAAAAGTGAATGACGGACGATGTAAAAATAGCCTCTCAAAACGGACGCCATGATCTGCACACATACAACATGCATGTTCATGTACATATGTATGTACGACACCACTACCCGGGGCCATATAGATAGTATTCGAACACGTGCGAATACGCCATTTTGTAAGTCAAATAATTGTGGAAGTGATGTGCGTGCGCGTTGCGTGTGTCTCTAGTGGGCGTAGCGCGGTTTAGTTCACCAATGGGAGCCTTCGTACAGAGCGTTACGCGTGCTATGGACACACGCGGCGCGCGCGCATTGCTTCCGCAGTGGCGCGGCGTTGTTTGACACACAACATGACGTCATGAGAAAGCTATCAATTGAGGTTTTTGAGGCACGTGCGGTACTGTTTTGAATGATATGCTAATGCAGTAAATGTACTGTCTGCGTAGCTTTGTTGTGATTGGCAGTAGATGGTCACGCGGGTTCGGAACTATGCATTCCAGGGGTGATATTTTCCGGATTTTTTTTCGGATTTCCGGAATGTTACCGACATGTCCGGATTTGAGAGTTTTCTGTTTTTCATTGTGAAATCTCCGATTTTTAGCGGATTTCCGCTTTTGTGTTGTGTGCTTTGCGATCCACATTTTATTTTCCCCTTTTTGATATCCACATTTGTACAAGGTAAATATTTAAAACAAAACTGGTTCTTGTGATACCTGGTTAAAATGTTTTTGACATTGCAATTTGCACGATGGTGGTGTTTAAAACGATCTCTATGTCTCTCCCGCGCCCCCTCCCCCAAGGAAGCCACGCCCCTTCCGATTTTTTCTTCCGGAATGTTTGTTTTCCTCCAATCTCACCCCTGGCATTCACGAAGCTTGACGGAAGGCCAACAATTTTCCCGGATAGAGCAATTCAAGAGAAACTTTGCGTTAACCGCAATTTACCGGTAAATAGGTTTTTCAGTAAAATTCCAGATGTTCAGTAGTACGCCCATACAAAGTTTGTAATTCCATACCTCTGTTTTTTAATGTTTTAACACTTGACCAGTTCAGCACAATCCTTTCTTGCATGCATGGGCAGTGGGCAGTGTACGATAATTTACAATGTTTACTACATCATTTTCGATACGGCATTTTCAATTTCACACTGGTCAGTGTAGCAAAAACCTTCCAACCTTAGATATCCAGCAGTGCCACGCCAAAGTTTCACAAAATGCACCTTGTGTTCTATGTCTTTCCCACACAGCTTTAAAAACTTACAAAGCATGTTTGCAAACATGTTGTCTATGAATGTCATGGCCCCTCTCCCTTGTACTTATAGGCCTCAAAATGACCAGTGCAGACGATTGACCCTAGCTGTTCATATTGCAATGGGATTGCCGTGCCAACCTATCTTTCTCAGCCAGGGTGGATTCTCTCCTCCCACTGTCCACGCCATCACAACAGTTATTGCACATTGAGTCAAACTAATAAACTAATTAGTTCTTTCCTCAAATAGCTATACACCATTAATTGAATTTAAAGTGTTTGCATTTAACATTTCTGCAAAGCAAGGAACATTGGGGATTTACAAGCTCTGAAGTTGTCAAGGATGATAAATGACATAGACCTTGACAGAAATCAAATTAAAACTCCTTTGAAAGTTTTTTCTCCAACCTCCCAGAATGATGAGCTAACAGGATGTTCCCGATAGATATTCCCAAAAGGGAACCTGTGTATTAAATCGGATATTTTTTTGGAAACGAACTGAGTCAGGTTTATGTCTAAGTAACTGACGGAGGAAATTGCCAAGACTGATTCAAGAAAGATCGGAAATGGGTAGGAGTCTGAGAACTGATGAAGCCAGGGCTTAATCCAAGATGAAGGATAGCATTAATATGTTTTACATAGAATACAAAATTATATTCTTTAAGTTTATATTAAAGCCCTAATACATCATTTGCAGTGACTTTAAATTTTATTTCACGAGTTGACAATAAAAACCTGACTAAAAGTATTGATAGCAATGGTAACAAACACCACATGATTTTTTTTTTAAATTGTCTGCAGACATTTTTTTAGCATTTATTCAACACAAAAACCATGTATGGATTTATATGGTTTTCTGAAGTATTAGGCCTACGTACTGCATCCATGTGGCTGAAATTTATGCAAGTCAGTTTATCAACAGTATTCTTTAGCAGGGCTGTAGTCGAGTCCCCACTGTCCGAGTCCAAGTCCTTGGTGACCGATTCCGAGTCGTTTGAATCCAAGTCCAGCATACATCCTAGTCCTCAGCAGGCCGAGTCCAAGTTTCAATCTTAAGTTGCAGTGTTATTACTGTCAAGTGTCAATTATCGTGCCTGTGATCTCAGGTAATGCATAAGTTTGCTTTTAAGGCTATAGGCGGAGAAAAATATTTCTTTGGGGGGTGAAATACATTTCCAGTGATGATCATTCTAAACGATTTTATTTATGTCTAAAATATTTTGGGCCCCAAAATAAATTTGTAATAGGCACCTGAAATTATTTCCAGCGCTTGTAATTATGTAATTTTTGTAAAATGTTGTACTGGACTCGGAGGACTCGGCCCAAATATGCGAGTACCTACCGTACGAGTCTGAGTCTCAGTCCCGATTGGCCGAGTCTGAGTCCGAGTCCTTAAAAAAATGGGACTCGAGTCTGAGTCCTACAACATTGTTCTTTAGTTATGTGATGCTGTTGTTCCTGTTTTTAAAAGTTTTCCAATCGTGTAATTTGTCTTTAAAGGGACACACCGGCATACTGTTTACATAATGTAGCGATCTAGCATCCTTGACAATCATTTTTTTATGGTCGTTGTAAAAAAAATTAACAAAAGAGACAAATTTTGGGCTATACGCTTTACCAGCCGTCGTGATGTATTATGTATCATGTGTTTGTAAATAAAGGTGGAATTCGATAAGGGTCGACACGTTTTTAACCTTGTTTCCTTGTTTTCCCTGACTCATCACATCATGCATGATCCCTCAGGTCAGCGCTGATTCGAGGAAGCAACTCGAACGCAACTTTTTGGTGTCTTAAGCGCCCCTAATAGGCTTATGTGCTGTTTTTTCTTCGGATAATATTTATTGCCACGAAGCGAAGATGCGAAAATCTGAGAGATTCTCTCGTCCATATCAACACCCAGAAACCCTTCTTATGAAATCTGTAGGACATTATTTTCCAACAAGAAGAGAAACCAACCGCGAATGACGAAAGCAACTAACACTTCGCGCTGGTTTCTACGGCTAGAAATAAAACTCCAAGACCACGTGATTTATCCGAACCAGAATCTGGTTCCGATAAATTACGTGACCTTGATTTTTTTTTAAATGCTAAAAAACGGCCAAATTTGGTGGTTGCTTCTCAGGTTCTTCTAGCTCTTCAGTCTATTTCAGAAAGGCTTTCAGAATCATGTATGGGTCTATTTTGAGCCCAAAATAGCCCAACAAAGCCGGTATGTCCCTTTAATGTACCATACAAAATCCCCGCTCAGTCATTCTCACTGCAACACTTGGGTGGGTGGTGCTCTTTCCTGTTTCAGAGGAAGCACATATTTCCCATATTATTTCCATCATTCCGTTATGATATAACTGTCATGAAAGATTTTTCCTTTCCTTATTGAGAAAAGTGCATTCTAAGCTTTGTGACCTTTTGCAAGATTAACTTTTTTATAATTTATAATTTCGGTTTTAGATTACTGTACTTTTTGTTGTCTTCTCATGTGGTCATACGAGTTTTCTGCACTTTTACAACCAATTGGTTGACTTTACACGTATCTCATTAGCCAAGTGTATCATTATACAGTTACTAAATAATTAACGTGGCTAGAGTACGATACATATCTTAAGACATTGTTGCAAACTCTCCTAAAAAAATGAAACACAGCTTTCTTTAAGTATCAATTCTTTGTCAGAACAGGAGTTTGTTGAATACAATGAACTTGTGGATAACAAGGTATACATGATCGACTTTTGGAATTGTCCAGTCAGTTTAAAGGCAGAAAACATGATTGGTAAACCATTACACATGGTTTTATCTCCCTGTGTGATTGAAGGTATGAATGATTAAAACCAACCTGAGCAAAAATCAGCTCTGTACTTTATCTAACTTTTGAGAAAACAGTCAAAGAAGGCTTTACGGTCACTTCGCCCCAAAACCATTTCACCCTAAACCACTTCGCCCCGAACCACGGCCTGTGCACGAAGTGTTTTGGGGCGAAGTGGCATTCGGATGAAGTGGTGTAAGGGTGAAGTGGTTTTGAGACGTTGGTGGCTTTGGGGGCAAAGTGGTTCAGGGCTAGTGGTGCAGGGCGAAATGGTTTTGGGGCGAAGTGAATTTTCGAAAATTAATTGTTTTACTCATTTCTCAAAAACTATACCACTTTAATAGACAAAACCATTTCAGGGGAAGTTTACTACCGTCATCATGTTTATATTGTGTTAGCTATGTGTAAATCTGTGAACATTTCTGATTTTCGAGATTACCAATGATGTGTTCTAACTTTAAAGACTGCTTCATTTCTGCTTCATTGATTTCGTCCACAAAGTGATTCCTACAGCAATGAAATGTATAGCATTTCCTGTTTCTGGAAAGATCTTGTACATGTAGTTAATGGCTCTCAGAAACCCCATTTTGTTGGGTTTTCAAATGATTGAACCTGCGTTGGATGGGAGGACCACTGCACCTGTGCACCTCCCATACAAGGAGCTCAGGAAGGCACTTCAGGCAGAGTGGCGCAGCCTGCCTCAGCGGCTCTTACTGAGACTGATGCAGTCGGCCTTGTCACAAGAGTAAGGTCAAGTACATTACTGACCCATAAAATATGCTCTTCTCTCTGCCTTCTTGATCTTTATACCCTTGTTTCATTTTTTTGCAAGTTTACCCTAACACTCCTCAATCCTCCAAAATCAATACGAATTTACATACACCCTAGGGAGTTGGGGCTAATTAACATGTTTATTTATTTATTTATTCACCACATACAACAGCAGAAGAACCGCCAATTACAGGAATGGGATCAAATAACATAGATATTCGAATAACTATCAACTTCTAAGTTGAATTAGAAACGGCCAGAGACACCGGGGAATCCCTCCAAAGAATGCTCTGGGATCTTTAAAGTGCGTTACATGTAACACAATGGACCAACGGCTTTACATCCCTTCCGAAGGACGGAACAAGTGTGATTAAGTGCCTTGCTCAAGAGCACAAGTGTTACGGCCCGGAATCGAACCCACATTCTAGTACTGGCACAGGAACTTGAGCTCGACGCGCTAGACCGCTCGGCCATAACACCCCACTACAATGTGTTATTCGCGACTTTGAGTTTTGGATAGATAGGTAGTCTCCCCCCCCCCCCCCCCCCC
Organism: Henricia sp. BOLD:AAB3569; assembly: GCA_037783545.1. NCBI lineage: Eukaryota > Metazoa > Echinodermata > Asteroidea > Spinulosida > Echinasteridae > Henricia > Henricia sp. BOLD:AAB3569. The sequence continues at coordinate 217,566 of JBBELK010000540.1, forward strand.
CCCCCCCCCCCCCCCCCCCCCCACCCCCCCCACCCCCCTTCAAGGCAAGAGCTGGTTGCTTCAAAATTGGCAATCCAAAACAGACAAAAATGAGACAGTGCAGAGAAATGAGAAAGTCTGCTAATGAACAAATTTATCGACACTTGGAGCCATTTAGACAAAACAGCTAAGTCACGTCTGTGTAGTAAACGAGCATCCGCTCTGTGAATCTTCCTTCTATAATTATTCCTGGCAGCATGCAGTCCCAAACACTTGCCCCTGTGTAGAACAAACACTTCAAACTACATATTAAAGGTGTACAAGTACAGTTGAACTATGGTTGAACACCGTTAATGCAACAATGGCTTTGAGACTTTGGAAATTTCCCTGTTATAACTGGAACATTGTGTTTATCAGTATTCAAAAGAGAAACGGACTTGGGACTCAGAATTATCCTTGCTATACGAAGTGTCTTAATACATGTATCAGTGTTTAGAGGTGCGTTGGTCTGGTGGATAACACGTCGGACCTTCGAGCAAGAAGTCCATGGTTTGAGGCCTTTATAAAATGGATTACAAGCCAAAATTACATGTAAACTTGTGCTCTTCGCAAGAGTAGGAGAATACCTTTCAATACACATCACTTACAATTTTGGAAGGCAACCCATTTTTGCAAAATAAAGCAAATAAATCCTGTGCTCATCAAAAATGTTTTGCTTAGCAGCGCCATGAAATTGGTCCCTGGTCATTGCACTGCATTAATATCCTTGAAGTTCAAGTAGACAAGACACTTATTTTTACTACACATGGGGTTGCATTGTTTATCAGGGGGCCTGTTAGACTAATAGGCATTGAAAGTGTTATTTGTAAATTTCAAAATATGCTACTCCTAGTTTTTGTTTTACATCTTGTTTAATTTTTTTGAAGTCTGTTTTTGTCCAAGGTGTTGTTTGGTTCCTTCTTTAGAACTGCACTCTTTCCCACTCCAGCACGACCGTAAGTGACCCTTAAGTTGACCACCCAAATACCATGGCTGTTGACCCTAACATGACACTGTCTTGAGATGGTGTCAACCACCCATTTACACTACCTGCACTAAGCGTGGACAAAATCATCTGTCAAAGGCTGACTGGTTTACTTATACAAAGTCCTGGCATGAAAAATGTCTAGTTTACTCCAAACTGGCAAGCCTGAAGATTTGGGTACTTTAACTTCTTGGTTTGGGTCATTAACCTGGCTTGACTTCTTGACATGTTTTTTCAATAATGCTGTTCAGGATATACCAACTGTCTTCTCTCAGAGATGCCAACATTGCAAATCGAGAAAGAGTAAGTTACCACAGTGCATCTGCCTTAGACAATACATTTCCCAAATTACGCCTAAACCCTTCTATTTATCCCACAGTTGGAGCTTTGTATAAATTTACAATTATATCACAATACCGTCGTAATTGGATGAAAATTGTATAAATAAATTATGCCTAAATTGTAAATGTTGGAATCTCTGTTCACTTCTTTTATACAAAAACATTTGAAATTCTGCCAGAGATTGGGCGCTCTGGAGCTACAAAAAGTGTCCCTAAGAGTTATACAAGATATGAAAAGATGGTCTTAAAGGGAAATGGATCTGTACAAGTATTTCTTCAAACTATTCATATTCCCATAACTGGTTGGAATCAACATGAATTTTGTCACTTTTACCCACAGTATGTACATGTAACAGCATCGTTTAAAGATATATCCCTAACTGGATGACTTTGGTGCATGAGATTCCTCAGAACAATTTTACATTGGTAGAATTATCTGGTAAATTTTGTTTTTTCTTAGCTTGTACGTAGATGGTATATTGCCGGTTTCAGATTGTACATCAAACTTTCTGGTCGATCTCTCATCCTCCTTGATGTGTTTACTTATCTGAACTTTTAGGGAACGTAAGCAAGTAATATTTTATCCAGACCAGTTGATCTTTTGTGGCAATGTACTTGAAGTCAATTCGGCCATGAAAGGATCTTGGCAAACTGTGTACAGCTTGAGATTGCCTTGCAATTGAGCTGATCCTCGCCCTTTGACAGATGATGCTTTATAGCCCCTATACTTTAGTTTGTGCTGTTCACACTACCCAGCTCTGACCCAGGTAAGTTTTTATCTGGGTACCTTCAAATTAGCCATTGGTGTAAATGTAACCCAGAATTAAATTTCACCATTTCAACATTTCATGGACACGAGATACTAGAAAATGATTCTGCACCAAGATTGTTGGCGTCCTTTTTGCGTAACGTCAGTTACCGACACGTTTTTACGCACTGCTACAAAAGAAATATAGCTACGGTGAAAAACTTGACACTCATTCCTTCAATATACATGGCTCCTAAAATGATACTGAGGAGATACCCCAATCATTCTTAATTACTTAGGTATAACAGAATTAAGAAGGCAAAAAGTGTGCAATTGTAATGTCAGTTACCATGAAAATGCCTTTATGATAAACAGGCAAGTTAACTCGGCACATGTCTGACCCAAGTTCAAATCAAAACTAGTAAATAAAATGTAACAAAAAACAGGATACTGTACAGTGGATTCTTTAATTTACTCCTAATGTCAATTTCTGGTAGCTTGAAAAATGACATTTGTGGTAATCTGACAGATTTCCATGTTTGCAAACCATCAATTGCACTGACTGCCAGCCGGAAAGTTATGCACATTGTTTAAATTTATGGCTAGTGTTGGTAGCAGCATTTCAGTAACCGCAAGAGGTGCACTGTTGATTTTACCTTAACCAAAGCATGAGAAAATCGTAACTCTACTCTCTTGTTTTGTATTGTTAGGAACTCTTGGTTTTTTCAGTGATAAATTAAATCTGCCATTGGTTTGTGCAAAGGTTGATCATTATAAGGTAAGGCTATAAATCCCTTTTGACTTACCTAAGATATATGTTTGTAGCACTCCTTGAAAATTAAATGACGCATGTTCAAAAAACTGCTAAACTGATTCTTTTGTGATTGATATACGAGGAATTGTCATCTGCTAGAAAAACAACTTCGGACAGGGGCGTAGTTTGATTTTGTTTTTTCTACTTACCTGTAGGGTATACATCATTAAAAAATACATAATTTGAAGTTACCCACAATTTTATTTCACGGGTTGACAAGAAAAATCTGATTAAAAGTGTTGATAGCAATGGTAACAAACGCCACACGAATGTTTTTCCCGTGTAAAATGGTTCCTTTGCGGGAGAAATTGCCAACTGAAGGTGCTTTAGTTATGTCATGCTGCTGTTCCTGTTTTTAAAAGTTTTCCAATCTGACATGTAATCTGTCTTTAGCAAAGACAGGAAAAAATTCTGATCCACATCAGATTTCTTTTTTAAATCACTGAGTCGTCATTTGGATTTCTGGAAGTCCCTATCAACTCGGAAACTTTCAGCGATAAATTTTGCTCTATTAAGTTCTTGTAACCAAACAAGGACATATTAAGTTCTCTGGCTTTCCTCATTGAACAGGGGCCCACATAGTCTTGCTTTAAACACTAGCTGAAAAGGTGTGCCTGCATTCGCGATAATTCGCTGGCAGAGTGTGACGTCAATTACTGCGCGAACGCATTTACTCCTTTGACAACAGTTTGCATAGCAATGCATTTTTCCTTTCGTTTTTCACAGGAGTCACAGTGGTAACATTTTCTGTTGAGTTTTTTTGTTACAAACATCACCAAATAAGGCGGCAGGATCGCTTTAAGAGTAGGTATGAGCAAACCATTGCAAGTCATTATTGTCCTTATTTTTTAAATATTTTCTTTTAAAACAATAATAGTATAATACACTGTGCGCAAACACAATGGATGTAAAACGTGAGCGTGAACCAGTAACCATATAGTTACGGTCCAGCACCCGCAATGTTATGTCAGGACTCCGCCAGCAAATAGGCCTACAGGGTTTCCGTTTTAACAATCTGTATTAATCTGTAAAATCCCAAGGCCCTCTTATTAACGAGGTTTAACCGTATATAGCTTATTCTTATAGGCATGTAATGTGTCAACTATTGGCCTGCGTACTATTGCCAGGTTTACTGTAAACCTCTTCATGAGAAAAATGCCGAGTATTTTTTTGTGATGGGCCAATTCTATTTTTTGCTTTCCAACATAGGAGAATGGCAAACAAACTGCAATATGATACACTTAACCTTCATGCAAAAGCTATTGGTTGTTATGAGACCTCTTGATGATTTGCTGTAAATCACACGGTTTGTTTAGTTCGGTCAGTTTGTAACAAGTGCCGCTGGCTTGGGCCCACAGCCAGGATATGGGCAGTTCCCTTCTTCAGAGAACCAATTGCTCCTTTGGTATAGTATCTAGAGTGTTTGAAGCGTTAACGCCGTGATGAATAATGACACTTAATTCTTCATAGTCACTGTCATCCGGTCCCGCAAAGTTTGCACAAGATGTAAACATTTACAATTGTACATTCTCTCTCTTCCGCTCGTTTTGGGTCTGTTTTATGAGCTCGAGGATGGAAGGATGTCTTGCGAGCTTTGCTGGTGGTGTGTCTTGTTCCTCTGGGTGTGACCCCTGAAGAAACTTTAAGCCACATAACAGCTGATGTCACTGCCCTTTCCCCTTTTTAGTGGGGAGACTTATCTAACCCCGTCATACCCTTTTGGCAATATCTAGGCCGCAATCGCACAATTACAAATCTCAAATTTTGGCACCAAAAAGGCACTGCCAATAGACTGCTAGAGTGTGACGTCAGTTACCAGGGAAACTTGGTCTAAACATTCGCTGGTTATCTGCACAGATCATTGCTGAAGCGCAAAGTAACAGTTCACTGTAGTGTAGACCCAGTAACCTTGGCAATACACAAAGGTGATGTTTACATTTTACAACCTGTTTACACTTGATCCTGAGCTCGGGGTCGAACACCAAGCTTGGGCTCAGCTCCTGATCACAAACGTAGACCGTGTTTACACTGGTCCCGAGCTCGGGATCAAGATTGACCCCCTGATAAGAATGTGTTGAGGTTAACCGCAATGGTCTCGAGTGCCGCGTTTATATCTGTTGTTGATCCCGAGCGCGGAGCCAGAAGTTGCAGTCAAAGGTCAAGCTAACGCAGCAGAATTCCGAGATGTTCCGTCCAGTTTAGCCATTATTTCTGCGCTGGCCCAAATGTCCAAAAACTTCGCCAGTTTGTCGTTGCTCCACGAGCGCCCGCGAACTTCGTTTGCCATCTTTTCACACGAAGACAACTCGACTCGGCTACTTCGTCTTCGTCAACTTCTCTTCACGACGAAATAATGTCAACTTATGCTATGTCGGAAATCGTTGAATGACACTCCGAAATCCTTGATATAACAACTAAAAACTAAGCTGTATGATAATGACAAAGTGTCGCTAGATAGTTGCAGAAAGTAGAGAAGTTGCAGAAAGTAGAGGAAATACAGAAACACTTTTTTCTCAACGTGTGAAGTTTGTATCGGACACGCAAAAGAGATTGCTGAATGCAGGATACCAATTACGTTTGTAGTACGTTGTGTTTTCGTAACGGACACCAGCGATCGAGATTCTCAGCTTTGCATCACATGAGTCGCGTCGGGGTATCATGCATTTTGTCCAGGCATATATGCCTGCACACAATGCATGGAACCAGTGGTACCCAGCTGTGTGCGTGTATACATGCACTACGTGTACACGTGTACATAATACGAGCGCTGGCTCCCCTGGAATTTTCGCGCGCTTTAGCCCGCAACAGGATGTCGGGAAGATTTATTGCCCAGCTAACCGCAAACTGATCCCGAGCTCGGGATCGAACCCTCCGCCATCGCGAGACCAAAATCTCGGGGTCTGATCCGGGGCCAGTTTGGTTCCGAGAGCGTTTACACCTATTTGTGATCCGGGGCTGATCCCGAGCTCGGTGTTCGATCCCGAGCTCGGGATCAAGTGTAAACACGGTCTGAGTGTCAACACTCTCAGCACCAAATTGGCCCCGGATCAGACCCCGAGATTTTGGTCTTGTGTTGGCGGAGGATTGAACCCCAAGCTCAGGATTAGTTTGCGGTTAGATAAGCAATTAATCATTACCGCATCCGCTCCACAGCCGTTGTGGGGAGAAAGCCCGCGAAATTCAAGTGGCCTTGCACTCTGTACATGTATGCACATTTATTGTTCTGTACATGCACACATAGAGCATGACCTTTGACTGCAACTTCTGGCGCTGTGCTCGAGATCAACTACAGATGTAAATGCCGCACTCCGAATCATTAGGGTTAACACTAACGCATTCTTATCACGGGGTTATACTTGATCCCGAATTAATAGGGACCAGTGTAAACACGGTGTTAGTACTCAATTGCACATTCACATCAGGGCTACTTTTGGTGTTAACAAAGGGCACTTACATTAGAAAATCCAAAAGTCAATGGGAAGACTGCGAACGGGCAGCAAGGCCAAGACCAGGGGGAAATTGCCTTCTCAAAAATGTAAACCCTGCCATTAACATAATATTATCCCGTTATCAGTTCGTGTTTATTACCAAATGTGGGATGAGAGAAAAATTACATAGTCATCAGGACGAAGGATTTGCATTTGTTTATTTCAAAACCAATTTTCTCAAACTTGTTCTCGTCATAACTAGTTAACCCACTTTGTCATTTTTACTTCAGTCAGCAGTCATGTATAGAAATTTATAGCTGTATTGGAATGGTTTTGTGTTTTAAAGCAATCCAGTTGGCAGTAAGGATATGCATGATAGCTTGTTTGTTTGGTACAAAGCACAGGAGACAGTAGCCCTTAAGCAATAATTCTGGACATATACATACTTTAAGTTCCTTCAACATTATGATCAAATGCAATACAGCAAACTTGTTTATAGACGGGTTTTGACTGTATGTCACTCTTTTTCTTTCCACAGTGACGGTTCGATCAAGGAATGGGACCTGTACAGCATGACTTGTGTGAGGGCGCTTCATGGTCATCAAGGGACTGTTCGGGATGTTAAGGTGGGTTAACCGTTTGGCATGCTGCATGACATAATGAACCTAATACCATTGGTAAGAAGGCATTTTAACCTTTCGACAGATACATTGGGTTGTATGTATATGCCAGAAAGTTCAAGCAAACAGCAAAAGCATTTTTAAGAAGTAAAATCATTTAGAACTTGTAAGCAAATGATATTATATGATTAAAAAGTTTCTCTTACTGTTTAGTATCTACTTGTAGAAATGGTAGTAAATGCTCAATACTTGTGGTTGCCTGCACAATGGGGCTTCCATTGTCTGTATACCTACGAACGAACACACACTCAGAGCTACATGTATGGAAACCCTGGAAGAACGTCGTAAAAAGCTGAAAAAACATGGGTTGAGTATCAGCGCGCGATTTGCATGCACCTAGCTCCTTATACAAGATACGATTAGTCATTCGTTCCACATTTCCTAATTTCACAAATCAATCGGTATACATGTAGATGTATTTAGATTCAGGACAATCCCTCCTAAAGGCATACCTTCCAAACTACAATCCCGAATCCTGTCATTCTGTACACTAGTGGGTTATCCCTTTTCAAGTCTGCCCAGACCCAGCCTTGAAAATTAACTATAATGTGTATTAAATACTTGAAATTATTACATGTAGCACTTACATCCTTTTTATTCATACAAATCAAAGCAAATGCTACTGGTTTAGCAAATACTAGAACAATAAAAAGTAAATACTTTAAAGGCCTGTCTACACAAACCAACATTTGTTGGCCAACAAGGTCCAACACGTGTCTGACGATGTCGACCGACCAAAAGTTGGATGGTGTGGACGTCACTCCAGACAACGCCCAACATCATCCACCTAGAACATGTGTGAACATGTTACTATCTCCCGACTTTGTTGGAGCTTGTTGGAGAAACGGGCCAATAGCACATTAGAACGCCTGTCACGTGAAGGCAGCAACCAACTGCGGTCAATACATGCTGGAACATGTTGAATTGACATGAGTATCCGTACGTATAGAGTGGACCACCAGAGATGCATGGCAGAGCTCCACAGCTCCGCATCGGGTTACTGACACTTGCATTCCCTCCTCTGGAGACAATCTCCCCTGACTCACACATCCTTATCTTAGTAGCCACAAAATGGCTGGAATACATCTTGCTTTGTCAACACTAATTAAGATAGAAGACACAGATTGGGTGGAGGATCCTGGATTAAGACTCCCCGGATTTGTCATACCATCCTGTATCAGATGCTGTGGAAAGGTTCTTCTTAACGAAGCAAGAAAAGACCAAGTGCAAGCGATTCTGAGTATCTTTAGTTTTCAAGATTCATTGAAATTGATGGCCTCTTTAGTGCTGGACAAGTTTCTGATTGGACTGGACTTGTTTGCACTGGACACTTGGACTTGAATAGATCCTTTGCACCAGCGGCCATTTAAGGGGCAGGTTTTCTTATTTAAATGATGTGACAATAGATCCACAAAGTGCCTCTTCATGAATGGTGACATTGTGATTGCCCCCTAAGATGGCCACCATGCATGAGATTTTTTGGGAACTTGGTTTGTTGGTGGCAGTGGCATTATTTGCCGATCTGTGATTAAAGGTACATTATACATGAGACTGGAGTCTTTTGCATGTTTTCCATGAATAGCGTCTGGTGTACTGAGGTACATGTACTTCTTTTCACATGCACACTCGGTATCCACTTGACCAGACCAAATTTTTGTTGCTGTGTGGTACATGCAGCAGGTGTGAAGTACAGAATCAATACCGTGTTCACTGTAGAAGGGACTGGCATAAAGCAAGGAGCATTGTATGTGACTTTCTGAGCTGAAAGTGAAGTGGCGCCAGCCATTAAATGTATACAAATGTTACATGCAAAAGGCAAATTTTGGGTGATAAAAACCATTCTTAAAACTGATGCAAGCTATATGAAAATGGGTTCGAAAAGTGGAACTGGTTTGCATCACACAAGTATTCCTTCAAAACGCCTATGATTGTCTGACAAAGGTATGGTTTGGAGTTTCTGGAACCAAATGTTCATCTCCAAAACTCATAGCTAGTTTCACGTCACTCAACCCGATGGACAATGTCAGAATTTACATAGGGCCTTACTATTGCTGTCTCATTACTCAATAACTTTGGTGCAAGCAAGGCCAACACTGGGAGAAAAGTTGGGTTCTTAGGGAAAATCTAATAAGGAGGTTTACCACTTTGCCTCATAGCTCAGCTGGTGGAGCATCTGCCTAGTTTGCCACAGGTCTCGGGTTTGAATCTGAAAACAAAAAACATGTACACTAATCATTTATTTGCAAAAGTAACACATTGAAATAAAGTTGTTGAGAGGGATTTCAGGTTGAGTTTCATGCAAACTTGATTGTTCATTAAATGTTGGAATAGTGCTTTATGTGACTGCAGTCTAGAGAAACTACAATGTACTAGCTCTGTGGTTGAGTAGATCTTGACCCACAAATCAAGCCCAGAATTGAGGCATAGGATTGCACCCTTTGCCAAATACAGCATCTGATTCTGTGAATCTAATAGAACGCAACATGTGTTGAATGAGTCTTGTCATCGGGAGGAAAAGTGGCGTTGAACTCTCACTTGTACTATTCCAACTTGGAATGAAATAAACTCCCCTCAAAAAGTTTGCCGATTATGATCTTTGAATGCTGTCAGCAGCCGATAACATACTTAATTACATTTGGTTCCAATCATCAAAGTGCTGACAAGGCTTCTGGCCTTTGCCAACCGTCAAAATGTCATATTGGCGGAAATATGCAATTTCACACTCACTTTTTTTTCTGTTTTGTCATCTTAATCTTTTCCAGGCAAATTTATTTGAGTTTTGTTGGCTGTCATGCAGTAGCAGTGGTGATCCATAATATGTGGGTGGTATCTCTACATAATAAATTCGTTTTATAATCAAATTTACACTTTGTGGTGGTTGGTTGGCCACGACAAGAAAAAGAAGTTTGTACTAAAACTATTGGGGAATCGGGTTGGTGTAGTGGTACTTTCCTTGCCTTCCAACTTTGTGGCCCTGGTTCGAATCCCGTCTGGCTTTGTATGTGGATTGGGTTCTCAGTCCCTGCTTGATTCTGTGGGTTTCCCCTATAGGGCGGTTTCACAGCTGTCACGGATCACTAAACTCTCCCGTGTTTGTCTTCCAGATCGAGGAGAGAACAATAGAGCCATCGTCTTCTCTTCACAGGTTTCTTCAGGCTTACGAGCTACAGTGCTTCGGGCACATTTGAGGAATCCTTGGTTTCAATACCAGAAAGAATAAATCATACAGTACTAACTAAGGACTTTACAAAACAAACGCACTGAGCAGTGCTTGAACAAAATGTTAAAGGTTGTTACATGTATGTATGTTTTCCCTTTGAACTTAATGTTTTTTTCTTAATGTTGCATGGGTGTGCAACTGAGTGTTTTAGCCATAATCTCCGAAGCATCTGACTTCAATGAGAAAATCATTTCCTTTTAATAATCATGCCTTGGTTTTGGTAAGAGATGAGAAATTGATCCGAATGTTTTTCTTTAAAATGACTCATCAAGCATCGGTAAGTGTAGATTTGATGGAAAAACCCAAAATTAGGAGTGAAAAAATTTAGATTTTCTGACGAAACACTTTTTTCAATTCGTTCAGCCTGTCCCATATGTTTTATACACAAGGTCCAAAGCCATGATCAACTACTCGGTTCTTTCCTTGGTTTTTCCCAAGTTGAAACCCCAAGTGCAAACAGCTGTACAATATAACCATAAATATTTCAGATTCGTCAAGGTAAAATTCCCAGAAAAATAAATCAAATCCAAATCAAACACAGTTAAATAAAAGTAGATCTTGGCAAGAGTACATCAGCTCCTACCTCCATGATCAGATAAATCTGGAATATTCATCACGAAGAATCAAGCAGCGGTACGCACTAAAGGCAGCTGCAGACTTGATCACAGACCTCCACTGGATCAACTCTGGTGTGTCTGGAGTAAACACTGGTTAATTTGAGGCCAATAAGCATCCCATTTATCACACCTCTTCTTAACCTTGTATGTCTAGCTTTACTCGCTGACGAGATTTACTTATGTTCTTTTTTTCCAAGTAAATCCAGCGCAAAGCTCAAAACATTACAGGATCACACTTCTAAGGAGTGTATTTTGATACCGGGCGACACATGGTAAAAGCAGCACAAAATGGCATGTTCAGCTGCTGGTGTTGGAATGTGGAAGAATTAATGGTCACTATTTTCTAAAGAAAAAATGAGCTGTGATCGAGAAAAGAGTAAACAAGCATTGGAATCCAGGGACTGGTTTTTCCAAGAATCGCATTTTGCAATTCGTTTTAGCCCTTTCGGTAAAGTATTGTTTATAAATGATTAGCAATCCTTGTGGTGTCTGTCAGGGCCCAGTGATGGACTTTACTTTGAGCAAGTTCAAGCAGCGACTATTAAAGTACGGATTCATTCAAGATTTTGTCACATGCATGTGTCTACTTCAATGCACAAACATTTATAGCAGTATCTAGACAGAGCAGTGGTTTCCAACTACATGTAAGTGCCACAACAACTCATGGCCGAATGGGTACCACTGACTCTGGGATATTGTGGGGTATACGCAGATTTTTTTTGCGGGTATGCATTCCGCTTGAATGATTTTGTACATGATTAGACAGTTGTATCTGCATGACAGACACACCTTGTCACAGGAATTGGTGAAAACAGTCATTTGAAAGAAAGAAAATCTAAAAACACAATATACCAATATCCCTAACTTATTGTGAATAGTGTATGTATGTGTCTGTTTTTAGATTTCTGTGCGTCTCATTAGGGGTTAATGAAGTGATGGTATGGCATAGGAATTGAATTTGGTCTAAGGGCTTTCACACTCTTATGACAGACTTGACCAAAACAGTATAGGCCTAATCTATATAGATACTTTTGAGTTTTTGATTTATTGTTTCATTGTTGCATAATTCCGTTACATATCATGAAGGGTTCTATGTGTGTCTGTACCTTATAGGTGTCTGGTGATCGCATCGTGAGCTGCAGCGATGATGGCAACGTCAGGATTTGGGACCTGCTGACTCCTCCACTCAGGCTGGGAGACAAGGGAGAAGATGATACTATAGAAACAAAAACCATAGACCAGCGGAAGGAGGCATGAATACTGTAGGTTCCCCACAGAACTCCATTAACATCCAGAACCGAAATCTGCCTTGGATGCTTGTAAACCACGCTTTCTAATTGGCAGTTTTGGAAACCTCATGTTTTGGGCACCTTAATTATTTTGGAACCGGTTTGGTACGGTACCATAGCAGACATTGTCACATGTCAAAGTGCTGGTTTTTTTACCATCATGCATATTATATGTCCGAACACAGAAGGTGCTAACTCTGGCGAACCAAACCAACCAAAACCACTTGCAGTGTTGTGCATTCAAAAACACAGCCAATGCTTATCTGTTTTAGTAGAACTCATGTGTGAAGTTGCTAAATGTCAGATTATAACCACCTAGACCAATCACAAAAAAAGTTCTTGTCAAATATGCTGGTAGAACCTCATATCTTGTTACAGTGAAAGGTTGCCATAGCATACAACATGCATGGCTCCATAACAAGTATTAGAGTCCTGATTGTGGGGACATCTATGAGGTGTGTGACACTAAACCAACCCGGACCTGCCTCTTTTCCCACACGTTTTTATCTAGTTAGAAAATTGACTCTGAAGTCGGCAAATGAAAGCCTGGGTGATGATCAGCAAGCTTAACTATTCCAGCTGGAGAATACTCACAATGAATGAAATGTACAGTTGAAGTCAGAAGTATAAATACATGTACACCACTACCATCATCACCCAAAATGGTAAACAGGACTACCCGAACCATTGCAAGGTGTACAAGCTATGTTTTAAGTACTGCATGCACGTAAAGAATTCCACAAAATCAAGAATTTAGTAAAGACTGTTACGAAAATGGTGTAAGCACAATAGTTTTAACACTTGGTTGCATACAGTTGTATTTATACTGCTGACTTCAACTGTACATGTAGTGAGTTACATTTCTTTGACCAATGCTTATTGTGAGTTACAGTGCTTCCATATGCAACTGCATGTACGAAAGTGAAATGATGTAGGCAAGTGTTTGAATATGTGCCATTTTATAAGTTTCTAAGAACAACACTTGCAAAGTGAACCAGTTATGCAATTAACACTGTGGGTGCTAAATACTTAGTGTAGAATTTGGAAATAATAATACACCATATATATCTGTATTCTGTTACATGTAGCAAAATTAGACAAACTGACATGTTTGAAACATTCAAAGCTGACAATTAACACATGTCCCACTCGCCGACTGCATTTTAAAAAAAATTCCAAACGACATACATGTAGTAGCCTACCTCCTTTTTCTGATTGGTGGATCACATGCATGTTAATCCCCGTTATTCAAACCCAACTGCAGATTTCAGAAATGTTTTGAAGTATTTCCTCAGTTACTAAAAAAGATAATGGTATAACCACAGCGAGAACTGAACTCTAGTCCTTCTGATTGTAGTCTTATGCTTTACCACTATAGACCACCAAGCAACTCGCCATCTTCGTTCCTTTATTCCCTAATTTAAACAACTCCTTGAGGGCGCTATAAAGTGAGTATAAATATTCATTTACAATGCACCACTCAGAAGGCACAGAATCCTCTGCCTATGCTATGTCATTTGAAATTAAAAATTTCTCCGCTTGCTAGATTCAAACCATAGAGCAGACCATATACCCACACCAAAGATTCCTACCAAAGAAAAGTAATAAATGCAATGTTTTAGCTGATTAAGAAATCATTTTTTCAAGGACCAAAGAATATTCTCACATTTTTTTTTTGGTTTTTTGTAAATTGCAAAATGTATATATGTGCTACATTCTTTATAAATTAAATCGTATAAAATTGAATTTAGTTGTTGAAACTTTTTTAATTAGTTGTTGAACCTCTTTGCATCTCTTTAAACCAAAGAATAGAATTAATTGATGATCAATTTTATTCACCGATTTAAAATCAGATTATTAATCAATTATTTTTTACAATTATTTGTTCAAAGTGTGCTTGCATGTTTTCCATTTTGTATGCCAAGTTAAAGTAAATTATATTAATTTTGTTTAAATTCCAAATCATACAATCTCCTCTAATGTACATGTGCATGTTAATAGTTGAAATTATAACGAGTTTGCTTTGAAATGCTTCCGTCCAGACGATTCCACTGAGAGTGCTTTACTATGCATCGTTTTTTAAGAGTTTTATATCTCTTGAAATTTGAAATGTTTTTTTACTTCATAAGTTTGAAATATAAAATTTACCACACCAGCAATAAAGTGGATACTGAACCAACGATTATGGTATGAATGCAAATTTATTGTACGGCACAACTATGTGACCTTTGACATCATTACTAAACAAATTTTATGCAAAACTCGATACATGCGCATAAAGATTACCGATTTTCAACACAGGATACAGCATACAATGAGCACGCCGTATACGTGTTGCAGCAGCCGTTGCGAACCAGAAAACGCCGGCCTTATTCCATGTTGGAGACCTAATTTGTCCGGGAAGCTCAGAGGGGATGCGGGGCTGTCCAAACTCACACTGCTGATTGCTCTATGCTCAGATGTTCCCCTTATGCCTTGTAGACATTGGGTCTGCTCGAGTCATCATACTACGACATGTACCGGGGGGGTAGTGCCTACACATTCAAATTGTCATCCTTTGTCGGTCTCGTCCAGCTCCATGATTACATTATTGATTATTATTATTATTATTATTATTATTATTTCTTTCTGGTATTCATACCAAGGATTCCTCAATAGTGCTCATTGCACTGTCACTCGTAAGCGTAAGGAAACCCGTGAAGAATTAGAAATATAAATGGCCAGAGACACCGGGGAATCCCCTTGCTCTTTACGAAAGAATGCTCTGGGATCTTTAGAGTGCGTTACCAATTACCTAACACACTGGACCAACGGCTTTACATCCCTTCCGAAGGATGGAGCAAGTGTGGTTGAGTGCCTTGCCCAAGGGCACAGGTACCGCAGCCGGATTCGAACCCGCAACCCCAAGTTTTCACCCATGATTGCGAGTCAATGGCCCTAACCACTCGGCCACGGTACCCCAGTTCCGCACCCATGCAACACCGACAGAAACATTGGGTTCGTGGAGAAAACCCGAGCGAGTATACCGCTGTGCCGTATACCTCAGCTGCATGGTACTTCTGGTATGGTAGAGAATCTGCTCGGAGAGTCGGAGGTCTTGGGTTTAAATTCTGATGAGGCTTATGTATGATGTTTCTGTCATGGTGTCATTCCATTTGGTTGTTTCATTTTAATGATGATTATGCACCATACCAAATATTACATGTTCGTTAGTATTGATGTCAGTACGTACGGCAAATGTACATTTTGCCCAAGTGGAGCCATAAAGTGTGCCTTCGACAATGATGCAGGTATGAGATATGGAAACATGGTCCAAGAATTTCTTCAAAATAACTCTGTTAGTTGAAATTGTCGGGCTTGGCGGACCAAAATTGCGCTCCCAGAACTCTTGGCTCGTCTCACTTTAGTTGCGACATGCCTTCAGTCTTGTCGATGTCCCACGCGCAACATAGCCATCATGTACAGGACAATGGTGTGGCCATAATGGTTGTGGTCATATAATGGTTTTGCGGACATACTAGTGCGGACATGATGGTGTGGCCATAATGGTTTCTTCGCGGACATAGTGCGAACATATTGGTGTACAAACGGACGCAACTGCGGACATAATGTTTTTTTCAGACGCGCTCAAATATACTGGCTGAGGAAGAATGCCTGGTCGGCTGTGGTTGTCCTGTCAGCTTTGGATAGTCTTATCGCTGTGGTCGTCGATCCTGTGTGCTCTGATCGTCTTGTGTGCTCTGACCAGCTTGTTGGCTCTGGTCGGCCTGTGGGGCTTTGGTAGCATGTGGCCTCGGCAAAGATGACAAGGCGCGACAGCCCTTGGTCAGTGGCGTATTGGCTCTATAGCCGGACTATGGGTTCTGGCCTGATCTGTGAACGGTCCGAAACCTGTGGGCTTTGACCAGTCTATGTAATTAAACCCGAGCTGTATGTTTTTTTTTTTAGGACCAATGTTTTCGAAACGAGCTATCCCGGAATATCGGCTCTTAGTTTTTGGCTTGACAGAAAGGCGATCACGGTATAGGTGTCACTTCCCGTAGGGTTGGTGTCACTTGGCGTCTGAGCACATACCTGGCTGATATCCAAGCAACATGTAACAGGCCAGAGTACGCCGAGTTCAACATTGAATTAAATTTATCCGTTTCTTTCTACCTCCGTCGCCGTCCTTGGCCATAATAGCATGTAGTTTCCTGTTTGCGGCACCCCTCCCCCAATCCCTCGTGGCTTTAGCCGGGCTGCGGTTCGCCCAAGCCCGCGGGACTTCAAGTGGAAGTCGGTATCCCGACCCGTAAAATGCAAACTGAAGCCCACCCGCGGATGCCACTCAACCTCAAAAGCCAACACATTACCGTCCATAACAATCGACGTGTTGCAACATTTACCTTTTGTGGTTTACAGTAATTTGCCGCGATCTGTAAATAACATCAGGAGTTTCCACTTCCGACGAATGCTGGGACAATGTTTGGCGAGCATTAGCAGGAACACCTTTGTGATGTCATTGATTCAACTAATAAATTTAGGCTTGTTTTTGCGACCATAAGCAGAAACATGTTTCTAACTTATGCTATGTTTACACCGAAGCACGACCAAGTTAGGGTCGACTAACTTACGAGTTGTAAAATTCTGTATTTCTTGGACTCTTGAGTGGTCATGAAACGTTTGTCAAGGGGGCGACCGAGAAAGTTTCCCGACCGTTTTGAACCGTTCCATACGGTCGGGGAACTTGTGCCGAGCGATGGCGTTTCCCCCGAGTTATTGCGAGCACGACCTTCTGACAAGTAACATAGGAGGAACTTAAGATCTTGCCGACCAACTCCTGAGGAAATGCCATTTTGACCAATTTTTGTTCGTACTTCACTCTCAAGTCCCTCGGGATTTCGGTGTAAACAGGGTATTAACTATACGGATTCAACCAATGGCGAGCTTGGTCACCGGGAACGAAAGCCGTCCATTGGTTGAACCCGTTATTTACGTTAGAAACATGTTTCTGGTTAACATCGCGAAAACATGGACCTGGTTGGGTGCGTGTGCTGTATAGTTTCCGTAGGCGTAGGCTGCCGGTATACAACACTTGGTGCAACCAATATTTACGGCCTTTGATGCATACCGATTGACCAAGGTTAGGAACCATTAAGATCCATAAGAAATTGAACGTGACAAAAAGGACGGCCATGGAAGCTTTTATCACGGATCCGGAAGCGTCCTGAGGCATTAGAAGAGACTATACTGGTGATGGCTTTATATTTCCTCAATGTTATCAAAAATGACTGGTAAACTGTTACAAAGGGCGTTATTTCCACTCGTGATTAAAACCTTGATAAAACTGCCGTGTAGAAATTTCAGCCACACACATGCAGCAATACTTCAGAAAACCTGAACATTCATTCATGGATTTTGTGTCGAGTTGAATGATAAAAAAGTCTTTTGGAAAATACCCCCCTCACCCCCCTTTTTTTTTGAAAACCACCTTCAGTTGTTAATTTCGCACACAAAATAAATTCATTTGGTGTTTGGTACCATTGTTATTAACTTTTTTAGTAAGATGAATTTAAAAACACGAGAAAATTGTAATGCCCCGACTGGGTTTCGAACCCATGTCCTTGGCATACATGGCCAACTGCTCTACCAACTGAGCTATCTGGGCATCCCGTCGGAGCATCACAACAATCTCGTGCCCGCCATGCACTATTTTTCCAACAATGCAGTGGGGCAAACCCACACAAGCGCATGCCAACCAATTTCGGTACACTGATGGCCTATCGTGAAGAGAGGTCTTACATACATAGGGGAGGGGGGTGGGGGTGCAAATCCGTGCCAACCCATTCACTATAGAGGTCATTATTATTATATTGAAGGTATAGGCTATATATATATGATAGGATTGACAATTGGAGATGAATTTAGAAACAGGTCCTTGGCATACATGGCCAACTGCTCTACCAACTGAGCTATCCGGGCATCCCGCCGGAGCATTACAACAATCTCGTGCTTGCCTCTCTTTAGTAAGGTTTTTCTTGTCAACTCATGAACAAAAAAACGGGGTCACTGCAAATTATGTACTCTATATACCTTTAAGTAATACATGTATCCTTTTGAAGTAAGATGTAGCAAGACGTTTCGATTTGTGAATTTCGATTGACGAAAACTATATGAGAAATCAGTTTTTCGAGTAAATCGAGTATTTTAAATGCGGGTGTCTATTCAAATCATCTGACCGTCTATTCATATCGAAACCTGAGCAAAGACATGACAGAATGAGGATTCGAACCCTAGACAGAAATGTTCAACGCCTGGTACATTCACTCGTCCTGCTGAAAATACAAAAGAGAGGGATTTTAAAATCTGCAGAATTATGCACATGACGACAGTCAAATGTGAACGTCACTAAAGGTGCTATAGGCAAACCAGAGCATAGTACTATTTTTGTTATGATAAAAGGTGGATGGGAAAACTCCAAATATGAAATTCGTTATGATATGAAGCGCAATATTTCATTTACCTCTGCCGACTCCGAGAGTAAATCACCCCCACTGGAATTTACCGTGAGTCCGTATTTAGCATCTTCGGCATTTCGTTTGGAGTATACATGTCATGTACTGCACAGGTACACATCGTGTTTGTTTAACACGTGAGTATGAGATTCAGAGATATACGACGTATGTAAATAAACTCTGGACCCATCATAAATATCAAATGTAAAACTCGACAAAGGAATGTGTTGCCGCTCATCAGTGCTTATGTTTATAAACCGTAAAATATTTCGGAGAGAAAATAGTGGTTGAGTTCAAAAGAAGTCACATTATTTTCACTTTGTCTCTGTTCATGTTTATTTACTAATATTTCTATTTTTGGTTGATAGAGTTCCTCTAAAGGTAACATACCGTATGGTTGAGGGTGTCGTCGCGCGTTCAAGTTGAAAGCAAATCATACCTACCTACAGGGAAGAAAAGAGTTATGAAAGGAAGACAGATGGGCGCCATATTTCATGCTGCTGTCCAGGTGTATAGGCATTGTAGCCAAGGGCTTGCGGTAGTTACATGCTGAGATGCGAGGCACGCAAAAATAAATACACTCACGAAGCACGCCACAAAAAAACATATTTCTTATACACAGATATACATCCGATTGACCAGAGTTTTCCCACGCAGTGCTTAACAATTTGAGAGATTTCAGGGCACAAAATAAACAAGCAACCGACCAAAAGCTGACCGAAGTACTTAAAGAGCTAGAATCCCCCTTGAAGGAAAATCTAGCAGTTAGGCTTTTTTCGATAGTCCAAACATCCCTCTTGCCGACGTGGATTTTTTTTTTTTAATTGTCGGTTTTAAGTGGATAAATTGCAAGCAAAAGTGCGTTTTTCGAAATGAGATTTTCGCGATTTCTGAAACGCTCATTAGGTATTCATGATATGCGCGTGACTCCGTGACGCAATCCTGACAAAGAGAAGTCAACACGATTGTTAGCTCTATACGTTTACACGCAAAAAACTTGGAAAACCGTCTCTGTTAGATGGTGTTTTTTGTTGGTCCAAAAAGCCAGAGATATGCCCAGTAGCTGCGTGGTTGTATGTTTTACCAGACACTATGAAAAAAAAAGAGCAGAAAGATTTTCTTTTCTATTACAAAGAGAGAGAAAAATGAGTCGCTCATTCTAACTTGTACCGGCCGATGTTCAAACACGTGGGAACTATACGGCCCGCAGGGACCGTTCCATGCTGTACACAGACCGCTGTGAATGCCGTTCGTTCCGTGACAAAACCACCCGTCGCAATGCACCAGTATTTACTTCAAAAGAGCTTCATTGTGAGCCACAATTTCATCGTTTTTTTCACAAAACAGGTAATAGTAGATTGTTGTCATATTACATGAAGTGTTTTTCACGTTTGTATTTTGAATTACAAGGACAAAACAGGCATGATAAACATTCACTTCGTGTATTTTCCATTCAATACTGCACAGGCCGTTTTGTATTTTTCTCAGGATGACGTCAAAACCCTGTTGATAAACAAACCAAGTGACCTCGAGCGTTTCAGAATTTCGGGTGAATGGGGTCGGAACTGCTTTGCGTTTTAAGCAAAAGCCTGTCGATTTTTTTGTGGAAAACAAGTTGTGATGGTGTTGTAGACACATACACCTCCATGATAAACAGGAAAACTTTAAAAATGTGGACGGGGGGGATACTAGCTGTTTAATACAATTATTGGAAAGCTTTTAATAACGGGAAAACACCATTACATAACTAAAGAATAATTTTGATAAATTGCCTTGTAGAAATTCCGTTTACAAACCATTTTTTTGGGGGGTGAGGAAGCACCTTAAGTTGGCAATTTTTCGCACAAAGGTATACCTTTTTACACAGGAAAAAGAAATCACGTGGTGTTTGTTACCATTGCTATCAACACTTTTAGTCGGGTTTTTCTTGTCAACTCATGAAGTAAAACTTTGGGTAAGTGCAAAAGATGTAATAGGCTTTAAATTCCGCTTTCGTCTTCTACTGCAGTCTGATAACCGTTTTGGCGTCTACGGCGCGTTGAAGGATTTTCCCCGTGCGAAATAACGACACTGCCTTGGGGAAGTTGGCGGCCAACACGAGTCCTTTAGTATACCCATGTATATACCGTGTGTTTCCCATCATGTCTATTGACTGCGGCATTGGTTTACATTGGCCCATCAAGACCAATTGCCCATCGCCTGAGCAGATCACCACATCGGGCCGTCTTCGGGCTCGCATCACCATTTTACGGCGCACACAGTGTGACAGTTAATTTCCCCTTAAAACGAACCTTCTCCGTTGGTGTCATGTTTTGAAAGAGTTTAATGGTTACAGTTGATTGTTTCGGATTTTTTTAAACAAACCAAACGGGTGCTATAAAACGTGAAATGGGCTGTAACTTTAAATGCCTGTCACATCCGTGTTCGTACGCGGTTTTGCTAGTGTAAGCAGTTGAAACTTGAGATATTTTATGTGGATTTTATGTTTTAAATTGGAACTCAAGGCACTCTTCAGGCCGGCTGTGAGCCAACACTGAGCTTTTCCACGCGTTAAAGGGGAATTACACCCAAGAAACAAAAGACATTGTGCTGAACAACAAACTCGTACATTATTTTTATGCAAAGAACAAGGAATTTGACCTGAAATTCGGATACGAACTTCACAAAGAATGGCTTATGGGCGCCGCCATTTTGTCCGGAAACTGGGCAAAGAATGACGTTTTCGCGGACAACTTCTTTGTGTACTCCTTTTGCAGTACTATACGGAGCTCTGGAATTGCCATCCGACTTGTTGAGATCCTGAGATAATTTATCGCATGCAGGATGGCAACATATTCAGTGCAAAATGTCTTCCCATGATAATTATATCAAGAAGACGACATCCAAAAGGTAGGATAACGATTTTAACTCCCTCCTTGCCGCTTTTTCTCAAAGTGATCCGGGACACCTTAGCTTTAGGATACTTGAATCTAGAATGCTCTTCGGTCCGATGAACTCATTTGCTGCCAAGTTTCACGCTAATTTGTTTTACACCTGTTTTTATCCGGGAATGTCTTTCTTTTTCGTTTCAACGAAAAAACAGCGGTTTGTACATGATCGATATGGTCTTCACACGCGGTAAACTTATAGATGTGGCTAAATCGGAAGGCTAAATTAAAAAATAGTTTCAGAGGAGAGGAGCGATTCCTTTGGGGTTTAAACTCTAAATGTTCTCCGCACTTATTTCAAGACATTGCGTGCAAGGGTGGTTAATCACTGTATGTCCCTGGGGTGCTTTTAATGTTGAACAGAAATTTCACATCAACATCATGATTTTGTGGGTGGGCGGATTCAGGATGCTACGGCTCTCTATATAATGATTTTACCTTCAAGAAATTAACTTTTATTTTTTGGTGTTGATGAGATCACGACGTGTGCTTGGATGTAACGAAAAACCATATGTTGCTTTGAAACTCCAAGAAAGAGAAAATATAAAACTGGATTCGAACCTCAGCGGTATGTGAAAGAGGGACCCCCCTACTGCCACTGTACCTCAACATACGCTACACTCTCGTTGACGCACCAATACCCCTCCCCAACCCCGAAAACCTGAACGTTTTTTTTTAATCCCTCGGATGTTTTAAGACACACTGGGCAAACAATATAACATAGGCTAATTGGGTCTTTCCACAGTAATGGGGTACATTTCTGTAACATTCAAGATCTTAGGTCCCAGTTTACTTCAAATGTCTTAAATTTTATAAGGAAATAACTTGTTCACCAAGGAGTACGAAAAATAGACCTACAACATACATTTGTGAAAACCCTGTGCACAAATGTTCCTATTACGCATGTAACAAAGACGGGAACAAATGTCACAAAATGGTCTGCATGTCCACGTTACATGCGTAAATAGGAAAATTTGTACACAAACTTTTCAAAAATGTATGTTGTGGCAGCAATTTCTTACCTTTTTGGGCAAATGTTAGCCTATATCTCCTGAGAACAAAACAAGCCAGGACATTTCTTTAATTCTGAGATAAACTAAAGACATCTCATCTGAAAGGAATTAGGCCTATTGACTTATTTTTCAAATGTACCCCATTACTGTGGACAGACCCAATTATATAACATATCGCGCACCAAATTCCGCAACGTGTAATGCAGACACCCTATACCAGCTGAGCTGTGAGGCACAACAGTGTTTCCAAATGGAAATTATGGAAAACAATTCTACTGGGTCCCTCTGGTATAGGCTATTTACGCTATACACAAAGTACGTGGAATTTGACGTATGTTGGTAACGGCTATAAACGCTCAATTCAGGGTCCATTATTTACACGCCACACTATGCCTGGTTTGCAACGCACGAAAATTACTTTAAAAGATTTATGGTAAAAAACTAGACCCCTATTTAGTTAAAAATATCCTAACGGCTCCATTTTTCATACAGAATATCAACATTATCGACTCATATGCTGTGGACTGCGTCAGAATGTGACAATTTATCACTTTTGTCTTGAGTTTAACATCGTCTTTATCGTGGCGCCTTCAAACATATCTAAGAAAAAGAAAATACGAAGTTACCAAAATCTAGAAAAATTATTTAAAGGTAGAACACATCATTTACAGTGACCCAAATTTTGTTTTTCACGAGTTGACAAGAAAAACCTCACTAAAAGTGTTAATAACAATGGTATACTACCAAACACCACATGATAATGTCCAAATGGAATTTTGTGTGAGAAATTAACAACTAAAGATGGTTTTCTATAAAATAAAATAAAGTATTTCGCATGCAATAGACCGTATCCAATAGCCGCCATTTCGTGGGGCACCTTTTGTTACTTAGACCATTCACCAATTGAAGCACAATATGTACAACCATGCATGTCTTCAAGGAACAAAGAAACTGCCCCACGAAATGGCGGCTATTCGATACGGTCTATTAAAAGACTTTTTTTAACAATCAACTCAACACAAAAGCCATGCATGGATTTTTCACGTTTTCAGAAGTATTAACTGCACCTGAGTGGCTGAAATTTCTACAGGGCAGTTTTATCAACATGGGCTTCTAATCACGAGTGGATGATAACGCCCCTTTTAACAGTTTACCAATCATGTGTTCTACCTTTAAAGGAGTGAATGCGGATGAATTTTCAATTGAGGTACACGACTATATTATCTTTATTGTGCACATATATCAGATACTTACATGTCGTAAATTTAAGGTTCAATGTCAGGAAATGATTTTGCAAATGGGTGTCAGAATCGTCTTTCTTTTGACATTGCAACTCTGTACAGTATAGGGCTCATATTTGGGTCTGGACTTAGACAATGAGCACCGGTTTGTCAAAAATATAAGTTCTGAATGATAGAGAGAGACGAACATTCACGAAATTTCATATTTCTGCTAGGTTAGATGCCGTCCAAATTAAGTTGTCAACATTTTCACAGTTCTACAGAGAGTAGTATTTTTCAAGAAGCCCCTCCCTTCGCCTGAAAATACTTCTTAACCACATTTTTGTCGGTTCCATAAAATGGCAACATTTTACAGTGCATGTAAAGTCTTACGCGGCCTTCGACCCCTCCCCATCTACTCTCTGTATATATACAACTGTCAAAATGTTGACAATTTTGGATGGCCCCTTTGACCAATTGAAAAATCGGACTCTCCGCTCTTCTTCACTTCAATTATGTAGACCCTAATTTTAGTAGCAAACTGAATGCCACAACGTCCCACGATACACGGATAAAATGACGAGGACTCCTGATTTATGTCGAAAATATGGAGCAGTTTGTCAACAGTTTTAGGGAAGACAATCTGGCAAATGGATCAGAGATGTTCCCTGGAGGACATTTGGAAATGCCGGGACAACCTTGGTAACTAGCCGTGAACATCTGAAGCAGGTCCCGCGAGAAATGTGGCTGCAAACCGGATGCTTTATTTGAATCATCGATCCCAAACGCTCCTGCTTTAATAGACGCATGTCCATTTAAAGATAGATTACAGGATTGGAAAACTGTTACAAACGGCTTCATCTTCAAGTTTGAGGATGCGTGTGCTAAAACCAACTAAACCAGTATATAGGTCAGCTGACCTCATCTATAGGTTCCGAGGAAATAAAGAAAACTGTGACCGTGATTTCAAGAAATTGTGCGAGGCCTGACCGCATTGGACTTTTTGGGAAACCTATACCGAGACGATGGGTACTTTTCCCATTTTAAGTTCTCAGTAACTTGTCCTGAGTCCAGCGATTACTTTTCCTGGCCAACTTCTGCCCAAGAAAACTGATCAGGAAACTTTTCCCGAGACGAAAAATCCAATGCGGCACATGCACAGCGAGTCGGTAAAAGCGATCTGGAAGCGTACGTACGTCTGAAGGGACACTGCACATGCTCTCCCACAGTCTCGGTAACATTTTACTGTGTCAAAATGCGGACAGCAGTAAAATTTAGCAATTTTTCATTTTACCATCGTCTCGGTAAAACCTCCTAAAAAACAAATCCAATCCGGACACGGATTTAGGCTGGTTCCATGGTTATACTGCGCGGACAACGGGGCATAGCACCACGGTAGTCAGATGCAAGTTTCTTTCACATGAGGTCGTTGCATCAGACAGTGAGACAGATGGATCCGTTTTTATCTCCCATTCGAGTGATATTACTAAGGTTTTTCGGACAATTAATGGTTGATTAAAGTTTTGGGACATTGCAAATGTACTTGTTTGAAGTTATCGACAAATTTAATCAAAGCCAATGTATTGCCCTGTGCATAAACCTTCATGAGAATCAGAGAATCTTGTTTTCAACGTCGGAAAACCAATTAATTTCGATATAATGATAAACTCTGCATGCAACTATGTGCTGCGCCATATTTGAAATTTTGAAAGGGATGATGACGTCAACCATGCAATGGTTGTATGGAAGACGTCAAGATTGATGCCTTGTTTCCCAACTCCCATACGCCGTGAAGTATGTAAAAAATCTGTCCGAGCGCCGAACTGCAAAAGATGGCAACTTACATGAAGCGTATACCGAATTAGGCAACCATTTGCAAGTGTTGTCCCTTAGTTTCTTTAACACGGCACACTCTAAAAACACTTTTGTCAAAAATAACTATACAATAGGGCTCAGCTGGGTACAACTGAAAATCGGTCAGTATGACTAGATTTTCTAATCAGGATGAATAAAATCTTCGTAATGTCAAATAGTCTGACATACTCTTCTGCTGGAAGAAACTTCGGAAATGTGGCATGCCTTGTACGATAGGTGGCGCTCGACCGTGGACTACACTGGAGCCCAGTTTCGTACCGCGACCTGTAAATACCTGCTGTGGATGCTCGCACATCAGGTCTGGGGAATCACGGTGAAAGCTCATCGCTGATAGGTTAAACGCCATTACCCATTTTGTGAGCTGTCGTTGATAGTACGTGCACTGCTATTGGTCAGTGTTTCAAATGCTATGCGGTACCTGTTGTAATTAAATTTGACCGAGATTGGGAGGGAATTCTTCGTGTTTGACGAGGACAACGTCATAAAGAAGTGCAAGCTACTAAATAGGAACCTGTAATGTAATGTGGGCGAAGAAGGTACATGTCATGTTTCTTGTAAAGATCATTTGGGGTGTGATTTGTGTGCAGCCTTCTGAGCTTTACCCGCGGTGCTTATGATATAAATGGCAAAAGCTTCGCAGGGGTCCCGAACCGAAATTCAGTGCGGGCCTCAACCAATCAGTGATGAGCACTCATCGTGATTCCCCAGACCTGATGTGCGAGCATCTGGGTACGAGACTAACTGGAGCCGAGATCATTGCAGTGACTGGAACAGTGCGTTAATTTCCCTCTGAGAAGGCCGCATACACGGGGTATAGTGTAATCCGAATAACATTTAGTGAGCCCGCCCTCTTGTGATTATTCCATTGTTACTGCGGTGTATGTCTATTGTGACGTCACGTAAACGCATTGGAGATACACCGCAGTTTTCGTTCGTTTGATTAGTCTATATAGGCCATTTTTTGTATAATGAGCGCGCAACTGAGCAAAGTATGGAACGCAATATTTTGTATGGTGCCAAATCACCATTGGAATGAAAGGGAAAAAAACCCGGTTTTTATCGGGTTTCGAACCCGAGACCTCTGACATGCAATATTCTGTCTGCTTCAACTCGCCGGGGTTGAACTTTTTTAGTCTTTGTTGTTCTGAGCCAATCTAGTCTCTTAGACTGGTTCCCGTCCACATATTCCACACAGGAGAATATAAGGACAGGTAAAGGGCGCTTCATCTTGATCTGTAATTGGTCGTGCGCAATGTATTTTTTATATTTAAAAATTGGCCAAGCCCTTTGCTTTAGGCAATGTACTTTATTTACATAATTGGATATGTTCGACACGCACGGCCAAGTTACAAATGTCAATGCAAAATCTGCGCACTTACTTAAAAAAATATAATAATAATAACCACGTGACGGGCAGAATTCTGCCCGTCATGGCTGCCCTTTACCGATCCCTATATTTTCGCAATGAGCGAATCAATCTATAGGGATCGGGAACCAATCTATCTAGTCTCCGTTCTATGCTGTAAACACACCTCGTCATTGACCAATCAGAGGCAAGGTCCCCCTGAGCCAATCATAAGTCGTTTTATATACGTGTACACAGTCGGAGTAAGTGTACACCTACAGACGTCGGAGTGTACTTTTATTGTTTATATAGACCTTACAACTCAAATGAATTTCCTTGAAACATCAACGATGACGAATGATCTTGCAAGAAGAATCGTTCGGATTTCCCACCAGGTTTGGTTAATTTACATCATTTTTCCGCGTGGACACTCACCGACAAAGATTACATTTAGGCGAGAGTTTCGTTGCGGGAAATTGGAGATTCCTTGCTGAGGCCAGCGACAAAAGGCACGGTGTAATGAATATTGTATCGGTTGCCTGCAATACAAACACGGTGGTCAGTCTTGTTTTGATTTTGAATATTAATTGTGAAATGGGAGTTTCGGCTGGTTTGCATGGGGAACTTGGAACAATTAGCTCGGCTGCATATACTTCCCAACGCTAACCGCTAAAACGTATTAAATTCTCAAGTAACTTTAGATTTTAAACAGCCATTTCCGCTAAAGTTTCTAGCCTCTGATACGAAAGACTAGGATATTAATCGTTGTTAGTGCTTTGGGAGATGCCAAGATTCCGATTTTATGATTCGCGATTGTTTCCATTTACAAAAAATGGTAAGAAATTTGGTAAAACAATTATAGACATAGGCTAGGCCCTATCCCGCAAACCTGATATACACAACATTGCAAAATTTCCCGCTGGAATTTTGCTATTTTTGCATAAACCTTCTGAATCTCCCGGTACCAGGAATCGCCAATATAATAGGAATCGATACCTCCGAAAGACAAAATCGCGATTCCGATTCTCAATTGGAATCGATTCCAATCGACCCCAAAGAGGATTCGCCCAAGCCTACTTGTTCTTTCTGATTTCACCCTGAATTCCCTTCCAGTCTTTTCTTGTTTTCAATATATTCTGGGACATCTGTATACAGGACCATCCCATTGTCTTCAGATAGTTTTGAGCCCAATATCGTGTCCACACCATTGCATTCCGTTTGTATACATTATGTCTACATCATTGTGTCTGAAAATTATGTCCAAAATGTTCGCACCATTGTTTGTGTAAAAACAAAATAATCTGCGGACACAATGGTTCAAACAGACTTAATGGTCTATATGTGCAGATGTCTGATATTAAACCCATACTGAGGAATTAACATCCATGCCGGTACAATCTCAATTCGCACATTTCCGTGAATGAGAAGTGTTTTAGAGTACTTTTGTTATGTTGTTAATGACAAATTTTACATTTTGTGAGGATAATGTGTGCATACTCGAACAGAACAATTGAACTTTTGACTGACATACACTATGAGCAACTAGCAATGGAAATTGGGCACAAACCATTGTTATTAACAATGGTGTGTGCTCATTTCCATTGTTATAGTTGCTCATAGTGATACACAGCGCGATTTGTGGTGGAGGTACTCGAGTCAACGTATATACCAGTTACCTTTTGTTAATGAACAAAATAATTTCTGTAACGTTTCTTTGACGTTTAAGATATATGATGGGGACAATGCAGGCATCACACATGCGGCCACACATTTTGTTTCAAATCTATTGTGTCTATTGTGTCCCATTGTGTGTCAAGCATCCAAGGAATTCTAAAGAACGCTTTTCACGTTGTTGGAAAAGAAGGAGTTGATTTATGAACAAAGACAGTTGGCGGGAATCCATCTGCCCACATCATGGTGCACGTTATGAGTCTCAAACATCGAATTATGTTAAAGGAATCAGAGTTTATTTCTCCGCTTTTCACGAGAATAAAAAGGTATTGTATTGATCCTCGGTTACTAGAGAGACAAATTCCGAATAAAAAAGAAGAAAATTCCACCCCTGCTGAAAATACTGCGGACAACAGACGGAAACATGTGGATCTTTCCGCGGTGAACAGCGCCCTCTGTAGTTCAGCTCCGACATATTGGCTGTTTTCAAAACCATCGTCTTCGTCTGTGGCTCCGGCCTGGTGTATCCCAGCAATATTAATGAATTAAGAAACATATTGGGCCAATGCTAATTTGAGCGTCCACCCCTCTTGAGCATAGTATTTATTAACACCAAGAGAATCCACGAAGGTAAGTACACACAAAGGAAGACATCGAATTCAAAATACCGAGCCTGACCGTAAAACTCCGAGCGTTTCGAAAACGGCCTATGTGGAACAGATTTTGCGCGTACGTCGACTCGTCCAGACGTATCACGTGCATAGCTAGCTACGCCCCGGGTTACTGCTATTTGCACATAAATTGCCCGCCGACCCGATACTTTTCATTAGGAAAATACTCCAAAATCATAAAGTGAATGGATCTAAAAAGGTAGGAGGATTGTTTTTTTTCTTCATAGACTATCGACTGGTCAAATAAATCGTGACTCTTGGCGAGGCCCAGTCTTCGGACAGTACAAACTCTGATTTCCCCTATAACGGAACTCCTTTCAGATTTTAGAGGCATATGGAATAGTGTGTTTAGGAATAGGGGCACTGCGGTCAGGTTGGCGCAGTGGTTCTTTCCCACCTTTTACTTCTTCGAGGTTCGATCCCTGATCGTGTGTGTGGATTGGGTTTTTGCATGAGATTTCCCTGGGGGTTTTCTCCCACTTCTTAAACTGCATCTACTTCTGCGTCATCTCAAGTTAATATAACAAAGCATATAGTTAAAGCCAAGACCGAATGGTCGATGGCATAAAAGGCCCCATGGTTGCCGAAGATGCCATACAATTAACAACACGGCACGACGACCCAGTTTGGACCAAAAGGGCACGCGTGAAGTGTCCGTCAGTATCAGGTAAGACCTCTATGAACATTTGACGCCGCGGTGTTCACTTTGGAGAAAGTTTCCAAGAACTAGCTGTTTGGCAAAATAAATATAAGACAGACAGAGTGAAAGCCAGGGAAATTCAATATATGAAACCGAGAGACAATTGCTTTTTTCGAACAAAGAACTTAATTTATTGAAGCCAGTCATAAAAACCCAACACCTTGAGTGCGACTGTGCGACTTTACAGTGTGACGTCATATGCACAATAGACGGGTCTTTGTAATGTCAGCAGTGTTTGAGGTGATTGTCATCGAGTTTGCGAAATAGTTGTGGAGGTCATTGTCGTACGAGTGCTAAAAATACATGTAACGTTTTGCACAGCTTTTCGGGAATTATGTTTAGGAAGACATTATGCACCTATCAATTGTTCCCCACGCCCCCCCCCCCCCCCCCTCCCCCGGGCTACCCCACTTAAGAGGTGGGATTGTCACTTTTTTGTCACAAAATCCCCACCCCTGGGGCAACATTTAGGTGACAAAAATCCCCACCCTCGGGTGCAAAACATGCGCGTCTTGTATACAAATACACAGAAAATTTTATTTAAAAGGGTCAAATGCCCCACCCTGGGGCATGAAAAACGTGACTTAACGTGGGGGGTGGGAGGGGTGGGGGAAACAATTGATAGGCGAATTATACTGTTTGTTTTTATACGTATAAGGTGAATGAAAGGTAAAAGTTTTTCAATTTTGAAAGTTTCTTCACATAAACGTCACAGAAAGAGGAAGCCATTTGAGGCACGTCCTTCAGGAACACAAAAAGAAAGTGAGACGAATAAACACAATAATTCAAACTATTGTGGCCAACTTGCTGAACATGACAAACGGAACCGAAAAGCTGAAGGGTTACAAAAAGTTTAAAGGTCATGACATGCTAAACAACTTCATGCCTAGTCTTTGCTGCATATGATGGATTACTTGTTTTGCAAGACATTGCTATTGTTCGTTTTGACGTAAAATAAATAAAAGGTAGCCTTTTCAACTTTGAAGATTTCATTGCAGTAACTTCACAGAAAGAGGGCGCTGTTTGGAGTTCATCACTTCAGGAAGACACAAGGGAAAAGTAAAGAAAAAACACAAGATTTCAAGTTGGAGTTGTGGCAAATTGCTGCAGTTTCCACCACCAGCTTTGTCATGGCTTACAACAGGCAAACTCAAACAGCCATGCTCTTGTGACATCATGACCTCATGACATCATGAATATGCATATTTTCATTAGCATAAAAGCTAAAAACCTTCTCCAAATAGGATTTTTATGACTGTAACTGAGTAGAGTAGTTTCAGAGCATAGATTTCATTGATAAAAATCCCTAATCATGGGCCCTTTAGGCAACAATTTAGAAAATAGTGGAATATTTTATGCACAGTTGAGTGTTATCTTCCTGTCTTTGCCTAATGTGACATCACAACTTGGTTCATAAAAACCGTTGATTTTTAACCCCCAAAACAACTTTCAAATAGGGGTTTTACGACGAACAAAATGGAGTAGGTGTATAATAGCAAGATTTCATTGATAAAATACAATTTCGGGGAGTATACCTTTAATGGCATATTCTGCCCCGGACATCCCATGAATTTTTGTTCTACTTCAAATTCACTTCTGGAATTTGTATACGATGATTGTGAAATAAAATTTAGGAAATATTTTCGACATCCGGGCAATGGCTGCAACCTCATGTGCAAAACATTTGGGGTGAAGTACCAATCCTTGAGTAGAAAAAAACATACCTCTGTCCCGTCTCCATTTTTAGTGTTTGTATCGTACATACATCTTTGTTTCATGAATTATAATAGTCAAAGTTTTATGCCATAATACTCGGAAGTCTTGATATCCCAACCGCCGAAAAGAGAAACATGTTTTTAATACGTAGTGTATCTGGATACCCACACACAAGGGAAATAGCGCCAGATTCCTGCACAAGACGCTGCAGGACTGCGAAGGTGTAAATTACGGGCACGCCTACCTAATCAATGTCAGACCACGTGGAACCTCTTAATACGTGTTTGTACTCGAGGCAGGAGAATAATAAACTCTACGGTGTGTTATTTTTTCTTGAGGGTTTGCGGTACAGACACGTTAAACGATTATGTTCCCCATCAGCATGGGGTTTACATGATAAAGTTGTCCATCAATAACTGTGGAGAAACATGCTTCTGACCGTTTATCAGTGACTAGTGACTACCGTGTTGAGTTGCAACTGTATATGCAGGCATGTTACTGCCCGAGTTGCTTCCGACATTTTGAAGATCGAAAAACCCGGTATCTCAAACAAGAATAAAATTTCAACAAAAAATCGACATTCCCGGAAAAAAATTACACAGTAAAGTAAAATAGGCCTATTTCCTATAAAAATGAAATGTCCGAAAAAAGATATGTCCGACAATGAGATTTGTCGTTTTATCCTTTCCCGACATCTTCGTGCTTTTTTTTAAATATCCTGTTAAATATTTTTTTCGCGATCGCGGTGTTTTTATTTTTATTTCTTTATTTGTTATTTTTGTTTTATTTGTTATTAATTTTTCCATTTTTTAAAATTATCATTTGTCGGACATAATTGTCGGAAAACATTTCCGACAAATCTTGTTGTTACGTGAGATAATAGCCTTTTGCTTGTTTCGAACGAATAGCGTCTGCACTGACGTACCTTTTACATCCACATAATAGTATCCACTTGACCAGACTAATTTTTGGTTGCTATGTGGTGCACGCGGCAGATGTGAAGTACAGAATCAATACCGTGTTCACGTAAGGAGAAAATGGTCTAAGACAACCAGACTGTGGGTTGCTAGGCAATGGTGTGCACCATGTAGTAACAACAACATAGTATGTGACTTTCTAAACTGCACCATTGAAAGTAAAAAATTCGGGGCGCTATAGCCTTTATGCAAATGTTACATGCAAAAAGGCGAATTGTTCAAAAACCTTTTCATGCCACACTTGGCCATATCCAGTGAAGATCGATGGTAGGCCTATCTTTAAAAGTTTGTAAGATTTAAAAAGATGAAGTATCTTATAACATTTCTGAGAAAAGAATCCGGCTGCCCGTAACATCGATGGGCCTGGGAATTTAGCGCTACAAATACCCCTATTAAATCAGGTGGACTTACGGTGAAAGATGCGCTATAGGTGTTTACACAGTGTTCCCCAAGAACTTCTCCGCAATTTCAAAACACGTAGCTCTCTCTAATTGACATATTTTACGGGCACGGAATGACTTTGAAATATTCAGCCACTTCTCGTAAATTTAGCAAAAGACGTTCATATCGTACGCATCGGAATGCCATTGCAACAAATTGTATAACCCGTGGCAGGACTTTTGAATGGCGACCTCCAACCCTTCTGTCATTTTTTAGGATGTGGCTTCGTACATTTCTGTTTGGGTTTTTATAAATTGTTCACCCTCCCTTACTTTCTGTGAGGCCGTAGTTGGACCACCACGTTGGGTAGACCCAAATTAGAAGTCGTTTATTCTTAGCTTTTTGCGGATGCAGTGTAAAGTAAATCTTGTTCAGTTTTAGTTTATTTGAGTCTTGTGAAAATACAGTAACTTATATATAATGACAGTAACGAATAAAAAGAAAGAGGATTCACAGTTCATGAAATGATTTTTTTTATGAAATGGATTTCGTTGTAACCTATAACAATCATGTAAAACACCTCCCCAAAATACTATCCATGGGAAGAAAGCAGGAAATTTGCATTTTCCAGTTTAGATGGTTGGTTGGTGTAATCACTGCACTGCTTTTAATGATATCCTTGAAAATATACGGATGGGGCGCGAAATTTCAGAACGGGTATAATGAGAAAAAAAGACACATGATACGGTATCAAAATCTCAACACCCATGGAAAAATGGGGGGGGGGGGGGGCGGTGCACGGGGGAGGGGGAGGGTGGGGGAGCTCAAAAATGTGATCTGGCCACGCTCCTTCCACGCAGATTTCATTATCCTATAAATATATATGTAAATTCAGACCATGAATAAGATTTGCTACTTCTGGAGAATTGAGGGAAACTAAAGCAGCTTAAATATTCTCGCATTGAAACTATTCCAAATCAACGACAGAAGTTTTATATTATATCAGTTCTTCATACACACATTTCCACATCAGTGAAAGCACCGTTTTTGCACATACCTGCACCATTACTGTAATGCATAGAAGGCCCTTTGTCAAGTGCTGATGCGATCCCTATATACTAATAGGCCTAATGGTCATTTCCTTTCAAGATGCTGCTGAAATTAACTCCTAGATAAGAGATTAAAATCGGTTACCGTTAAACTCATTAATTAAGAAGAGGTCGTCAGCATGGGAAAACACTTTATAAGTGGCGTTGCTGATAGCGACGTCGTAATTTAAAGGTATACATGATTGGTAAACCGTTACAAATAGTCTCATCCCCTTGTGTGATTGAAGGTATGCATGATTAAAACCAACCTGAGAAAAAATCAGCTCCGTACTTCGTCTAACTTTTGAGAAAACAGTCAAAAAATGGTTTACAGTCACTTCGCCCCAAAACCACTTCGCCCCAAAACCACTTTGCCCTGAACCACGTATATGTGCACGAAGTTGTTTTGGGGCGAAGTGGTATTTGGGCGAGGTAGTGTTTGGACGAAGTGGTTTTGGGGCGAAATGGCCTTTGGGTGAAGTGCTTCAGGGCGAAGTGGTCTACGGCGAGGTGGTTTTGGGGCGAAATGAATTTACGTCAAAATAATTGTTTTCTCAAAGACTATAGCACTTCAGACAAAACCCCCCCAAACCCCCCCCCCCCCCCCCCCCCCCCCCCAAAAAAACTAAAATCGTAAAGGAGTTGGAGATCTTAATGTATCAGTGACAGTTACATTCTACACATCACATTTTAAATTTGTTCTAGGTGTGAAATTGTTATTTCATATCTTTTGAATTTTGATGTATGACAACGTGTTATAAATTGGTGCATGGGCCGTATAGTGAAATGTCAGCAATTCAATGGAACATAAACCACATACGCACAGTACAAGCGAAGAATGCCACGGTCGGCTATATTGAAAGTGTGTATAGGGACAAGAACATTGCTTGAAGAAACTGTAAACATTCATGGTGGGCGTCAACGCCTACGAAATATCACCGTTGTGTTATTTTGAATCAAGTGTTATACCGGCTATATTAAAGGGCCCGTGACATGCTAAACATGATGCCTAATCTTTGCTGCATATGATGGATTACTTGTTTAGCAAGACATTAAGGGTAGCCTTTTTCAACTTTAAAGATTTCATAAAAGATACAATCTCGGGCGGAATCATATTGCATTGGTCAGTTTTTTTAAACCACTTTTATCTTCTGTTTGAGTAAGGTTTTTTTCCCCGGTTGATTAAGATTTTGGGACATTGCAAAGGTATGTGGGTTTTAAAGGCATGTGCACAGGCTCGTCAGCAATGCGCGCGCGCCAAATTCGTGCCACAAAATACGCAGCTCCATGCCTTTGTTTTCGTGGCACGAATTTGGCGCGCGCGCATTGCTGAAGAGCCTGTGCCTAGTCTTTGAGAAATGAGCAAAACAATTATTGTTCGTCTCGCGAGACGTAAATTCATTTCGCCCCAAAACCACCTCGCCCTGGACCACTTCGCCCTGAAGCACTTCACCCAAAGGCCATTTCGCCCCAAAACCACTTTGTCCAAACACTTCCTCGCCCAAATGCCACTTCGCCCCACAACACCTTCATGCACAGGTCGTGGTTCAGGGCGAAGTGGTTCAGGGCGAAGTGCATGGTTCAGGGCGAAGTATTTTTGGGGTGAAGTGACTGTAAACCATTTGTTACTGTATTCTCAAAAGTTAGACGAAGTACGGAGCTGATTTTTGCTCAGGTTGGTTTTAATCATGCATACCTCCAATCACACCAGGGGATGAAATCACGCGTTCGTTTTATATATTGGGAGCGCGTGTGGTCTAGTGGGTATGAAGCGGGACTCCCAATCAGAGGTTGGGGGTTTGAACCCCACTTCGACCAACGTGTCTGTGTCCCAGGGCAAGGCACTTAATCCCAGTTGCCTCGTCAACCCAAGCGATATATGGGAACTTGTTAAGGGGAATGCCACAATCTAACTGCTGATAGGGTTGTGCGCCTGACCAGCGAAATGGTTCTGGTGATTCCCTGATGGCAGCGGTAATAATGGTAACAGCGCATGGTGGATATGTGCGGCTATACAAATCTAATCATTATTGGTTTTACAAAATGCCGTATATAGCATCTCACATGTTGTACATGTTGCAGCTGCTCAAGGATATTGGGGATGATTTCGAGATCTGGGCCCATTTTCGCGAACAAAACCTGAAACCTATCTGTGACGTTTCACGCTAGCCAATGGTCAGCTTTGGTTGTTGGAAACCGAAGCCAATTGGCCATCATTGGCCGAATCAGCGATTACGTTTTATATATTGGGAGCGCGTGTGGTCTAGTGGGTATGAAGCGGGACTCCCAATCAGAGGTTGGGGGTTTGAGCCCCACTTCGACCAACGTGTCTGTGTCCCAGGGCAAGGCACTTAATCCCAGTTGCCTCGTCAACCCAAGCGATATATGGGAACTTGTTAAGGGGAATGCCACAATCTAACTGCTGATAGGGTTGTGCGCCTGACCAGCGAAATGGTTCTGGTGATTCCCTGATGGCAGCGGTAATAATGGTAACAGCGCATGGTGGATATGTGCGGCTATACAAATCTAATCATTATTGGTTTTACAAAATGCCGTATATAGCATCTCACATGTTGTACATGTTGCAGCTGCTCAAGGATATTGGGGATGATTTCGAGATCTGGGCCCATTTTCGCGAACAAAACCTGAAACCTATCTGTGACGTTTCACGCTAGCCAATGGTCAGCTTTGGTTGTTGGAAACCGAAGCCAATTGGCCATCATTGGCCGAATCAGCGATTACGTCAGAAAAGAATCTTTCTGGTTATTGACGAATTTCACATTAGCCCGTACGCATGCGCTACAACTAAGTACAGTATAGACTACTAAAGTCAGTTGCCATGGTAATTGGGTCTAAACATTCGCTGGTAATCTGAAACGTCCGTTGGATAGCGCAGGGAAACAGTTCACTGGTTTTAGTGTAGACCCAAAAACCATGGCAACACACAAAGGGTGACGTTTTCACTTTAGTAGTCTATTGTACTTTGACCGAGTGTGTATACGTGTGCTGTTCTGCGTGGCACGTAGGCCTACTCCTCATAAGGGTGTGAACCCGAGACCGTGTTTCACACACCGGGAAGATTTTCTACCACCTGAACTACTGTAAAACAGTTATTGCCTCTCGGGTTTTCTTTAGAACTAGAAACATATTTTTCTAACGGGTTACTAAAGGTCTCGATCGGAAATAGACTACTAAAGTGTGACATCAGTTGCCATGGTAATTGGGTCTAAACTTTCGCTGGTAATCAAAAACGTCCATTGCTAAAGCGCAGGGGAAAGGTTCACTGGTTTTAGTGTGGACCCAATAACCATAGCAACACACTAAGGGTGACGTTTTCACTTTATTACTCTATACCTTTGCTTATTTTAAGGTGGCTTGTAAGCCATCTGGGCCCAATTTCATGGAACCCGTTAGCACAAAAATTTGTTTAGCACAGAATTTATTTACTTTATTTTACAAAACTGGGTTGCCAGCCAAAGTCGTATGTGATGTGTATTTACTGATATTTTGCTCCTGTTCCTAAAAATACAATTTGACATACAATTTTGGCTGTAACTCGTTTTACAGAGCAAATAAAGTCTGTGCTAAACAAATGTTTGTGCTAACGGGTTCCATGAAATTGGGCCCTGGTTGTTGAAATAAATTCATGAATAATTCTATGAAATATATGGTGCTACATGTACTACAATGTATCTCCCACTAACCTATATACAATGCGCACCCAGCATGCAACACCGAGGAAAAATGGCTTCATAGGGAAAATCTGAGGGAGTATATAGGGCCTATGCTACTACTGTGCCGTACAGCTCAGCTGTGTCAGAGGTCTCTGGTTCGAATCTCGATAAGGCACTTACGATTTTTTCTCTCATCACAAGTTTGGTTACAATGGACTGGGTAAGCGACTCCCTGAATGAGGCCATCCATCTATACTACATGTCTTGCCTAAACTGATATAGGCCTACGCTTAATACTTTCACAAGAGTACTTGTGTTAGGTCTAAGTGGGATACAAGCGGTCGTATGTACCAAGGAGCAGTCTAGGCAGAGTATTGATCGCCGATGCTTTGCTCCAATTCTCGCATATAGCCATTTGCTGTTGACTGAACAACCATCCATTAGAGGTCATGGTCAGTGGTATCTTCTCGAATTTCCGTAATTTGTTTTCGTAAAATGTCCTACATTTTCTCGATCATTACTTTCCCACCATCCGCCACGCCCCCACAACACCCCACCCCACCCCACCCGACAAGAATACTCGGCGTCGCCACATTCGAACTAGCTGCTTGGATATTAATTGGACCTGTATACAACGTACTCTAGATGATAAAATACCTCACCAAACAACACTGTCAAATTGACGTCAGTCCAGTGGCGTTGCCCCCGGTCACCCGTCCGCTACCCCCATGCCATCATGCTCGCAAATCCAGCCACCGTAAACGGAAGGCGAAGCAGACACATAAATCATACAATTCATAACTGTCCGTGACATTTTTAGGGCAGTTCAAAAACGCAAATCCTGCTGTCGTTTCCGCGGTCAATTGATAAAACTCCAACTTACAGTCAAACATTCCAGGGTGGATTTATTTAATTAGGTTAAAGCAGGTTAAAATAAGGACTTCAGGAAAACCCTTTTTCCCGAAAAGCCACAGATTTGATCATGAAAATGCATTACCATATTTAATTTGTCTGACCTAGTGATTCTTAATGCGTTCGTACAGGTGCGGTGGCATTGAGTAATAAGCATATTTGGTTGCCACGTGTAGTTTTGCGAGCCACCAGCGGTTGAAGTAATTTTCAGACGCTCCAAACTGGAGATCTCCGGGTGGATATATAACCCCCTGATTGGCTCTTTCCGTAAAGAGTGTCTGGACAGTGTCAAACTTTGGCATGTTAGCGGTGTAACTTCAGATTAGACCCGTGACTAAGCCATGATGTGTCCGTTGTACTGAGCGGTTTACTCGGGAGGGATAGCGAGCCTACGCTGACGATTGTCCATTAAATTTTAGCACAGCTCTACTTATGTTCTTAAAGACAGATTACATGATTAGAAAACTTTTAAAAACAGGAACAACGGCATTACATAATAATGTTGATAAACTGCCTTGTAGAAATTACAGCCACGTGGATGCGGTAATACTTAGTAAAACCTGAAAGATCCATGTGTTTTTTGTGCACGTTGGATGAATGGTTAATTGTCTGCAGACAATTTTTAAAAAAAGCATCTTCAGCTGGCAATTTCTCCAACAAAGGTACCATTTTACACGGCAACAAAATAATGTGATGTTTGTTACCATTGCTACTTTTGTCAACTCGAAATTTAGTTCTGCAAATGATGTAGGCCTATTGGGGCTTTAAAGATGGATTACAGGACTGAAAAACTATTACAACGCGTGATTAGGGATTATTTCACGCGTGATTAGGGATTATGGCAACAAAACAATATGTGAATTCAGCTCAGTCCATGCCTGAATTAAGCCACCGTCTCAGGCTGGTTCCTGGATCCATATTGCACGGTCGACAACGAAGCCATGATACCACGTTAGTCTGGGTCCTAGTTTCGTTCACATGGGGGTGCTTGTAAAAAATACGCATGCACGCGGATTTTTATAAATTCACCTTTAATTGTCGTTTTCTGTCAAAAATATAGGCCTATCTCGGGCGGAATCATTACATTGGAAATTTAGAACAAATTCTGTCTTCCATTTTGAGTAAGGTTTCCAGTCAAATGCTGGATGACTGAAATTTTTGGCATCGCAAATCCTGTATACAGGCTTTAACCCTTTTTGACCTCTCTCCCACAAGTGGCGTCACGAAACTGTATCATATTACATAAACAAGGTTTCATTAAATCCAAGCTATGACATGAATGACTCGCAAGCCGATCTGACCGCGTTTCCCCAGGAAGTCGCAAGCCGTATTAAATGCACAACTGTCGGCGTAATGATGTTACAACTCGTCCTAACACATCTCGCGTGTAAACAAAAAGGGGGAAAGTACGCGTCAGCGTGTAGCCGGCTCAATCATCAATCTTTCGCCAAAGTAAAGCACCCAAGTAAGTTACCATTTAAAACAAATCGGCTCAGTGCATGTTTTTATTCGGATAGACGGCTGATGGTCATAAATCCAACGCAATGATCCGTCCCAGATATTAAAAATGAACAGGTCAGATGTATGTTTTTGTTATAAATTTGTAAACATGAGTAACATTAAACAGGCAAAACATGAGCAGCCCTGTAGCACAGACAGGGACATGATTTCGTGACCATAACCAGAAACATGTTTCTGACGTAGTTTCCGGTTCAGCCAATGAGCAACTCGATTGCCGACAACCAAAGGTTACCATTGGTTGAAACCGCATATCTGTCAGAATCATGTTTCTGGTTGTGGTCGGAAAAACGGGCCTCGGGTTCCTGGTTTCGCGACCATGTATATAGACGAATCCCAAATTAACCAATTTGGGACCGATCTGCGCACTGACGTAGCTTAACACGGATAGCCTTTTTATCAAACTCCGAAGCAGTATGAAGTGAACTAAGGTACACACGTGAATGCACAGATATTCCTATAGGGCCAATATAATTGTTGTTCTCACCCTTATAGGCCTATAGACAATGTGCTCTTTGTTTATATCTAAACCGCCCTCTGTTGAAAATTGGTCGTCTTATGCGCACGCATATCCTGTTTTGCATAAATTTTGTTTGGTAATATGCTAGAGGTCACATAATTCAAAGACGATTTGACATGCGACCTCATTCCTAGACCAAAAAATGCATGTTTTGGTTTGTTGTGACGCCAGAGGGCACATCGTCTGTACGTGAACAATATTCACAATTGATGTTAATAGATGCGGTGACATTTATTTTCTAATAACAATCTGTTCATTTTTGATGGTCGGTACGCGTGTATGTGGGCGGGAAGTACCAATTAATTGATCATACTCCCCTCTGCACGGAAGCTATTATGTGCGGTTAATGTCACCGCGGAGGGAAAAATCTGCGTACCAAACAAAAATTCCATTGTGTATTGTGTCACAGTCAGCGGAGTAGTGGGGTTCCCTGACGATTCCTGAAGATCTTTGGAAATATGACCGCAGTTAAAAATAGTACATGACGCTAATTTGGGGGAGGTTTATTCTATTTTTATATTTACGCATCAAATAAAGGCTTGTTGTAATTTTCAAGGGTTTTCCGGATTAGCCTTTTGCGTGTTTTATATGAATAGCGTTGTGTGTACTGATGTAATTCCAAGTTCACATACACACTACGTATATCCACTTGACCAGGCTGAATTTTTGTTGCTGTGTGGTGAACGCAGCAGGTGTGAAGTACAGAATCAATACCGTGTTCATCGTAGGAGAGAATAGCATAAAAGAACCAGACTGTTGGTTGCTAGGCAATGGCGTGCACCACGTAGCAACAACAACAACGTATAGTATGTGACTTTCTGTAAACTGCACCTCCATTTGAAAGTGATGAATTTGGAGCGGCAGCCATTATGCAAATATTACACGCAAAGGGCTAATTGGTCATGATGACGTGAATGGACAGAAGCTATAGAACTAGCTTCGTGCTGGCGTGTGCGTTCATTTACACATGATTGTCTTGGTCTTGCATTTCAGATGTGCCTATGTACAACTGAAAATTTAACAGCCAGCATAACGACTGGTTTGCGACGACAAAACAGTGGCACTAAGATATTCTGGCATATTTTTGTCCGGCATAAAAATTTCAGGTCGTTTGAACGATATAGTATATATGGGTCTGTCCACAGTAATGGGGTACATTTGAAAAATAAGTCAATAATTCCTTTCAGATGTCTTTAGTTTATCTCAGAATTAAAGAAATTTCCTTGTTTTGTTCTCAGGAGATAACTTTTGCCCAAAAAGGTAAGAAATTGCTGCCACAACATACATTTTTGAAAAGCAAGTGTACAAATTTTCCTATTACGTATAGGTAACGTGGACAGACAATTGTGTGACATCTTTTTCCGTCTTTGTTACATGCGTAATAGGAAAATTTGTACACGAGGTTTTCATAAATGTATGTTGTAGGACTATTTTTCTTACTCCTTGGTGAAAAAGTTATTTCCTCAGTTTAGCTTGATAATTTAAAGATAAAATTAAGACATTTGAAGTGAACTGGGACCTAAGATCTTGAATGTTACAGAAATGTACCCCATTACTGTGGACAGACCCATATACGTCTCATTGTATTATCCACAAATCTATTTTTCAAAAATTACAACTGCCATTTATGTCGATCAACCAACAAAGTTTTTAAAAAAATCATTTCCGCGTACTATTGCACTTTCCTGGTATTAGATGGTATTTCCAGAATCCAATTAAAAAAGAAGATGTGAAGCCCACACAGCATGCCTGCAATCGATTCCCATTTTGTCATTTTCCAGTAACCAGATCTAAATTTCTACTCCTGCTGCGCAACCTACGGAGTCGCCTTGGCGACGCAACTGTCCACACTTAGATCACGTCTTGTCCGCTCCGTGACGCCTCTGTAAGGGCCCGGGACACCCAACCCACATAAAAGAAACATTGTCAGACGTCGTACATGTTGCTAAAATGCTAGTCACCGTTCGTCGGCCCTATACCAATGCTCATTACTCACAAATTACCATCGTTGGCCGCGGGGATCCGTATATACTTGGCATTTTTGAATGCTGGTGTTTTTTCTTGACGTCATCCGTTGACATTTTCACCATCTCGGTGACGCAGATTTTAGGAACTATTGGCCCGGCGGTGTTTACATTCGAGCCCAAGTTGTCAGGCCCTTTTCCTTGGGCGATTTAATAACAGAAATTTACAAGATAAATGAAATAATATACAACTGTGTACATATGGCGCACCTGACGGAAAGATCGTTGGCGGGTCGCGTCTTGTGTAAAAAAAGAAGAAAATGCTGACAAGAAAGTGTCCCAGAACTGCCACACAAAAGTGTGTTGACACGTTTTGATGTGTGAAATATACCCTATTAACGCGTTAGAACGGTTCAATCGGGTCTCCTGAATCAGTTCTATAGAATGCAAACTGGTGATTGGAAGGGTGCCAGACTGTTCAGTACCTCACCCGAGAAAATAGTGTCTGACGTGCTTTCAAGAAATTGTGCGAAGCCATCGTCCTATGGCTAAACTGCACGGAAAACGGAGCCATAATTACCACGGTAATCAGGCCTGCATGGGGCCTAGTTTCGTTCACATGA
The DNA here is from genome assembly GCA_037783545.1 of Henricia sp. BOLD:AAB3569. NCBI lineage: Eukaryota > Metazoa > Echinodermata > Asteroidea > Spinulosida > Echinasteridae > Henricia > Henricia sp. BOLD:AAB3569. The sequence continues at coordinate 260,995 of JBBELK010000540.1, forward strand.
GGGCACTCTTGTAAAAAGTATGTGTGCACAAGCATTTATATGGGCCTAAATTCCTTTTCAATATTGTCTTCTTTTGCAAAGATGTATTGTCGGGAGGCATCAGTTTTTATTTGCCACTTGAGTTAGGTTTCCCCTGCCAACTCGTTCATTTATAATATTTTGGGTAATTGCCAATCATGTAATCGGCTTTTAACATTAAAGGTAGTCTACTTGTTTGGTAATTACCCTCCAAACAAAATCTGAATTATCATCTTTAAGCTTACTTGTTATCAAGATGGTAATGGTAGTAATCATCCTGTGAAATTATTTCGTCTGAATTGCCTCCATTCATGAGAAAAATGACAAAATGTTTTGTGAATCTCCAAAGATCGCCTATATACATTCATTTAGGCACAACAACCGTGCTTGAATGTTTTAGGTTTTCTGAAGTATTACTGCATCTAAGTGGCTAACATTTCTACAAGGTAGTTTTCTCAACCTATATGCTTTAAATTAACAATGAAAATCATGCCGTTTTTAACAGTTTACCAATCGAGTATATACTGTGACCGGAAAAATCTTGGAAAAAAAATTCAAACGGTTTTTATCATTACATCTTTTCATATGGGTCTTTCCACAATAATGGGGTACATTTCTGTGACGTTCAAGAGTTTAGGTCCCAGTTCACTTAAAATGTCTTAATTTTATCTTTAAATTATGCAGCTAAACTGAGGAAATAACTTTTGCACCAAGGAGTAAAAAAAATAGTCCTACAACATACATTTGTGAAAACCCCGTGCACAAATTGTCCTATTACGCATGTAACAAAGACAGAAACCAATGTCACAAAATTGTCTGTCCACGTTACATACGTAATAGGAAAATTTGTACACAAGCTTTTCTAAAATGTATGTTGTGGCAGCAATTTCTTACCTTTTTGGGTAAAAGTTATCTCCTAAGTACAAGGAAACTTCTTTAATTTTGAGATAAACTAAAGACATCTGAAAGGAATTATTTACTTATTTTTCAAATGTACCCCATTACTGTGGAAAGACCCATATATAAAAGGAGAAATCACAAATTCTGGTGGAGACACAGGTGCCTGCTAATAAAGGGAATAGGAAACCGGGGAATGGGTCTTGACTGCAGCACATTGCCCGTATAATAGGTATCCCAAATGTCACGGTACGAGTGGGGAATTGTGTGGAGTTTTCAGGAAACAAAGTCTGAGCGTGACGAAGGAGCCAGTTAACGGTGTCACATTAAATTTGTTTCCCCGTGAAATTCGTTTCCTTTCTGTGACGTGGACCTGAACAACTGTTAGTGTCAGCAGTGTCAGACGATAGTTTATAGTGCGGAATTGGGCAACAAAGGTGACTGAACCCTATACCTTAAAAGTATAAAATGTATTAGGCCTATACAGTAAATGCACAGTCAGTGACGGATCCAGCCTCATTCAAATACAGGAATACAAAGGAAAAGCGGAGGCTACAGCCCCCTGAAATCTATTGTATTCTTGTATTTTAATGAAACTGGATCCGTCACTAACTAGCCGCGATGATATCAATCTTCCAAAGGCTCATTTTATCATTTGCAAATTTCTTTATGAATTCCTTCCCAAAATTGTAATCAACCAGCTGTGACCGGAACAACCTTACTCAGGTGAAGATAGAAGTGTTGGTTCCAAGTGTCCATTGCAAGGATTTCGCCCGAGATTTATCTTATGAGAAAACAATAATTAAAGATGAATTAATATGAATGCTTGTGCACACGCATTTTTTACAAGGGCGCCCTCATGTGGACGAAACTAGGCTCCTGACTACCGTGGCACTCCGTTTTCCGTGCAGTTGCTGCAGTATAACCAGGGAACTAGCGTAAATAGGACGGTGGCTTCGCACAATTGTTTTTGAAAGCATTGACACAGTTTTTCATTGTCTTCTCGGAACGTAAAGATAAGGCAGTGAGCTGACATACACACAGGTAGGTTTTATCATACACATCCTCAATCCCACACGAAGATAACGTCGTTTGTAACAGTTTTTCCCAATCTTTTAATTAATTTGTAATAGAGCTGTCCATACCAGGGTTGTATAGTCGAGTCCATCACAAGTCTATATCACAAGTCCCTAACAAGTCCCGCACAAGTCCAGTAACAAGAAGCAAAGGATGAACACGCACAGAAGAAATAGCTTGTGACTTGAATTAAGACCCAGGGACCTGTGGTGGACTTGTGAAGGCTTCTGAGGACTCATGATGAACTCGACTACATACACAGTTTGAGTGCGACCTCATTTAAGGCTAATCGGAGGTGTCATTTCTGTCCTACAGATTATTGAGTTGTCAGACTGCATAACACATAATTAAAATCGACCAAAGCTAATTAGGTCCTAATCTGGCACACAGGATTGATGATGAAGTATAAATTCCTGGTGAAATTAATTGCACTGAGTGACGCTACCTCCGCTATACCTTGTACTCTGGTGTGCATGTCCTGTCGTGAACTTAGTGTGAGAGAGACAACTTCCACCCAACATTCATACCCATAGTGACAACACGATGAAAGATTCCGCTCGGGGGAAAAAAACAACATTGTCACAGACCTACATTTGATGTTTATTCGAAGACGATTTGCCGTGAATGATTTTAATGAGCCGGTGAGACATATTAACTGGCAGGGTTATTTGTAGTGTACAGCATGGAGGTAGGACTCCATGTGTACAGTGAGTGAATGTCTGCTGCTTGGTGTGCTGTAGTCATGCGGTGTCTTTCACGCATGGATACAACGTTTACTGAGGAACCACAATTCACGATTGCTTATGGTGAGGACATAATGGACGTGATGGGAAAGTTACGCCTTAAAGGAGTGTGACCAGATCACTTTTTTTTACCCATAACTCCCCGGGACTTTTCTTATGGGTCATGAGATTTTTATATCATAACATCCGTTATATTTTTCTGATTACGAAACTGAAACTCCCGCGCTTCTAGGCCGCATATTTCCGAGGATATCGTCGAAAATCCACCGATTATTTGTAAACTAATTTTCCAGTATCAACGTTTATCACTGAAGGCCGACGATAGTTTTGTTCAATTTTTTACTGGAAATCGCGAATGTTTTCGGGTTTTTGGGACATGGGAGGTGTGTATGGGAGTTACTTGATAATATTGGTAAGTTACATCGAAAACTATTTTCCAGAAACTCTGGTCATGCTCCTTTAACTACGCCAACGGTCCTCAACAAAGGCCTTCATCTAACAATATAAGATTCCCGAAGTAACAGTTCCTATCTTATTGTTACGAAGTCCTGACAATAACCCTATGTAATCGTGTCCCCTGGACACTGTCGATTGGAACTGTCGATTGGAAAAGTGCCAGTTACACATGCGTTCCAAACCTCGATCTGAAGACGAGGCTTGGAACGCATAAGTAGTCTGGCACCTCTCCAATGAGCAGATTGCATCTGATTCAGGAGACCCGGTTGAATCTTTATATTTAAACGCGTGAATATGGTTTATAAGTTGGGACCATTGGCGTCGTCGTATTAGCCTTTTAGAAGTATGGCGGAACAGAAGGAGAGGGCGCAATTTTATTTGGGTATGAATTTTTTTATCAATTGTATTTCTTTCCAAAAACTTGATTTACATGTTGTAATTATAATACATAGACAGAATTATAAATAAAATTAATAAGTGTAAAGTGAAAAACTGAGTTATTTTGCATTTAGTCGATTTTATACCCACTGCAAAGTGCGCCCTCCAATTGTGTCCGCCATACTTCAAAAAGAATAATTACGATATGTGCTATACGATACCTCAAAACAGTTAAAATGGCAACAATGGCCTTTAGTTGCCGAACTCACTTGACTGTGGCACCGCAATCCAGACCTGAGAAGAAAAAAAAAACGATACATGTATAATAATGCATAATTCACAACAGTCCACTGAAATATTAAAAATTCAATTTTGTTTTCGTTTCGAAGGAGTTGGTTAACGCAGTACTTCCCAACGACTCATTTCCGATGGGTGATTACAAACCTCAAGCCCCATACCGACTCGGCCCGAAAACCCGCTGCTTGCGGGCGCTATTTATATCCGCCTTGTGCACCCACTGCGCGCGTCCAATCGTCATAATAATTAGGGGGAATATGGAGTTCATAAGAGAGGTTCTTGACCACGAGAAAACAGCCATGTAGTCTTGGTTTGCAAGTCTGAGTTGCACGAAAGGAAATGGGAGATTCGCAGATTCGATTAAACAATTACCAAGTATTAACTGACTGGGGCCTCTTGCGGCGGGAGCCAGGCATGTGGGCACTGTACACGTTTCCGTAGAACATAAATCATTTTGGAGTTGGGGTGAATGTTGGGATTTCCAATTATTAACCCATTTACCAAGTACATGATAGGCCTATACCCCCTTGGGATAGCACCAAAAGGTCGTATACCGCGATTGTACAAGGTTAGGTCACGCAAGAACTTCAGTGCAGGGTGGTCTAACGACAACGAGACAAACGTTTGTAAGGCCTGCGTCAAACGTCGTGCTTCTGCCGTGTCGAACTCAATAACTTAGAAAATTTTCAATTAAATGCGACAAGAGCGCGGCAAGAGCACGACGTTTGACGCAAATGTTTTTATTAAGTTCGACTTTGCCGTGCTACACGACAGCCTCTGCCGTGCTACACGGCAGTTGCACGACGTTGCGTCAAACGTCGTGCTATCGTCGTGTCGAATCAAAATAAATTCGTACTTCGGCTTGACGAAGTTGGAATGCGCATGCGCAAGCACACACTCGAGGATTAAAACAGCAAACAAACAAACAGCCCCACAAATCAAAAATGGCGTCGGCGCAGCGCGCGGCGCATTTTATGTCAGAAGCGCTAGTGCCGCGGTGTGGCTTTCGGACAGTCGAAAGCGTTTTGTCAGCTGAAAAAAATTATCCATTGGGAAATGTTTGTGCAGTGAATTGGAGGAAAGTTGAAACATGCACAAACAAAGTAATGCTTTCGTTTAGTTTTTCATGCTCGCTGGGGTGGGGATTTTGAGACAGTGCAGCCGAATGCGCATCATTTTTGCACTCCTGGGTGAAAATTTTTTTACTTGAAAAGGGACAATCCTCACCTCTTTTAAGGTTCATTTTCATTAACAGGTTTTCAAATTTACCTTTTTTAAATTTCGCGTTCAGTGAGTCAAGGTTCATTGCACCCAATTTCGTTTTCGTGCATGCACTTTCCTTTTCATTTACATTAATTCCCTTTTAAAGGCATTCAAGTCGTAAATATAAATGCAAATTTGACCTATTACTTTGCATAATTTTCTTTGATTGCAACAAAATGTTTCTGTGAATTATTGTTTGTCAATAGACCAGGCCTACTCAACGTGTCTAAACATTCGCTGGTAATCTGATACGTCCATTGCTAAAGCGCAGGGAAAAGGTTCACCTTTTCATTTTCTGTTTGCATGTGCATTATTTCCTTTTCTATGCATATTTTATGTTCAATATCGACTTGGAGGAGAGATGTACATGTACTGATCCTTAGAATATTGCAGTGCTTTACGATTCCGAAAACGCAAAGACCTACCACAAAAACGAATTTTGATTGAAAACCTGTCGAAAACGTTCGTTAATGATACTTATATTTTATTGGTCGAGTAAATGCTAAACTAATGAAATCGAATGACTCTTTTTGAATGTAAGGGGTTTGATTTCGTTTTCAAATGAAATGAAATGAGTTGGATGTTTAAATTGCATTATCTTTTATATGGAATTGGCCGGGCATACAAATACATACACAATTAAATACGACTGTCATTTTGCAATTAAATTCGACGTTTGACGCAAGTGCAAACACCGTCGCGCTTTTGCCGCACCTAAATGAATTGCATTCGACACGGCAGAAGCACGACGTTTGACGCAGGCCTAACTTTTCCTCTCTGTCGAGTTTTCCGGCTTCTTCACTTCCAAATGAATGTGGATTTTAGAAGTACACACGTACGTAAATTACGAATGTTGTTGCTACATGACGTAGGCGGTGCAGTTAGCCAGTGTCCAGCAACCATTAGCACCAGAGGCACCTACAGTCTGGTTGCTCTATAGCTCTTTCCTATACTACTATTGTTTATACATTTGGTAAATGCAAGTGCACCTCTAAATACACCAGTAAATCACATGTTTAAAGCCCCAGGACATCATGCGTAGTTATACCCAAATTTTTACTTCACGAGTTGACAAGAACAAAAACACGATCTGTTGATAGCAAAAACGATCTGTACGGTGTTGATAGCAATGGTAACAAACACCACATATTTTTTTCCCGTACAAAATGATATCTCTGTGGGAGAAATTTAAATTGTCTGCAGACAATTTGTTACTATTTATTCGACACAAAATTCATGCATGGATTTTGCTGGTTTTCTGAGTACCAATGGTAACAAATACCACATGATTTTGTTTCCTGTGTAAAATGATACCTTTGTGGGAAAAATTGCTTTTTAGAACAAAACAAATAATCTGCAGACAATTGTTTCTATATATCATTCATTCAACACAAAAAACTATGCATGGATTGTTATGGTTTTCTAAAGTATTATTGTGGCTGAAAAGTCTACAATGCAGTTTATCAACATTATTATTTAGTTACGTAATGCTGTTGTTCCTGTTTTTAAAAGTTTTCCAATCATGTATAACTTGTCTTTAAATGTCACACTTTTGGACCTCCAATTTGAGGAATTACCTAATATGAAACAGGCTTCATTTTCATGTAATAAAACGCAAATTTCACGACCTTTGACATGGAGTTCCTGCAGTGGCCTTTCCTTACTTCTGACCTTGTGTCAGCATGCAAACGGCGAATTATTGTTAGTAGCTGAAGACAGATTGTCAAAGTACAGAATCGAGAAAGTGAAATACTTGAACTGTATCCTCAAGTCAAGTGAACAAAACAGGAAAGTAGTGTCACATTTAATTGGGTTTTTAGGTTTAATTGATATCCCCTCAAATCAGCCTCCAGAGTTATAGTGCAAAGACCGACCGATTGTGGGAAAATGTACTAGTTCAGTCTGTTAGATCAACATTTCTCCACCCACCATATACTGGCCATCCGGCGAGGCTTGTTTTGCCCATGATAACAAATTAAAGACTAACCGAAGTACAGTGTTTGAAAAACATTTTACCTTTATTTCGATAACTTTAGATTATTAAACTTTATTATTAAAATGATCAAATTCAGCTTGTTTCTGAAGAAAATTTGCGTTTCTTTTGTCGCATAGTTTAATTTATTTTGTGCGTTGTGGATTTGTAATAGATATTGATTTTTCCAGCTGAGAATTATGATATGACACTATTGAGAATTATGACATTATGCAGTAATGACTGTGAACTTCTCAAATCCTTTACCGGTGCTGGAACAACTATTTTTGACGTAATACATGTGAGTTAAACACACACGTCATGCATGTCCTTGACTTTGGAAAACGGAGATCTAGGAAATCAAGGTCATAGCTGATAGCAATCGGGGAAACACACAACTTCGCGATATCATCAGAGGCCCATCATATCATTTACAATGGCCCAAATGTTTAATCATGAGCTGACAAGGGAAAAAAACATAGGCCTACTCAACGTGTTGATAGCAATGGTAACATACACCAAATGAACTTATTTCTGTCCAAGGAGCCGTCCAAAGTTGTCAACAGTTTCACCGTAGTTCTACGGAGTATTTTTCAAGAAACCCCTCCCTCCCTCCCCCCGAAATACTATCAGCATTTTTTGTCAAACCATGAATTGTCAACATTTTGCAATGCATGTGAAGTCCTATGCGGCCCTCGACCACTCTCCTCTTCCTACGCTTTGTAGGATCGTGAATGTTGACAACTTGAGACGGCCCCCGGAGTTGGTACTTTCTGTAAGAAATTAACAGCCGAAGGTGGTTTTAATTAATGTGTGTGCCCACACATTTTGTTTTTACTATTCACTGACCACAAAAACATGCATAGATATTAAATACAGGGAAAACGTTTAAAAACAAGAACAACTTTGCATCTAAAGAGTATATGCAGAAATTTCAGCCGCCGTAAAATTCAGAAAATCTTAACAATTAATGCATGGTTTTTGTGTTAAATTAATGGTAAAGACAATTGTTTTTCAAAAAAATAAATAACACATTCTCTTGGCAATTTCACCCACAAAGGTACCATTTTACACGGGGAAACATTATGTGGTGTTTGATGTCACCAACACTTTTAGTCGGGTTTTTCTTGTCAACTCATGAAGTAAAATTTCGGGTCACTGCAAAATAATGTATTCTTTAAAGGTTTTCTGAAGCATTTCTGTATCTATGTAGCTAAAATTTATGCAGGCTAGTTTTACCAACATTCTTCTTTAGATATGTTATGCTCTTATGCCCCATGAATTAGTGAAAATTTCGTCTTGTAAATGATATATTTGGCCTTTAAAGCCCAGTACACCATTTGCAGTTACCCACAATTCGACATTACAAGTTGACAAGAACAACCCGACAAAAAGTGTTAGCAGGGGTAACAAACACCATATGATTTTTTTTCCCGTGTAAAATGGTACTTTAATCTGTATGTGGCTGAAATTTCTAAAATGCAGTTTATCAAAATTATTCTTTAGTTATGTAATGCCGTTGTTTCTGTTTTTAAAAGTTTTCCAATCATGTAATATATCTTCAACATATAGCCAAAAATGAAATTGCGGCATCATCCATGAACGCAACTCTAGTACATCTGTCCAAACGAATCCTCACCTTTGACATTCACTGAGGTCCTGTGAAAGGTCAAAGTTGGGTCAATTATCGAAGCATGACTCTCTTTAATGGATTTGAACGTTTCGAACAGCACATGTTTGCTTTACTCGCAGATGTCTTGTATTAGGAGTTTTGGGTTTACGTTTCTGCTTGCAGGAAATAGCGTGCGATAGCGACAACAGGGGTGTACTGCAGACACACGGTGGTTGTCGTATCTGGGTCGAGCAGGAAGGGGGAAAAAGGGAGTCTGGGGCCCATCACAGCTATCAGGCCAAGGGGAAAAGCTTGTCGAGAGCTCGGCCAAAAGCAAGGTACATGTACATGCATAAGATGTTAGTTGAATTATAGACCGGCTCTCCAGTCACATTCGGCTAGTTAAGTATATACATGACATGTTTTGTCATGTACTCAACTGGTTAGGCTAATTTGTTTGCGCCCCCATTGGCCAATTATTTTTACGACAGGACGAGGTCACGTATTTTTCTTGTAAACGACCGTAAAAACGGTAGGCAAGGCAGGTTTTGTAAACAGTACACTCATTCCATGGGTTGCTTACTGGCAGTAAGCAACCCACAATGCTCCGCGCGTCTGTAGCTTTGACCTTTGCGTAACGTATTTCCTTCACAAAAATCAAAAATCCTCTGCCTTTAAGGAACGTTCCCACTATCGCGGAAAATGGCTTTGCGCGTGCCTGTGCCATTGGTTTGTACAGGAACTGGATTGCAGCTTGTGCGCGGCCTGTCGCGACGCGTTTTAAGCTGCGGTCAAAGTTCAAATCTGTTGAACTTTCACCGCGGTGCGCTGACCTTTCCAACGCGGTGCGCTGACCTTTCCAACGCGCAGCCAATGAGATGTCAGAAAAGCTCCGAATCAACTGAGTGGAATCTTATATTTTGAAGGAAAACAAAATCGGTGTTAACGCGCTTTCAGAAAAAGCGGCGCGAAGGGAATTTGGAGTGAAACGATGTACTGAAAACCACAGAATCAACTTGGTCGGAAATTGTTTTTGTGATATTTGTTATGCGTCGTTTCATTCTGAATTCCCTCCACATATAGTTTTCAAAGCGACGCTCATGCATTTACGCGCGAAAAGGCTCAGTGTGAGTTAAAGTTGCACTGCCCGTGTTTGGGCCGATTTGGGCGTACAATTTTTTTTTTAAAGTTAAATAGGTATGTTTCTAGAATAGAAAAAGTTATCAGCTTTCATTTGGTACCAAGAACGTAAAAATCCGTCAAGGATTAATGCCAGTCGATTAAAAACAAGAAATGATTAAAGTTGCATTGCCCGTGTTTCGGTGAAATGATTAAAAAAAATAATTTACACAAGCGAACGAATTTAGAAAGCTTACGTGTCTCTGTAACGAAAAATATCAAAAACTTAAATTTCCGACGTCGGGAATTGGAGATACAAGCCTTTTTCTTGGAACGTGCTTCACATGTTGTACATGTGCGCGTACGCTCATATGTACATAGTATGTGTACAATGTACACATGTACGCGCACATGTACATTTACGTCATAACCCTGTCGATTAATTGACCTGCCAGCCTTTTAATCATTTCTTGTTTTTAATCGACTGGCATTAATCCTTGACGGATTTTTACGTTCTTGGTACCAAATGAAAGCTGATAACTTTTTCTATTCTAGAAAAATACCTATTTAACTTTTAAAAACAAATTTGACGCCCAAATCGGCCCAAACACGGGCAGTGCAACTTTAAATGGCTGGCAGGTCATTTAATCGACAGGGTTATGACGTAAATGTACATGTGCGCGTACATGTGTACATTGTACACATACTATGTACATATGAGCGTACGCGCACATGTACAACATGTGAAGCACGTTTCAAGAAAAAGGCTTGTATCTCCAATTCCCGACGTCGGAAATTTACGTTTTTGATATTTTTCGTTACAGAGACACGTAAGCTTTCTAAATTCGTTCGCTTGTGTAAATTAATTTTTTTAATCCTTTCACCGAAACACGGGCAATGCAACTTTAAGAGCACAATTTGACAAGTGTATCTTTTTCGGGACCGACAACCGCCATTTTTTCGAAGTCAATATATTTGTAAATATCGTCGAAACGAAATGTAAGTTATTCAGAATATAGCGATCTTAATATGGTACCGGGGTACCATATTTAATTTTGTTTAACCAATCAGACTATGAGCCGGTATAGTATGCTATGGTGACGTAAATACGCGACTGTGGCATTCTAAGCCAATCATGGTTCCGTTATTGGAGGGGCATTGGCATAGTTAACCACTCATAAGAGCTGCATATAGACTGCCGAAGTGAACACGTCATATTTTGAAGGTATAGGCCTATGTATATGACGTCATATTTTGTTAGTTGCCTAGGCAATGGCTCTACACTAAAAATCACTGAACCGACGGCCATGATGCTTAGATCCAATTACCATGGCAACACGTCACACTTCGGCTGTCTATCGAGGCTAGACTGGTTCCCTGTCCTCATATTTACTTCCCCTTCGTCGTATATGAGGACTGGTACACACGCCTCCATGTTTGGCATAAATATCCAGGAATTCCTGGAAGTTTATGCAAATTAACGATTGCGAAATTCACTCGTCGTTGAGCTAACTCTAAAAATAGATCATGCATATATTAATTTTAATACAACGATCAATCACGCGTTGTGTGCCTGTCCTTGTATAGCGGAGAGCAGCGTAGCGCACACGGACAGGGGACCAGTCTATATTGAGACGACACCAAATCAGTTCAGAACATGCGTAGACCGCTATATCCTAGTCCGATGTATGAGGAGGCATTAGTCTATTCAGAGTGCAGACCTTTTGTCTGCGGACAATAAGCTGTCCGTTTGAATTATGCATCAACCAAATGTTCGCTACCCGAGAACCGACCTTGCTCGGGTGCAGTGAAGTGGCTGGATTTGTCAGATCACTGTGTCATGACATGCTCGCGATTACTGGAAACCTCTGCACGGTTTCCTGTTAAGAGGTGTAATTGTCCAGTTTTTGTCAACTATTGATGTAAAATGAATGAAACCCTCTCAAATTAGAGGGGCAATTAGGCCCAGGGTCTTTGAGAAAACCCACTGGAATCTCCTTGTGTCATTGGGACAGACAAAAAAAGGCTCGCCGTGCCTTTTGTAAAGCCGACTGCAATAGAGCATCGACTGTGGGCGTTAGAGAGGTATACAGAAAAGAACTGGGCCATCTGCACAATTTCAAACTCCGTGCCCCACCTTTTGGCATATTTGGATCTCGACTCAACGGGGATGGAGGTTGGAGGCGTGGTGGTGGAACTAACGCAACGCAGCGAAAAGACATACAACTACACCAGACTATAATTATAGTACAAAGCTTTGCTATCTCGCATTTCGCAATTTCTCCTCCAGGCAAACGTGTGCTGATGAATCTCGCATATTCACTGTCAAAACTCTACAAATCCACAATAAAAAGTCAAATTCCCTTAGCTCATTTCAGTGTGATCCATATAATATGAATGTATGCGTTCGTTATTTTGCTCAGTTGCGCATTCATTCTGTTCAGAGAAAAAAGCTAAGGTATAGTATAGGAAGTACGGATCACTGTACGTCTCGTACGTTAGCTGATACTACTGAGTGGTAGACTGCTCGGAGAGGTCTCGGGTTCAGATCCAGAGCTCTCGGGTTGGAATCATGATGAGGAACAATATTTTCTCTAACCCATGCATGCATGAAGGAAGAAAGCATATGACATTGTTCCTGTCTTTTCTGCAATGTTGCCACCATGTTCGGCAATATAAACCGCTGCTTTCAGAAGATTCGGAAAACAATTCCCGTAGGCCCACGCATTATGACATTACGTCTTTTATCAATACTTTCTTTATTCTTCAAATAGCGATGATCTTTTCATCGAATGCAGGCAAAGCTTAGCTATGTCTTCAATAATCTTAAAACGAGTTGTTTAATTTGGTTTGTGTCCAATAGACAGTTCGATAGAATTATTCTACATCTGCCTTTTATTCAGAATTATTCAGAATCTGCCTTTACCCACAAAGTTACACAATACATTTCCTACCTCCATCATGGTGGTACGGATACAAAACAAGCTGCCATCGGAACAGAACACAAGTATCGTTTGGTCCGACTGGGACAAAAGTCCGAATCCAATTCCCGCTTCCGGGGTTTCCCAGGCTGATTGAGCCGTAATTGCCGGGCTGTTAGCCGGCAAGGCTCGGGCTCTAACTAAGCAGGCAGTCTGCCCTTTGCTGCTGCATGCAGCTAATTGGCAAAATAATCTGTTGTGTGTGCTTAAGATTTCTATTCAGTTGCAGGATGAATGGAAAAAAGTCCAATGTGGCCTTCACGTTGTAGGCCTTTGGTAATCAGTAATGTTCTCGGTAATCGGAACGATTAAGGGAAATATGATTAAGCGCAATATGATTGAGAATTATGACTAATTAAATTCCCTTATAGCCATTTATCTCTGCCTATAGGGCTACATGTACCGTCTTGTAGTCATAACGGTTTCCCTTTGGAAAAAAATGACAGACCCTATTTACGCGGAAGACGGAAGACGATTTAATAGTCACTTTAATCAGTTATTTAGAATGCAAACCGCTGATTAGAAGAGTAGTACGTAAATGCGCTCCAAATCTCATTGTCAAGACGAGGATTGGAATGGCATGCATAAATAGTCTGGCACCTTTCCTCTTATCAGTTTGCACTCTATAGGAATGATTCAGGGGACACGATTGCACTGTCGTTCCGCATGAAGATATGTCTATTTAAATGGAGATTGTTTTTTTATATTTGTCGAATTATGCCTTTGATTAAGGGATCGACCCGAAACAAAATCCACTTTGAAGTTATGGGACCAAAAGATGCGGTTTATGAAAGTCTGACTTCCCGCCAAATTTTCACAAATTGCGCCTTTTGTTCCACAACTTCCCATGAGTGGATTGTTTTGGCAGGCCGAGAAAAATATCCACATTTTATTCAAATTACCTTTCAAGGCGAAATCGATCTTGAATACTCACGATAACGCATGGCGTATTCCCTCAAGGTACTCCTGATTCGTATTCCGTATATATCGTACCTGCCATAACATTCCTCCTAGTCCTACGCGGAGTTCATCCACTTCTCCCGTAGTCCCGTGCCTAGTAGGACCACATGGAAACAAGACTGTGACCCGACCTCCTGGGCACAACACCCCGGCGATGAGACCCATGGGGCTCGGTCAGAGAGTCCGCCTCAAAGCACACTCGTATATTTCTCGCATCACAAGGGACCCGCGTTAAGTCGTAAAGTTGTTTGCGGCATGTCAGATGTGCACGATATTTTGATTGATTGGGCTAAACTGATTTTGATTTGATTGCCGTGTGAGGCCAAATTCGTCGGGCAGAGAAAGACAGCCGACACATTGTGCATTTCCTGCTGAAATCTGTTGAAACCAAGGCCATTTTAGTTTCGAGCAATTTTCAAAATATTGTGCATGCATTTGGTGCACTGGTGCGTTGCCTTTCCGAATAAGGTACCACATCTTCGTATAAGTATCGATCTGTGTTCATTTGAAAACTATAAGCAATATTTTCGGTGTCATACGCACCGGTATCTGAAAAAAAATTTGAATTAAAAAACTCTCAAAGTTGTAATATGCGAATGTAAATTTTGAATGTTTTATCTTCTACACAAATTTAGTTATGTACATGTATGGCTGTCCTTAGAAACATATAGGCCTACCCATTTTTAAATGCACATTATTGTAAAATTACTGAATATTTTAGAAAAAGATATCTGTGGACAGGTTAGGATGTTCTCTGCCCAATGGTATTAGGTTCATTATGAATTAACATATACAAAACCGGGTATTTAAATCAGCACTGTGACAAGTTGTCCGAAAAGTAGCCATATGGGAGTATAGGACTGGGAAGAAGATGCCAGCAATTTATTAACGGTATTAACAGAAACGGTGGCCATGTAGAGGGCACATGTCCTTAAATTCGTCAGGTATAATTTGCCATAAAAGAAAATGGATCAGAAATATTACTTGTTCTTCATTCGTTGTCCGTGATTTTCAATGCGTATACTCGTCACATTGCTGATTTCAATGCCTTCATGCAACTGTCTTTTTTGTTCAGTCACCTGGCAATGGCATGCATAACGAACCCCATAACATTGGACATTGATTCTAGAGGACATTGATTCTAATCTTTACAGAGATATCTTTCCTTTCTAAAATAGTCAGTAGTTTTGCCATAATCTGAATTTCAAAAAAAATGTTATACCTTTTAAAGGACACCTTATGCAGGTGAATCTGGGTCGCACCTGTATAGTTTAAAACAATGTTCTGGACGCCAGAATATCTCAACATTTAGTAGAACATCAAAGGAGGACTGAACCCAGTTTTGTGTGGGAGAAAAACTGGGCATCAATTTTCCAAGTTATAGGAGAAAGATTAACCTATTACATCTGGGTGTATTAACCCAGGGTCCATGTGTCTGGTCGCGGCAGGCCTTAATTGTCCATATCGTAAAGGTATAGATGGGCCTCGTGCCGCGTCCAAATACCTGCCACATTCCAAGCCAATTTTTCTATTCGGGTTACAGGACCTGAGTGCCAATGTCTGGAAAACTCAGTGGAGCTAAAGGCATGTACAAATGTATTGAATTTTCGCTTGAAATATAAATTATCAAGATGAATTTCAAATCAAGAGCAAAACTGTACACAAGCCATCCTAGATTTGGGGCATCTTCGGCCTTGCATGACGATGAGCAAGATCTCATTATCGTTTCCTTTGTGTATCGTTTCCTTTGTGTAACAGTCAAAATCCTCGGTCGAAAAAGCGTAGTAAAATCAATTTCAGAATATGTCGAAATCCATCAACTGAAGTGGTTGGTATACATATAGAATGCCTCATGGTAACATTCAAAAGCAAAACCTTTTATCGATCAAACTATATTTCGAAGACCTTTGGAAACGTCTTGAGAAAAGGGATTGATATATACTCTCCAACAAAAGAAACTGTGCATGATAAAAATTGCTGTATTTTTTCAGCCATGGCAGATAACTCGCTGGAATAAACTGTTAATGAAAGTCCATGAAATCTTTCAAATGGTTAACTGAACTTGAAATGTACAAAATGTGTTATTCGTGTTCTCAGAGGTTGCTGAAAACTGACTTGCCAATATTGAGTGTGTCCCCCTTGTGCATTAATCACTGCTGTGCATCTTCGCCTCATGGAGCCAATGACACGCGCATGAAAGAGAATATTGACTTTTGGGTATAGTCCTTTTATACGGCTTGCTAACGAGACCTGAACTTTATGGAATTCTGTTACATAACAACCTGTAGGACCCCTATTGTGAAATCAACACCCAGGCATGCCTAAGTCCTGCACTATGCCATGAGCAGGTTTTGAGTGCATAACCTTTTTCTAACAATGTCAGAGAATATTGTCTGTGAATTTGGTGTTTATTTTCCACCTTCTTGAAAAAATACAGCAATTTTTACCATGCACAGTTTCTTTTGTTGGAGAGTATATATAGATTCAAGTATCTTCCAAGATAAGAAGTGCTTCAACGGCCTACATCGCAGATCGATATGGCCGCTCATGCGTCCAAGCCACGATGAGTAGCACCCTTACTAAATAACAACTTATAGGCCTATGTTGTTACGTTTTTACACTGACACGATAGGTGTGCATGTTCGTAGAACATGTTCGTAGACTGCTTCTCATAGAATGATCTCCTTGAATTGGAAGCAGTATTAGGAGAAAAGGACTATGCGTTTTGCCGTTTTCTATTGATGGTCGGACGGCAGTCGCTGGGAATAATTCAATTTTCATCCCACCTTTTTAAAATGACAGCACACCATGTGTCAACATTGCACACAATGCTTCCCATTATGCATTGTCATTCGCTTTACATTGAAAAGGTATAGCTATTATTATTTGGTACTGGTAGTTGAATAGGTTTTTTGTATAGGCCTACTACAAAATCGGAAAATATAATTAGGTAACGGTAAAGACATGCATACATGTAGGTAAGACCTATTCATTTAGGCTATACAGTTTTCGCCTATTTTATATACTTTGATTTTGGATGTTTGCAAATGATATGTCTGCAGTCACGGCAAACGCTTACTGTGACATTGCGTGCTTGTGATCCTACAATGTTTGTGTCTTGTCTTCTATGTTATTATCGCTGTTTGTGGTTATTTTTGCCACAAGTGTTAATTTTTACATTATTACATTTATATAGCGCACATATTCATATACATATAGGCCTAGCTGCATGCGCATGAATTTATGGAACCTCATTTCGCAGCCCGTATGCCGAATTAGCCTTTTGCGTATGACATAATGGCTGGTGCCCCGAATTCTTCACTTTCAAATGAAGGTGCAGTTTAGAAAGTCACATAGTACGCTGTTGTTGTTACGTGGTGCACGCCATTGCCTATAGCAACCAACAGTATGGTCGTTTTATGCCATTCTCTTCTACGGTGAATATTCACACCTGCCGCGTGCACCACATAGCAGCAACATTTAGTCTGGTCAAGTGGATACTAAGTGTGCATGTGAAAGGAAGTACGTCAATACACCAGACGCTATTCATGCGAAACACGCAAAAGGTTAATTGCATGAAGTTTTCTTCATGTGTCTTCCACCAAAACATCGAGATACATGTAGTTTTGTCTTTAGGCCTACTTATATTTGTTTCCTTGGTCTCCATGCTAATAATACATTGGGATCAAGGCAAGAAACATTAGCACTCAACAACTTAGTGAAAACCGTGTGTACAGACCTACACGTCTACATGTCATCCCAATTACTCGACTCGGAGACAATTCTTTTCGCACGGATATCAAAGCCGTCACCGACCGGGTATAAAGAAATAGAGCAGGGACTCCAAGTGGAGTGAACCTTTGACGAAGGAGAGGTATAAATCAGGCCAGATCCTTCCTCGCCTGCCAAACAGGCCGTGGAGACGACTTTACCAGTTATAGTCCGTGAAGTACCCGCTAGTGACCTGGGTCAATAACCCCTCCCCACCCAGCACCTCTCGCTAGATGTATGCCAACCTATTTCTTCTGTCATGCTCGAGTTATGATGTTTTAATTGGAGTAGAAACTGAAATAAGGTGTGCTGCTGCTCATTTACACATCTGCCAATGTCAACGAAGCTACCAAAAATATGGTTTTTGTTTTAGTGTATTCAAATCTCGATAATAAGGGCACTAATTGAATACATTTTGCTTATAACAAGGACATTCTTAAGTCCCAGTTCTCGTCCTCCGTTGTTTCATTCCTGATAATACAAGGCTCATGTTAAAACAAGGTAATCTGCAATGTCCCAAGGACCTTTTCTTAACGAGGTTCGACGGTACAGGCCTAGCAGTTTGTAGAGAGATAAATAGTCATTACGTGAAAAATCATGATGTGCTGTCATTTTACAGAAAAGTGAATTCTTGTATCAATTTCCAGCGAAAGTATGTGACAATTTTGTGTGTGTTGAACTATTGCCTCCAATTTACCAGATTTAACGAAATAAAGCATGGTGCATGACGTCCACGTTGGTTAAAATATGTGTTAATAGTCTTAGGGAACCAGACGAGCGTAAGGGTATAGGAAAGCTCACATGTAAACAAACATGCTTGCTTAGCATAAGCCTTCTTGGTGAAAGCTAACTCGACATCATACTGGTCGGCCGATTCGTGTAAAGAGCTACTCGTACAAAAGTGACGTGTAGATGTACTTAGATGTATACTCCTTTTCACAGCAGCATAACAATTACCATGTGTGATTTTGCATCACAACTGAGATACTCCATAGTTCGCTCAGTTGCGAGCTTTGGACGCGAATATGTCCAATTTAACGCTTGAGCTCGAGACGAAGTGAAAAATAGACCCACACATAAAAGATGTGTTTTTTAAGAATTAATTGTTTTATTCAGTGTGGAGATTTTGAATACAGGTGGTGACTTTACAACTAACGTCAGAGGCAATATAACAAATCAACCGTTTCAAGCAGGTGGATTGGGCTTCAAAATAACAATGAGACCAGAATTAACTGCTTATTGGGAATGTCTTTTCAATTGGTCGATCGATCTGACTTAAAACACCTTTTTAAAAGTTAGTCATTTCGTGTCGGCAGGTTGAAACGGTTACTGTGTGAAAATGGGACACTGAAAATTTATTTTGAACTCATGTGGAACAAGTCAATTGAATTACCTTCAATGCCGTACTCTTAATAAATGAAACGCATACTTCGTCACTGCGTGTTGGCGATTTAAATGACAATTATGAATGCCGGCATACAATGATTACATCATACAATTGGCTGATACACGTGTCTTCTGGCAAAATAAGGACGGTACTCGGGACTATGTACAAAGCGTGCCTTAATTTTATGGGCAAAATCTACATCGTAAATTACATTAAATAATTAAAACGTATTGAAATACAGTAAAACATAAAAATAGGATATGGACTTTAGTAACAAAGAAATGAGGAACATTACCATCGTCGCATTCTTAGAAATAAATAAATAATTAATTAATTAATTAATTGAAGAATTAAGATCTGCTGATATACACGTGTTTCGTAGAAAGTTATGTAAGTCAATGCATAGGCCTACCCATTATTGAGCCAATTGACCTGATACATTGACGTCACGGTTTGTTTACATGCGCGTAAATCTATCTATACTAGGGGAGTTTCGGGGTACCAGACGACATAGGGCCGGCCATAGGAAAGCGCGTACACAAACAGGGACGTCATGTTTCAGGTCCATTGTGCTAAACATTGGGCATCATATTTTGTTCTTCCTCGGTAAGTTTATGCTTAGCTGGAAACTGTAATACTCTATTTTGTCTGCTAACAAACTTATATATATCGAGCTCAGTTAAATGCCAATGTATCATTTGCAAAATAATGACAATTCTTGTGTATGGGTTTACGGTAGCACCATGTGAATATCTTTTGTATATGTGTGGTTCTGAAAAGAGATTCACATGGTGCTACCGTTAACCCATACACATGTTGATTTACAACATGATAGCCTTAAGTCTTACCTAATGATAATTCTAAACACGAGATTGTTGTGGTGCTCCGGCGGGATGCCGAGATAGCTCAGTTGGTAGAGCAATTGGCCATATAAGCCAATGACCTGGGTTCGAATCCCAGTCGGGGTACTGCAATTTTCTCGTGGTTTCTAAATTCATCTTTCAAAAATTTGCTATCAGTTCTTCTTTTTTTCTTGCCAACTCATGAAGCAAACGATTGTCATTGCAAATGATAAAATGGCCTTTAAAGCGAAACAATGCACGGACAGCACAAACAACCAAAAAACATCCAAACGAATAAAACATGCATAAGCAAGTTTGTGCAATAGATTTTCAATCGTGTCTCTTGAGCTTGAGTTCTGTAAAATACTGCTGATTGGAAAGGCAGCTATCCGGTTCGTAAGTGAGACGTCGCATCAACATTAGCCACGCACGTAAATGCTGTCAAAATTAGCCAATGGGCGATGGAAATTGGTGCGAGCGCGTGTGCGTTTCAAGTCTGGTTGCAAAAACATGTAGTTTGACACTTTCCTAAGTAGAAGTTCCATTTTACAGAACTGATTCAACGGACACGACTGAACATTGCTTTTGTGTGATTATGGTTTGTTTTATAGATCGATACATCAAGACTTTGTCCTAACATGCAAAGATACCATTTCTATTATAAAGACAGATATAAAGTACAGTATATTTATCTGAATTCAGCAATTAATCCAGAAAGCACAAAAACTGTCATTATACTTCAGATGATTTGCTGTCCTCAGCCTCACAAATGCTGCATCGTATAAGAAATAAATGAGGCTATGACGCTGAATGAACATCTATAATACTGTTAGTAAACGATCTTTATTGCAGATAGATGCACATGCCATCCCATGCGCTTCAAAATCCGGATTCGTATAAATCAACTGTAGACGCTAATCATGAAAAGGACAGTTCAACCGCGTCCTCTGAATCAAACCTAAAGAGCGCAATCTGCTGAATGAAAAGGTACCAGACTATTTATGCGTTCTAATCCTCGTCTTGACAACGAGATTTGGAACGCATACGTAGCTGGCACCTTTTCAATTAGCAATTTGCGTATAGAGTTGATTCAGGATTAAACCGTGTCCGCGTGAATAAAAATGTCTATTACCAGATGGAACATGTTTTATAGTAGGCTACATCATACATGCACTCCAAAGGCACGTCATGATATTTTTCTGAAGGAAGACTGTACCATTTATTGCTGTCGCAATTTTCCATTAGGCTATGGCAATTAACCAACGTCAAACTGCAAAACCAAACCAACACCGCCACGCCCCCCTCCCCCCAAAAAAAGACAGACGAAAAAGGACAAAACAAAACGATGAAAAACCAAACGAATGTCAGGAGTCGCTTGCCCCTCCCAACTTAAATTATCAGCACTGCATCATCAAGACTATTACATAATCTGTTTGGGATATTCTTGTATATTCTTGAAACAGTCAAATATTCGTGCCACGAAATACGCAGCTCCATGCCTTTGCTATAGAGCTGCGTATTTCGTGGCACGAATTTGGCGCGTGCGCATTGCTGACGAGACTGTGCCTTTAAGTGTTGTTATGGTAGGATGGTTTTTCTCGAAATTCATTAACACGTCATTTTCTAAATCTTTCTTAGTTTTTACTCCCAGAGCCATTTTTTTAGAGACAATTGTGTTCTTCGTTTAAACGAATTTTGGGCGGTTTTGGTTTGAGATTTTCAACAAGATTCAAAACCCCACCTTTGGCGGAAGAATATGACACATATTGACTAAAAAGAGAAGTAAGTTGCTGTTACTAAGTTTGTTGCTATTTCCTTTCACGCTGTCCTAACCACGCCCATATTGCTAAGCCACGCCTACTCTAAAAAGAAAAAAAGTCAGCAGCAGCCTAAGTGTTTTACACTTGAGGCCACCAAAATTGGTGCATTTTTTGATCGAATAGTCACTAAAAGAACACCCCTTTAGAACTGCCGCATCTTGATAAGGCATGCTGGTCGACGGTATTATTTACAAGTCGATATTTTTCAACTATGATATAGTTTTATTAAAATGTGTACATGAATTATTGTGCCTATTTCTCGAAATTGACGTACGAGCTGCACTTAAAATATATAAGGCGTATTGGATGAAATATAAATAACTTTATACATCATGTTAGATATTCAACATATTGACAAGTATAATACATTTAAAATAACACCTGAGGAAATCTCATTTTCTTCTTATTTAACAATAAAATACGAGGTTTCCTCAGATTTTTTTCATAAAATTCTCAGGAGCTGAGGTCTATCGACACCCGCATCCCTCCACAACCATGTCTTGGTAATTCCTTAAAACCACCGAGTCCGTATCGTCTAGATATAACATGCTTATTGTGCTGAGTTCCGTGGGCACACAGCACGCTTTGGGTGCTAGTTGGGGATTCGCTGAGTTAACCAATGTCTGCACTATTGCGTGGTTAGTGGCATTGAGATGGTCTACCAGCGGAAATGGGCATTCCCCTTGGCAGTAATACGCCTGGTAGCCAGCCGGAGCGACAATCCAACTATTCCAGCCCACGTCGGTGAAGTCCACGTACAGCGGATGGCGACGGCAGTTT
The DNA here is from genome assembly GCA_037783545.1 of Henricia sp. BOLD:AAB3569. Classification (NCBI taxonomy): domain Eukaryota; kingdom Metazoa; phylum Echinodermata; class Asteroidea; order Spinulosida; family Echinasteridae; genus Henricia; species Henricia sp. BOLD:AAB3569. The sequence goes on from JBBELK010000540.1 coordinate 283,368, forward strand.
GGCTTGAGTTTTCTCTTCCTTTTGGCGCTGCGTTCGCGGCTAGTGCGACCGGAGCTAGCGGCCCGTTTATGCCGACCGTCGTCCGTGTACGTGACGATGTGTGGCCGCTCCTTAAACCACCTCGTCTCCTCCTCCAAAGAGTCTAATTGCTCGCTAACAGCTCGAGCTAGTCTCAGGTTTCTGTGCCTGCTTGGCCGTCCCCTGTGGTCCAACACTTCTACCTCGATTTCGTGCTTACTGTGGCGTTGCCTCCTCCAGTCGCGAATTGCTGGGCGAATGTCAAAGGATTGCCAGCTTACATTGCGGATATCAACTACTTTGGTGTCGATGAGTCTCTTTATCACGTCATTGCTTTTGGGAAGTCGCTTGAGAATCTGGTACACGTTTACTCTGTGCTTGTAATCCTGTTCCGAATCCGCAGCCGAGTTTTCCTCGTCCGAAAGGTCCCGCTTTGAAATCGAATGGCGATCCTTCCAAAACAACCGTAGCTCTGCCGCCGTAAGCACTTCCTTGTCAGCAATAGCAGACACGTTAAAGCTGAGCCTCTGTTTGTGTCCGGGTAGTGAAGCATCGGCCACCAATCCGCCGTAATCATCTTCGAGTCCTGAAAAGAAGAATGACGCAGTGTATAGCAACTCCACCAAGCCAGGAGATTTGTGGTTTTCACACTTGAAACACAGAACAATGAACTGAATAGCCAGGCTTAATGGCAGCTCATAAGCCTGGTCCAAGAAGCATTCTACGGTCCTTAGCGTGCACAATCTTCAATCAGTTAAACAATTGCGCGCTACAATGTATAGACCAGCTAGCGTTATTTTGAGCTGAGGAAATAAGAAAATTTACCCCAGATATTTGCTGGAGAAAGTCCTAGTCACCAAACAAAATGACTCAAGACAACCATCTCGAACTCTCTGTTCCTAAGTTAACGGACTGACATTGTTGCTTGGAAAATGACACTTGTTACTCACCTTGGTGGTTGAAACTCCGAACGATGTTGGTGGTTCTCGATGTTTTCCCACCGACGTTTATGATGCTATCAGTGATGGGCGTTTCAGCCTGTGCATTGTAAAGATCCAACATATACTGGGGCACGTGTATTTTCCTGCTAGGTTTGGGTTTCTCTTTCAGTCCGAACATGTTCAGTAGATTCCGCTCAAATGCCTCGATGACAGTCTCCCGGCTTCTGTGTTTAACACCCGGTCCTGTTGAGTCTAACGAGGGGTGGTTCGTGTGTCTTTGAGTCCTTCCTCCACACGTACATGCCAGGAGTAGAAGATAGCACACAACCAGCATCAGCTGCCTGTACATCATGGGGCCACCCACCATAATGGTTCTGTGAAACAAAACGAGACATTAACGCCCATGTCATGCTGAATCTGCAACGCATACGAGGATGTGTAAAACCTGACTTGGGCAGCGTTGTGCCCGCATCAACCCATGTATCCCCCGCTCAATTAGTACGGCTAAGGCCTTGTTGTCCTCTTTATCCCTTGTCATGCATTGATGCCAGATGGCAACCCGAGGTGCCGGGGGCATTGTCAGTCTGACTAGCCTCCAAGGCATTTGCATGTTATCATGAATAGATGTATTGATCAATGGGCAATGGATGATTGGGTACGTGAGTGTCACGGAATCTGGCTTGTGTCACCATGGAGTCACTGACTATTAAAATCCGCCCAATGACCACCGCAATGCTCAACTCCATAATGTATGTAAACACCGATTTTCGCTTTATAAACTTGTGTACATGTTGCATAATTTATGAGCAAACAGTGTCGTCCAAATTGGTTCATCATAAACAAAGAATGAAATTGTAAACAGCTGTCCCCATTTCTTTACATACTGTCAATAGCACGTGAACAGCCATGAGGTCTGGTATTTCTTTTGTTGGGATGAAATCAGTTTTGACATCAATAGCACGACGGGTCTACTGTGTGACCTGCCATAGTACAGCGCATCATGCATTCATCGTACAGGTGATCCTCATCTCTTATAAAATCACATTAACGTAATGGAATTTGCACCAGTGAGATTTAACATTCATCCGCTCATCTGCATTGTTAAACTTGTTAAAGTCCAAAACAACCGATTTCAAAAGAGGCAGAAGGAAGTACACATGTATTGAATTAATTTAATCAATTACATAAAGATAAACGAATCGACGCCAAGCGATAGCAAATTGATTCAACGGTATGACTGGTTTTCAATATTACATTGTATCACACTCGTGGATATTTCGACTTTGTAAGTAGGCCTATGTTATATGTAAGAACATTTCTGAATTTGTGTCACAGGTCGCATAAAGGCCTCGTAAAGACCCTTTTGCCCGAATTTCAAATAGGCATAAATGTTATAAAAGTGATGTTGCAGTATTCAACCTGATATACCATGCCAAGACTCAGTAAGGTAGAAGTATGACAGAACACGACGTCATTTATACCAGCAGCACGTATATAAGTCGTCTTATATTCTGACACAATTTTATGGAAACGGTCTTGTTCGGAAACGCAGGGGGGAAAAGCAGCGGTAAAATTCGATGACAACTTTATCCGTCTAGCACCAATACAAGAAAGTGAAAGAAAGCATAGCAGTTCAGTGACACACTAAGCATTAGATAGTGTGTGGCTTGAATACAATGCTAGAGGTATCGATCGCCTTGTCATGCCTTCACAGGTGGGCTGTGGTGCAACCTTACAGTGACCGGAAGGTAAATACATTATTGTTCATAATCAAATCAGATGGTAAGGGTAAACCATATACACGAATTGAAGAATCAAACACATAATAACTGTAGCAGTCTATAGTTGACACCTTGGACAGGCAAACTGGAACAACTATCGTTTTATGACCTAACCAATTCTATAATAAACACGGCCACAATGGTATAGCGCTTTTACGACTAACTTCTCTGTTCCTTGAGGACATGCATGGTTGCACATGTTGTGCTTCCAATGTTGAACGGTTTAAGTAACAAAAGGTGCCCCACGAAATGGCGGGTATTCGATACGGTCTATACACAAAGACAAGAGGCAAAGCTAGCAGTAATTTGAGATCCAATATTTTGCTGTTCTTGAAAAGGTATAGGGGCCTATTTCAGTTTTCAGGGCCGATTTCTCCGTGGCAAATACATTTGACAAAAATGTTAGCTTTCTAGTGAAATATCGTTAAAAAATAAATCCACGAATGGAACAAAAAGTAGGCCTGGTGGCATACAATGAATGTTGCCGAGATTCGAAAGTTTGTACCTTTGGCGTCACTGCATCAACATCTACTATGTGGCCATGTATGTATAAAATATTGAAGTGCACTGAGAGTTCTTTTAAAATCATTATAAACACCTTCCCGTTAAAATGTCAAAATCCTTATCATTTTATATCCTCACACGTGTGCTAAAAAAAAACAGTTTGGAGTAGGTCTATGGGGAAGTATATGACTTCGAAAAGGTGAGCTGCGCTATAGGCCTACACCTGTTCTTGTTTCTACCCATAGACATTGCTATCTTTTTCAAAAATAAATACATGTACAAAAAAGCGGTGCAGTTATTTCACATTTATCAACGACGTATGTTTTCGTTCTTCTTTTTTTCATTTTACTCACAATAGCAATAGCATCAGCGTATAATAATGTACGTTGGCTAGACGCATCCACCAGTGCCTGTACACGGTTTGAAATGGGTTAGAATAACAGTTTGAACCGCGCCATGTTTACCTATAAATTATTCAGACAGTTGACTACAATTGATAGGCGTTGGCGTAACCACCTAGAACGAGGAGATAATCTAACGATTTGAGGGAACGGCCGGCTTTTCCTAGGTGGTGATTATCATCGCACTTGATTAACTTGGATCAGGATTTTTATTGCAATTCATACAGAAAGGAATGTAGCCGATTAATTTTGATCAAACAACCAAAACATATTTTTGTTGTTGTTGTTTAAATCAAGTCAAAGTGGTTTCGTCTTCTTTCGTATGAGCCCCTAAAGGAATCTGGTATAGCTGTGATTAGCCGACTTTAGTCGTTGCCCTGTTGCCATACACGAAGTCCGAGAGAACAGGGAGGAAAGCCCATACGCGAACGTGTGACTGTGAGGAAAACCCACGGACTGAAAACCCACCCGGACGGGATTCGAACCAGGGCCACAAAGGGTGAAAAGCGAGGACAGTATACGCAGTACAATACTGTTGCTCGTGTTTTGTATAACATGTATGGTATATCAAGTGTGTCTACCTCTCGCACAGAAATGATTCTTGTTGACCAATTTCAACAAAAAGAACACTTCTTTTCGTAACAAACTCTTGAAATAATTTTGCAAGATATGTTTTGGAAAAGAAACATCAGGGAAATTACATTCTATATACAACAGTACAATCCCTAATTAGCCAATGCATTGTACAAGTAACGGTAAACCCTCTGGTTGTGACGTAGTTAGTCACGAGTTCTTGGCACGCATCTTGACAAAAACTATGATAACGTATGTGGCCCCCAGTTCCCATGACAGTCGGGTTCAGCATTTGAGGCCAGGGGCCACTACATACCTCCACCGTACCCATTTTCTGGGTCAGCCATACTGTATAAATATAGGCAAGAAAGTCAACTGCAAGTCACTCACCCGGAGTGGTTCAGCATTGAAGTTAAAGGAGCGTAGTTGGGCTCCTTGCGTTTTGCCATCAAAGATGTGATAATGACATTTACACAACAGAAAAAAATGTAAACCAAAAGATCAGTTTATATAAATGTGTGCACACGCATTTCTTTTTACAAGAGCGCCCTCATGTAAATGAATTTATAGGCCCTTATTACATGTTACAAAGGTATTATGGCTCCGTTTTCCGTTAAGGGCTTTACGTGTCAGGAAGCCTAAACTCGGTTTAAACGGTCCATTTCCGGAATCCTGCTCTGTGAATGCTAACTTTACTGAAGTCCGTTATCACGTGCAAAGTTTAGATACTGGTGCGTTATTATACCTAAACCGATATTTCAAACCGTCCAAGCTGGTTGCAGTAGGCCTATTTGGGACGAAGCCCAGTGTAAAAGATAAACTAGATCGTTTGGTCAAGAACAGTTGTGTAATGACATGCTAAAAATAATGGGAATGGATTCGTTTGTACTTTGAGTTAACGGGATGTTTGAATTATCATATTTTGTCTGATCTGCCTATACTTACAACATTTGCAACATAATTTATGTCCAACTGTCGTGCCATTGTGATCATATGAGTTTATATTTTTCCTGTCGACAAAATGTGTTTATCATGTCTTCCCACTTTAATTTCAAGACTGATGTTATGTGTTTGAGGGCACCGTCAAGTCAGCTTTTAGCATCTTACACTTTCACAATTTATGTTTTCTGCGAACATTAAATGTTCTCATGTTGCCTCCATACTCGTCTAAAGTACCCTATTTTCCTTCCCCTGTGATCGGAACATGGGTCTGCTGTACCTAGGCCAGAGGCCGAGTCACTGGCCTCTCGTACAATCCTTCTTCGTAGTCCAGACGACCCTCGTGCAAGATCCTGATCCTACATAAATCCCATAATCGCAAAACATAACACACTGGTGCAACCGTGACGTCACGGGGTGAATATACACAGGAAACCTCTTTATATAACCTATCGGAGAACTTGTGATGATGTTGGCCAAGGACAAGGGTTTACACCAAAAGCTTCTTTACGCTGAAACCACACAAATGAGTCGTCACAGTATTTCCCCTTCAACTACTTGCAGATGTCCCGCGTTAAGTGACCGTTCAGGCAGATTACCCGAATCATCAAGCGCATCAACAGGTAATGAAGATCGACTTAGGCTCACAAGGCGATAATTTGGCCAATCAGTGTCGATTACTTGTTGCAAGTGAGCAGCCGGGGCGAGTAGGTTTTAAAGATGCTCATTCCTGGGACAACACGTCAAGTGTCTCACCGTGATAGCACAAATATTTGCGTATATCCACAATGGCATCACAAACAGATACCAAATATTAAACTAAAGAGCTGGGTATATCGTCAAGGGTGTACATCAGATTCTGAATACAAATTTTGCCAAATCATTTCGACGGGTTTCTGTTATCAGTGTAAGCTCAACATAGACTTTTTTTGCAACGATTGCGACTAATGACCCTATTTTATAGCATTTTGCCTTGGCAATATTTAAATTGCGTACAAATGAAAGAAGTTGGTTCCGTTACTCCAAATATTGTCAAGTGAATTAATTTTAGGGACATTACAACGGTTAACATTTGCACTAAAATTATGATGACCTCTAAAACATCATCCCATTTTCGAATCATGTGTTGTATGGTTGTTGGTCGATTTAGCATGCACCTTTGGATATTGTTACCCAAATCACTCGAGCCACAGATATACCACTTATGTACCGGTGAAACCAGGCCATTTCGAACAATTAGTAGGCGTATTACACCAAAAGCAAACGATGAGTTACAGTTTACAACCACTTCAAAATCTAACCAGCAACCAACAAATGAAATGGGCATCATACAAAACGAGAAACGTATACCAACTAACGAATTAGTTTAACGTTGCTAACCACACCAACCCACCGAACGAGCAATCGTCCAACTAACTAATTCAAACAAAAAAGTATAAATAAAACAAGCAAAAAGCAGACAAACAACTTTTTCGACAATCTGCATGGACAAAATGAACCCACAAACGAGTATGAAAACATCCGCAACGAGTTTATCTATACACAATATTTTCTACCAATACAACACACGCGCAAGGCCAAGGCGAGTTTTGACTGACTGGCGTGCTGAAGCGGATTCCCTGCCGGGGCATAACAGCCACATGACGGTTGGGTTGTTTGTTAAGCTGCGCTAGGCTGAAACATCTCGGTCGTGTTACCCTGGAGCAACGGAAGTCTATCTATCCCGTTTTCGTCGAATGCACGCATTCGAGGATGTGCACAAGTTGTTTTCCAGTAATTGCTACTATACGTTTAACACCCACGCATAATCATTTGGCCGTTTCATTAGATTATTGGCCTTGTAATGTCAACTTCTTGAAATGACCCTTCCCAGCAAATTACATTATATTCGACTAGCATATGAGGACCGGAAGTGCTAATAAATTCGGAAGTACTCTATCTTCGGAAGTTTCTCTTTTTGATGTTTACAAATCCTGTGGAGGAATGCGTATATAGCTTGAACTAACCGAACTCCTGGGACCCCGACACTGAATTTAACAGGTTTTTAGGCATGCTAGGTTAATGCATAGTTTCCTATGTGAGTATGTTTTGGATGGGATGGATTCTAGCTTCAACAGGATTCCGAAAGGAGCGTATCCTGACCACATGTTTGAGCCGCCCATTTTCCCCATGGGTGTTGAGATTATGATACTATATAGCCTATCACGTGATATTTATCTCATTACCGGTCTGAAAATTCGGGCTCTCAATCTGTATATTTTTAAGGATATCGTCAAAAATTGTAAACTAATTTATCCATTCCATAAAACAGTGCAGTGATCACACCAACCTTTTTGCTGCCACATCCAAATTGGAGATTGCAAATTTCCTGTTTTCTTCCCGTAGTATTTTGGGGAGACATTTTATATGATTGGTGGATTAGAACGAAATCCGTTTTCTTTTTTTGAAAACAATTTGAACAAGCTCCTTCAACAGGACTCATCATTATTCTTTGTCCTATCGAGATGTTACGTTTGCACGGCGGTCATGGTGGAGGCAGGCGCTTAATCCACAAGCATCAGTCGTGAGTAGGTACTCTTTGGTTTCCATTGTTATGTAGTTTACTTTAAATAAGAAAACCTGTCACAAACATGGTCGCCGGCTGAAAGGTGTCTACACCCGTACACCATTGGGAAAGGAAAATCTAGACAAGTGGCTATCAATGGAGCGTGTGTTTGTTAGCATAAGGCGTGTTTCCACAAGGTTTCGTGTTTCATCGCTCACGGCGAATCAGCGGCCACAAACAAGCCAGCTTCACCGGAACCAGTCCTCAACGAGGATTCACTGATACTCGTAACAGTGTACCCATGCAGGCACATTATATCGTTTGCAGATGATTTTTACGAATTCCAAGAACAACAGCATTACATGACTAAATAATAATGTTGAAAAACTGCCTTGTATAAATTTCAGCCACATAGATAGGGCCTACAGTAATACTTCAGAAAACCTTAAAAATCTATGCATGTTTTTTTGTTGAATGAATGGTAAAAAAAAACACCTTCATGCAGTTGGCAATTTCTCCCACAAAGGTACCATTTTGGGTCACTGCAAATGATGTAATGGGGCTTTTAAAACAGTTGATTTACATGCTTCGCTTGACGATTTGATTTTTGACGATTTGATTTAATTTTACTGTAGGCCTACGCGTTATATACTGTCAACCGGTTTCGTCTTCGAATCTGGCAGAAATCGCTTTAAATTATTCAAAGCTGTCAGTATTTGCAATCAGCCAATTGGGCTACAGGCCTGTTTCAGAGCAGTTGGCCGAAACAAAAATGTAGGCCTATTTAGCACTGTGAAAAAATGTAGGTGTGAATTTTACTTCAATTTTGTTCTTTCCAAGCAGTTGGCTATAAAGCAAAATGTATTTAACACTGTCAAAAAGTTTGGGTGTGCATTTTTATACAATTTTGTCAACTGTAACCCCGAAAAGTTAATACATATGCGAGGCTGTGAAATCAAACACCGTTTGCATTATACGCTTGCAGAATGAGACTCATAGGTGTACTCTCATGCAAGGAAGATTTAATATCATCGGTCGTATTGGTCGATTCCCACTGCCATATTTCATCCATTACCTAGGTCCTTGAAAGTCAACTTTGCGTTAGATTGGTTACTGTCACAAATGTGTCTCGGAAATTTATTGCCATTCACGGCCGATCTGTCCTTAATCGGGAACTTGACTATACTCGGGGAAACACGGCGTGTGTAGGCCTACTGTGTCAAAATGCTTCTATTTTCTCCCGCAATGTGGATTTTTTCCCGGGAGACACGTCGGCAACGCACACAAGACATTCCACGGACTTCCCTAACCTATCGCTAATAGCGTTTGGTTGCCGTCACACCGGAGACCCACGGCCACCGCTGATTGAGGGAGCAATGAAAGGGAAAATGAAATGTCAACGGATCACCTGCGGGACTTATGTTACCAATTAAAGTCTGCTACGCCAATTTTTTTTTCACCCCGTGCCGAAAGTAGAGTCAGGGATTTTTTGGCTAACACATCACCCACCCCCCTTTTCCCCCATCATGAATTGGACAAAAAAACAGTGCCTGCATGCTCTGCGCGCGGGATCAAGGAGCGCTGGTTCTTGTGAGGCAGGTGGCGGCGCTGACTGCCCCCTTGAAGATGGAGTGATTTACCGTGACCTCTCGGCCGCGGCCCGCTCTCCTTTTCTCTACCCGCACCCAGGATTGTTGAATTGACTTTACTAGTAATCAAATAATCATATGAGGAAATCCTATATTTCTTTCTGTACGGTCATTACAGCGCAGGTAAAGGGATCCCACCTGGATAACTTCGCGAAGGGCAAGGTGTATTTTTAGCTTCGGTGGCGTCGTTAAAATTGTTGCAAGTTAGGGCATGTCGCAATACACAAGACTTCTTCAATTCCGATTGTTTGAAATAACTTTGAAGACGACATTTATTCGAAATTTCGAATAGATTCTTCACAAAAAAGTAGAATCATAAATATCAAAAGATATTCTCAGCCTCAAATGTGCTACTCAAATTCAGGGGTACGGTTCGCATTATCCCCAAAGCTGTCGACTTTGCCAGCCATTTCTGCGTGTTGTTTTGCAGCATGTTACTTGAAACTAAAATGTAACGAGAAGAGACACATGTGCCAGGGAGGAAGTGATCTAACAGCTATGGATCATGTCAGTCCGGGTAAACCGAGTTGACCTAAAGAATCATCATCTCTCGTTGTTTGTCAGGAAAACTCCATTGAGAAGGGCCTGAGTGAAAGGGACAAGTGGGCGAACGAGAAGGTTACATGGATAGTATTTGACATGTGCAAAGATTAGCCTGCCATACGAAACGCGTAGCGCGGCAAATCCATGACTATATACAGAATGATTAGAATGTTTTCTATGGATGAATTTATGTTCGTTCTACCTTCACAGACCGTCGTTTCGTATGCCGAGCTCATTTTGAATTCTGTCTGCACATCAAACATTATTATGAGCCTAAATCTAACATTGGACAGTGTGTCCACAGCCACCTAGGTTAGAAGTAGAATTCATGATTACAGGTTGTCAATACATGACAATTTTTGACATTGATAACAGTTCAAAAAGACATCCTGAACGGTAAATGGCGTCACTGATTTGTTACTTACTTTTAAGGCACAATCGTGCCCGGGCAGATCCAGCTAAACCGGGTTATGTTCCACGGGCCCGGGACGATAGACCGGGCCGAAAGAACGGGCTCACTTGCTAAGACTCCGATTTGCTCGTTAGCCTCGCAGTGATGTCAACGCTCCGCCAGGCACGCAATCACCAAGCCTATCGGCGTAATCTCCTCAGTTAACTCTTGTTACAAGAACACAGGTGCGGCAAACTACCCGATACGTCTTAGGTATTTCCACTTTACGTTTCAACATCACAGCAGTGTTCATGCAATCGGGAAGGAGAAGTCCAGGTGTGTGGGGCTCAGACATGTGCGAAAGACATCTTATATAGGCCCGGCCGTGGTTGGTTTGAAAAAGCCTCGTAGTCCGACCTCAGCTTTTGCCCGCTCGCTGCCAATCAGCTGCGGCTCAGCGGGCTAGCTTGCTCGTAAGTTGCAGTTCAACTTTGTTTTAATGATATCACCTATTAGCCAGCTTAGAAACTCCATATGCTTGCAAGGTGTAATCACAAACAACGCAGAGAGATGGGGAAACGGGTACGTGTGTAGCGGCTGGAGTCATTATCGATGCAGTCCCGTGGAACACATGGCCGGCATGTCAACTTTGATTCGTGCCAGGAAGAAACAAAGTACTTTTTGATTAAACATGTGCCGTAATTCCGACCCGGGGTGTGTGGTAGTGGCAATCAGTGTGATAGGCAGTCAGAGAGCTTCCTTGGCAATCACGTGGCGGTCAGCTTTATACCGAAACCCGCAGCGCCAATCCACCGTTTTTAGAAGCGATCTGTAGCATTTATTGGTTTGCACCTACTGCGCTCACTGCGGAGGCGATTCCGGTACTGTGCCGTGCACTCGCTGTCCGGCCCACTATACCTGCTTTGACTGGTAGCTGTGCAAGACTGTACCGTGATCTCTCGGCGGAAACTTCAGTCGAAGTCACCGCCGACGATATGTGACCCTCGCCAAACTTTACCTGAGCAAACTTACCTGGTTCCCCATACAACTGACGTCTTTGCAGTGCATCTCCCATTTGCCAATCGAAAGTAGTGTAATGGTACGCGGTCTGTGATTGGCCAGCCGGCAATTTCTCTCTCCTCCCAGCCAGTCGGCCGACCTGCCAGTCATAAGCGCGCCCCATGCGCACTCCAGTTACTGCTCGCCATAGATAACCATCTCTGTGTACTTTTCTAATGGTAAATCCAAACACTGGAAGTGTTACACGGTCATACGATGACAAACGTAACGTACGGCCCAGCTTTCAGGATGTGACGACCCCTTCCCCAATCACACAGACCCAGCTGGCGTTGTGATCAGTAACTAACCCTCATCGGCCGATAGAGAGCGCTCTTTAAGATTTTCATGCAAGACAATTTTCTGAATCCACAACCTAGCCAGAGCATAAACTTCTGTTACCAGTATTATATTATATTATTATGTAATTTTCGGCGGTGTAGTATAACTTTACACACACTGCCACAAGCAACAATGGTTGGCACATGTCAGATCGCTTGAAGTGACCGGGGCTATTTACAGCTCAACTGAAATGTGCTCAACAAATGCGGGCGTGCACGGTTCGTAAAACGAAAGACGGAAACCCAGCGGTAGCTCCCCAACTCCAGCCGTAATTACGAATTATAGTCCCAGTTGGATTTCTTTGAAGTTTTCCGTTTCGAGCACGCCCATGTGCACAAAAATGAAACTAAAATATCCCGTTAAATCAACACTGAGGGCGCGCTATGGTTTCTACGCTCCGAGGGGTACCGGCCGCTTGCCGTTTGATGGACCATCTTGCGGTCACATGGCAACTGATCACTTCCTCCTTCAGTTGGCCGACCGTGAAATAAAAATCACAAAAATCATGTTATGTCCAAAATTGGCCATGAATACTCCGGCAAAACTCATTTTGTTGTTGAGTTTCAGTCGAGTGCATGGGTGACATATGTTGCGTATGGAAAACCCCACAGCTCTGACCGACAAAGTCAGGGTTACACCTCCATGGTTATACTTTGCCCGCATCCTATAATCACTGCGCAAACTGCACATTGCAGAGTTCTGGGCTGCGTTTTTGCGATAATGACCAGAATTATGTTTGTAGATAAAAATCGTCTGCAAAGTTCCGTGGCTACCATGAGCAATTTCATAAATGTTTGTGGCGTTGTAATCAATTCACCAAATGGACAACTGTAGTTGCTGACGACCAAAGCTGGCCATTGGTTGAAATAGTGGTTATGTGAGAAACATGTCTCTGGTTATGGTCGCGAAAACAGGACTCTGGTGGGTTAACGTCCAAAGTACTTTAGGGACCGGAAAAGCATCGTCTTAATTTATGATTGTAGAATCAACCGGCAGATGACATCACCACTCCAAAAGTAACCCGGCAATTTTAGCCCTATAGTGTGGTCAGGATAACGACTTTCTATAATCCCTAAATACGAAGTCGCTCTTGAAACACTAATCAAACTAAACATACCAACTAATTAATTGATTAAATTTGTGGGATACCTTAGTAAAAATGTTCAGTCCGGAACGATTTACACGTGATTTGTGCGGTAACATTGAATCATGAAAAAAGCTGGGTTTCCAAAATTGATTATTGGTCACACATTTTGATGAATGAGCTTTACGGATGCCACTTTCTAAATATATCCGCTTACGCGCCAACGAGATTTCTCTCGACATAATACAAAATATGCCCCTACTCATCTGGTATTTCAATGTGATTACCTGCGCCTGGAACCAATTTTTTTTTTTTTCTGCGTTGAAATTCATTTAAACGAGGAACTGGCAATTTATGATTTAGTAGTTTTTAAAATGATGCATTACACGAAAACGCAATAATTCGGGAACATTGACGTCGTCAACTTTTTAAAAATTAATTATTACTAATTAATTCTTATATATTTTTGCGAGCTGAACGAATATTATGTGAATAACAATAGCCGACGCTACGAGAAGTGTTGTTTAACTGCACACGGGTCACTCATACCTCGTTTCCATACTTGGTTTGCTCTATTTTGAGTGTACACAAATTAACGCTCTCAACGCCAGCAGTAGGCCATATCCCTTTATAAGGGAACCAAAGTTAAAGGCAGTAGTCCTATACATCATTGGTAATCAAAAAAATCAGAAATGTTGACATATTTACACCAAACTTACATAATATAAACATGATGACAAAATAAAACTTTCCCTGAAATGGTTTTGTCTGAAGTGATATATAGTCTTTGAGAAATGAGTAAAACAATTAGTTTTCGTCTCATGAGACGAAAATTCAATTCGCCCCAAAACCATTTCGCCCAAGTGCCACTTCGTCCCAAACCACTTCGCCCGAGTGCCATTTCGCCCCAAATTACTTCGTCCAAACACTACATCGCCCAAATGCCACTTCGTCCCAAAACCACTTCGTGCACAGACCGTGGTTCAGGGCGAAATGGTTCAGGGCGAAGTCGTTTTGGGGCGAAATGACTGCAAACCCTTTTTTTACTGTTTTCTCAAAAGTTAGACGAAGTACGGAGCTGGTTTTTGCTCAGGTTGGTTTTAATCAAGCATATCTTCAATCACACAGGAGAATAAAACTATTTGTAACAATAATAATAATAATCAATTCTTATAGAGCGCCCTCCATAAAAATTATCTCAGGGCGCTTTACAAATACAGTAAAAATACATTAAAATACAGCACATTAAAAAGTACAAAATAATTTGACAATTTTATATCTTCCTAAAAAAATGTGTTTTAAGAGATCCTTTAAAAATTTCATATGAAACAGTTTACCAATCATGTATACTATCTTTAATTGCACGATTTTCACGAAGTAAAGCGCACGTAATGTAGCGGCGGCACTTTGGCGCCTTCAAATTAGGTTCAGATTCAGAGCGGAGTACTGCTCATTCGATAACAATCATCCTCCGGAAAAAATGTCTTGGCTTTTGATGTATTGAGCTAATGTTGTTACATTCAAAAAACATTCGAATCACGTTCGTGGCTTATGTTTATGGATGCTATTCCTTGTATGGTTCCTTGACCCCACTGATATTTAAGATGGTTACATTATAAGGCTAAAATGTGCAGTCATGCATTTTCTCACTGAAAAAAAGAAACTGCCCCGCAAGATGGCAACCGTTATATACGGTATGATTCTACCCCAATCCCAGCCCCATAACCCGGTAATGAGCGTACAAAGTCGCTGGCGTTTTTTTACTCTTTCGGGTGTAAAACTGGCCGAAAACTTAATATGTTTAATTTTATGGGGAGATTATGGTAGAGGCCAACTGCGTTAAGAATGCCCGAACAAGCTGGTCGTGCCATTTTGTTAAGATCAGTGCACTACAATATGAGGTAGATGGAATTCCTCCGCTGACACAATGAGCTATCACCATTTTCCATCATATTTTACACACCTTACATACCGTTTTGGGGAAAGGAAGGGGCAGAAACAGCGCCCTCCTGGTGTGAAGGTGTGTGGAAATTTCAGTGTCTTGGCATTGGCATAGTTTAAATACAACTATGATCGATACTGTAATCCCCGGCCTCCCATACGTCAGCCAATCTCATCCCCAAAGACCATCTTTCCCCGGTATCCCTGCGTGCATGTCTGACACAATCCGTCTCCGTACCACTCCCAAAATATATCGTTCAAGTACGATCGGGCACACCTCTGTCCTCGGATAAATAATGCGAATTTATTGGGATCACGAACTATGCTATTAATCACGCGAATTTGCGCTGTTGGCGCGATTTCTTGGAAAACCGTGCATTTCAATAATAGGCCTAAATTGAAATTTGGGCAAAAATATCTCAAGACTAGCTGAACGATTTATGAACAATGTGTTTTAAACATGTTCATTTTGCTTTTGTTGTAGTTCAGTGTCTTGCGGTTGAACATCTGGTTACCGTACTACCCAAAGACAGAAGTGGTTCTAACTGCATGTCCAGTGCAAGTATTCCGCAAGAAAATTATAACTGGAAATTAATTTATATAAATGTGTGTGCACATGCATTTTTTTACAAGGGCGCCCTCATGTGAACGAAACTTGGCTTTGGGTTGTCCGTGCCGTATAGCCAGGGAACCAGTCTAAATAGGACGGTGGCTTCGCACAATTTCTTGAAATTTTATCCCAGTGTTCTCGGAACGTAGGCCTAGATGAGGTAGGCCTACCAAGGTGACTTTTTAATCATACTCATCCCTCATTCCTCATCACACATGGAGATAACGTCGTTTTTAACAGTTTTGCAATTGAAGGTATGACAGGATTGATAATTGAAAGAAACACGAGAAATTTGCAGTGCCCCGACTGGGATTCGAACCCAGGTCCTTGGCTAATACAGGGCCAATTGCTCTACCTGGCCAATTGCTCTACCTGGCATCCCGCCGGGGCACCACAACAATCTCGTGTTTGCCTCTCTTTTTCCAACAATGCAGTGGGGCAAATCCATGTTTTCCAATCATGTAATCTATCTTTAAACATTTGGGCACACACGTATTCGTTCTGATGTGTCATGTACCCCGAAACCCACTAATGGTTGTGTATATACTGTTTGGGGTCTGACAAATGTTACTCAACATTCTGCGCATGACATCATGTTGACTTCGTTCTGCTGCTACTGCATGTGTTGTTTATGTGAATCCTATAGCACGGCTGCTCCGTGTGTATAAGGACACGTGAATATATCATCATCATCATGACGGCACACATCTGTTAGCTGGTCGGATCGCTTGAGACCAATTACCAAACCTTGATCTCAAGTCATTCGATCTGATTTCCAAGTACGAAGTGATGACGCACGTCATCATTACACATGGGTAAGGACGACTTGAATGTAACATGGACAACCTGCTCCGTGAAAATAGCTTTACTGTCAAGAATCTCACACAAATAAGTTGAATGTTTGCAGTTTTGGTGACGTGTGGTCTTTCACAAACATTATAAAATGATTGTTCTCATCGCATAGGCCATCTGCACCAAATATCGTGTGATTGCCTCGTATAGGCCCTAACTATGCACTAAGTGAGTGATTTATTGGCTTTTCAAGAACGCGGTTTTCTCACAGTTTGCAGTCATTTAAAGCGACAAGGGTTGTGCCAACTTCAGTGATATTGAACAACTGACACAAGTTTAGAACAATTGACAATATTGCCCTATCACTACGTGATGGATTTCACCTAAATTAGTTACTTGACAACCACAAAAGTAGTGTACGCGCATGCGACGTAGTTCTTACCTAGAATTGCAGCTGACGTCATGTGTACGTCATTGAACAATTCCTATCGTGTTTGCCGCACGTATTTGCCACCGTGCAATCACATCTGATACAATTATTTTGCGATAAAAAAGGCTTCTACGTTCAACCAACCACGATAACATTTGTTTGACATGTGATTGGCGAGCCTCCGTCACGTGACAATGTCGCCTTGACCTTCAGTTGTTGCAGCGTTCATTTCTAGTGTATAGACCCTATTCACGCGCTTGAACGGTTCAATCGTGTCCCCTGAATCAGTTCTATAGAGTTTAAACTGTCTATTGGAAAGGTGCCAGTTACGTATGTGTTCCAAACCTCGATTTGAAGACGAGGCTTGGAACGCATAAGTAGTCTGGCACCTTTCCAATCGGTATAGTTTGCATTCCAGAACTGATTCAGGGGACACGATCCAACCGTTCAAACTTGTATAATAGGGTCTATTGGTGCCAAAATACGTCAGTCGTTTACCAATTGCCATCATTCACGCTTTTGCCGTATTTTGAGGGTTTTTACAGAGATGTTTCTTGTCCAGCAAACCCAGATATGTATAGCGGCCTAGCATCATACGCTTCGCAACCACTTTACTTCGTCGACTTGCTGCGTCAGACATTTCGTGTCATTTTCCCAATTCATAAATGTCACAAGATAGATAGACGTCGACTATAACTTGAGCAAGGAACAATTTACCGATCGGAAGTGACTTCAAAAGGGCCATTGCCTGGTCATTAAAACGAGGTGATTGAGTGTAATTGCCACCGCACTGTTGACAGTCAGTTTAATGTCGCAGTCCAGCACGTTCCAGACACGAGCAAGGCCAGGTGTGGTGCACGTACGTTTCGATTGAGAGGAATGTACACTCACCTTGGTGCCGTGTGGCTTGAATTATGAATCAGTTTTATGTCTGCTGCCACCAAGAGTTTTAACATTCCATATAAGAGATGGGTGTTATACCCACTGATCTGTACGCAATGGACTGCGGGGTGCACCACACTAAATCAATATCCAGTTCTCCACAGATAATAGACCACCTTCCAAAAAGGCGACATTTTTCTTCTTCAGAAAGAGGCTCTAAAGAAGACCACCACTAAAATAGGCAACCTGCAGATTTAAAGTTAGAACACATCATTGGTAATGATCTCGAAAATCAGAAATGTTCACAGATTTACACATAACTTAGGCCATAAACATGACGACGGTAGTAAACATCCCCTAAAATGGTTTTGTCTAAAGTGCTATAGTTTTTGAGAAATGAGTAAAACAATTATTTTTCGTCTCATAAGACGTAAATTAATTTCGCCCCGAAACCATTTCGCCCTTCACCACTTCGCCCTGAACCATTTCGCCAAAAAGCCAACTTGCCCCAAACCACTTCGTCCGAATGCCACTTCGCCCCAAAATACCTCGTGCATAGGCCGCCGGGTTCAGGGCGAAGTGGTTTTGGGGCGAAGTGACCGTAAAGCCTTTTTTGACTGTTTTCTTAACAGTTAGACGAAGTACACTCTAAAAACAGATTGGTTGAATTAACCAATATATTGGTCAAATTCAACCAATGTGGTTGGTAGATATGTGTCCAACCAATCTATTGGTTAAAATAACCAATCTGATATGGTTTACTTTTTCAACCAATCCATATTGGTTAGAATACTAACCAACATGTCTTGGTTGTTTAGTTGACCAATCCATATTGGTTACGATATTAACCAACATCCCTTGGTTGTATATTTAACCAATCCATATTGGTTGGAATATTAACCAACATGTCTTGGTTGTTTATTTAACCAATCCATATTGGTTAGAATATTAACCAACATGTCTTGGTTGTTTATTTAACTAATCCATATTGGTTAGAATACTAACCAACATGTCTTGGTTGTTTAGTTGACCAATCCATATTGGTTGGAATATTAACCAACATGTCTTGGTTGTTTATTTAACCAATCCATATCGGTTAAAATATTAACCAACATATCTTGGTTGTTTATTTAACCAATCTAGATCGGTTAACGTTTTAACCAATCCGTAACCAATCTTGATTGGTTAAATTCCCAGCCAATACATATTGGTTAGAATACTAACCATTTCATATTGGTGAAGACAACCAATATATTTGTTAAAGATAACCAAATATATTGCTTCAAAAGACCAAAAAATTGTCAACATTAACCAATTATAATGGCTGAAATGACCAATATTATTGGTTAAAGTTGCCAGGCAAGTGGTTTGGTTTAATTTGTTTACAGAACAACATGATTTAATATAGACCAACATAATTGCTGGGGTTCATCCTGTACATGTTTTATTTTAAAGAATATCGCTGCATATACATTTAAATTGGACACCGAGCATGGATTCACATACTATACAGTACAGCTGCAGAGTTGAAAAGATGATTATTATTTATCTCTGTACTGCATGCATGGAGTGGACATTTAATTTAATATTACAATTTTTAAAAAGACGCAAGCGTCTGGAGCGTCACTGCTGTTACATGCATATTTGATTGGCGCTAGCTGTGTTTGTAAACAAACGTTATTGCGTCACTGTTTTTTATATTAATTTGTTCCTTAAGAAATAGTAATAGGCAAACATGATGATGGCTTTTCTTGCCTTCACAAGATAATTCACTTTATAGATAACCTGACTGTTTAATACAAACAAATAATTCCTTGGCATCCAGCATTGTGTTTCCTAAGAATGAGGACCTGTAGCTGCCTAGTCACTTCCCGCTTTCTGCATTCCTCGTCCCTCACCTGGATATAGCCAGCAAAGTCGGCTCCATGCTGAAAAGCAAGGTTAATATATGTTAGCAAATTTGAAACTCGGAATTGTTAAACTGTTGACATAGGTGTAGGTTTTCAGTTAACAGGCTCACACAATGTAAAATATCATAAACTTGCAAAGCATTAACTGCTATAATTGGACTATCAGATACAGTATCCTACCACAAGTTTTCCATGCAGATTGATGTGTGTGACTGCCAAGTGCCAACCCTGTCTATATGCTAACTGGCGGCATTTAACATGTCGCATACATTTTGTTTCCAAAACCTCATAAACCAAAGTATCTTCAATGGTACCAATTACCTTCAGTGCAATGAAGGCTCTCCGTTTTTCCACTATGCTTGGCTAGCTTCCACCTTTTTCCTTCGAGGTAGACTCTGTTCTTGGTGTTACACATGTCCTCTGCAAAGAAGCAATCAAGGAATAATAAATACGAGTGCATTAATAACATATCACTAGATATTGGTCACACCAAAATAAATGGCGAATTTCCTGTCTGGCAAGTGCACTGCTGTAGTACCTCTCGAGAGGCCCCTCTCCTGAGAAGTTCCAGTATAATATAAAACATACAACCTGGGCTTCTAAATCAGTCTTTTCTGTGTAATGTCAACTCTGACCAATTCTTATGAATCCACTGGCGCTAGGATGGTCACCTACCGAAGGTGCACGGTGAATGTCAACAGTATTTTTAAAAATCGAACCACCTCTGTCATATTTTTAAAAATACTGTGCAAAAAAGTAAGCTTAATAAAGAGAGCAAAACTAACCTGGGAATAGGGAGTAGTCGGCATCCATATCCACTTCTGCATCATCATTCTGTTCCATGTGATTTATTCAAATCTGCTACAAGACGCACAGCTGTGTCATATTACAGCAGTCTAGCTCATGGAAGTCCATTATCTGCTACATGTACCTCGATTGTCAGCCTGTTCCCCGAAAAGAGATCGAAGTCCACGTCAATCTGAGATACGCAATAATTATGAAATGAACAACAACAACAAAAACACGCTAAAATATGCAGGGAAGAAAGTGTAAACTGTCTCATAACATTACTGTGGAAGTTGATACACAAATACTGCAGTTTGCACTGCTATAAAATTCAAGGCTAACCAGGACCCCATGCCAAGAACTGGTACATGAGCCTCCACACAGCATGCACACGGTGGCCGTCCTTGGAGGGAGATTGGACTGACCACTGTACATATACCCATGCATATACCATGGATGAATATACAAAATGCGTACTGTATGAATGTCCCATATTATAATGTATTTACATGTACTTTGTACATGCCATGCAACTTTGAAAAAGTCAGAACTGTCCTCAAAGTAAAAACTCACTAAATTACAACTTAACATCGCTTATATTTCTCAAATATTCATTTATGTGGGATGAATATACCAAAAGCTTCTCCCATTATTTTCAAAACCTCTAAAAAAAGGTGAATTTTAGACCACACTATTCGGAAGATACACAGATAATTTATACAATAACTATACTTTTGTCCAAGTTGATACAAAATAAAATGTAAACATATATCTTACCTGAAAAGCGGGTGAAAAGCAGAGGAAACTGACAACGGATGCAATAAAGCAGCGGATTGTAGAGGATCGAAGGTAACAGTTTGACTAGTGTTTGACCGTTTGAAACTACTGCATGCAGTAAAAATGCTGACCACAGCATGAAGCGCTCCTCGTGGCTCATGGTAATTCCACTTTCATACAGGGTCATTCCAAATGCATTAAGAAATGAGTAAATAAAGGCTATAATGCTTAAAATCATTGACAAAATAATAGGACTGTAATTTCAATAATTTCAATTCCTTGATATTGCATGACAAAGTTTGAATTTACAATTATGTTCTACTTCTCTTTGGAATGGATCATCTTGCACCAGTGACCTCCCCAAAAATAGTGGAATAGGTCCTACTTGCAACCAACAACGATTGGTTGATAGTTGAACCAATGTGATTGGTTACCGGACAATCAGCCAATTAGGTATTGGTTGAAACCAATTGAAGATTGGCTCATGTGTGAACCAATTACCAATATAACGATGGTTAATATCTGAACCAATGTGATTGTGCCACAATTCTAATGTCAACCATTGGAGATTGGTTAATTGCTGAAAGGCTGCTTGATATCTGATAATGAATCTAGCCTAGTTGGTCACAAATTGTGAATAATGTGACTGGTTGTTTGACAACCAATCACAAAAGTTTAAATCAATGGTTAATGACTAAAACAATGATTGACTGCCGGATAACCAACATTAATTGGTCACCGTCACAAATTGCTCATCATTGCTCAACAACCAATATATTGGTCACTAATATATTGGTTAAAGGATTGATTTATCGCTCAACCAATTTGATTGGTTGCTGGACAGCCAACACATTGGTCGTATTGACCAATGTATTGGTTTATTGCCCAACCAATGTGATTGGTTGCTGGACAACCAACATATTGGTCACTATTGACCAATGTATTGGTTAAATGATTGGTTTATTACTCAACCAATGTGACTGGTTGCTGGACAACCAACATATTGGTCGTTATTGACCAATGTATTGGTTAAAGGATTGGTTTCTTACTCAACCACTAATGTGATTGGTTGTTGGACAACCAACATATTGGTCACAATTGACCAATGTATTGGTTAAAGGATTGGTTTATTACTCAACCAATGCCATTGGTTGCTGGACAACCAACATATTGGTCAGAATTGACCAATGTATTGGTTAAAGGATTGGTTTATTACTCAACCAATGCCATTGGTTGCTGGACAACCAACATATTGGTCAGAATTGACCAATGTATTGGTTAAAGGATTGGTTTATTACTCAACCAATGCCATTGGTTGCTGGACAAACAACATATTGGTCAGAATTGACCAATGTATTGGTTAAAGGATTGGTTTATTACGCAACCAATGTCATTGGTTGCTGGACAACCAACATATTGGTCAGAATTGACCAATGTATTGGTTAAAGGATTGGTTTATTACTCAACCAATGCCATTGGTTGCTGGACAACCAACATATTGGTCAGAATTGACCAATGTATTGGTTAAAGGATTGGTTTATTACTCAACCAATGCCATTGGTTGCTGGACAACCAACATATTGGTCAGAATTGACCAATGTATTGGTTAAAGGATTGGTTTATTGCTCAACCAATGTGATTGGTTGCTGAACAACCAACGTATTGGTCACTAGTTAACCAATATATTGGTTGGAAACAACCAATATGGGGTCAACCAATTAGATTGGTAGTTTTTTTAACCAATCTGTTTTTAGAGTGTACGGAGCTGGTTTTTGTTCAGGTTGGTTTTAATCATGCATATCTTCAATCACACAGGGAGACTAAACCGTTTGCAACGGTTTACCAATCATGTATTCTGCCTTTAAGCAACCAGATTGCCTACCAGACATGACAAATATTGAGCCTAATACCTCGCACTTGATCTCATTGAGGTCAAGAGAAATCACTTCAGAAATTGTGGACTCATCAAGGGCGCCCTCTATTTAGAGTTTACGTGAGACCTATGGTGGCAATTGGACTATTTGCACGGCGGCCATCTTAGGAAACAAGTGCTTGGTCCCCACGATCGAGTTAAGCATGAAAACCTGCCCACAAATTTGGGGTTTGTGCAAAAGGGTCGACACGGTTCCCTGTACTCGAACTTCATTAAATTACTACCGCAACGGTGAGACGGAAAAGGTTTTTAATCTTCAGGGGAACGTATGTCTACGAATGCTGTAAAATATCACGAAAGATAAGTTAACCATCGTAATTCCACGCACGTCCTACGGGGGTCGTTCAGACAAGGGGCTATTTTTAATTTTAGGAGATTAAATATGATCGGCTTCACAGGCTACGGACTAAGAAATTGCCTGTGAGGGTTTCAAAGTGATTCAGAAATTATAAACTTTAAAATTACATGTACTAGGCTAAACGGTTTTAGAAACCGGTTTAGAAAATAGACCGTTTGATCCTGCTTGATGACAGCTTATGCCGCGTAAAAACAACCTGCTAAGTTTGAAAACAGACGGACCTGTACACGTTGTTTGTTTTAAGTACATGGCCTGTAAAACTCCAGGGTGTGTGTTGGAAAACACTGTAGCAATTTTGGATCCGTTCACGATGGGGAAATGTGTCGCGTTTCGCTGACAGGTCGTGTCACCAAACCCCATGAACACGATGGTCACAGATAATTACCCTTTAATCACATCCAAGTACACGAGTTTGTAGATCCTAACCAAACACCAACAAACATATTTCGGTGTCAAAGCTGGCCGCGGGGCCGGCGGGTTTAGCCTGTGGCAGGCCCTTAGTATCCTTCCTGTTGGTCTGACGGGTTCAGTGGCGTGTACCAATCTTTACGTACCAGAAATAACACAGTGGTTGACGTCTCAGTTTCGTCGAGTACATCTGTGAAGGGCGGGTTTTCGCGACCATAAGCACAAACACGTTTCTGACGTCATGGGTTCAACTAATGAACGGCTTCTGTTACCGACGGCCAAAGCTGGTCATTGGTTGAATCCGCAGTTACGTCAGAAACATGTATCTGGTTGAGGTCACGAAAACAGGTCTCTGTTAGTGAATTAACGCATGGAGGCTAATTGATGGCTTTGGCCCTTTGGGCAAGGCCTAGTTACTTACAATTCCACATTCTTTCTCTCCATCAAACGCAACCAAAAGTACCGGTGCTCCGTTGGACTGACATTCTTAAGCCACTCGGGTGACCTTACTTGTTTTCTCTTTCTAAAATAATCCTGCAGTTATAAGAACTTTCATAAAACCAATTAATATGTTGAGTTTCAACCTGATTGAACCTGGGTGCCGGGGATGAGGGAGGCACTTCAGACACAGTAGCGCACCCTGCCTCAGCTATACTCTTATGGTGCAATCAGCCGCCATAAGGGTGGTAACATACGTTAGGCCTACTGACTGATTCCTCAGCCTGCTGGATCTTTCGGTCAGAGTACAGTGAAACCTGCTATTAAGGCCACCTTGATAAACAGGCCACCTGTTTATAGTGGCCACCCGTCTTTGGTCCCAAATGCTCTGTGTATAGTGCTTACAACCTCTATTATATAAAGAACCTAACTGTTTATAGTGGCCAGTTTTAACGGTTCCGCCTGAGGGTGGCCATTATATACATGTTTCACTGTATAATTTGCGTTTCGTTTTTGAACGCCTAATCACTGCACAGGTTGGCTTTACGAAAATAATTAACGTCCATCCATTTGGCGAAAGAAAGCTGCGGCGCTAACATGAAATTGTACAGGTCTATTTTAGTGCCAAGGTCGTACATGTACGATCTATCTCACATGTACTTAATAGTTTCATTTTCCCTTCCATCACACCGTCGCGGATGCAAGACTTACGTTTCAAAAAAATAACGAAAAACGAAAAAAGTTGGGCACTTTAGGGTTAGCCTAAATGTTAAATAAAATACCAATGGGAATGCATAGTTCCGACCTGTCAATCAACCGAACCCGCCGACCAATCACAACAGAGCTAGCAGATATCACTCACATAGGTCAAAGTGCACGGTCTCACAACAACATCACGCGATGTTCTGCCCCATACAATTTGTACAGAATTTTTGGTTTCAAGGCCGGTCGTTTCGTTGTTCAAAGGTACGAAAGCACGTAGGCTATGTCATGATATGACATCCCTGTATTACTGGCCCTTTACTCGGTGTGTTCTAAGATAACTGTCGACCCTGAAACATGAATACCTTTGAGTTTTCTCCAATGAATCTGTGCTTTCCGTTGAAAGTCCCATTGCTTTTTGCGTTGTGTGTCGCCATTTTGACGATGGCGTGTGAGCCATAGCAACAATATCCAAGGGGGCGGGGCTAACTAGGCAAACTCGGAACTATGCATTGTGTGGCTTCACAAACATTTTGGGAAATGGCCTTCTAGCAACGTCTCTGTTCTATCACTATTATAACTCTTTTCAAGTCATCAGGCGCTTCAGGCTTCTTAACATATCCACTTATAGAAACTGCGGTTTACAAATCTAAATCGTAGATGTTGGTATACTTGACCACCCACTCAGCTTGTTGTCATAAAGAAAATGAATGATCACTGCAGTGTTTCACCTGGGGTGGGCGCCCTTGCGGTGTGTTTGAGGCCCAACCGGAACACCACCCTATAGGGTGCTGTTGTGTTGAGGTACCAAAAGCGGAAGCTGGCTCATCCATATCGAATATACCCCAAACTTGGTCTCATGTGCGGTTTTTGACGAATATGGTTTATTTAGTTGTACTCCTATATAACCAGTTTGACAGTGCAGACCGCCATATTGGCAAAACAGCGAGGCTTTCCTTGCATGAACAGTGACTCCCTCGCGTCGTTACCATGTCGGTTGCTGTGACGTTGACTTATGCCAGGAAAGCCTCGTTTTGAACGCGACCATGCACGTGGTGAACTTAGGGTCCTCCTGAGGGAAGGGAAGGGATAAGGGAAAGGGGTATATATAGACCGTATCGAATAGCCGCCATTTCGTGGGGCACAATATGTGCAACCATGTATGCATGTCCTCAAGGAACAAAGAAACTGCCCCACGAAATGGCGGCTATTCGATACGGTCTATAGGGGATTGTGAACCACCACATGTTCAGTCGAAATTGAGCCTCGAGTCTGCAGATGAAGGCCCAGTCAGCAAACATCATTTGCATAAAGGATTTCTTCATTTTCAACTTTGTGTCCGTGGATAGCAAGCCAAATCTGTTACACATCACCCTTATAACAACGAAACCCCAGTTAGCAACTTTTCTTCGCATCGCCCCTTATACAAACTGTTTACCTCATGCATGGGTCACAGATTACACCCAGCATACATATGTGACAGAGGGACTTCCCATTTTATTAACGAACTTAAAAAACCCTCCCACCCCCGAAAAACCTGAAAAGAATCCTTTGGATCGGTATGAGACCCAATTGGAGAACAAAGAAAGGGGTAGTATACCCTCCGTTACACTGCAGGCATCTTAGATGTTGTTTGGTGTGTTTTTATAAATACGCCCTTCGCAGACACTTAATTGCATACATGTTGTCAATACATGTAGTGTTCATATACATGTATTTATCTTTCTTTTCAATGACAAGTGCTTACTAATATAACGTACACTACTCACAATAAGTTTGTTGTGATGTTGTCAATTTTTTTCTTCAAATGACTGTTTTCATCTATTCCTGTGACATGGTGTGTCTGTCATACATATACAATTGTCCATATAACCATATACAAAATCATTCAAGCGGAATGAATACCCTCGATAAAATACCTGCGTACACCCCACAATATCCCTAACTTGTGAGTATAGTGTACATGGTGGTGCGGGTTTGCAAGCAAAACAAGTTTCAACAAATTATTTTGTGAAAATGGTTGTTGGTTAAACATTTTACTGAAACATGTTGTGGATCATGGTCACTATAAAACTCGGCCCAGTATGGGGATGAATTCTGCATCTCCACACTTGCAAAAGTAATTCTACAACCTTCCCCAGATACCACGGCCAGTCTAGCAAAAATGCAAACCTTATGTACTGCGGAATCCAGCCCGGTGTTCGTTCTGTGATGCAGTTTTGATGGAGTGAAGAGCCAATTATGGCTGCGGGGCATCGGCAGAAAGAAGCGGGGGAGATGTCATGATTTGACGGGCCCGTCTCCCCTTAATCACGCCGCTCGGGTATCGCTGAACTCTGCAGTTTCACTCCTGCTGGCAGTGTACTTTTTTCACCAGCCTACGGCATGCGATGATGCAAACAACATGTGGAAAGCATATTCGGAAAAAGTTCGGCGAGCTTTTGATATTGGGCGGGCTGCGACGATCAGTTTAATGTTTGTGATCCAACAACTATCAAAGGCAATAACTCAGTTGACATTTGGTGCGCCATACGCTATCGTGATAACCCGGCTGTCATTGTGTCTTCTTTGTGTACAAAAGGAAAACAAATTAAAATGGGGAATTCTCTGGCTTTGCCGAAGTTATCAGGGTGCACCCAAGTAAATAGGCAGAGATCCGTGCGCCGAGCTCATGAATATTTTGTATGCCCTCGAATTCTTCTTTATTAGAGAGAGTTGCGAGCTGAACGAGTGTGGTCTTGTGTAGAATATGGCCGTCGCCGTGATGTGGAGTATTTTTTCTTCCAACTATAAACATTTTGGACAAGCTCCTAAAAGTGGCCCTATTTTGCCCAGTAGCGTATGTGCCTTTGTTCCAAAATGGATGCTGGTCTGTTTTGTAATTTTCACTGTTGCAGGGGTATAGTTTTGTTTCAAGTGGAAATTAGGGAATAAAAGTGACGGATTACCCCCATAAAATTGAACAGAATTGAAAAGATAAGACTTCAATGAGTATTTTGGTTGTTGTCCTGAGAAGCTGAGAGAGTTGTGAGTATTTTTAAATGATTTTTGAAAATTGGGCATTTCGCATCACAGACTGCATTGCTTTATGTAACCAGATAAGTTAGTTTACAAAACATTGGTGAATTTGTTACCATATCCCTGTAAATATACGGATTGGGGGCGCGAAATTTCAGAATGGTAATGAGAAAAATATGACACATTATATGGTATCATATGTGATCAAAATGTGATCTGGTGACGCTAATTTAAGGAACTCGATCTTGTTTAACCATGCATGAAAATGCTATATATGTGTTAATACGGCTATAATACGCAATCACAAAACGCAATATCCTCGATTGGGCAATTCGAAGATATAAAACAACTTGGTCATGTACAATGAAGAGAATTTCAAATGATTTTACTAAACCGTGTCTTTAAAGGCAGTATACATGATTGGTATCTCGAAAATAAATAATGTTCACAGATTTACGCCTTATACTTACACAATATAAACATGATGACCGTAGAAAACTTGCACTGAAATGGTTTTGTCTGAAGTGCTATAGTCTTTGATAAATGAGTAAAACAATCAATGTTCGTCTCATGAGACGAAAATTCAATTCGCCCCAAAACTATTTCGCCCAAGTGCCATTTCGCCCCCAAACCACTTCGCCCGAGTGCCATTTCGCCCCAAATCACTTCGTACAAACACTACATCGCCCAAATGCTATACTTCGCCCCAAAACAACTTCGTGCACAGGCCGTGGTTCAGGGCGAAATGGTTCTGGGCGAAGTAGTTTTGGGGCGAAATGACTGCAAAGCCTTTATTGACTGTTTTCTCAAAAGTTAGACGAAGTACGGAGCTGGTTTTTGCTCAGGTTGGTTTTAATCATGCATATCTTCAATCACACAGGGGGATAAAACTATTTGTAATAGTTGACCAATCATGTATACTATCTTTAAAGCACCGTCAGCCCATTTCCATCATCAACATTATAACGTACAGAAATTGCACCCCGTATATAAAATGCAATGGCTTTTGTGAGAAAACATCGAAGATATATTTCCATCATTATATTTATCACAACTGTGAGAATCAAAAACAAAATAATTATCAATTATTATACATCGAGTTGGCAGTTGATCTCTTAATGGTAACTCGCGACCATGTATGGATTTGCCCAAATACGAATCTTGCAAACTAACTAAATCTGATCACATGAGACAATTTTAAATGGATTTGTTTGAAAAAGATCTACGTGAACGGACTTTTTAAAACAATCTTTAATTAATCTTCTAAAAAGACACCATTTCATGCAGAATTATTCCATTAAACACTATACATGTAATACTGATTGCCAAAAAATGTTCCCTTATATAATTCGTGAGAATTTCGGATCGCCTATTGACAAACATAAAATTAGCACTGATGCGGAGCCATTGTATTGGGTCACGCGTCTTTTCATTTGCAAATTTAATCACAAAATTAACCGCCAAGACCATCGTTTTCGATGACAACTTTTGAAATTCCCAATTCCCAACAAAATGATTTGTGCAACAGACTCGCATTTCGTACTGATAACACCGATAACATATTAATTTTGTAAAAATATTTACATTATTTACACGTTAAATAGTTGATTTGATCATTTACATGCATTTCAGCATAATTATATAGTTAGAGTAAAATATTACAAATTATAAAACAAAGGCATTCTAAGGATCCGCTTGGCGTTTCTATGCAAAATTTACTTTCTCAATAAAAACAAAGTCACCACTGTCATAGTACTTTTGGTTGAGGCTTTTACTTAAAGTTATATTGTCCGTGATTCTCAAATTCCTTTTTTTCCCTCTGAACGAATTTTTAAAACCATTTACTTTATTTTAACGGAAAAAACATCATACTTTGTATTTTAGACATCGACAACGCTGTGAAAAATCTCTTTTTTTCCTGTCTCGGAAAGAAGAAAACAGATTAGACATGCCACTAGTCCAGAGGGCGCGATGTACGCTGCGCATTACAGACCAAACACGGGAAGTCAAACTTGGGCAAGTCTACGCCTTACCGTGAGTTGAATTATTGGCAGACCGCCAATAATTCGAAATATTGACAGATAACTAAACGTTGGTCGATTTGTTTTCGTTGATGTCTCATTTGAAAGCGAATAACTTTTGTTAATATCAATTTTAAAAAAATTATATGTTTCGGGGTGCCACACCCAAAACGCACGGACAATACATCTTTAATGGTCGTATTATGTCAAACCAAATTCTTGTATAAAACAAGGCTTACTGAAATGCGTCTAATTGCTGAGAGGAATTTGATTCCTCCTTTCAAGAAATCGTACTTTTGACAAATTTCCGGGCCAAAACCTAGTGGCATCCGCAAGACTCAACGACCATGTCCTCGTATTGTCTCAAGACCACATTGTCTTCGTTGTCAAAGTAGAGCATGGAGATTGCGGAAAGCCTGGTGGGTGCACAGCAGACCTTGGGTGCGGCGGCCGGATTGTCTGAGTTGACCATGGACTGTATGATGGCGTGATTGGTCCCGTTGAGTCTGCTGTCCAACGGGAAGGGGCACTCGCCACCGCAGTAGTACGACTGGTATCCCATGGGTGCGATGATCCAGTCCTGCCAACCCACGTCCCGGAAGCTCACGAACAGCCGGCGTCTCTGGCAGTGATTGGGGTGCGGTGCGCTTAAACCTCGCGGTTCCTCATCCTCCTCGTCCTCCACGCTTCGTCGGAATCGATTCTTGCATTTCTCACCGTCTATGGACACCACAACCAGTGTAGCCGTCTTCCGTCGGAGATGACCAATGTTCTTCGCCAAGATGGCGTCTTCCTTCCTCTTGGATGGCTCTCTCGTCTTCTGGATGTCCACTGCTACGTAGAGACCCCTGTTCTCACTCACGTCGGCCCGCCATTCCTGAACCAAGGGCAGCATGTCCACGGTTTCAGGCACAGTTCCGGAAAGGTCCAGGGATTGTGACACCAGCAAACGGAACGAGTTTCTGTTGTCTTCAACGCCAGAAGCTTTTATTTCAGACACCGTATGGCTTATCTGGTAGAGTTTGAGGTGGACCTTAGCATTGGGTCTCAGCTTGCTGATGGCGTCCAGGAACTCCAGTCTGAGATGCGCTCCTGTGATGGTTTCCATTGTTGAGATGAAGGACAGGTTGAAGTGAAGGATCTGGCGGAAACTTCGGTCTGAGTGGGTCAGTTTCTTCACTTTGGTACCTGTAATGCATAAAAGGGTAAAGAGTAAAGCTATGGTGTTAGAGTAGCAACGAGAAAGGTACAACGTGTACCACAATACTATGCAAGCGTTTGCTGAACTCACACGGATCAACAGGAGTTTATTCTCCTTCCCATGACTGATCTTACACGATCATCTCCATGTGAGGTCTGACTCACCGAAAGCTAATAGAACGTACCCAGTATAGTCCGAATGTAGGCCTAGGCCTATATGTTCGATGTATGAAAACTTCAGTGAAATTTTATAAGGCTAGATTCTATAAGTCTTATTTTTAACATAGCCGGCACGCTAATTTGATTTTTACAAGAAATATATTTCAGTTTAAAATAATATTTTAAAAGACTTCAAATCATATTTTCAACTTGAAAAAGCCTATTGTTAATTGGGGTTTGCTTGTCTTTACCCGACGTAACTTGATTAGCACTGCAGCACTCAGCAACCCAGCAACAAAACAAGCCAACAATTTTCTCCACTTTTTGATTGAAAACAAAATCAGTCAATCTGGGAGGGACTCCCCCCTAACGCTCCTATACCTCAACACACTCTTCCCTTTTGTTAACGCACCAATCCCCCCCCCCCCCCCCACCCACCCCCCCCCCCCCTCCCCCTAAAAACTGAAAGGAATTCCTTTGAAATTCCTTGGATGTTTGAGACACAATAGGGCAACAACGGTAGGGGGAGTCCGTTTGCCACATATCGTTATGTGAATAATTCGATGTCAACTAGGAGCGTGTTCGGATTTTTCCAGAAAATGGATTTCGTTCTAACCTAAAACATTCGTTTAAAATACTCTCCAAAATACTACCCATGAGAAGAAAACAGGAAATTTGCAATCTCCAATTTGGATGTGGAAGCAAAACGCTTGGTGTGATTACTGCACTGCTTTATGTATAACGGATAAATTAGTTTACAAAATATCGGTGGTTTTTTTTACGATAACGTTAAAAATATACGGATTGAGAGCGCGAAATTTCAGAATGGTAATGAGAAAAATATGACAAATAATATGGTATCAAAATCTCAACATCCATGGGAAAAATGGGGAGCTAAAACATGTGATCTGGACACGCTCCTTTAATCATGAAAGGAAATTTTCAAATTTTGATTAAACTGAAAACTTGCGTTTCATTTGTTGCTGCTTGGTATAAATTACCAGTGTATCAAGATGTTCACCCAGGTATGACAAACAGTGACCCTGAAGTAATATTTACACAGTCTATTATCCGCAGTCCGCATGAGGACATCATTTCAGAATTGGAGGTGAGAAAAACCAATTGGAGGTGAGAAAAACCATTAACGGGGTTAACAGGTGTTAAAAGGTATTGAGGAGGGAGGGGCACACCCTTGTCAATAACCCACACGTATTATCATGTATTATTCATTAGTGAATGACCTCTTCATAGACCATGGGGCAAGGCAGCAAAATGTGTTCAGAAAGTGATTTTCGTGGCGCAGTTCTCAGAACTATGTGGAAATAGCAAATTCTATTAGTCAATGTCAAGTGAATTACAAAAACCAAAATCCACAAACCCGAAAATCACCAGATTTTTATATTTTTACATTTAAATTTTTCTTTCAAAAATAGCGCCCTCTGTTGGCCAATTTTGGAGAACTGTGTGCATTTCCTATGGAGGTGGCCATGGTACAGTGTATAGCCAAATTGACTGGTGTGTGTGCAGTTTATTAGCTTTTGCTATTAGAGGAAATTCATGTAACGGCTTCTAGTGTCACATAATGCTAAACAATTATTTAAATCATAAGAGTCTTAAAGGCAAAACGTATACTCGAAACAAATTTTTTGAGGTTTCACATAGTCTTGCTTTATTCCATTGCACTTCACTGTGCCAACATCTCATTTGTTTTGCTGAATAGATTTGTGATCTGTGGTTAATTCTGAGATCGGAATACAGTGAAACTTGTATACAGTGGCCAACCTCGGGACTGCAAAAAAACCTCGCCACTGGCCACATTATAGAGGTTGCTTAAATGCATTATACGCGTGTTATTAACAATGGTGCACTGTAAAAATTGCTGGGTAAAATAAAGTTGGAGAATTTTATTTTGACGTTTGTTAGGCCACATTTCCTCAACATATGCAGAAAATGCTCTGTTGGGTATAAAAACATCCAGGACACCAACGTTGGTTACATGCAAAGTTCTGTAAATTGGAGAAACAGCGGATATTTATTGTTGTTTTTTTACCTTTTGCTTGTATTAAAAGGTTGAGCATGTTATACAGACAAACAATATTTTCTCCATCTGTTGGAGATTGTGAAGACCAGAGTGGGCGCTTCAAAGTATACTGTAAAAAATATGATGAGTAAAATAAAGTTGGAGAATTTCATTAGGACATTTGTTGGGTCATTATGCAAACAATTTTCTTGGGTAAACCATCCAAGTTCTATACGGCCCGTACGATTTTTCGCTCATCCCAAGTTCCGTTGGTCAAGGGGTGTCCATTTATTGGGCACTTATTATACCGCGTGCTGAAAGTATTAAAATGCTGAGCAAATTATACACTTATGACATTTATCTCCAGTTATTGGGGAATTTTCAACACAAAGCATGACGCATTCTAGCAACCGCACACCTGGGAACAACCGCATACAATTGTTGGTTAAATTCAACATATAGAGCAGAAATCTTTTCGTATATGCCCAACATGCTTGTTGGGTATCTCGGGCCAAATATGCTCGACTTTTGGGTAAGCCATGTTCATGATGTGACCAACATGCTGCAGAAAATATTTGCTGTATAATTACCCAATGTGTTGAGCAACCCAGGTCTAATTTGCTTGGATTTTGGTGATTTTTCTCCCAAATACTAAAAACCACACCACTTTGTTAACATACTGCTAAAAAGCTTGCTGTATATCCAACGTGTTGGGCAGCAGAGACGTCATTTGCTTGGATTGTGGTGTTAGTAATTTTAATATCACAGACTTGCAAATAATAAACCCAGAACACAGTGTGACAACATATTGTAGAAAAGGTTTGTGTATATTATGTATGTTAAGATGAATGAAATGGTCCTTTTGCTTGAATTTTGGTTCAGTTTCCTCGGCTTGCAAATAATAAACAGCAATATAGTGTATGGACTGAATTTGACCAGAAGGCTGTTGAAATAAATGTTTAGGAGCGCATGTTTATGTACGTGTTCTTTCCACACTTCTCATGATGGAGTTGTTCCAGATGTATATCCTGATTTTTAAAATCCTATTCAGTATCTTGGTGTAAATTTTACTGGTGTTGAAAAGTAACGCTAAGTAAGCATGCGCGAAAATCCAGCAACTTGATAGGCTAGAGGCATTTCTTAACGTTTCTCAAAGTTTCACACACAAACCGTAGTACTGCGTTGTATTTGTGACTAGACTATCTGTCCCTGTTGGAACATATACGTACTCCTTAAAGCGGGCCTCCCACTGTGCGATTTTTGCCACGATTCCCCTACGAATTGGTACGATTATCGGAGACTGCCTATAGATTCTACACACAATCGTAGCTAATCGTACCCAATCGTAGCTAATTCGTGGCAAAAACCGCACAGTGGGAGGCCTGCTTAAGGGGTAATGTAAGAAACTTTCCGATTAAAGGCGAATCCCTCGCTGATTCCCGTGTCATGTCCTGAAACGTTGCTCATTTGAGTGGCCAGTGCGTCTCTGGGAATGGCGGTGGATAATTTTGGAACACGATTGGATCCATGTCTGTGGTCTTGATGATTGCTCGATCTGGACTGGTGACGATTGTGATGGAGAATACACGGGATTCTCGCCGGACTGGACTTAGACCAAACCAGTGCGTGTTTTATTTGAACGAATAAAACACTTTAGAAAACAAAGGTTCTTGACTGTTTTCTCAAAACATGAGGAAAACGGCATTTGCCAACAACACTGCTGTTTCACCACGAACGGATTAGTGTGGATAAGTACTGAATAGGCGTTAAAAACAGAAGAAATAAATACGAAAGTATTCTTTATTACAATGTGAAAACACCAATCATTGGTCAGCCCAACGTTTTAGCTTTTCCTTGTGCCAAATTATTGGGACAAGTTGGGGAGGGGAGAACACCAGTTGGTAAAATGGTAACCAACAATTGGCTATGCAATCTTACCCAAACCTTGGATGATTGAATTTAATCAACAATTGGCCATCCACATTTACCCAAACGTTGGATAATTAACTTTTGTTAACATTTGCACAGTCACCGAAAGATTGGTTGAATAAATTTAACCAAAAATTGTGCATACAGTATCACCCAAGGCTTGGGTATAAGGCTGTTACCCAACACCAGTTGGGTATTTTGTGCCCCAAAGATGGGTATGTTGATATTTGAAACAAAGTTGGGCAAAATTTGCCCATTTTTGTTTATCAGTGTGTGTGCCCAATTTCCATCATAGTGACAGTTTGAGATGATTCACAATATACTACTGAAAATATTACATGTAGGTTCCCCGTTTATTATCTAAATTTGACGTTGAGTAGACATGGACAGCTAACAGCTTAGTAAAATGTAATTTGAGGCACAGGTCAGTTAAATAATATTTTTGAGCTCCACAAAAATGTTCATATTGGAAATTAACTTTAATTTATATGTATAATGCGTTTAATAATACTGTAACAGTGAAACTTGTTAATAAGCCCACCTTTATAAACAAGCCTCCTGCTTATAGTGGCCACGCGTACAATGTATAAGCAACCTCTATAATGTGGCCAGTGGCGAGGTTTTTTTGCAGTCCCGAAGTTGGCCACTGTATACAAGTTTCACTGTATTCCAATCTCAGAATTGGCCACAGATCACAAATCTATTCAGCAAAACAAATGAGATGTTGGCACACTAAAGTGCAATGGAATCAAGCAAGACTCTATGATTTTGCCTTGACTCTATGATTTAAATAATTGTTTAGCATTATGTGACACTAGAAGCCGTTACATGAATTTCCTCTAATAGCAAAAGCTAATAAACTGCACACACAGCAGTCAATTTGGCTATACACTGTACCATGGCCACCTCCATAGGAAATGCACACAGTTCTCCAAAATTGGCCAACAGAGGGCGCTATTTTTGAAAGAGAAATTTAAACGTAAAAATATAAAAATCTGGTGATTTTCGGGATTGTGGATTTTGGTTTTTGTAATTCACTTGACATTGACTAATAGAATTTGCTATTTCCACATAGTTCTGAGAACTGCGCCACGAAACTGAAAGATAATCACCTATGCCCCATGGTCTATCACAAGATCATCATATCACGATCTTGTAGGCCTATTTTGTATTGTTCCATACCTCCATCATGAACGCCATGGAGGTATAGGACAAATATGTTAAAGATAGTACATGATTGGTAAACTGTTACAAATAGTTTTATCCCCCTGTGTGATTGAAGATATGCATGATTAAAACCAACCTGAGCAAAAACCAGCTCCGTACTTCGTCTAACTTTTGAGAAAACAGTCAAAATAGTGTTTGCAGTCATTTCGCCCTCAAACCACTTCGCCCGAGTGCCATTTCGCCCCAAATCACTTCGTCCAAACACTACATCGCCCAAATGCTACTTCGCCCCAAAACCACTTCGTGCACAGGCCGTGGTTCAGGGCGAAATGGTTCAGGGCGAAATGGTTTTGGGGCGAATTAAATTTTCGTCTCATGAGGCGAACAATAATTGTAATGCTCATTTCTCAAAGACTATATTGCACTTTATAGACAAAACCATTTCAGGGGAAGTTTTCTTCGGTCATCATGTTTAAATTGTGTAAGTTAGGCGTAAATCTGTGAACATTTCTGATTTTGGAGATACCAATCATGTAGGCCTATACTGCTTTAAACTACCGGTACACTTTGGTATACTTCTAGGTTGTATAATGCAAACTCAACAGATTACCGCTTTCGGTTGTGGACCCAGAGATTTAAGTTCTGAAACCAACTGCAAATCGTCTGAAAGCCCTATGATTTACAAGATTTGTAGAATGTTCTATATGTCACGGCCAAGGTCAAGCTTAGTTATACAATAATAAGGAACACATGGGGATAGGAAAAGATTAATGGAGTGCACTAATATTGATGCATTTGACTTGGAAGGAAAAACGAAGATTATTGCAAGGTTTCGAAAACGACTTCGCCAAATGTTTTCGCAACAGCCTTCAACAACATAAGGTACTGGGTGTGGATTGATTGGGTATAGCGTGTATTTTTGGGGGAAATAATTTTGTACCATTTTCACACTGCACTAAGTATACAATAAATTGAACCAGTCATTTTGAAACCAACTGAAACAATCTGCCTCTGATGTATGGTCACAAAAATAAGACTGGACCAACGAAATTTTCCCAAAATGTCCAATGTTCGGCCTTGAATCTTTTCGTGTTTTCTACAGCTGTAAATGAGGCATATTTGATAGGGACGTCGGAATCGGGTCGGTTGGGCCGGCTAGCGCCGGTCCAATAATTTGCCAAATACAATTTCTTTTTTAATCTTTTCTTTCACTGTGATTCCCCACAACGTACAAAACAGTTATAAACTTGTGTCATTTTCGTAATCAGAGCAAATTACTATAGATATGCTTATTATAGTCGTTTTTAAAGGCAAAGGCTCGTCAGCAATGCGCGCACGCCAAATTCGTGCCACGAAATACGCAGCTCCATGCCTTTTTTATGGAGCTGCGTCATTCGTGGCACGAATTTGGCGCGCGCGCATTGCTGACGAGCCTGTGCCTTTAATCAAGCGCCGCGGGTCCAATGTCAAACTGCTTCCGACGCCCCTCGATGATTGATAATTTAAACTCGTTAGATATGCCTGATTTTATCAATACTGTAGAAATCACCAACAAAATACTTTGGTAATTTAGTTCCAGTTTTCAGTTTTTGTGAGCAGTATAGTTTTTAGACAAAGTCGTGACTTTTCTTTAAATTACAACGAAACGGCAAGTAAATGCTGTCACTAGAAAATGGAAACACCCGCTGATAATCTGCTCTGTAAAATCTGTTGACGACTCGAAATTGCTTGAAGTAAATACGAGGCATGTATGACTGTGTTGCGAAATTCGTGGTTTTCTCGTGATTTACATCAACTCGGAATGCAATGCACGAGTCAGATACATGACATTGTATTGTGGCCCTAATGGAGGTTGATTTTCATATCCGGATACTGAGGATTCATCTTGTAATTAACATATAAACCAAAAATAAAAGTGCAATTAAGTTTGATAAATGTAGACACAAAATCGGCACTTGTCCCATAGGTTTTGTACATGGAGATTTTATGCAGTGGCCGGGTACGAAATTTGTTACCCCCAAGCTGATGTGATTTTGAATGGAGGACCTTTACTAAAAGTATGCCAGGACCAAGTTCAATAAACTCACGTGACCATGTATATCGGAAACGGCGTTTAGTAAATTTCACACGGGTTAAATGTCAAGGATCACATAAAGAAAGAAAAATAGCGACTTGAGCATGGAGCCACGTCTTCCTGAACAGATATTTCAACAGGCTTGTTAGCGAGGGACTTTCCTGAAGTTGGCCTTACGATGAACAATGTTTTGTTATCGTCTGCCGTCAGCTCATTAGTCATTCCACATCGCAAAGTGCAGTCTAAATAAACGCGAGCGGTCTTGAGTCGACATTCGTCTTCAGGAAATAAGGTCATTGCTACCTCTAAGCATAGAGCTGCTCTAAGCTACAGGCCGGCCCAGAACGTTACCCCAGTGGCGGTGGTAGCATGGTGGTAGTAAAAGAAATAATTCACAACATTTTCCAGTTTTTGTTTTCTTTACCCCTAATCTACTAAACTATTTTGCGAAATCTTTGCTACGATTTTAACTTTTGTTTTGAAGAACGTGCAATTTCGTTCGGTGAAAATGTAGTATTTTGACAGAATTTCAAACGAAGCACTATTCGCATTTGAAATAAAATATGATTTTGGATTTGCTGAAAATGAAGCGTTTTCTCAACAACAACAAATCTTCAATTTTAGACAGTCTCCTAAATTTGAGTTTTTCTATCAAATCTGCACAAGTTTACTGATGCTTGATAAGTCATTTTCAAGGAGCGTGTCCAGATCACATTTTTGAGCGGCCATCCCGCTTTTGGTACCATATCACTTGTCATATTTTCTCATTACCATTCTGAAATGTCGTGCTCTCAATCTGTATATTTTCAAGGATATCATCTGAAAACCACCGATGTTTTGTAAACTAATATAGGCTATATCTGGTTCCATAAAGCAGTGCAGTGATTGCATGCACCAACCTTTTTGCCTCCACACCCAAATTGGAGATTAAAATTCCAAAAAGTTATGTTTTCTTCCTATGGATAGTACTTCGGGGAGGTATTTTATAAGATTGCTAGGTTAGAACGAAATGCATTTTCTGGGAAAAAATCTGAACAC
This sequence comes from Henricia sp. BOLD:AAB3569, assembly GCA_037783545.1. Classification (NCBI taxonomy): domain Eukaryota; kingdom Metazoa; phylum Echinodermata; class Asteroidea; order Spinulosida; family Echinasteridae; genus Henricia; species Henricia sp. BOLD:AAB3569. The sequence goes on from JBBELK010000540.1 coordinate 322,728, forward strand.
GGAATGCTCAACTCAACTCACCTGTGTTTGCGACGCTGCGCACGATGTTTCCTGGGAAGGCCGGGTCAGGAAACGAACATCGCCCAGTGGCGAATCCCGAATCAGAGTCATTCTGCAGTTTGTCGTACAGGTCCAGCATGAACTGAGGAGCAGTGGCGTTGGGTCTCGGTCTTGGTCTCTCCTTCAAACCCAACATGCTCAGGATTTTACTCTCCATTCTCGAGCTGAGAGGAGCAGGCTCTGTGGCGCTGTCCTCGGCTCCGTGGACGGGGTGGAGCGTTGCTAAGTGCAGGAGGAAGACGAGGGCTACTGCGGTCGGCATGGTGATTTGGGGATACGAGTTCGGGTTGTAGGTTATGTTATTAGCCCACTGGCCACAGTGGGTTTGTAGGCAGCCAGATGCAATTGTCCACACTCAGCGGGCCGTTGCTAACGTCGCAGCACCGGTCGGGATCGCATTTAGCTCGGGGGAAAGAGAAGCAGGAACACGGTGGCTGACTGCGGAGCACGTCTTCGAACTTGTCGATCTGGCAGCAGAGGTTTGCGTGGTGGTTTACCCAAGGACGAGTCACCAGCGGCGTTCAAGGGCTCGGCCAGGAAATGCCCCGGTGTGAGATTGCCGAATGGTGAAGTTTACAGCTGGTAGGTACGGAAGGTCCGACGGTCTTCTGTTTGTTTCGCAAAATGACAGATCGTGGAGTGAGCTCGCGGCAGGTAGACCACCACCAATTATAGCACCGCTACTCCCGCCGCGCTAATTGGCTGGGTTGTGGTGAGAGGGTTGGGTACTCCCCCCAAAACCAGACACGTTTAATTATTGGCACAATTAGCTCCACTACCGAAGATACAGAGCTGTTATATCCGGACTCACCGTTGCACTATGCATGTATAAACAGCTCACATCATGTATACAGGAAGGTGGATGTTGTAATGACTGAATCATCCGAGCGGAAAACTTGTACCCGCCAATGGGTATCGGCCACTATTGATATGTTAATTCCAACCATGCGCGAGATGCTATAGCTGCAATGTGATATTGTTCCCGATGAGTGCACTGTCCAAGCATCTCAAGTTCGCACGCGTGCGTGACACAGACGCACACAAACCTTTGGCAAATTGTTTCACAATGAAGTACGTACAACATCTTTCTCAACCAACATTTGTTTTTGTCCAGAATAAAAAGAGTATATCGCTAACCAAATAATTAGACACATTATTCAGACTTTCACCTACTTTTGGTACAAACGTCAAACCGCTTTGGTATATTATTTCCCATTGGTAATGTCGCGGATTCAACACAGTTCAATTAGGTCGTCTGCGCACCAATTTTTTCAAAACAAGACATGGTCACAAGCCATTGATCTTTTTCAACGAAGACACGTTTTGGGTCCGTTAGCCGTCTAGACTATAATTTAATTACCAAAATCCTTTAATTCCAGTTGGCCATGATCGGTGAGCTGAGCAAGACCTGATGACATGAACCATGCATGAACCATATGATGTCTGAATTAAGCCACTTTCTCGGCACATTTTTGTTTTGTCAAGATATTCCGATGTCGAATAAATCTTGACAAAATTACAATAAAATTAGGGATTGAAATCTAACACATTATCTAAAGGAAAAATACAACATGTCAATTTGTAGTCTGACAAAGTAGATTTCTTGCATGAGCTTTTGTAGCATTTCGTATATTACATCAGTGTGACAAAAGACGCATCCATGGGAATGCTGACTCGACAGAGACTTTGTTAGTTCATCCATGGTTCATCTATTCACGGGGGACAAAAGGTCTCGCCATTGCATAAATACAATACTGTAACAATAGTTTCATTGACAAAAAGCTGAAATAATCCAGAGTAATCAAAGGAAGAGTTAAAAATGGATGATATGTTACGGATATTGTCCAGTTGATCCAGTCGATTCTTATTTGTTTTACGAAAAATGTTTTCTTCCAAAAATGCTATAGGTAGGCTTAGTGGGCCATATCTTAATTAGCCAAAGCACAAGTGTTCTATAGTCCTTATTCACTTAATTGTTGGGAACGTAAAAGAATAACAAATTGATGCTAGTCTGTTCAGATATTTTTTTAACAGTAGGCCTATATTTTAATATTTTGAACAACTTGTTTCACATGTTGCACTTGAAGAAAAAAAATGCATTGAAATGATTCGTCCCAAAATAGTCTGGCGCCATACCAGTCAGAAATTTACATTTTATAAAGCGGATTCGGGGTACCCGATTGAAAATGGCGTCAGGTTGGAAACGATTTATACACGCCTGTTTACATTCTTTTAACGGATGCCACTCGTATGGGAACAAAGATTTGAAAAACAAATGAAACAGTTAAATAATTAGCATATGCCTATATCAAAATAATGATGATAAAATAGCTAAAGGTACCATATTCTTTTATCGGTTATCGACTATAACACCTTCCACATTCTAAAGCCCCAATTTAGGAACCTCATAAAAGTTTCTTGTCTGCGAAAGTGGTTTGTTCATCCATGATTCATCCAACTAGGAGCACAACCCCTCGGACAAGATTATAGGAATCGTCGTTAATTAATGATTACTGTGACTGATAGATGAATTTGTCACACAAAAGACACGATTGTTGGACGTGCGAAGGTGTTAAGTACCTCAATAGGTAAGCTTGATGCGCGTTTCCAAACTGTATACGCCCGATCAATAGGAGAGATGGCGGTTTAAGACGGCCCAGCTGTCAGTGACCAGACTATCGATGCGTGAAGCGGACATTTATGATAGCAGACGGGCTAAATTACCTGGCCAGACGGTATTGTTGCATGCGCTGCGAAATTAAAAGCATGTCTGGGAGTTGATGTAACGTCTAGGGCAGGTAGAGGGGATCCGCACGGTAAATCCCTGACCTTAATTTGGAAGGGTGGGAGAGAGGATATGGTGTGTTTTGGTCCATTAGGGTGTCTTCGTTTTCTAATTTTCCGGTTATTTTATCTTAATCAATCTGTTATAGATAACTGCTTCCGTTGGTATTAGTATATACCAAGATACAGATGTAGGATGGAAACATATCGGCTTAAAGACAACTTCCATGATTGGAAAACTTTTTAAAACAAACAACAGAATTACATAACTTACGGATAATTTTGATAAACTATAGGCCTACCTTGTAGAAATTTCCGCCACGTATAGATGCAGAAATACTTTAAAAATCCATGCATAGTTTCTGTGTTGAATCAAAAAATAAATTCCATTCGCAAATGATTTTTTAAAAGCATCTTCATTTGGCAATTTCTCCCACAAAGATATACCATTTTACAAGGGGAAAATGGTGTTTGTTACCAATGCTACCAACACTAGTCAAAATATTGCTCCAATCCTCCGATTCAAGTCGCGCCAAAACAAATCTTCATACCGGAAGAACTAAATAGGCCTATACGCTACATTGGCCAAGAGCGCTGGCACGCGTGTGTAATGTGCCTATTAAACATTTGGATGTTGTACAAACTAGATAGAGGAAGTATGCACTCTTAACAACCTCAAATTAGCCAACTTGGCCCACACAAGCTATCTTAATTTTGTTTGCTCGTCCACTTACATTCTTCATTAGCTTACGAGATTAAGATATTATTTTCAATTCGGAACGTTTGTTGTTGGTTTAGCACCTCTTTAACTACAAATAGTATACACCATAACACCAAACTATCGGAGCGCTCTGTTGACTTATTTAACAAGCATAACAGTTGTTTGACCTAATTCCCAAGTAAGCTAATTGTTTAGTTCAAAGCAAGCGAAAGTCAACATTATATAGATACGGTGTATATATCAATGTATTCTGATTTCCTGTTTTATGTAATTATACATTAGCACAGGAGGCGGAGGAAATAAGCTCAAAACACCGCCAAAGACTAACGATAAATTGTTATTGTTAACTGTAACATGAACTTATTTGAATGAATGGATATGCTATTAATTATTTATGCATTTGGTGATGTCGAAGCGGAAATAGGGTTCATCCGGCTTGTACCGGCAAACACATATACGATGTGCGCGGAGAAAAATAATCACATTTTTCACGGTTCAGAAAGGGTCCGACCGTCTTGAATTGAGAACAATAAAGGCAGATTACATAATTGGAAAACTTTTAAAAACAGGAACAACAGCATTACATAACTAAAGAATAGTGTTGATAATCTGCCTTGAGTAATTTCAGCCACATAGATGCAGTAATATTTCAGAAAACCTAAAAAATCTATGCAAGTTTTTGTGTTGAATGAATGGTAAAAAAATTGTCTGCAGACATTTTTAAAAGCACCTTCAGTTATTGGCAATTTCTCAAACAGTGTAGGCCTATACCATTTTACACGGGGAAAAAATCATGCGGTGTTTGTTACCATTGCTAGAAACACATTCTTGTCAACTCGTGAAGTAAAATTTTGGGTACAGGCCTAACTGCAAATGATGCATGGGACTTTAAGATACATTATATATGGCCGTGTTTTACACCAAGGAAACGATGCTGTTTCGCGGCGCTTTATGCGAGAAATCTTTCCACACCAATTCGATATGGGTGTTGTCGTATATCTATAGGCAAACCAGAACTTATTCGAACAATTTTTATATTTCAAAAAGAGGGGGCCTGACTTTAAGCTTAGGCCTAGGCCCTATCAAAGATCTGATATGATGGAAATTCCAAACGTATAACCTAAAATGCATAATGCTGAAAGAAAGTGGTGTGTTATTGGATATATTAATCAACCACGATTCAACTGGAAGTATACATTGACATTGTTTTCAAATGGATTTTTAACAATTTAATTTTGACATTCACATTTTCTAATTGATATAGACATTAGGCCTATAACCGTAAAAGCTATACAATTGGAGTCATAACAATGCACAAAACCTTTCATCTCACCTAACACTGTTTTCAGGAATCAATTATTTCTGGGTTCCGTGTCAATATTTATAATCGTGAGATCGATTCATGCGACTTTCCCGATTCATAGGACTTTTTCGATCTTTTCGGAAGAGAGGTTTTTACTTCTTTTTGTGAAAATCTTCTCGCGCGGAATCATTGCATTGGACAGCTGGAACCACTTCTATCTTCCATTTTTAGTAAGGTTTTCCCATGCAGACAAAAAGTTGATTAACATTTTGGGACATTGCAAATCCTGTTTACGGACTTTAAATATCAGGCTTTAAATGTGTCAATTTCAACAACGTTTTCCAGTATTAGAGAAAAGCCGGTGAAAATTTCGCTTTTGGCCGCAAGTTTTTCACTGGAACTGTGCGTAAGAATTAACCACTTGTTTTGAAATTTGAAATATCGGATGTGACCAAATTTCGGCAAGTGGCTGGAAGTGCTGTAAGTGGCTTATAGTATACAGTATATACTGATGGGTCATAAATTGCGGATTAGGGCAGGCCAGGGGATGTTTACAGTGCAAACATTGAGACATGTCGGCTACTTTTTAGGTTCACGGAGTGAAGGACAGCTGTGGTTGGTTTGGGATATCGCGGTAACAAAATATTTGACTTGGGATTTCCGGAAATTCCTTTTAACTTTCTCAAGACTTTCTCTGCAAAATGTTGCTACCTTTTATTGAAACATAAATAAAAATTATGCTTATAAAAAAACTTATATTCAGAACTTATTTCACATAATTCCAATAAAAGATGATTCCATGACTGTATTAGCAAGTGAGTGAAGGATTTGCTTTTGCCGTAATTTTCAGAAATGATATGAGTTTCTTTCATCCCCATGTTTGGTTGTTTCACTTTAAAGATATACAGTCCGTGCATTTTGGGTGTGGCACCTCGGGGAAAAAAAGTTTTTGAATACATTTTTTTTATAGAAACATAAAAGTTATTTGCTTTCAAATAAGACATCAACGAAAAAAATCGATCAACGTTTAGTTATCGAACAATTACTGTAAATATTTCGAATTATTTCGGACCGCCAATAATTCAAGGCAGCGGGCCGCGCACAGCACGCCCTCCGTATCCGTGGCCTGTCCATTCTTAGTTGTTTCTTTTGTCTCAGAAAGTCTTCCGAGACAAGCCACTATAGTCCAGAGGGCTCGCTGCACGCCGCGGGTCACAGACCAAATACCAAGTGAGACTTGGACAAGTCAACATGACAAGGCACAAAAACGGCCATACAAAACGGCGTTTTTCACAGGGTTGCCGATGTCTGAAGTTCAAAGTTTGATGTTTTCTCGTTAAAATAAAGTAGGCATAAATGCTTTAAAAATTCGTTCAGAGAGAGAGAGAGAAAACAAATAGAATTTGCTGAGAACCGCGGACTGTATATCTTTAAAGCCGGGCTGAAAGCTTGAAGCTACTTGGCGAGGAAGAAAGTTATTTTATAAAACAGATTATACTTGATAAAGTTGCGTTTTTCTTATCTTTATTGCTGATTTTATATTAGAGAGAAAAGTGAAAACCTAGACCGTGTTCGTCAACCAGCCACAGGCCAAAATGAAAAACGGGGTGAGGACGTCATAATGATATACATTGACCCCGCTACGTCATAGCGAGGAGACAGTCACTATTTTGCAAAGCAAGTTGCATGCTTTCCGCATAGCATAAACCACCAGTCGTAATTTTTCTGTAAAGGTTTTCAAAGTTTTCGGTGTATTTTATCAGTGGTTCTTACACTGAATTCATTTTTGATATCAATATAATGCTATAGCTTCGTGCCTTGTTGGTGGTAACACTTGCAACTCTGTGGAAAATCCGCGGTTCCGTGCGTGCATACAACGTGTACGTGTTTGCTGTGAGGAGCTAGGTACACGACCACAGTCAGTGAAGCAGCTCTGTGCATCTCCTCGGTACACACACATAGCTCGAGTTGATTGACGTGACCTTTCGTTTTCAGTTTCGCGTGAAAAGAGTCTCGGAACAAGAAAATGTTCTGACTTTTCCAGGATGAAATTCTGAATAAAATGTTCTTAGTACATAAAGGACTATATAAAGAAAGGAATACTGTTGAAAAACATGAAAGTGAAGGGAGATTTCCACCCAGCTTTAATGCTGGCAAATATTGCGTTCAATTCAAAATGCAGTATACTATAAGTGGATTTGATGATGTTCAAATGCATTGGTAGAATTTTGGAAGCTTCCCATTCCTCGAAATTATGATCATGACTTCAGAGTGACCAATTTATGAGTCTCGCGACGATCGATCGACTTATGTTCAGTTACATCAGCACCTGGATCAAGCCAGTATAGACTGTGGGACTTGAAGAGGCATCCACTATAGGTTCCGGCAAACCCCTCCCTCCCCTCTTCCACCTCTACCATATAAAATCAGATCTGACATTCAAATCAAATTAGCACGGACAGACTCCCCTTATATTGGATGCTGAACAAATGTATTACGCCAAGCATCTTTTCATTTGCGGATTCTATCACAAAAAAGTTCATACATGCTAACGCCGCAACATTTCCTAAAGGTCACTGTAAAATTTGCAGATTAAATTATTGATGCGAATTTCTGGATTAATTGTCCTACATATCTAAAGAAGAATGTCGGTAAACCAGCCCGTAAAAATGTCAGCTATACACGCAGCTGAGTTTCAGAAAACTATAGTATAAACTCCTCAAAAAAAGTTCGGAAAGTCAAGTTTGACTGACGATTTCTCTCTTGTTACTAAAACATTTCCCTTGAATTTGGTATCATTATTTGGAAAGCCCTGTCATTCCTCTTTTGCTTGGAGGATGGGAATGTGTCAATGCACTTTTTGACAATAGCAATGCATTTTGTGACATTTCACTTTCCACCCACCCCTGTATTCCGCTATACTGCACATCCCCCAATTGCTTAATCATAACAAATGACACATCACTGTAAAGAGGAATAACAGGGCTTTCCATACCTAATTCAAGGGAAATGATTTAGTAACAAGAGAGAAATCGTCAGTCAAACTTGACTTTCCGAACTTTTTTGAGGAGTTTATTATAAAATTAACGATTGGTCTTTCAATTGTTATTTTCTTGCAAAGATGTGCCACGTTTTAAAGAAGCAAATTAATGTGGTATTTGTAACCATTGCTATCAACACTTTGAGTAAAGTTTTTCTGTTCAACTCCTGAAATGTAAATTTAGAGTCATTGCAAATGATACAATGGCCCTTTAAACATACCACAAGTTTCCTTATATAATATGCACGAATGGAATCAATTGAAAAAGGATCCGTCTTCAAAGTCAAAATGCCTCGTCAGGGTATTTTTTAAACGATAACACACTTGACGCATATATAACTTCACGCACCACGACTCAAAAACGTCTTGGCTTGATTAGATGATTTCAACAAACCAACAACAAATAATTGGATTAAAGTCTACTTCCAGTTGTTATCTTCCTAAATAAAGGTAGGCCCTACCATTTTAAACAAAATTGAAATGTTTGTTACCTTAGCTATCAACACTTTGAATAATATTTTTCATGTCAACTCATGAAGTAAAATGTGAACTTATAAAGTAAGACCTCACTCTCAGTTAATATTGTTCTACAAAAGGGTACCTTTGTTATATACCATTGCATTGTTATAACATATGACCTACATGTATTTTTCATGTCAATTCATTTAGTAATGTTGTCGTTGTTAATGTTATGGCATCTTCGGAAACTAAGGCCCTTTATGCCATCAACTATTATACACATATGGACTGGCAATGAGGTCACTAGTGCACGTCTATGGGCCCCGAGGGACTGTGAGTGACCACAAGAGGGTCCTATTTCCCGAGGCCGAAGGCCGAGGGAAATAGGACCCTCTTGTGGTCACTCACAGTCACGAGGGGCCCATAGACGTGCACTAGAGACCGAATTATGCCAGTCCATATGTGTTTTATAACACGCCTCAGGCAAAAATACACACATGTGCAGATGGAATTCAATTTAATACATTAACGAGCAACCTCCAGAGGGCGCAGTAACCGGTCACTAGTTTTTGAGACTAGTGACCGTTCAGGAACACTAGCAGGGAATCACGCGCGCGTGAAGTCTTAACGCGCGCGCCCAAAACCTGATACGCGCGTCTAGTTCACGCTGGCGCAAATTTCATGCACTAGCCTAAATTAGTGAACCTCACGTGACTGCGTTTCAGCCAGTCAGGATTGAGAATCAGAAAGAGGCGTGTTATAAACGGTTTTAGCTTTAACTATAGCTTTATCAACTTGAGATGACGAAGAAGGATTTGCAGTTTTAGAAGTGGGAGGAAACCCTCAGAGAAATCCTCAGGGGAAAACCCACGCGGTCAAGTGGGGACTGCGACCCCAATCCACATAGGCTAGGTTACACGCCCCGGATTCGAACCCGGGACGCTAGGTGAAAGGCGAGGAAAAAACCACTACGCCAACCCGACCGCCCATTCATTTAATAAAATTTGGGGTCATTGCAAATGATACAATTAGCCCTTAAGACAAAGAAATGCCGCAAAAGGTATAAAACAAGATACGTGAACAGTTCGGGATAGTCAATACAAATAAACCAATTATAGTTTGTGTTATTTTCACTGGGATTCCAAATCGAATCAGCTATACAGTACTATAGTACTGCACAGTAAGTTGGGCATTTCGTTTTCGGCTGCTTGCAAAATGGTGGTGTGTAATTACCACCAATGGTTTAGCACTAATCAATGTTTAATACTGAGACACTCCAAAAGAAACTTGCACTTCTATGGGAGGCGTATGCGATGACATATTGCTCAGTCTGCTGCGGGCATACTGCAGTGATCAAACGCCCCGCAGGCATGCCGAATTCCAAACGAAACGACTGTATCTATTACGCTACACAATCACACCCCTCTTCGGTCTGAAATTTATACACTACTGACACAATAACATTATTCGAGGTCAATTATAATGTCTGAACTACCCTTACCGTGCAAATGCTTGATTCATCTACAATTGACTTCTCATATTTGCATTTCACGTCTCCATTGTACAATAGCTTCAGTGTCAGTGTAACATTAGCCTTCTTGAAGTATGGCGGACGCCGGGAACAAAAGGACGGAGAGGACGCAATTTTATTTGACCGGAAAAACTTTAGGCTACTCAACATAATGGAAGATAAAAGTGGTTCCAACTGTCCAATGCAATGATTCCGTTTTCTTGGGACGTAGATAAGGTATTGAGCTGACTTCGGGTTGGTTTTTAATATCATGCACATCCTTAATCAGACGTGGGGATAACGCCGTTTTTAACAGTTTTCCAATCATGTAATATAATCTTTAGAGATTTGCAATGACATTGTGTAGGCCTATAAGACAGAAACTGTTTTTTACCACTCATTTAACACACAAAAATGCATAGATTTTAAAGGTTTTCTGAAGCATTTCTGCATCTATATGCAGCTGAAATTTCTGCAGGCCAGTTTAATAATAACATTTCATTTAAATATGTTATGCCCTTATTATTGCAGAAATCCGTAAATTTTCATCTTGCAAGTGATAGGCCTATTGACCTTTAAAAGACCCTTTTTTCACCCGATGAGTTTTACGGTAAGACAGGCATGGAGCTTCAGAAAAAAAGGCCTCTGCATTTGCTTTCCAGTCAACTCGGTCCGAGTCAACTCGGTCCCAAACCAACTCGGTCTCAAACCAACTCGGCCCCAAACCAACTCGGTCCCCGACCAACCCGTGAAGCTACAATACAAGGCACGGCAAAGACAAGGTGTGTGTTTCGTCTCCAGAGTGATGTATCAATCCCATGCGAGATGCAGTCGGGTACCGTTACGAGCCGGGGTCAGGCAAACGGGTCAGCCATGTTTGCGCAGTGATTTGCAGCAGGACGGGGTGCTAATTGCCCGACACCGGGCGGTTGCTTTAAGAGTTATCATCCCAGGGTGTTAAATGCTCGCTCCGAGCGTTTAGCGCATTAATTACCTGACCGAGAGTGCCACTCAAGATCGCTAGCGGCGGTTATCGAAGACGGCTGAGTGCAGTTGGTGACTTGGTAGCGAGTGAGGGCAGGCTTTTTGAAGAATGGACTGGGTGCTGTGTATATTTTTTTGCATGCAGACATGACTTTGTTGGTTGATCAAGCGATAGTATATATTTCACCATGATTTCACTTATAGCCAAATGTATCATTTGCATGTTTTTAAACATGCAAAGTTTAAAAACTTTTACGAATTCCTAAAGAATGAGTCAACTTGGTAAACTATAGCCTGCAGAAATTCCAGCTACATAGGCCTATGCAGTGCTTCAATAAACCTTTAAAATCTATGCATGTTTTTGTGTTAAGTAAATGGTTTTTTAAAAGGTGTGTGTGCAGTGTGCACACACTTCACTTAGTATCATCTTAGACAGAAATAAATTTGTGGTGTTTGGTACCACTGCCATAAACAGTTTGATTCAGTTATTATTTTGGTTAACCTATAACATTTTGGGTCATTGCAAATAATACAATAGGCCTTTAATGTAGATCGAACCAAGATCGGTGCAGTTCACATAGGCGACAGATGATGTCCGAACAAGGATCACCTTGATAATGGACTAGAGTTGGCATGCGCAATGCGGATTTTCTTTCAGCCAAAAAATAATATTTTCCTTAAAACATAGAGGCAGGAAAGGAAAGAACCTTTTTTGCAATTAGGGAACAAAGCGATTTTAATCTTCGTCGAACGGAGAGCCGCATGTATACATCCGTTCTAACTTCTATAGTCTGTCGAATCTTCATCGAATCTTCGCCGAACGAAGCCATTGCCCTATACTGCAAACTGGGTCACAGTCAGTATTCCAGAGGGGCAATTTTCAGTTGCCGAGTATAAACATGCCGAAATAAAAAAGCTGCCCAAGGCAGTGACTGTCAAAGCCACGTTCATCAGGAATACGATCATAACGCGTGCTTCGTCCTGTTACGCATCCGAGCAAAACGGAGCGGAAATTTTCGGTGGCATTGAACGGAACGCACATACAGGAATGTAGGCCAATGTTATCATCGCTCTCATGTGATATTCCGGTATTTTAGAAGACTTAAAGGTAAGGGTCCAGTTTGGTAATTCCCCTCCGAAGAAATGACTGAATTATTATATAAAAGCTCACTTGTTATCAAGATGGTAACGGGTAGTAATCAACCTGTGAAATTATTTTGCCTGAAGTTCCCTCATTCATGAGAAAAATGACAAAACTATTTGAATCTCCAAAGATCGCCTGTAGGCGATCTTTGGAGCCATTTATTCATGCACAAAATTGTGCTTGGATTGTTCAGGTTTTCTGAAGCGTTACTCCATCTATAGATGTGGCTGACATTTCTACAAGGTAGTTTTCTCGACATAGGCTTTCAATTACCAGTGGAAATAACTCCGTTTTTAACAGTTTACCAATCATGTACTCTATCTTTAAAATGGAGTAAATTTTAAAACTAATATCTTGATTTTATATAGTTTTTTTACATAGTTTATCCATGAATAATATTGGAAGAAACGCATCATCATTGGAATCATATTCAATTAAGGTGTAAAAGGTGCTTTTCGTGGACTTGAGTTTGTTTGGAAAACTGCATTGGACGATAACAGAGCAAGCCTTGAGCAAAGTTACAGCTCGTTAATAATCCAAATTCCAACTTCTGAAGTTTGCCAAATAATCAGTCGAACGACAGGAGAAGTGGCGCGTTGACAACCCGGCACAGGTGCGACACCTCAAGTCAAAAAAGCAGCCAGGGACAACATAAATGGAGTGATTGAGGCAGAGGTGGAAAATCACGCACACAGGAGCCCAGGTATGCGCCATAAACACGTCGGCAGCTACTTGGAAGGGAAAAGATTTACCGGGGATTCTGGCCCTGGCGAGGAGAACAAACGTAGCCGCAGGAGCCAATGTCAGAGAGGTTTGCTGGATGTGAGATAGATATGTCGATTGTATAGCGATGATGTTTTGTCGCGTTGGGAAGTTGTCACAAGTGGATATTCCAGTATAGAATCTCTGGTTTGCTGGTCTCCACTTTAATACGGAGTTGTTGTACTTAAGTTTACGGCACCTTCGGCAACTGAGGCATCTTTATGCTGGTATTAGTTTTAACTTTACTTCATTATCAACTTGAGATGACGGAAAGGAGATGCATTTTTAAAAGTAGAAGGAAACCCCCAAAGGAAATCTCCTAGGGCACAACCACCAGCGAAGTCAAGTAGGGATTGCAAACCCAATCCACATGCCTACACGTCAAGGCGAATCCAGGACGCCAGAGGTGGAAGGCGGGATAAGAACCACTACGCCAACCCGACCGCCCATCTACACACCGTTCCACTAATCAGTATATCACCATTGTGCTCCAAAATGATTAGCGAGTGGGGTGGGGAGGATGGGTCTATTGCAGTATTGGTTGAGCAGACCTAGGATATCGTGCTTTGTATAGGCCCTACATGTGCGCGTAGCTGTGGAAGCTCAGGGAATCAGACGCCTAGGCCTACTAGCTGCATAAGGCGCGCGTGTAAAAAACTCCTTTTTTAATAGAGCACGTAGATGTGGAGCAATCAAGCTTGAAATTGTCACCTTTGCAGCTGAATTGAAAATCGGAAAATTTGTGACCACACACCGTCCCAACTAAAACCTCTGCCGTCAAATTGGCAGGTAAGACCCCAACCTTGAAAGAAAATGCCTTCTTTGCACTCATGAAATGCTTAATATTCGACATAAAGTTGTGTTTATAGAAGGAAAAAACAGAAGACCTAAAACAAACTCGATTCACCAAGAATTGATATACAAGCCAAGCAATACCGCCCTGCTACGAAGGTGCACAAACTATGTTGCTGAAGGAGAGTCGCAGGGTTAAAGGTCATGAAGTTGGTATCTTGGGGGTATACCGTATCCTGACTGCCGTGACCCTAGCTGGGAACCAGCTGGTTACAATAAGGCCAGGGAGTTGGTTGCAGGGCATTCTGTCACAGATCAAAGACACCGAGATGCCTATACCAGGTCCCAGCCTTCAGGTGATGTTTGCATGCTGCCGGTAGCGTGAGAAATACTTCAACTTCGATCAATCTTTCGTAGCTGGTTGGTTGGTGGAGAATTGTGTGCTTTCTTTACAAGAACAGAACAGGCACGCATTTTGCAATGTTCGGAGACAACCCTAGTGTCTGTGGGCCACTAATACCTATCCCCAACCCACCTCAGGATGTTCCACCCAAGACATGGGGAGAAACCAATACAAGGGTAGAAATTCAACATGAATGAATGTAGTACATACTTTTTTTTGTCGCCATAGGCCCCTATAGTACTAAAGTGAAAACCCTATCCTGTGTGTGCTGCCAAGGTTACTGGGTCTACACTAAAACTGGTGAACTGTTTCCCTGCACTTTAGCTCCAGTTTACCAACGAATGTTTAGATCCATTTACCCTGGTAACTGACGTCACACTTTAGTAGTCTATTGTAATCCATCCGACCACATCCCAAACTCATCGCACCCAGTTAACTCCAATGCAACCTGTTCAATTTAACACACCTGACTCAGGCAGTATATAATAGCCTAGGCCTACATCACGGAACGAAACTCAACTTTTTATAACACAACTCTGCAACCAAACCCAACGTCCAGGAAGGGAGGGGGAGTCAAACGAACCCCATCCAGAGCCCGAGATCCGCTTATCATTGTTTTGAAGGTGTATACTTCATGACGTCATTAATGCTTCTCTTCGTAATATCCTATAGCTTCTTGCCATGACGTCATTGGTCCATGCAAAGGGAAGTTGGTCCACGTTTTTGGCAAAGGCTTAGACTCCCCTTCTCGGACAACCATCCTTAAAGGTACACACCTGCCTACTGTTTACATGATTTAGTGATGTAGCAGCATTGACAATACTTTTTTGATGGTCGTTGCAAAAAAAATTTCATCAAAATATCCCGTAATTTACTAAAGAAGTGCAAAAATAACAAAAACGGTCAAAAGACGGGTTATACGCTTTACCAGCCGTTGCAACTACGCGAGAGCCTCACGACTTTGTCACAAACGATTCGCTCTTCTCCTGCTCAGGATATCTCCAATTTTCTGATCACGATTTCACTGGACAGCCCGGACGACCGAATAGGAATTTCCGTTTTCTTGTTGAGGAGTTGGCATCATGTTTTTTTCTTCACGAACGTACGTGCACCGAAGCAACGCGCCTACGTACGTGTGTGTGCACTTTGCCGTGCATGCTGCGCGGGGCAAATTTCTACACTCCACGGTAGCCTGCCGTAGCACGCGCTCGCTCCCGTTCTCCGGACTCTCGAAACAAACAATTATGTTCGAATTTTCATACTTATGTTTAACTTTGTTTCATACCTGTATAAATAGTCTCTCTTTTGTCAATTACTTATAAATATTGGGGGAAAATCAGAGTTGAATTTGGTGCAGTTCTGCAGTAACAAACTTTTATACGGCTGGAAATACAACTAACTCACAAGACCACGTGACTTTTCGGAACCAGAATTTGGTTCCGAAAAGTCACGTGACCTTGGATTTT
Organism: Henricia sp. BOLD:AAB3569; assembly: GCA_037783545.1. Classification (NCBI taxonomy): domain Eukaryota; kingdom Metazoa; phylum Echinodermata; class Asteroidea; order Spinulosida; family Echinasteridae; genus Henricia; species Henricia sp. BOLD:AAB3569. Next base: position 338,156 of record JBBELK010000540.1, read on the forward strand.
TCAAAAGTGCTCAAAAACGGCCAAATTTTACGGCGTCTTTTCAGGATATATCTAATTTACTCTCGAATGCGCTTCAGAATAATGTATGGGTCTATTTCGAGCCCAAAATAGCCCAACAAAGAAGGTGTGTTCCTTTAAATAGGGTCTAATCCAAACCTTCTATTCAACTCGGCCCATCACTAACCCACGACACCCAAGCCTTCACACAGATGTGTACATTACGTACGCACTGTGGACGTTTCTTTGTATTCGTGCACTTAAGAGAATTGGTCGGAAAATCGTTGTTTTCTCCAAATTCTTCCCTCATCCACCCCAATTTTTTCCTAATCCATGTTTCTAAACTTTACTCCTGAACCCTAACCTTTTTTTAAAACCCTCCACCCCCACCCTAACCCCTTTTCCCAAGTTTGGACAACATGACTGTGGACTTGAGCGAACGAGTGCAAGTCCACAATCCGTCACTTTTTCCCGCAAATTGTGGACTTGAATGGGTTTCGAGTCCACAGTGCGACCGCAATGCCCACACAACTCTATACACACACATACACACACAACCTTACATAACGATACCCGGGACGGTACCCGACCAAACGCAGCCGAACCCACACAACTCATCAATCCAACACGACCAAACCCATCTTGACCCAACCTATCCCAAATCAAACAACCCACACAACCTATACTCAACCCCTATACATCTCCCACCGACGATGACCCTTGTCCGTGAGACCAAACCATCCGGAATCTGTCGACCCTGTTGGTGTGAATTGGGTCTGACTGGAGACCAGCTGCATGTTTAATTTAATCAAACCACGCCAGAACGTCCTTTAGTCAAATTTAAATCCAATTGAATTGGAGAAGATTGGTGTATGTGTACCGAAAACGCAACACACAAAGCCAACGAAAGGAGCCAACTATCTATACTTTTAAAGCATGGATTACACAAAGCGTTTGGTGCACTAAGCTGATACACAGGTCGGTTTTTATCATACACATCCTCAATCACACTTGGGAATAACGTCGTTTGTAACAGTTTTACAATTTTGTAATCTATCTTGAACACAAAGCATCATTATATAGTTTTCCCATTCCATTGTAGTTCATGTGAATTTCTCCCGTTTCCGCTAACATTTCTCCGGATGTATGGGACGGTACAGAGTTCATTCCCAAGTGGCTGCTAAGCTTGGGTGGTCAACAATAAACACAAGGTGTAATGCTGATGGGGCACAGCCAAGCTGGTTTCAGCATCACTAGCGGATCCCAGTTGGGACAAATTTCTTACACCAAGATGGCAATGTTTTGGACAAGCGCTACAACTTCTCTGTCGTCACTTACATGCCACGGGTTTTGGCCCAAAGTTCATAGATGTCCAGACGGCTGTTGTGTGCTTCACAAGTTCTAAAAGGTGAATTTCGTTCTTAGGAATGTTTTGCAGAAATGAAGTATCCCCGAAATATTAACAAGCTGTATACAGGGTGTCCTTAAAAAAAAGGAAACCTAGATTAAAATGTTAATTGCTCAATAATGATTGAGAACTTAGGAAAAGGACGACGTTTCCTCTTTCTTATGACACCAAGAAATCCATAATACCTTCATGGATGACTGAGCACCATGCTAGATACAGCTGTAAAAACAAAGTCGTCTGTGGGCCGTTTCAAATATGCCTTCAAACACTATCTCATCTCCTGTTATGTAACATAGTCTTCCCTTTACTCTCATCCAAACTTTATTCTCATCTTCATTGCATTTACGTTTATTTTTGGGATTTGTCCATATAGTTTTGCTGCTTTTCCCATTGCATGGCAAATGCTGGCATACCAGTTTATTATTCAGTTGGTCCTTCTGCTTGATTATTTTGCTAAGTATGTGCATTTTAATGATTGTTGATTGTAGTCAGAGACACTTTTTACTAATCAATATTATTTTGTCATTTTGTTTATCTCGTTAACTCAAATAACCTTGATTAACCTGCATATTTTCCTGTTTTGTTGATTTCTACATTTGATTACATCCCATTTATTCATTTAATTATGTGTAACCCTATTATATGTTTGTCCGATTGTTTGTAGGTCTTATGTAAGTCTTTGTTTCCTTGTTAAGGGCATCGCCATATAAGCTGTATTGCTTCGGCAGATGCCTCCATAAACGGTCATGAAACGGATAGTAGTTGCCATTTTTCAAAATCCCCAGTCATTATCGAGTATTTAGCAAATTAATATCGGCTTCCTTTTTTCTCTGACACCCAGTGTATAAAAGTGTAGGTCTACATGTAGTATGAACTGTTGGCTGTTGCCAAACTCTTGGAGACGGACAACTTTAAGTTTTCGGTTCTGAGCTTTTTGTGGTCTGTATTTTTTTAATTTCCATTTCTCCTGCGTAGCCCTGACCCGGCTGCGATATTATTTTCCGTACCGCTGTTTAGCGAACATTGCTTCTGATTGATTTAACCCCCCCATGCATATGTTGCATACTGATGTGTTTTGTCGATTAACTACCTCAACATAGCCCCACACCATACCACACTCTTTCCTCAATTAATAGTGAAAAAAATTAATACGACTCGAAGAAGATTCGAACCTGCAATCTCTCGATTGATAGTACTACGTCTTAACCACTAGACTACCAAACGACTCGACAAATCCTTAAATTTTCTTCCTTATATCCTTTTATTTAATAACTCTTGAAGGCGCTATATAGAAAATATGAATATTCATTTACAATGCACCAATCAAACGCCTCGATGAAGCCCCATAGCGAATATGTGGTACGGAAAAAATATCGCTTCCCGGCTTTAGCTGGCAATTTTGTAAGCAAACATTCAACGGATGCATATTTCCTTAGGTGTGGAACACAAATGGAACAAAACAGATTCGTTAAAAACAAGTAAACTGACTTGTGACTTCCATATCACAACACAACTAGCCTAATTGTACAATTCTTCCATGATTGTACATACGGCTGAATGGCAGACCACAAACAAATTGACTATAATAAGGTCCCAACTCGTTAAATAAGCCCAACCCATCAAACGAGCCCATTCAAAGAAATTCATTCCATGTCGTCTTTGCGACGCAGAGCTATGCAACCTAACATACTAATTAACAAGTATCATGGAAGTTTGTTAGTTTCCCCTGCCGAGCTGTGGCCCACGGCCTATCAGATCTAACCAATATTGGTTTTGCTTGGATTTCCCACGGGAAGCTATATGCGTAGCCCGCGGGGAAACATCCACCGTACACGCACGGTCCGTACACCGTGCTTTCCCCCATCAAGACGAGAGCCGAGCCCGGTAATTGCACACACCTGTACGAGACGGGGTGACGAATGGGGTCAATGCTGCCGTGTTGTGACGGCTTGATAATGATGAAAAATTGCCTCCGAGATCCATATGCCGTTTCAATTGCCAACTCGAGGAAATAAACAACATCGTACCTGGCTTGTAATTGGGTGCTGTTTTTTTTCTCTCGAAATGACGGCTAAAGTACATTTTACTGTCATCATGTTGGCCCATGCGGCGGAAGTTCTCTCAACTCAACTCTCAGCAACCGACGCAAAGTCGATTTTGCAGGATATGACACGAAAAGGACAAACAACTACACGTATAATCGCGGATGGTTGTAAATCTGGGTTAAACTTGACTTACTCTGAATTTACCATGTTGTGGCAGCACCACACCTAAACGTTGCAGGCTATTTTGCTCGTTGGGTGGACCACCAGCAAAGAATGCATGATGATGTAGCTGGCCACACCCTGAAGGCTCCCGTTGGAGGGTTTTGAACACTTGGTGGCAGCAGACACATTAAGGGGTAACTCACTCTCTAACGGTTAGTTCGATTAGCTGCCTCGAGTCAGCCCTGTTCTTGGGATGATCGTGCAAGGTATGATTAAGATCAAACAGGGATACCATGGGAACAGGGTTTGTCATTTTTTCTTTTCAATCGGCGTGTTTGAGCTGTTTCCCCCATAATTCAAACCACGTGGAGTTCATTTTGCATTTTCGAGAGGCGTCCCCGGGATAAACCCCGTGCATATTGACGTAAGCTAATCAAACGCACCTTCATTCGAGATCAGCGGTAACAACGAACAAGTTCGAATACAGTCTTGCCACAAGACTGACTTGTTAAAATCCCTGTGACCGTTGTTATTCGATTCAAATAGCCCCCAAGTTGACACTAAAATTAGAACAATTCCTCGCAAACCTGATGCAAATATTGCCAACTTCTCGCAATTTTGTATTTTTTCGCACCCATTAACATTCAGAATCACCAGAAATAATGGAAATTGGTTTCTTTAAATGTGGAACACATGATTAGTATCTCGAAAATCAAAATGTTCACGGATTTACGCATAACTTACACAATATAAACATGATGAGCGTAGAAAACATCCCCTGAAATGGTTTTGTCTGAAGTGCTATAGTATTTTCGTCTCATGAAACGAAAATTCACTTCGCCCCAAAACCACTTCGGCCTGACCCACTTCGGCCTGAACCACTTCGCCCCCAAAACCAATTCGTGCACAGGCCGTGGTTCAGGGCGAAGTGGTTTTTTGGGCGAAGTGACTGTAAAGCTTTTTAAAAAACTGTTTTCTCAAAAGTTAGACGAAGTACGAAGCTGGCTTACTCAGGTTGGTTTTAATCATGCATATTTTCAATCACACAGGGGGCCGGGGATAAAACTATTTGTTACGCTTTACCAAATTATGTGTTTTACCTTTAAATGACAAAATCCGACTCCGATTCCCAACTTTGAATCGTTTCTAATCGACTCCAGAGAGGGTTCACGCCAAAGCCTGCCCTTATTCCGGGCAAGCATCAATGACGGGGTCCGAGTGGGTACAGTAGAGGCTTGCCTGTCATGCAGGCAAGGTGTAGCCACATTGACTGATAGGTCTCGGCATACCTGGTGGTTGGGAATGCAAGGTGCGTACGATGTGCAGACTGGCTGACTGCACCCTGCACACCAAGACCAATCGGTCCTGCATCGTAGCTAGCTACACATATTAAAGCACAATACATCATTTGCAGTTACCCCGAGTTGACAAGAAAAACCCAACTCAAAATGTTGATAGCAATGGTAACAAACACCACATGATTGTTTTCCCGTATAAAATGGTACCTTTGTAGGAGAAAATGCCAACGGAAGACATTTTTTTTACCATTCATTCATGCACATAAACCATGCATGGCCTACCGCATCTTACAAGTACTACTGCATCTATGTGGCTGAGTTGCTACAGGGCAGTTTTATCAACATTCTTCTTTTATGTAATGCTGTTGTCACTTTTTTTTAAAAAGTTTTCGATCATGTAACCTGTCTTTAACTGTGAAGACGCAGAACTCAAGATGGATGGATGTTGGCCACTATACGTACGAAGTGCGCACTCTTTCTTCCCATTCATCTTGCGGTATTTTTGCATTACTGAGACAGCAGCACGCCACGAGTTGGCGGAAAAGTTGAGAGTTGCTCACTGATTACTTTGACGTCAGTTTACTTTTGGCCCAGCAGCGCTCCAGCTGCAAACTCGACTTCATTCGTTCAAATAAGTATTGTGCAGCGCGATTATCGGGAATTATTATGCATGTACTGTACTTCAATAACGCCCGTAACCGTATTATTTTCTCTCTTGGCTGTTTCATTTCAATGGTGATTAGGCACCATAGGCCTAGAGAATATTGCGTAGTTACTTTGCTTAAAAGGTAGTATACTTAATTGTTTGGTAAACAGTTAAAAACAGCACGATTTCCACTGGTAATTGAAAGCCTATAGGGCGAGAAATCTACCTTGTATAAAAAAATTAGCCACATAGAGGCAGTAACACTTCAGAAAACCTGAAAAATCCAAGAACGGTTTTGGTGCATGAACGAATGGCTCCAAAGTAGTTTTGTCATTTTTCTCATGAATGGGGGCAATTCAGACGAAATAATTTCACAGGATGATTACTACCATTACTATCTTAATAACAAGTATTAAAGCTTTTAGATAATAATTCAGATTTTTATTGGAGGGTAATTACCAAACAAGTAGACTGCCTTTAATTGCGCACCCATGCAACACCGAGAACAAATTGGAGTCTCGTGGGAAAATATGAAAGCATGTATGCCACAGACTGTGCCGAATAGCTTAGCTGCCCCCAGAGAGTCAGACGTCTCAGGTTCTAATCCCAATAAGGCATGCTTGAAAATATACCCCAATTCAAAATTCTTTTATCCGTTTCTTGCCAGATAGTAAAAACAGAAACCAGACAAATTTAGAGACTATTCACAAATTCGGTAGCCATGTTTCAGATATGCTAAGCCATTGTATTGCGTCACGCGTCTTTTCATTTGCAAATTTTATCACAAAAAAAGCACCAACACCCTCGTTTTCGACGACAATGCATAGTTCCGACCTGTCAACCAAGCCGAACCCGCCGACCAATCACAACAGAGCTACGCAGACAGCGCCCATGCACATATATAGGCTTACTATAAAAACACTTTAGTCAAAAATAACTAGACAGTAAGGGTCTGCTGGGTGCAACTGAAAATCAGTCAGTATGACTAGAATCTTCGTAATGTCAAATAGATATCTATAGTTAAAATAACAATCAGGCAGAGTCAGATTCATTGTTAGTAACTATATTTCTAGCTAGTAATTTATCAGTAACTCGGCCTTCAGGGTCAGCTGGGTGCAATGTTTTGACTGTTTTTAAAACGCGTATGACTATATGTGACACCCCTGTATTACTGGTCCTTTACTCAGTGTGTGGTACGATAACTATCGACCACAAAACATAAATACCTTTGTTTACTCCAACGAATCTGTGCTTTTCACATTGCTTCGTGCGTTATTTGTCGCCATTTTTGCGATGGCTTGTGAGGGCATAACAACAGTAACTAAGTGGGGCGGGGTTAACTGGGCAATCTCGGAACTATGCATTTGAAATTCCTGTATATCACGACGCAAAGAACGACAAGTCTAGTTGAATTTCAAATATGCAACAGCCGTCGGGATTGTAAACAATCAAACGACAGGAATGAATCGAATCTCGGAAACCTTACCCGGTGATTTATTATCTATGGATTTTGGCTTGTTACTTCCAAAGTAAAGTTCCCAAGATATACGTATACCCTTGAACTGTTGGCGTTTAAGGTAGAAACTGCTGTGTGAGCAGCGCACACACTGCGCTTGCTTAGCAATGATTGATTAAATAATATGATGACCACCAACTACCACCTGTATCGCAGAGTCGCAGACCACGCCTATATATGTGGCGAGCCTCAGTCCAGTCGCTCATTCCACAAACTAAAGTCGGCAGTCCATTCCTACCTGCATATGAAATACTGATCTACATACATATGGGTCTGTCCACAGTAATGGGGTACATTTGAAAAACAAGTCAATAATTCTTTTCAGACGTCTTTAGTTTATCTCAGAATTAAAGAAATGTCCTTGTTTTGTTCTCAGGAGATAACTTTTGCCCAAAAAGGTAAGAAATTGCTGCCACAACATACATTTTTGAAAAGCTTGTGTACAAATTTTCCTATTACGTAGGTAACGTGGACAGACAATTTTGTGACATTTTTTTCCGTCTTCGTTACATGCGTAATAGGAAAATTTGTGCACGAGGTTTTCACAAATGTATGTTGTAGGACTATTTTTCTTACTCCTTGGTGAAAAAGTTATTTCCTCAGTTTAGCTTGATAATTTAAAGATAAAATTAAGACATTAGAAGTGAACTGGGACCTAAGATCTTGAATGTTACAGAAATGTACCCCATTACTGTGGACAGACCCATATACAATGAGATTGTGAATCAACCTTTCGCCGTCTTGCTCCAAAAATAACAATGCCTTGCCTAGATAGACTGGTCATAGCTAGCTATACCACTTTTGAGAGATTACATGTATTAAAATGGAATGCATGTGAGATCGTGGACCAGGGACCAGTCTAGACAAGGCGTTGTTATTCTGAAGCAAGATGGCGGACACGTTGGTTCAATTCTCGTAGCCAGCCACGGTTGCACACCCAATTTTTACGTAGCGGGTGGCACCGGCGGCTCAAATTGAGGCACGCCTTCAGCTCTGGTGCAAATGCGAATTTTTTGTCGATTGTATTTGCTGCTCGAATTAGTTATACGTCGAATTTATTGTTTTCATCTCCAGTTACTTTGTAGATCCTTTTCACGAGGGCCATCTTGAGGGCAAGCAACGGTTCAAGCATGAGTAGGCACTTTGTGTTCTGTTGTCAAATCAATTAAATAAGAAAACCTGCCTTTAACATAGACGCCGTGCACCGAGCTGGCGAGACTTTTAAATTGCCCACATTGGAGGCTTTTCAACACTTGGTGGCAGCAGACACGTTAAGGGTAACAATCACCGACTGGTTAATTCCAAACATGGTCTCTGCGCGAAGAATTTATAAACCACGTTTTCAGGTTTTATTGACGAGTATTTTGGGGAGGTATTTTATACGACTCCCGAAATCCATTTTCCAGAAAATTATTAACACGCTCCTAAATGCGGTCATTCAACTTGATCTCCGACAAAGACTCAAAGAATTGTTATTATAATGAACGTTGGCAGCAAAATGTATGATAAAACTTTGTAGTCGAATATCAACCTTGAATATATCCTAATATTTAGAGTCGTTCAAGCACGTAGGTGTGAAAAATAAATTAAGAAACAGGAAAACTAACCCGTTTTCATGGACCAATTTTATTCATAACATCCTGTGTTTCGCACATGTGACTCACAAAGTTAGTGCGCCGGCGTTTCGTATTGGTCTATTCGCTAATGATGACAGACAATGTCAACACCGTTAGCTGTTAATTGTTCATCCTGGTTTAATGAGCAGGATGGAGTGCGATCACTCAAATATAGAGGGAATAGATACGGTTTGATCGGACAGAAGCGTTGGTGTCTTTTCATGTAGTTACCTGCAATATTGAAAGTGTCAGACGTATAAAAGAATCTGCAAGGATGACCCAGACGAAACGCAGGGGATAGATGGCCGGGGAAAAGCTGGGCAGTATATATCGGAAATGGCTGCATGGTATACGTGACACTTTGTTTTAAAGCCCCAAATACATCATTTGCAGTTACCCAAAATTTGACTTCACGAGTTGACAAAAAAAGCAACCCCCACCCCCCACCCCCCCCCCCCCCCCGCTCCCCAAAAAAAAACACGATGGTAACAAACAGCACATGATTTTTTTCCCGTGCAAAATGGTACCTTTGTGGGCGATATCAACAACTGAAGGTGTTTTTTAAAAAGTTGTCTACTATTTATTAAATTTTATTTACACACAAAAACCATACATGGATTTTTCAGGTTATCTGAAGTAGGAAGGAACAAGAGACAATGATTCCCGAAAACCCCAGATATTCTCTCAAATATCACGATTTGAATAGTGTAGCCCCGTAGGGCAATTGACCTAAGAGATAATGACGTCCTCGTTTATTTACATGAGCGCTTTATTGTATGTGGATGGTGTGTGAGTACCAGACGTGTAGGACCAACAGGAAAGCAAACATCATGGCTCTATTCCATGATGAGCTGTGTTACTTTTTAAAATACATATTTTTACTAATAATTATGTGGAATTTAAACAAATGCAAAGATCATGGCCTTATTCATATCGTTTTGCAATCTTGCAATAATTTCCATTGGAAATGTCCTTTGTCCAATACTTGTCAAAATGGGAATGATCTTTCAGTGGCGGAATCAAGCAGGCGATTTATCCTGGGGCCAATTAATAATAAAGCTGTTTAGCAGAAAAATTTACTATTACCAAAATTTGTTTGCTCTATAAAAAATTGGTTAACAGTCAAAATTGTATGTCAACTTGTGTTTTTAGCAAGAACAGCGCTAGTCAATTGTAAAACCCATTTTATAAAGCAAACAAATTTTGGATTAAGCAAATTTTTTCTGCTAAACAACTTTATGAAATTGGCCCCAGGTCATTTTTCCGTAGCAGTGTAAATGACCAAGGGCAAACATTAAAACACATTTCTTTTGGTAATGTTGTTTAAACTTTATTTACATATCATAAAATAAATAATTATGCGCTACTTTTGACAAGTTGCTACTTGCTACACACACATGTATACGTACGGACACCGTCACATATTATGTATAATCTACATTGTATCAGTTTTATACACAGCACCGCCAGCAGTCACTGTACAACTTTTTCAGATGCATTTAATATAATAAATAAATAAATATAATATAGACTGTGCACACTTCTTCCTTTTAACCTCGGTTGTCTGTTCAGCTTGGTAATTAATAAATACTTTTACTGCCGCCTTTTATTGTTAAAAAATAAACTTGAGTTTTACCTTAAAGCTCATTTGCAGTAACCAAAATTTTACTTCACGAGTTGACAAGAAAAAACGGACTAAAAGTGTTGAAAGCAATGGTAACAAACACCACATTTTTTTTCTGTATAAAATGGTACATTTGTAGGTCCCTGGGTTATAATCCCTACAAATATAATCACTTATTCATACTAAATAAGAACCTGTAATGTAATGTCTTATGTGGGCGAAGAAAGTACATGTCATGTTTCTTGTAAATACCATTTGGGTGTGTTAAGGACTGATTTGTGTGCAGCCTTCGGAGCTTTACCCGTGTTCGTAGGGGTCCCGCACCGAAATTCAGTGCGAGCCTCGAGCAATCAGCGATGAGCTCTCATTGTGATTCCCTAGACCTGATGTGCGAGCATCCACAGCAGGCCTGGGTACGAGACTAAGTTCAGCAGTGGTTGGAGCGGACGAACTAGTGGGGTGCAGAAACCACTGCAAAAGGAGTGTACAGGGAATGCAGTCAAGTACAAAAGGATGGCATACGTGAGCATTGCAGCTTGTGATGTGCAACTTTCCCGTGTTCCCTAGGCCCTCTACACACTCCGTTAGAACCATCTTTTGCGGTTTTCCCAGTAGTTCGCTAAAGACTTTTTCAGTCACCGATGAATAAACATCAAGTAAAAAAAGTGGAATGTATATACTGCGTTGAGCAGAACATGGAGGAAGGTGAGCAGAACTGCCAAAATGAACATTCAGTAACAGCGAATAGTAATTATCTTTAGTAGGTAGGCCTTGGTTGGGAAATGCATAGATTATCTGGAATGAGAAATGGACCACATCACTCTGCAAGTTTGTGATGAGGGTACATATTATGCTCCCCTACAATAAAAGCTGCATTTTTTTGTTTATATCTATGCATTTTTCCTGTTTGTTTTAGCTCTCTCCTACATGCCTGAAAGAGGGGGTTGATAACCTAAATCATGGGTGGGTAAAATCCTGGAAAATGCTTTCTCTTGGTGGGATGAAAAAAGGTCAACCAAATTTTCTCAGCAATTTTTTTGCAAAGTCCTCAGTGCTTTTTTCATCTAGCCGACTTTTCTGTGCTACTCAATTTCTTTAAAAACTTTGAAACAGCATGTAAAACAATGAGATATATTTCCTATTTCACACTGATAAAATATATTTGTACTGATACACAAATTGTGGCACTTAGCAAGCTTTACATGAGGGGAATATCCTCCATGGTTGTGTGTCGACTGCCACAAAGGTAGCCGCTTCCCAAACCAGAGTCTCTTTTCTGCAATTCCCTGCCAAAAGCCTTTTCATCCTGCCGGCTTTCAGACATTGTCGTTTCCAGCATTGGTTGACAAGTCTCCAACTCCAACGCCAGATCCTCTTTTAGCAACTCTCCATCCGCCGGCTCGTCCCCTAAACTCTCATCCATAGCATCCAAAGGAATCACGTCCGATCTGGTTCCGGACTCTTCTCCCTCACCCTCCCCTGCCAATTCTTGGTCAGACTCCGGCTCTTCCGATATCTCGAAGAACGGGTAGTGGCTGTAGTTCTGGCAGAAGTCCAAGTCCAGGTAGGGTGTGTTTTCCTCGAGCAGGGCCTCTAGCTTGTTGCGGAGGTGGGTGAAGGTCGGCCGCTCCTCGGGGCAAGGATGCCAACAGGCTATCATGATGGCATAGCTGGTGGGTTGAGTTCAACAAGAAAGGTAAAGGCCTGTCTACACCAGTCAATATTTGTCGGCCAACAAGGACCAACATGAAGTTGGACCTTGTTGGACATTGCATGGATATTTTGACTGCGGTTTGCTGCTGCCTTTACGTGACAAGCATTTTACTCTGCGCTATTCAGTAGCGTACCGATGGGGGCACCCTCTCATTTATTTGTTTTACCAATACTTGTAAGTAACAGATCTCTGCTGTAATCAAACACGACGTCCTGATTCAAATATGGCAAATTACAAAATTACAAACATTTTTTTGGAAGGGCAGGAGGTTGGGGAAAGAGGGCAGAAATTCCACCCAAGTTGATTCTGTGATTTTCAGTGCATAATTTCACTCTAAACTCCCTCCATACTGCTTTGTCTGAAAGCGACACGCGTCGCATTTACGAGTGAAAAGGGTCAGTGTGAATCCACCCTTAACCTTTGACAGTGAGAATCTTTAAGTCTTGATTCAATATCGATCTCATTCACTAATAACTGCATTTGTTATCAAATTGCAATAGTGAGAATTATGAAATTCTAAAACTCATATTACTATATTGTCAGTACAATCGGCAAATGGACTATTCAATATAGTCCAATGTTGTAACCACCTTAAATAGGTTAAATGTGGTTTCAAACCGATTTGTGAAAGATATATGATACTTACAGGACTTCCGAGCAATTTTCTGGTCTCTGCATGCGATCACCACTTTTCAGCATGCATGGGATGTCTTTGTTGTGGATACCGGGGTAGGGCGAAGCACCAAGGGTCACCAGCTCGAACAGCAGCACACCAAATGACCATCTGAGGTATAGATCAAATATATATGCATTAGGCAAAACGCAGAGCAGAAACTTCACACTTGAATTTGTTTAAGGGCTTTAAGTTCTTTTATGTGAACTTATTTATCTTATGGGATCTTATTGGCGCATCAAATTATGGGGGTTTCAAAATGGGCACTGTTTGTCAAAGATTTGAGTCGGCATAATATGATGCGCCAACGAAGTGGTTTGGGGGCAAAATGGCACTTGGGCGAAGTGGTTCAGGACGAAGTGGTCCAGGGCGAAATGGTTTTGGGGCGAATTGAAGTCCTTCGTGCATTCCTATGGCAATAGATGAAAAGTTTGTCGGCTAAAACGTCATTCTTTGCCCAGTATTTGGACAAAATGGTGGCACTCTTACTATGAGGCATCACTAAAATTGCAATTTTTTTGTGAAGTTCGTATTCGCTTTTTAGTGGGTAATATTTCTTGCTGTTTGCATTAAAATAATTTACGAGTTGCACTTGTTGAGCACAAGGTCTTTCGTTTCTTGGGTATAATTCCCCTTAAGGCAACAAATTGCTGTGCCTTAAAGGTCTTCCTACTCTAGTACCCTTGTGAAAACAATACCCCAAAGCAATATTTTTAGAAAATGCAGGAGCAGGGGAAAGTGCAGGAGCTTGAAGAAGCAATTCAGGCAGCGTGGCACGTCCTGACGATAAAATATCTTACATCTCTCAGCTTCTTAGATCTTTAAATCATAGTATAATTTGTGTTTCTTTGTTTTGAACCGTATATATTTGCAGTCTATTATAGGCTTGGGCGACTCCAGCATTTTCGGAGTCGACTCCGATTTTAAAAAAAGAGTCGCGATTCCATTTTTCACAGGAAAACATTAAGTAAATTTAGCACATTGACGGTACCACATACTATGCAGACGACAACTCAATAAGTAGTACCGAACAGCACTAAACATCTATAAAATGATGCCGGCCTGTGCCACACACACGTTCCTAACATGTGGAAATTTTTAGAGGCTGAATACTCTTGCAGAAGTGGAGTGTTTTGCCTTCAGAATTGCCAGAATTGCTAGGTAATTTCTGGATTCAGCAAGCTATCAAGTGGGAATTGAATCTAGATGAAAGGGAATATATTCCTACTGAGAATTGATTCCTCAAAAATCTGGAATCGTGATTTCGATTCCCAAAGTGGAATTGATTCTATTAATTCTGGCGTGGAATTGGCCCAGGCCTAATACTGATGTCTATCCACTTCACTGGGGAATCAATTATACTCTAAAATTATACTCTAAAACACTAGTACTCACACATCATTCCATATCGTGAAGACCTGGTCAAACAGTGCTTCTACCGACATCCATTTAATGGGCAGCTTGCCGCCTCGACGATGCACATAAATGCTATCATCGAAGACGTATCGCGTCAGACCAAAGTCGCCAATCTTAACTGTCTTGTCTTCTGCTACCATCACATTCCTGGCAGCAAGGTCGCGATGCACAAACCCCTTCTGGGAAAGGTACTCCTGAACACAGGAACAATTATAACTTCTCAGCACACTACTTCATTGTGAGGTTTTTGTTGTGACAATGACCCCGTTCTCACTAGAGAAATCGCTTTGTTTGACGAAGATTAGGTAATCATCGTTAGTTAATGAAGCGTGCGTTCATATAAAACACTTAACAAAGATCCAACGAAGAGCGACCGCTAACGAAGATCGAATGAAGCCGTGGGAGGTCGTACATGTGCATTGCACATCAAGCGCTGAGCTTCAAGCGTCTAGACGTGCTGTGTGGTTCTAGCGGCGCGTCAAAAACAACTCTTGCTAGGCGCTCGACGCACAACGCACTTGTGAAACAGGCCAGCCAAATCGCTTCGTCGAATGAAGGGAGCCGTTCACATTACAAATTTACTTCGTCGAATGAAGCGATCTCTTCGTCGAATGAAGCTATTTCCTTCATCTAATAAAGCGATTCTAATCATTAAAGAACCCCAAACCGTCCTGCCTTTCTTTCATTCCTCAAATCACCCCAAACTGATTGATGAAGACTAGAATAGATATGTTCTTAAAATTAAAAACTTAATTTTACAATTTCACCTTCAATTAATTTTTTACTTGACTCTTAGCTCATATGTATTAAGTAAAATCAGATTAACCAGTACTTACCATGCCACGTGCTATTTGTCTGGCAAAGGAGAGAAGATCATTGGGCGTCAGAGCATCAGCATTCACATCATCCAGCTTTTCTCCTTTTTCATTTCGCACCTGAAAAGATCAACATTAATTTGAGGCCTCAATTGAATACAGAATCTGCATTTATTTGTTGGTGTCTTCTGTTGCACCTAATATGACTTCCATCTATAAAATACAATTTTTGGGGAACAAAAATGTTTTGAATGCAACTTCAATGATACTTGTATGGCAAATTACACAGGCCAGGTAACTTAATACTGGCTGTGTAATGTGCAGCCAGTTGTGGCTGGTTCTACTGCCAAAATATCACTGCACACACAGGCAAAAATCAAGTAGATTTTATTGTGCCATTGCACATCGGACTGTTTCAACTGGACAAGTAATGGTATCGGGGCATTTCAGAAACGGCAATTGTGCTCAGTAGAAACACACTCAGTGTTTCCCGTTGTAAAGTGCCTTGGCAGAGTGCTCTTGTGGATCAAATTCAAAGTTCTAAAGGTTGTGGGTTCGAATCCTGGTCTGGTCCATCCACGGTATGTTTGCCCTTGAGCAAGGCACTTTGCTACGCATCGCTTCTCTCCACCCAGCAGTAAACTGGTAAATGGGTATCTGAGAGGGTAGTGAATACTGATGTGTTTGATTAGCTGTTGGGTGCCTGATAGGCAGCTGGGGCTGTATACTTCCAACTCTGACAGTTGGCTTATATGGAGTGATTTAATGCAACCCTATGATCAGGGGTAATAATTTTAAAAATAAGTGCACCGTATAAGTCTATATTAAGGAATGGGATGGGATGACATCGATGTTGTGGCTTTGCACATGCGCCAAAACCACAGTCATCACGTTCTTGATTGTGGCAGTGGATAAGAGATACGACTTGACTCATGCGCAAATTAAGCCTCAACATTGGTGTCATGAATCGCAGTTCACATAGTCTATGTGACAATCGAAAGCTCCCTAATATTATTGGAATGGCCGGGCTTAATCCTACCATTAATCCTCGATGGGCTCTCAAATACTGCAGGAGGTCACCATAGCAGCAGTGTTCAACAATCAAGCAGAGTGGAGTTGCATCAAAGGTGCAGCATCCTAGCAGGCTAACCAGGTTGCTGTGGTAGCTAATGTCCTTCATCAGTTTCATCTCACGACGGAATTCTTGCCTCTGATGGTCATCAACATCTCCTGCACTCAGAAATACAGATGGCACACAGAGTTAATAATAATACATGTAATATAATAATGCCGTCTTATATAGCACACAGATCTATCCTCCAGGATACTCGGGGCACTTTACAACATTATTACCCTGGTCATTGGGCACAACTCCCTGGGGAGTATGCAGCCCCGGCAGCCTGACACATGGTAATTATTCAGTGCTTAATGGCTGCAACCCTTGTAAGTAACCGGTACCCATTTACTCCTGGGTGGAGAGATGCAACTTATGGCAAAGTGCCTTGCCCAATTAAGGGCACACGCACCATGGACGCGACCGGGTATCGAACTCATGCCTGTAGAATCAGACACGGTCTTGAGTTCAATGTTTCTCAAATAGGCATGATTGTGATCCGCTCTGTGAAAATGAGTCACTTCTCGCACAGCCTGGGCAGAGCTCTTGTGAACATAACTAGTATCAGTTACGGATCTAGGGGCCAATTTCACAAAGCGCTAAAAGACGCGTCTTAGGAAGGGTCACTCTTCTTATCTTCGGACGTTGCAGTGGAAATTAGGACGCACTGAACTCGTCTTAACATTTGTGAAATCGATCTCAGGGTCATTAAAATATAAACACACATTGTAAATAACTGACAGAACTCAAATACCGCATGAGATTTTCAGGTACTGTGTAGAATTTCTACTGTATTTTTGTATTTTAATGAGCCTAGATACGCCGAACAATAATACTCTACATGTATTATTCATACTTGAATTTGGCCATTGTATTTACTGCTCTAATAAAACATAAAACATGAAGTCGCTTCCCATCAATTAATGGCTCAATGGATGGAAAACGAAGTACACAACAACAGAGAGATTAGTAGTGCATACATGTAGTTAGCGAACAGGATGTTTATTGTCTGTTTTATGTCACTGTTTCACGCCAATCTGAGATCTTTTATAATCTTCATGCCTTCACGGAGAGCAGTCGGCTTGGGAAAATCCTCCTGAACATCATTAGAATCAATTCCAAATCTGGAATCGGAATCGTGTTTTGGAGGAATTGATACCCATTGTCTTGGCGACTCCAATGGATGCAGAAATTCAAAAATTCCAGGAATGTGGCAGTGGTTTGTTTCAGTTTTGCGATATATTTTAGTGCCAAATTCTGAAAATGGAATCAAATCCAAATAAAATCGTAAAAGTGGAATCGGAATTTTGGCCTAGACAACATGTTTACATGCAAATAATTTCTGTACATTTGTTTCTATGCTAATTCTCACCATGTAACATCTTGACAGCTACCTGGACATTGTGCCTCTTGAGCGATTCCCTGAAGAGGCTGGAACCAGACACATACTGTGTGGGCAGCTTGCCTGCTATGACGGCCTTCATCACGATACCAAACTGGCCTTTGCCAATCATGTCGCCCATCTCTAAGCGCTCAAATGGTATCTCCCAACGATCCGGTATCGGCGGCTCGGGACTGCGCAATAAATGTAATGTGGTACGGTGAAAACTTATTACTAGTCCAACCTTAATTACCTCAAATGCATCGACTCTGCAGTGCACTGATGTATGTGTACTGTTTTAAACAGTCCTTTTAATTACTCAAACTTCATGAGTTTCTCTTTCAGACAGAGCCAAAAACATGGTGAGAGCACCTATTAAAGGCCCAGTGTATCATTTGCAATGACCCCAAAACGTAATCGACGAGTTTACAGGGGAAAAGTTCTGAAAGTAAAGATTGAATTAATAGCAACTACCCAATGAAAGGTTTTCGCTCAAAATGATATAATTTTTCCAGAAAATAATCCGTAAAGATGAAATTATTTAGATCGTTTGCAAACGATTTACTTATTTTTGGTTCGCATCTACGCGGTTCCAAATGCATGGGCGCTGTGTACTGCGTGTGCGTGTTCCAACGCGATGCATTTTTATGGATCGCGCGCACACACAGTATGATGTGCGCCACAGAGTGCATGACGCAAGCCACATAGTACCCGATCAACAGTGAGAACGAATATTTGAAACACCCCGCCAAGACCAGGAAAATGCATATGGATTTTCATGTTTTTTTTAAACGTGGTACATTTGACAAAGCTGAAATTTCTTCGGATGAGTTTGTTGATGTCTTTCTTTTGATTTATAATGGTTTTATTCGCAGAATCGCTCAAAAACAGATCATCTACAGGGCCTTTAAGCCCAGTAAAAACTTGTCCCAGATTTTCCAGTGCAACACCAGATAATAATGGATATTTATATAGCGCACACATCCACCCAAAAAGTAAGCGCTCATGGCGCTGGAGAAAGAAAACAAAATTAGAGTGTGGTGTCGTAGGCAAGATTATAAAAGTATGATTTGAGTGCAGTTTTAAATGAAGTGAGTGATGTGCTAGACTGGATATCTACAGGGAGACTGTTCCACAGACGTGGGGCAGCTATACGGAAAGATCTGTCTCCCCAGGACCTATACGATCTCGGTACAGCCAGAAGATTTTGATTAGCAGACCGAAGACCTGAACGGCTGGGCTGGTATGGAGCTAATAGTGTGGACAAATATGGGGGAGAGATGTTATGCAGTGAACGATATGTGAGGAGCATAAGTTTATACATGATTCTGAATTTAACGGGAAACCAGTGGAGTTGTTGAAGAATGGGGGTTATATGTGAAAAACGTCTGGTGTGCGTTATGAAGCGAGCTGCAGTGTTTTGTCTCCGCTGGAGTTTGTTGAGTAGTTGTTGATGAATGCCAAAGAGGAGCGAGTTACACGTGTCTAAACGAGAGGTGATGAAGGCATGTGTGAGTTGCTCAGTTGCTTGTTTTGAAACATGTTTTCGAATTTTGCTGAGGTTCCTAAGAATGTGTGCAAGTCGATTGTGAAATATGTGAAATGTCTGGCAGGCCCCACATGTTTATATACAAAACAAATATCTTTCATTCCAGGGGATTTTACTGCAGGAAATCAGTCACCCTGTCATTTTTCAATGTAAAAAAAGTTCCATCAGCATATGATGAAATATACTGGTCAACCCCGTGTTTCCTTATACATGTAGTTCATATTTGTTTGTCTCCTCTTCCAAATTATGAATGTTCTCTTTTGTGTTGTCACGAGTTATCCATACAAGTTTTGCTTGTGGAATATTGCCTCTATTTATTCAAACCTCCGTAATTGTTCAATTGAATTTTTGTATGTACATGTACCTATATTACTGCTCCTTCTGCAACCACATTATGATTTTCGGTTAATATTAAAGTTTGTTTGCTTGATATTGTTGCAGCTTAAAAAATGTTACTTTTTTCCCATATTAAAATGCTTTTGTTCAATACTATTTTCTTATATCTGCTACAGTCATCCGTTTATTATGGCTGTCGGTCAATTGCTTCTCACTATATATTTTTTTTGCCTCATATTTATTTCTAAATCCTATTTTTTCTCAACGTACATTCTTTAAATTCCGTTTTTTCTATGCTGCTTGAATATAAATAAATGTGTATATAAGTCTGTTTTCAATACTGGAGAGACTTTTTCCTCCAAAATTATATCTCTGTACAATGTCATTCATCTTCTCTCAAAACAAAATAAATATCTTGAGACGGATCAGCTGAAGAACGGCAACGAATAGTGTCACAACATAACTTTCTGAAAACCCTGTGTGCAAATTTCTACTATAACACCAAAAAAGGACACCAAAAAATGTCACAAAGTATGTGTCCTTGTTACATATGGGAAATTTGTACACAGGGTTTTCAGAAATGTATGTTAAGTTTGTTGCACTATTTGTTGCCATTCTTAGGCTGAAGTTATCTCCTTAGATCTGTCTTAAAATATTTCTTTTGTTTTGAGAGAAGATGACTGGCATTCCACAAAGATATGGGTTTGGGTAAGCAGGCTTTAGGGCTACAGTGTTTAGGTTCACTTTTGCTTACCCTGGCTGGCTTGGACTGTTTTGTCCTAGTTCACTCCTGTCTATTTTTCTCTGCATTATTCAGTATTACATCGTAAATTGCGCTTTCTTATGTAACTTTTGTTTATTGTTCACAGCATGTAATTTGTGTGCTCTTGTTTTTTTGTTGATGTATTGGCCGAATAAATAATAGTAATAATAATATGATTCTGGTTTGAAAGTCTCTCCAGTATTGAAAACAGACTCATATAAAAACAAGAGTAATGCTGACCTATCAGCAGCTGGAGTGATGGAGTACACATTGGACATGCTCTGTTCATTCAGATGCAGTCCACCTTTCGACATGCGAGACTTTCTGTAGCGCCGACGGCATACAGGTAGTGTCAGAAACAGGCAGACAATTAGGAAGACGCTAGCAAATGAAATGACAACCACTAGAATCACGGTGACAGTGGCTGATGATGAGCTCTCAAAACCGCCCCTGGGGGAAGACACATCAATGGCTGCTGAAAACAAACATAATTAGGAATTTCAAAGTATTATTACTTTTGGAAATACTCCAAAACAAAAGGCCAAGTTTGTGTACAAAAAGAGCTCAATTAAAACGAGTCATTCTACAATGCTGTAGGACTCTATCTAGACCGGACTCAAACTCAAGTCTGGACTCGGACTTGGCCAGTCAGGACTCGGAGATCTGAGCTGAGACCATTTGAGTACAGTAAAAAAAAATACATACAATAAGATACATTTTACAAAAAGTATGTTATTACGAGCACCGGAAATTATTTAAAGTGCATTATTTAATTACATTGCGGCCCAAAAATATTTTGAACATGTGAAATAAATCATTTTAATCGCTTGAAATGAGCACTAAAATTATATTTCACCTCCCAAAGAAATATTTTCCTTGGCCTGAAGCAAACTTACGAACTGCCAGAGATCACAGGCACGATCATTGACACATGATGCACTTAAGATTGAAACTAGGACTCAGGACTCGGACTCCTGAGGACTCATATGTATGCTAGACTCGGACTCCTGAGGACTCGGACTCAGTCATCAAGGACTCGGACTCGGAAGGTATGGACTCGACTACAGCCCTGTCATTCTACGAAGTTGAGGAACAAATTGTGACATTTCTTCATTTCCACAAAATGATCAACAAAGGAGCAATGAGTAACTGTGGTGACTTGCACTGTTTGAGGGTCATTTTGAAGTCTTCGGTCCTGACAGAGTGTTGCCATATTGAGTAGCAAAAACCATGTGAAACACAATATATCTTGTATGCAGACGAACAGATCGTGTGACTTTTGTTTACATGTAAAGCGATCTGTATTGAAATCATGCCTGCCGTTTTGCGCACGCATCATGCTTTGCATAAATTTGCTCAGGTAATGATGTCAAAGGTCACACAATACAAAGCCGATTTGACCGACGACGTCATTCCTTATCCAAATTTCTGCACAGGAAAATGCGTGCGCACAGCGATAGTCACACTCCGAACTATACATGTACATATGCATCATTCGTAAGATTAACCTTTTATGGATTTCTGGAATATAGGGCGTAACATCTAAAAAAGAATGCTGGTTAACTAGTCTGCAAAAATTTCAGTTAAAGTTGCACTGCCCGTGTTTGGGCCGATTTGGGCGTCAAAATTGTTTTTTAAAGTTAAATAGGTATTTTTCTAGAATAGAAAAAGTTATCAGCTTTCATTTGGTACCAAGAACGTAAAAATCCGTCAAGGATTAATGCCAGTCGATTAAAAACAAGAAATTATTAAAAGGCTGGCAGGTCAATTAATCGACAGGGTTATGACGTAAATGTACATGTGCGCGTACATGTGTACATTGTACACATACTATGTACATATGAGCGTACGCGCACATGTACGACATGTGAAGCACGTTTCAAGAAAAAGGCTTGTATCTCCAATTCCCGACGTCGGAAATTTAAGTTTTTGATATTTTTCGTTACAGAGACACGTAAGCTTTCTAAATTCGTTCGCTTGTGTAAATTAATTTTTTAAATCCTTTCACCGAAACACGGGCAATGCAACTTTAATGAAATCTTCAAAAAGTTATATTAAAGTGAATGGTAAAAAGTGAATTCTAAAAATGCCTCCAACTGTTCTTAAAGAACAGAAATAAATTCATATGGTATTTGTTACCACTTTGAGTAAGTTTTTTTCTTGTCTACTCAAAGTAAAATTTTGGATCATTGCAAATGATACATTGGGCCTATGCAGCCCAAATCAATATAATTTGCTAACCTTCCACTGTGAATTCTCTTGTAGCCACATTATCGAAGTTGATGCTTGGTTCACTGGTATTGACAAAAACCTATTACAAATGACAAAAGAAGCCAGATTACAATCTTTGCACGGCGGCCATCTTAGAGGAAAAGTACACGGTGTGTGGCACAGATTTCTATTAACAGCAAGAAAAGAAACGACTGTGTTATTGAATGGCACATCACCGTAACCGGTTTCAGGCGGTTTAGAACGCGTGCAGCGCGTTTTGTGTTCGAACATAACACACGCGATCGTCACAAACATTGAGAAAGTGCGCATGCGGGAGGTTTTACGTGTAATTCAAAGTGCCCAAAACCATGCAAATGAGGTGCCCAAAATTAGGCTAATAGTGCCTAAAATTATGCTCATAGTGCCCAAAACTATGCAAATGAAGGTGTTCAAAACTATGCAAATGAAGGTGCCCAAAACTATGCTGATGAGAAGGCGTGGTTATGCGCGTCCCAGCTCCGTTTCCGTTCTAGTTTTCAATTGAGTTCTGTGGTGTGTGGGCACTTTGTGCGTATGTATTGTCAAAGGCCATTACATGATTTGCACAGGAAACTTGTTTACAAATTTCTAGAACAGCATTACATAATAAAGAAAAATTTTGACAAAGTAGCTTGTACATGCAGTAAAACTTCAGAAGACCTTAACAATCCACGTTTTTGTGTTGAGTGAATGGTAAAAAAATATTGTGAGCACAGGATTAAAAAAAAACCATTCAGTTGACTGTTTGTTACACAAAGGTACCATTTTCCCACGGGAAAGAAAATGTGGTGTTTGTCACCATTGCTATCGAAATTTTAGTCAATTTTTCTTTCTTGTCAACTCATCATGGGACACTGCAAATAATGTAATATGGGGTTTTAAATAAGAAAAACCTGGCCACAAACATGGCGTTAGTGCAAAGGCACTATATAAATAAACACATCAACACTCGCTACCCTCTCAGGTACTCATTTTAATGGGAGGAGAAAAGCAATGCATGGTATTAAAAGTACCTTGCTCAAGGGTACACACACTCACTATGAACATCTAACAATGGAAATTGGGCACACACCATTGTTACTAACAATGGGGTTACAATGAACATGTACATGTTTTTGCTCATAGTGACCATACATGTAGATGGACCGGACCGGGATTCGAACCCACAACCTTTGGAACTAACCCAGGTTTTGAATACGATCCACTAGACCGCTCCACCACAGTACTTCACAATAGGAGCCCACAATGCACAAGGGTAGCAAAATGGGTGCTCTGGGTGAGTTACAAAATCGCATGCATGTGGTCACTGGGAACAATTCCACAAAAATACAACAATGTCTTGCAACTTACTCTAACTCCATACTCTCCTGGTTTCAGCCCCCGCAGCCAGGCACTGTTGTTCTCCTGAAACAGATAAATCAGTAATTATATAATATTGGATGGCTATGAGGGTGATATGAGAATATACCGCACGAGTCATGAAAATACCGAACGAGCCAAAGCTTAATCCTTCTTTATTTTGTAGGATTTCCACAAGATTTTGTCTGTTTTTTTTCTCCAACCTTTACAACTGCATGCGCTGTCGTTACTGTTGTACAGTATTTTTAGTTACCGTACTCGCGCGCACGTTGCACACACGCACAAAGCATTTATTCCATGCATGATGCGCGCATAAGAGTGTGCTTTGGTGCGCCCAGCGTGGACGCACATTGGATTGGGGCTCTGTGCTGCTTTGGTGCGCCCAGCGTGGACGCACATTGGATTGGGGCTCTGTGCCCCGCAAAAGCTTCATTTTATATAATAATTAATAATAATAATAATATTTGTAATGCGCACATATCCACCCTGCTGGGTGTTCAAGGCGCAGAGACCCTAAAAAACAAACAAAGTAATATTAAACATGAAAGAAACGATCAAAAATTAGAGGAACAACCAAATTAGTCCTTGAAAACCTGAGACATGAGATCAGTTTTGAGAAGTGATTTGAATTTTGTTGTACAGAGACAAGATCTAAGATTAAGCGGTAGAGAGTTCCAGATGTGTGGTGCGGCTGCAGAAAAACGTCTGTCACGCCACGAGTGTCGAGACTTGGATTCCTTGAGGAGAAGCATGTTGCTGAATCGTAGGTTCCTTGACGGAGTGTAAACTTGAAGAAGTTCTCAGATGTAATGGGGAGCCTTGCCGTTGAGTGCTTTGTGGACAATTAGCATAAGCTAATTATTTAATATTGGATGGCTTTAAGGGTGACATGAAAATACTGAACAAGTCAAAGGCCAGTTTGGTATTTTCATGACGACTATCAAGCATTTGAGCAGCACGTCTCACCAGGTCTGCCAAATTGATTTGTCGAACGAAGAGAGCATACACATTACAAATTATGTCGAATTAACAATCTTTTCATTGAATGAAACAATTTTGCTTCGTCGAACGAAGCAATTTTTATCTTCGAAGAATAAAGATAAGAATGCATTCACATTATGAAATCTTAATCAAACGAAGCGATTTCCCTTATGTGAGAATGGTTACAGATAAGCATAAAACAATACCGTAATAATTTTTTTTAATTACCACGCCTGGTATGTTGAATTCCTCAACTGGTTGAAGTTCAGGGAAAAAGTCCCCCGGCGCTTTGTCCAAGAGTTTTCCCCACTGCACAGCATAACCATACACCACCTCATTGGGATGAGGTTTGATTGCTTCCCATTCAACGAGCACATTCCAATGGTCACCCATATTATAATTTGTGGTGTGCACCGTTGAAGTGTCCAGTGTGCTAGTTTGAGCTGTACAGAAGAAATCATGTCAACATTAAAAGACATATTACATGATAAGAAAATATTTAAAGCTAGTATACATGATTGGTAAACTGTTACAAATAGTTTTATCCCCCTGTGTGATTGAAGATATACATGATTAAAACCAACCTGAGCAAAAACCAGCATGTGCACCAAGTGGTTTTGTGGCGAAGTGGTATTTGGGTGATGTAGTGTCTGGACGAAGTGATTTGGGACGAAATGGCACTCGGGCGAAGTGGTTTAGGGGCGAATTGAATTTTCGTCTCATGAGACAAACAATAATTGTTTTACTCATTTCTCAAGACTATAGCACTTCCGACAAAACCATTTCAGGGGAAGTTTTCTACGGTCATCAAGTTTATATTGTGTAGGTTAGGCGTAAATCTGTGAACATTTCTGATTTTCGAGATACCAATCATGTATACTGCCTTTAAAAGACATATTACATAAGAAAACCTAGCATTACATAACTAAACAATTATGATTAACTGCCTTCAACCACATAGATGGTACTTCAGAAAACCTGACAAATTCATGAATGGTTTTCGTGTTAAATGAATGGTAACAAAATAGTATTGTATAATTTTTTATTTTTTTAAAAAGTACCTTCAGTTGGTAGTTTCTTCCACAAAGGTACCAGTTTACAGGGGAAAAATCATGTGGTGTTTGTTAGCATTAATTGCTATCAACAGACTTTTTTGTGTCAACGCGCGAGGTAAAATTTTGGGTAACTGCAAATGATGTATTGGGGCTTTAAAGCCCGTATGTAGGATTTAAAATGTCCCAACTGTCCAATGCAATGATTTATCAAGATTATATCTTTTTATATTAAAGAAAACAATAATTGAAGATTAATTTATATAATAAATGTGTGTGCACTTTCTTTTTTACAAGGGCGCCCTCATGTGAATGAAACAAGGCTCTTTTCTGTAACCATGGTATTATGGCTCCGTTTTACATCCAGTAAAGCCAGGGAACCTGCCTAAATAGGACGATGGCTTCTCACAATGTCTTGAAAGAATGGGCACAGTTATTCATGCTTTTCTCAAAATTGAGAGTTTCATCGCAAAACGCTATATATATATATATATATATATCCATTTTTGGCATTTTACGAAGACATTTTGTATAACAACTAAGACCTACAGTCAATGGCAAATTCCAACAAGTAAAACAGTTTTTTGTGGAACACAGTTTGCCAATAATCCATTTGACAAATGTAAAGGACCACCAATTGAGAATGTACTGACAACACCATCTACATTTTTATGGATATGGCGTTTATTGCATTTTGCGATGAAACTCTTCAAATATGGATGAGGTACATGTACGGCGCTGACTTACCACACAGTTTGGTTTTTATCACACATACATCCTTGATCACATGCGGCGATAACTGTTTTTAACAGTTTTCCCATTCTGTAATCTACCGGTATCTTTAAAGTTTGTCTGTGAAAGTTTTTCTACAGCCATGTCTGCATTAAACTTAAAATAAATATGGCCGATATGGTCAAATAATTTAATGACATAACCAGAGATAAACAAATTAGATGACACAGTGTTCTCCACTGCTAAAAATGTTGTCCGGGCGCGCTGAGCAGCACCCTCACGCAGCGAATCAGTGTTCGCCGTGATAGGGCGCTGTTCAAAATGAATGCATGCAACTGCCATGGCCGTTATCGACCACCGCGGACTGGGTCGCCGATGCGATAGATATGCATGGTAAGTGAACGATAATGACACCAGTGGCTAGCGAATCATGTTTGGTGACTTTACACCTAATTTTTTAATGACTTGGCTGTACTTTCAAATAGTGTTTCAGAGGGAAAATTGATTATTTTTGTCCATACAGCCAAGTTTTTTGTCCGGGCGCTAATGGTACTTCTGATGATTTTGTCCAGGCGCGCCAACCGGACAAAACCGGTAGTGGAGAACGCTGTGACAGAGATTTCTTTCATGTTTTTTTTTCTGAAGCACCATAACATTGACTCGCAATCATGGGTGAAAACCTGGGGTTGCGGGTTCGAATCCGGGTTCGAATCCGGCTGCGGTACCTGTGCCCTTGGGTAAGGCACTCAACCACACTTGCTCCATCCTTCGAAGGGATGTAAAGCCGTTGGTCCAGTGTGTTAGGTAATGGTAACACACTCTAAAGATCCCAGAGCATTCTTTCGTGAAGAGCAAGGGGATTCCCTGGTGTCTCTGGCCATTTCTAATTCAAATTCTTCATGGGTTTCCTTACGCTTACGAGTGACAGTGCAATGACTACTATTGAGGAATCCTTGGTATGAATACCAGAAAGAAATAATAATAAATAATAATAATAACCAGTGATGGGTCTAAAGTGAAGTAAACAAACATGGTACTCACGTATTGACCAGCATTTCATGGGTTCGAGTATCTTGCTACATTCTGGTGGAAAGAAGTAAATTCAAAGTAGTCAACATAAAGAATGCAACTTAAGCCGTTTCTGCATTGGACTTGTTTTTTGGGAGGTTTCACCAAAACGATGGTAAAACGAAAAATGGCTAAATTTTACTGCTGTCCGCATTTGGACTTTTTGACACGGAAACATTTTACCAAGACCGTGGGAGAGCATGCGCAGTGTCCCTGCGCAGTGTCCCTTCACAGTATGACCTTCACGGCCCAGACGTACGCTTCCAGAGCACTTTTACCGACCGACTGTGTCCACACTGGACTTATCATCTCGGGAAAAATTCCCTGGCCAGGAAAAGTAACCGCTGGACACAGGAAAAGCTACTGAGGGGAAAACGTCCCAGGCTGTCTGCATTGAACTTAAAATGTAAAAGTACCCAACATCTCAGTAAAGGCATGTTCCCATTGGACTTTCGTTTCCGCTGCCTCGCGGGAAGTTACCGCGACCTTCGGTAACATTCCTTCGTGTAATCTTCCCATGCGTTCCCATTTGCAATTGTTTTCAGTGCCCATGCGGAAAGCTACGGCGACATTGCAGTAAACTTTTGTTACTCTCCCGCACAACCACAGGAGTTTTACCAAAATTAGTCCAATGGGAACACCACTTAAGCATTCCCAAAAAAGTCCAGTTTGAACAGGGCTTTATAGGGTGCATTTAAATGTTGTAATTTTGATCTGCGTCATTCACAAAAATGTGGTGCAGAAGTAGTTTGAAATGAACTGATACACGGAAAATGCAACCAAATTAACTTGTCGTTTGTCCATCGAGCGTTTCTGTGACTCTGTACTTTTCAGTACATCAGGTTCCTTTAGTGAGGCTACGTGCGTCAAAATTTACGTGTGCAATGTGTGAAAAAGTTCCAGTGTGACTTCACCCATACAGCGATGTAGGTAAAAGTATCATTGCATTTTTCTTACTGGAAGTAAAAAAAGAGGGAAATAATGCAGATTTCAAACGGTATAGCCTTTTTTTGTGGCCACTGTGTAACTGCCACTGTGTACAATCCTATCCCAGTTGAACCTCAATAATTTGGCCACATAGCCTTTTGATCAACAAAATGCACAAATTAAAGAAACTGCCCTACAAAATGGCAGCTATTCGATTTCAAGTTTTAATGAGGTGCAATTTTGTGGAGGGTATATACCTGCACACCCCAACTACACCTTTGTAGAGTACGTTGCCACCTGTTTATTCTGACCACCTTATACCAGTCACTTGGGTGGCCACTATATACAGGCTTGGATGTGCATGTGGTGTGCATGTGGTGTGCATGTGGTGTGCATGTGGTGTGCATGTGGTGTGCATGTGGTGTGCATGTGGTGTGCATGTGGTGTGCATGTGGTGTGCATGTGGTGTGCATGTGATGTGCATGTGATGTGCATGTGATGTGCATGTGCAGTGCATGTGATGTGCATGTGATGTGCATGTGATGTGCATGTGGTGTGCATGTGGTGTGCACTTGTGCATGTGATGTGCATGTGGTGTGCATGTGGTGTTGCGGGTTTGGGTATTCAAATCGCGGACATTTAACAAAGGGAACAATATCGTCCGCGATTGCCAAAGACGTCCGTGATTTTGGATCGCGTACAAAACAAATGAGAGTAGTAAGTAAAAAAACTGTGTTTATAAACAAAAGAGGAACAATGGGACGTCCGCGATGGGAGGCGAGTTCACACCTGTGTGTGTATGTGGTGTGCATGTGGTGTGCATGTGGTGTGCATGTGACGTGCACGTGAAGTGACTATTGCTGTATTTACAACAATTAACATACCATATGTG
Organism: Henricia sp. BOLD:AAB3569; assembly: GCA_037783545.1. Classification (NCBI taxonomy): domain Eukaryota; kingdom Metazoa; phylum Echinodermata; class Asteroidea; order Spinulosida; family Echinasteridae; genus Henricia; species Henricia sp. BOLD:AAB3569. The sequence continues at coordinate 367,490 of JBBELK010000540.1, forward strand.
TAATTGAAGAACACTGGTTGCATGTCATAGCAGCCCCACAGAGAGCCATAAAGCTGCAAATGAAAAAAAAAAAACTGACATGTCAGCGTTTAATTGCCCTTAACTTTTTTCCCATAAGGCCAACAGGGCCAGTTGGCTTAAATCTTCACTGGCCCGTCGGCATTTCAAGTGGCCCGGTTTAATACCGTTAAAATTTCTGGTTGTTCTTTTTAAGGTTCACCCCATTAATTAATAAAAGTTTGAAAATGTGTGGTACATTTTAGAGCTTTCTGGTGAATTTTAGAGCTATTCTGGAGTCTTGAAAAGCTCTTTTGTTATAAATTCGCAAGGATGCATGTTTTTTTGCACATTAATCCCTTCGCGATAGGGAACTGCATATGCAGTGCCAAGTGTGAGTGTACGTCTTGGGGGCGGTTATACAGAATTAGCCCATAGTACTTCCAGGGCAGAGCTGCAGTCTCTCAACCTGTTGGCATGGGGTCAAGTCAGTTTTTGGTTTTTGACATGTGGCTTGACTCTGGAGAAAATGACTTGTGACTGGACTTGGGGAAATAAGATTGATTTACGACTTGAAATAAAAAATAGTCATCAAGTTTCCAGTCCCAGAGACATATATGTATACTGCATAACCAAAACTGCTAGTGCAGTCTCTCACTCCAGGGGAATAAATTGGAACCGGCCGTGGGAGTCTGAAGAAAGATCAACGTTTTTTCATCACTCCTTCACGTAGTCCTTTTTTACGAAAGAAACTTTAGTACGGCGTGGGTCTGTTTTATTTCAACTGGACAGCCGGACCATTTGGGAAGGCTTTCCAGCTGGCCCGAGACGATTTCAACTGTCATTTGGCCAACGGACCAGTGCTAATTCGAACGCTGCATGTGGTTGTAATCGACGTGACATACTCGAGTTAAAATCAAGTCTTTAATTATAAATCTTTGAATTGAGAATTAATTGGAGAGGAATAATTACTTGTGACTTCACTTGACAGAACTTTGTTGAGATTAACAAAATTTGCTGGATAAACCCACAGTGAATGAGGGGACTTGCAGTTAGGTTAAAACGATATCTCAATCAGGATCTAGTGCAATATGAACAACTACATGTACGTCTGAGGATCTGGATTTGAATCCGTCCAAAACAAAACATGCCCTTTAAGATGCACTGTTTGGCAATGTTAAACGAAATGGCAAACAGTCTTGCTAATGCAACAAGATACATTCAGGCATGTGATTTTGTATTTTATTTGTTTTTTGGAAAGGTCTTTGTCACAAACCATTCAGACAAAAAGCAAACTTCGGGGAAAAATCATACCCCTATTCAGGTTTATCACGCTACGTCACGAGACGTCCAAAGGTTTATTAGCATATCTTCGGGAAGTGTTCCAAGTCGGCAGACGCGCGTCCATTTTCAAATTTGTGTATTTCTATTGGACAGTTATAATGCGCGCTAGAATGTAAAAATGCATGGAAGGCACGTGATATCCGCGTGATTTGAACGCAGACGTCCAAAAAGCATGTGGGGGGAAAACCTCAATATACAGCTGAAGTCAGAAGTATAAATACAACTGTATGCAACCAAGTGTTGAAACTGGTGTGCTTATACACTAAATTCTTGATTTTGTGGAATTCCTCACGTGCATGCAGTACATGTACTTAAAACATAGCTTGTACAACTTGCAATGGTTCGGGTAGTCGTGTTTACCATTTTGGGTGAGGATGCTAGTGGTGTACATGTATTTATACTTCTGACTTCAACTGTTATATAATTAAATACACAATATCTGGTCTGGTGCGCCTAATCACAACTAAAATGAAACAACCAAACTTGGGATGAGAGAAAAATCATGAGGGCCTTATTGGGATTCGAACTTAAGACTTCTAACTCACTGGGCAGATACGTACCAGCTGAGTACAGTGGCAGGTATACATCCTCAGGTTTCCCCATGAACCCAATTTTTTTCTCAGTGTTGCACGAGAGCGCAACTGGGCAAAGTAACGAATTGAAAATGCAGACCTGCCAACCTTGACATTTTTTTTCGAGTACCACATCGGCGAAGCGGCATAAACCAGAATCCCAGTGCACAGCGTCAAAACCAAGAAGCCTTTCGCACAATGTGTGTAAAGATCTCAATGAAAAGCACCGTTCGACAATGTTTCCTTGCGGGCGGTGAGCCCATTTTTGCTGATTTCCATTCCAATTGTGTAACAATTGCAATGAAAAGCACCGTTAATGTTCCTTAATTAGTAACCTATTTGGCATGGACTAAATAACTTGAAAATAAATGTGAAAATTTGATATTGGTTGTGTAGTGGGGTATAATAAATTACGAAACATGTACAGACTAACGAAAGCCTACCGTAGAACTAGAAATTAGAATGTTCAAGTTTCACTTCATCCCATCATTTGTACAAAGATCACAGGCCATTAAATTATTCTTCCCAAATGAAAGTAACTAACAAAAACGATGTACATATATTAATTGTCACGTTAAAGCCAAAGGGGTTCCATTCTTGCATTGTTCCAAAATCGCAATGAAAAAAACTTCTTACCTGCTGCTCCTTGATGACTGATGTTGACATTTTAAATGTAGTGATATATTGTACACATTTTCACCAAATGTATAACTTACCTTATGTAAGACATGAAAGTTCCCTCTGGCTAATGCTTCGCGCAAAGTCACTTCTCTATTATTAGTCACCTGTATAGGAATTACGTGTAAAAATCATTTGCTCACTTCAAACATCCCTCATCTACATGATGTACGTAATCTCCATAAAAAGTACAGATTTATTCAAAAGAAAAATTACAAAATACAAGTCCAAATCTCTGATTTTGATTTTGGTTTTGCAAGCGCATGGGTACGGTACACAGATATCGCGATGGATACATCACAGGTTTCGGTGATCAAGTGACGTCATATGCCACTCGCTTTTGGCTACACGTTTGCACAGCACGGATATCGAGCTCACTATGCGTAAGCACTAAATGCGTACATTGCACTTCGGATTTCTTGTGTTTGTGCCCATTTTTCGTTGCATTTACAGAGACAGGTTGAAAAGAGTATGAATTTTAAAAGACCACAAACCTTTTGTGCATTTGAAAAGTTTGGATTAAAAGTACAATTAGTATGAAAGCCGAGTAATTTTGTAGGAAAGAGACTCATTTTGGCTAACACACTGTAGTCTTGGAGTTGTAAAACCAAAGAAATGCCACAACGGTTACGGATAGCTAAACATATGCGTACGCATATCTGTCGGCTTGCAAAACCTCTCTAATATCTGCTCACTAATTTTTCAGAGAAAGGTACCCAAGTTGTGCTCGAGTACAGTATTGTGGCGTTTCAAGACAAAATGAAGAACCTTTATCATGGTGCGTCCATCTTTGTCTTGTTCCCCGTAGTACATGCCCGGCACGATCAGTGCGTCTGCGTGATAGCGGGTGTATCTTCCGTTGAGAATCACTGTCCACGCTGCGCGCTCTCTTGATCGCGCAACGCCTGTGCCATTGTGATGCACACAATGAACAGTTTCAAAACTGGACCAAATTATTTTTTCTGCAAGCCTCGTTTTGGATACGTTCATTTTAATAGGAGAAAAAGGAAGATGGCCGCACCGTGATAAAGGTCTATAGGCTGTTCTGACTTCAGCAGTAATGGTGGATTCACACTGAGCCTTTTTGTGTGTAAATTTGACCAGAAAAGCGATTTGGAGGGAATTTTATGTGCAGTAAGGCACTGTGTGAGGATTCTGTGATTTTCTGTATATCAGTTTAATATTTCACATGTTTCAAGAAGAGTTTTGTGTGTTTGGCAATCTATAAATGTGTTTATAAAACTTCAGATAACTGGTTAATATCTGGTTGATGACACCCATACTATACTGACACACTTTAGAAATACAAAACAGAAAATTCAGTGTAATTATTACATAATGCAGGCAATAAGAATGGTAAGGCCCAAACAACATTTGTGAGTGGCAAAGACATAATTTTGTCAATAAGGCTGGGTTTGAATCTCATCCATGTTCCCAATATGAACACAATTGACAAAATGTAGAAAATGCTGTGCAGCTGTCACAGGCATGCACAATCATGTTAAATGCAATGCACGTGCAACACGAGTACCTGGATGCATTAAAAGCAAGACACAATCGCGAGATGCTATGCACTCCCATCATGCCACGGTTAACGGAAGGTGAGAGAGAACGAGCTTTGGGTGTGGTGCTGGCAGGATCACACAGCGAGGTTGCGAGAACATTTAATGTCTATGTGATATTATTGCATTAAAAAACTTGTTTTGCGTTTTTAAAGTGTGTGTTTTACATTTCTAAAGTGTGTCAGTATATAACCGTCTGTGACTGATTTGAATACAATTTTCACACTTACACTGTTGTTGGCCAACACTTCGCATGGGATTCCTTGTCCACTTGGGTCCACTTGTTCCCCTGCACAATTGGGTTTGACGACATCCAAGAATATTACAGCATCTTGAAATAACTCTGGGAAAACAAATGAAAGCAGATTAGTGTAGCAGTACTTTCCTCACCTTCAACCTCTGTGGCCCTGGTTCGAATCCTGTCTGGGTCAGTATGTGGATTGGGTTTTCAGTACCTGTTCGATTCTGTGGGGTTTTCCATCACACGTGAGTAGGGGTTTTCCTCCCACCTCTAAAACTGAGTATTTCTTTGTCTTCGTTTTACACCTTTCTTAGGGCTCTAACGAGTTGCGCCTTGTTGTGGTAGAGACCCTTGTGTGTTCCAATGACCTGGAGAGCTATGCTGGGGGACATGTCCCCCTGGCAGCTTCTAGCAAGCCGGACAGGTCAAGGGGTAGGAACCGGACTAATTGCAACTCAAAATGTCTCCTCGGCAGCAGGGGGAGACAGTCCACGTGGGGCAGATGTCTAATGTACTAGGCTTCCTGGCCCACAAGGGCTTATCTGGCAGGCGGAAGAGCTTCGGCCAACGGCTGGCAGCTATTAGGCATAGTTAGTTTGCCACTGCGGGGCAGCCTATCATCCTTCTAGTCGTCCTGCTTCGGCAGTCCACTAGGGTCAAGTATGATTCGGGCCCAGAGGAGAGTGTTTGACCTGGGCGACCACTCGCTCTCTATTTTTCGCCTCGGCGCACGACGATACGTGTAAATCATGGTATGGCATCTCAACAACGAATACAGCGACTGGCAATTCGGGAGTCCACCATGAGGAGGACTGTCGTTGCCCGGCAGGGTGGGTGTTCCAGGCAGGCACCGCTCGGTCGACATCCTGCTACTGCCTACATAAACTTTGGTTCTTGGAATGTTCGCTCCCTGGGTGTCTCCTCTGACCGCTCTGATTTTACACCTCGTAAGTCTGCCATCATCGATCTGGAATTGGCCCGTCTCAATGTGGACATCGCAGCTCTTAGCGAAACATGGCTATCTGGTAGTGGATCTGTCAGTGAGGAGAGTTACACCCTGCACTGGCATGGTTATCCAGATGGTGAGAGACCTCATCACGGTGTAGGCCTTGCTGTCCGTAACTCACTGAAATGCCGTGACTTCACCCTGGTTTCAGTTTCACCCAGACTGATGACCGAGAAGTTTCATCTGTACAACTCCCCCTTCAAAATTATAAGCTGCTATGCTCCAACCCTGCGATCCACCCCTGAGGACAAAGACTCATTCTATTCTATGTTGGAAGCCTTGATCAAAGATACACCCGCAGGCGACTGCCTGGTGCTACTTGGAGATTTCAATGCCCGGACAGGGACTAACCACACTGCCTGGGAAGGTGTTCTCGGCCCCAATGGTTTTGGAAAAATGAATGAAAATGGTCAGAGGCTACTTGAGTTGTGCGCCCGTTACAAACTCTGCATTCCCTCATCGTTTTTCATTGGCTCTGAAAGGGCAAAGGTCACCTGAATACACCCGAGATCTGGCCACTGGCACCAGTTGGACCACATACTTGTGAGGCGGTCTGTACTTCCACAGGTGACCAGCTGCCGCAGCTTACACTCAGCAGACTGCAACACTGACCATGCCTTGGTCCGCTGCCGACTTAGAGTGAAGAAGTGCAAAGTGCACCACGCCAAGCCACCTCCACCACTGCGCCCGGACCTCTCTAATCTGGCTGATATGGATCGCCGTGCACAGTTCCAGTTTAACATCTCACAAGGCTTAGCTGAGAAGACGTCGTCACATAACCCAGCTGAGTGCTGGGAATCCCTAAAGCATGTCATCTGCTCCTCTGCCACAAAATCGCTTGGGAAGCAAGTGCGGAAACAGCCTGACTGGTTTCGCCATAGTGCCGATGTGCTCCTTCCTGCTATTGCGTCCAAGCGCAGTACCCGACTGGCTTTCCTCAACAAGCCTTCCCCAAGTAACAGAGCCGCTTACCAGTCTGCTAAGGCTGAAGTTCAACGCTGCACAAGACAAGCTATGCATCGCTACTGGTTCGACCTGAGCGAGCGTATCTGCAGGTGCTCTGATACAGGGAATATGCACGGAGAGTACAGAGGCATCAAGGAAGCGTTAGGGCCTGTCCCCAAGAAAACAGCTCCACTACGTGCACCTGATGGCACAATGCTGACTGACAAGCAGGCGCAACTGGACCGCTGGGTTGAACACTACAGCTCCTTGTATGGCACCCCAGTGCATGCTAATCTAACAGCTATTGTAACAGCAATACCACAACTGCCTGTTAATTATGAGTTGGACCGGGAGATTACCACTTTCGAGGTGAAGCGGGGGAAAATCACCCGGTGCGGATGGGATTCCACCGGAACTGCTCAAGCATGGTGGTGATGATCTGATAAAAGAGCTGTTGCACCTCTTTAACACCTGTTGGCACAGCCGCACACTGCCAGATGAACTCCGTGATGCAAGTATAATCACACTGTACAAAAATAAGGGTGATCGTCATGATTGCAATAGTTATAGGGGCATCTCCTTGTTGAGCACTGTCGGTAAAGTGCTTGCCCACGTCATTCTACCACGTCTACGCTGCCTTGCCGACCACATACTGCCAGAGAGTCAAGCTGGTTTCAGACCAAATCGCTCAACACTGGACATGATCTTCTCCTTCCGTCAACTGCAAGAGAAATGCGTCGAACAGCGACGCCCCCTCTACACTGCCTTCGTGGATCTAACTAAAGCATTCGACTATGTGAGCCGCGCAGGTCTGTTTACAGTATTGGAACGCCTGGGATGCCCACCGATTTTACTGGCTATCATCAGAGCTCTCCATGGTGGAATGCAGGCCACTGTCCAGTTTGATGGGTCGGTGTCACATGGATTCAGTGTAAACTGTGGAGTGAAGCAGGGCTGTGTTTTGGCCCCAACTTTGTTCGGCATTTACTTCTCTGCCTTGCTACGCAGTGCATTCCCTACATCTAGCGGGATCATGCTACATACTCGATCCACGGGAGGTCTGTTTAATCTCTCCCGTCTGCGTGCAAGAACGAAGATTTCCAAAGTCATGGTTCGTGAGCTCCTCTATGCTGACGATGCCGCTTTTGTTGCGCACTCTCAGGAAGACCTGCAGCAACTCTGTGATGCTTTTGCCCGCTCATGTCAGGACTTTGGCATGAAGATCAGCATCCGCAAGACTGTTGTGCTCGGCCTCAACACCCCAGAATCACCAGTCATTACAGTTGACGATACTCTCTTACAGATTGTCAACAAATTCACCTACCTTGGTTCCACCGTGACTTCCAACAACTCTCTGGAGGAAGAACTCGACCTACGGATTGGCAAGGCTGCAACAACATTTGGCCGCCTGCGTAAACGAGTCTGAGACAATAATCCTCTCTCTCTACCTCTGAAGATCAAGGTTTATGAGGCATGCATACTTAGCATTCTTATGTATGGCTCAGCGGGTACGTTGGACAACATACAAACATCAGGAACGTCGTCTGAACGCCTTCCATATGCGTTGTCTGCGTTCTATTCTTGGTTTAACTTGGCAGGACCGTGTCCCTAACACTGAGGTCCTGTGTAGGACAGAGTGCCTTGACATGCGCACATTGCTCCAGAAATGTAGGCTGCGCTGGATAGGCCATGTCATACGGATGGACGATGCCCGCCTACCAAAATGTATACTTTATGGCGAGCTTTCTAATGCTCCTCGTCCAGTAGGCCATCCAAGACTGCGGTATAAAGATGTAGTCAAGCGTGACCTAAAGTCCTTTGCCATCAATACAACCGACTGGGAGAGCATTGCTGCCAACAGGCTGGGCTGGCGCCGTGTACTACACCAGGGGAGCGGTCTAGCCCACAACATTTACAGGGAAGAGTGTGATGCCAGACAGGCTAGCAGGCACCGTCGTGCTGATCGTCGTGATCGACGTTAAAGGCCTACTACTAGGGCTTACGAGCTAAAGTGCCACTTTTTGAGGAATCCTTGGTTTCAGTATTAGAAAAAAATAGGATATAGGTAATTCCCAAAATTACGGGTCCACAACATTTGGTGTCCCTTTTATGTACGACAACCTGTGCATCAAAAATCGCCACTCATGATCACAGATTCTCAGTAATAGACTGTGGCCTGCGACTACAGGAGACAGCACCAATGTCTTGAATATTTTGTTCTGTGATTACTGACAAATATTTGAAACAAAAGACCATAAAGGCTCATAATTTGTTCCAATATATTGAATAGGAATTTGGTGTCCCGGGTTACCTACGCCAATGACAATTAGCTGTAGAATGAGTTTGCATTAACCTTGGTGTCTTATCCACACACAAACATTAAATTTAAGTGGCTTTTATGGAAATAATTTTGGGAATTACCCATATTGCAAATCCAGTATTGTGTAAATTGAATTGTGTAAATTACCTGATGTAAACTGCCATGACAATTGAACGTTGATAAAATGAGCCCAAGTCACATCGACTGAAACGTTAACCACTTGTACTTGATCCTTGATGACCTGTACTGGCCCTGTATTAAATACAGGATAATAACATGCAAAAATGGAGTGTTAAAGGCAATGCAGCTCGTCAGCATTGCGCCTGCGCTATGGAGCTTCATATTTCAAGGCACGAATTTGGCGCGCGCACATTGTTGACGAGCCTGTGCCTTTAAAGGCCAATTATAGAATTTGAAGATGAAATTTTTTTTACAAATTCCATGAACAGCAGCATATGCATAACCAAAGAAAAATGTTGATAATCTGCCTTGTAGAAAATTCAGCCATATAGATGCAGTGATACTTCAGAAAACCTTAAAATTCCATGCATGGTTTTTGTGTTGAGTTAATGGTAAAAAAATCGTGTGCACACGGAGTTAATGGTAAACAATTGTGTGCACACGGATTTAAAAAATAACACCTTTAGCTGGCAATTTCTTTCACAAAGGTATCATTTTACATGGGGGAAAAATCATGTTGTGTTTGTTACTATTGCTATCAACACTTTTAGTACTTGTCAACTCATAAAGTAAACTTTTAGGTCAAGGCAAATGATAAAGGAAAGGTATACCCAAGAAACAGAAGCGATTCTGTTAAGTGAAAACCGCACATTATTGTTATACAAAGATAAATGAGTAAAGGGGGAATTTTGGCAACACAGACCATATTTTCCAGAAAATACCTTTGTCTGGTCTCAAAATAAAAGAAATAAGTTTCAGTTGTTCTGAAGAGATAACTTTAATAGGCCCAAAAAGGGTTACAAATAGTGTGAAAACATGCCTTTCTAAAAACCATGTGTACAAATTTCCAATACGCTCGTAACCGAGACGGCCTAAAATGTAACACAAGTGTCCGTCCCGGTTACGAGCGTATAATGGAAATTTGTACTGGGAATTTAGAAAGGCATGTTGTCACACTATTTGTAACTCTTTTTGGGCTTAAGTTATCTCTTCAGAACAACTTAAACTTATTTCTTTTATTTTGAGACCGGACAAAGGTATTTCCTCGAAAATATGGTCTGTGTTGTCAAAATGCCCCCTTTACTGTGGAAAGACCCAAATATGAGCCACTGAAAAGCGGATAAGATCTTGTCGTGTGCATTCTTTGAACAATTTGCCAAGAATGTTGTTTCTGTGTCGATGGCAATACATGAAAACGTAAGCAGAATCATCATTCTTTGCCTGTTTTCGGACAAAATGGATACTGCAACTTGCCATTCTTGGTTAAGTTCGTATCCAACGTACATTTGTTTAGCACCATGTTTTTTGTTACTTGGGTATACTTCTTTTATTTTTTTAATGGGTTTAATGAACTTTAATTCGCAGCCCGCAGGCTGAATTGCATGAAGCTTACAAGTGTGTTCCACCTAAACATCGAGATACATAGGTGGGTTGCACCATTGGCATCTGACAGCCAGAGACACCGGGAATCCCCTTACTCTTTACGAAAGAATGCCCTGGGAATTGTTAAGTACGTTACACAACACACCAGACCAATGGCTTTACATCCCTTCCATAATATGTGGAATGTGAAGGGCAATCTTCATAACTTACCCATTGTTTTCATCTCACTAAGTGAACTGATTCCAAACTCGTTGACTAAACCAATCTGGAAGTATTTTGCACACGCACGTTGTAGAGACAAAGAGATTGTCTGGTTCTGTGACATGGCAAAACAAACAGATGCATGAGCGTACATTATACCCTATAATCAAGGGAAAAATTATCCACAGCATGCAGCTTTTGAGTATCTGAAGAACTAAACTCCTCAAAAAAAGTTCGGAAAGTCAAGTTTGACCGACGATTGGTGGATGTGCAGTATAGCGGAATACAGGGGTGGGTGAAAAGTGAAATGTCACAAGATTCACTGCTATTGTCATGCAGTGCATTCCCCTTTTGCTTGGAGGATGGGAATGTGTCAATGCACTTTTTGACAATAGCAATGCATTTTGTGACATTTCACTTTACACCCACCCCTGTATTCAGCTGTGCTGCACATCCCCCAATTGCTTAATCATAACAAATGACACATCATCGTAAAGAGGAATAACAGGGCTTTCCAATGATATAAAATTCAAGGAAAATTATTTTGCAACAAGAGAGAAATCGTCAGTCAAACTTGACTTTCCGAACTTTTTTTTGAGGAGTTTAGACTGATTAACCACCAGTGTCGTTAATTGTTAAGAGACAACAACAATGTTAACAGCAGCCAATGTTCTCACATGCAACCTCCATAAAGAAGTTTGTTCAGATAAAATACCTCCCCAAAATACTATCCATAGGTTGAATACAGAAAATTTGCAATCTCCAATTTGGATACATGTGTAAGCAAAAAGGTTGGTGTAATCACTGCATTGCTTTGTGTATAACCAGATAAATTAGTTTACAAAACATCAGTGGTTTTTGATATCCTTGAAAATTAAGACACACATTGAAAGCACAAAATTTCAGTACACGAGCTGAATAAAAAGATTGCTGCACAAGCAAAATTTTACTCATTGTGAAGCATACTGTATGTACATGTATAAGGTACATGTTTGGTAAAACAAATATACTGTAACATGGTTTATTTAGGGTGGCTAGTCAATATTAGCTCCCCTTGTACCCCTTTCCCACTACAAAATCTCCGGGTTAACTCGGGGGTAACGGCAATCCTTAACCCCGAGATACCCCGGGGCAGCGAAATATCGCGCGAGCGTTCCCACTACTCTTTTGCTGGCCCGGGTTAAGACGGAAAAATCGGCCGTTAGCCCGGGGCTCGTTAACCCTGCCAGCGACCAGGGTTAAGGATGGCAATCTCGGGGTTAACGGCCAAACTCCGGGGTAAGCATTGTAGTGGGAAACCAAGCAGGGTTAAGTGTTCTCCAAGCAATCTCGGGGTTAAGACGCATGAATCATTGCGCAATACGGTGTCTAAAGGTTAAACTCGTGGCGCGAAAATGCGTGTTCAGTGCGCTATAAATCCTGCTGGCGTATTGCCTCAAGCAACATCTACCTTCTTCCCCTTTTGAGAACGTTGGCGTTGACGTTTCCTTCGCAATATTTGTAAAATTACCATCAGGACCGCGACCGATATTGCTTCCGTGTCTGGCGCCATTTTGAGCGATGTACTAGCAGTACTTTTCCCCCAAACCACTTCGCCCTCGGCTGGACCACTTCTCCCTCGGCTGGACCACTTCTCCCAATCATGGAGGTAGGAATACATCGCCCAAATGCTACTTTACCCAAGGGGCACTCTGCAAACGTAACCTACGTACGTGCCCGCTCACGGCTGACAGACATGCAGCTACTTAGTTTTATGCCGTTTGATGAAATAATTTTTCAAAGAAGAATTAGGCCTGGCTGAGAAAACACCGTCTTAATACACCCCCATTTTAATGGTATAGGCCTACACGTGATGCGTCTTGCTTGCCACGTGGGTCATGGATGTTTGGACGAAATGTTATTTGCACGAGTGGTGTGTGGCCCAAGTGGTTTGGGGGCGAAGTGACTGTAAAGGGCAGTGCGGCGAAACGAACACATGTGTCGAATGGTACATGGTGGGATCATATTTACCGATGTCTTGTGGCGCGAAAAAGGACCCGTTGCTTGGCGACAAGCCAACTCGCGCACTCCGTCATTTCCAGTCCGCGTGTAGTGGGAAACCGCACCGCGTTAACCCGGGGCAAGCTCGCCCCGGGTTTGCCGAAACTCCGGGTTAACGAAACAAATGGGAACAGAACTCGGGGTTAACGAACCCCGGGGTAAGAAAAGCTTAACCCGGGGCGGCAAATCTCCGGGTTAAGCAGTTTGTAGTGGGAAAAGGGTACTGGTATCTAGTATGTCAACTTATAATACATTGTACCTCGAGGAGTTACATTGTAAATGTCGACTATCCGCCCTTAAACCATGTTATATTTGTATAATACCTATTTTGCCATATACTCACAGCAGTTTTTACCACGATACTGTGGTAGTTCCATTTCTTCAGATCACGACTGTAGCGCACAATGGCTACCATGTTGTCTGTAGGACAATTTGTACAATTCTTAAACTCCCATCTTAGCACTGTCCTGTTGCCAACCAGAGTTACTTCACTTATCATAGGCTTATCCAATGGCCACTCTGATGCAAAAATAGAGACAAGATTACAAAATCTGTTAGGCTCAAAGAAATAGTTTTGTAATTGACAATTTCCAGTGCAAACAGTCTTGAGACTTGAGGCATGTTCCCATTGGACTTTTTTTCCCCGCTGCTTCGCGGAAAGTTACCGCAACCTCCGGTAACATTCCTTCGTGTAATCTTCCCATTCCCATTTGCAATTGGGTCTGTCCACAGTAATGGGGCACATTTGAAAAATAAGTCAATAATTCCTTTTAGATGTCTTTAGTTTATCTCAGAATTAAAGAAACTGGGACCTAAGATCTTGAATGTTACAGAATTGTACCCCATTACCGTGGACAGACCCAATTGCTTTTAGTGCCCATACGGAAAGCTACTGTGACCTTGCAGTAAACTTTTGCCGTGCAGGCCCATAGTTTACTGCAAGGTCGTGTTCATTTTACATGGCGAAACTGTTCCCATTGGACTTTTTGAGGGCCCTGTAAAAACTCCCAAGGCTGAGCGGAAAGTTTCCGTGGCCTCTCTCGCCCTGTAAGTTTTACATCGTGGTCGCGATAACTTTACAGGGACGCTAATTCTCCGTGCGTCCCCATTGGACTAAATTTTGTTACTCTACTGCACAACCACGGGAGTTTTACCAAAAATATAGTCAATGGTAACACCACTTGCACTTTGGTTTCATAGGGGATTGGAAACAGCCTAACTAGGGTGAAACGTCCGAGGAGGAACGTGAGCATGTACACACTTTTTCAGGAGGGCACTCAAAGCAAATAAAGTTTGCCTTGCTTCCTCCGTGTTGAGATTCATTTTGTGTTTTTTTGCTTCTATTCATTGGCTTATAGGTAATGGCTCTACACAAAAAAATCACTTAACCGTGTCTACGTGCTTTTGCAATGAATGTGAAACTTTGGGTCCCCATTGCGTTTCTCTTCCCTTAAGGCTGGATTCCGAGTCTTTTCATACATCAGGTGCAAGTTGGAGGATAAGTTGGGGGATAAGTTGGGGGATAAAGGCGCCATGGCACAATGGCCTTTCTCTTGTTTAGTACAGCAGTGCCTTTGGGTATAATTATATAATATTGGATGGCTTTGAGGGTGGTATGAGAATATAATGCACGAGTCATGAAAATACCAATCTATTCACTTGATGCATGACACGCACGTACGCGTGTGCTTCGGTGCACCCAGCGTGCACGCGCATCAGATTGGGGCTATGTGCTGCACAGTATCAGAAACGCACGGTATCTGCAAAAGCTTCATTTTATATAATAATATTCCATACCTGGTTGTTGTGTTGCATTGTCAAATGAAGGATGAACGGTTGATGCCTGTTCAAAAAAAGATCGAACAAACAAACTTAAAGACATATTTCACATTGTTTTTCAATTAGCCTTTTGGTGGTCTGGCATGAATAGCATCGGATGTACTGACATACTTCCTCTAAAGTTTTGTTGATATGTGGTGCACGTGGGAGTAAGTAGTACATTCAATATCATGTTTACCGTAGGAGAGAATGGCATAAAGAAACCAGATTGTTCGTTGCCAGGCAATGGCATGCACCACATAGCAACAACAGTGTAGTATTTGACTTTTTATACTGCACCACCATTTGAAAGTGAAGAATTGAGGGCGTCAGCATTATGCAAATGTTACACGCAAAAGGCTAATTTCGTGTAACTAATGTTTTTTGGGCATCCCTTTGTATTTTTGTATTTTAATAAGCGTGGATCTGCTACTGGTTGTTATACATGTACCAACAATGAGTAAGATTTTCTTGTCAAATCGAAGTAAAACATTCATCACTGCAAAGAATGATATTCATGGGCTTTTTTGCACTACTTGTTCTTGCTAGAGTAAACAAAAATTGTAACTTTAAGCTATTTTATGATCCGGGGCCAATTTCATTGAGCTATTTAGCAGCCGATTTTGTGCTAACGGAGGCCCAGCTATTTCATGGGAACCGTAAACGTTTGCTAGCTTCAGATGCAAAATTTGCTAGTGACGCAACAATGCGGGTTTCCAAGCACGTGAATGCTTTAGCAGGCTGCGGCAGTTAGCACAACTTTTCTGCTACAGTAAGCACACGTTTTTAGCTAGCCGTTAAGCAGCGCCATGAAATTGGCCCCAGGTATGAAACAAGTCTGCCTGTATTGGGCTTTAACATAAATAAAAAATAACTTGCATTTGATACAAAAGTTTGAATCTTCATCAACAAGAGACTGACAAAAATACTCTGCAAGTAAGCTTAAGGCGTGTTCCTATTGAACTTCTTTTCCCGCGCCATCGCGGGAACTTTCCGCGACTTCCTGTAAACATTCCTTCCTGTAAATCTCCCGTGCGTTCCCACTTACCATATATTTTACACGACGCGAGTGGAAAATTTAGCTACTCGGCTGGCCATATGTGGTCAATTGAGGGCGTGGTTTACATAACCTTTGACCTAACAGGATGTTTGACATGCCATGCGATACACATATTGGCGCGAAATTATTAATTGTGTGCATGCTGCACGAAACCCAATCAAGTTTTGAACAACTTCGATTAAACTTGCCATTATATTTGCAAAGAAAAGAGCATGAAAAAACGTGTGTACGTACTATACAGGGCCCGTACATAATAACCAGAATTTTCTCGCGCAATGTGTGGTGGGATTGCACGATGCAGGAAGTGAGTCATCCATTTTGCATTTTACACAGCGGCAGCGGTAGTTCTACAGGGCGGCGCTGTTCCCATTGGACTTTTTGAGGTCCCTGTAAAACTTCCGCGGTTGAGCGGAATATTTCCGCGGCCTCTCTCGCCCTGTATGTTTTACATCGTGGTCGCGGTAACTTTACAGGGACGCTAATTCTCCGTGCGTCCCCATTGGACTAAATTTTGTTACTCTCCCGCACAACCACGGGAGTTTAACCAAAAATAGTCCAATGGGAACACCACTTTACACGTACTTGCAGAGTACTCTACGTGTACTCTGCAAGAGGCAAAAAATGCTTATTTGGTTTTTCTTGACTTACACATTTGTCCATCGGCCAGGTACTGTTATTCTTGCACAGACTGCCGCACTCATTTCTCCTCTCTGGCACCTAAAGTAACAGATGAATAAATCATATTCTAATTAGGGAAGAATCCTTTAAATGTTGCATAAGAAAAAAATTATTCCATATTTGTTGCGTTCGTTTAGTTTCTCCAGGTTGCCCCGAGATAATGCTCTTTTTTTCCCCTATAGATTAAGCTCTAGACTCAATTGCCAAAAAAACCAGCTAAATCCATGATTTTCCCATTGTGCATGGTCAATGCCATTGGCCTTAAAATTAGGCAGACCTGTGGTAGAGCGACATAGATGAACTCACTTTTACAGTTTTATATCATTAGCAGTTTCCGACCAGGGCCTGATTTCATAGAGCTGCGTAACAGGCTATTTTCTCTTAACTGAGCGTCTAGACTGGTTCCCGTCCACATATTCCACACAGGAGAATATAAGGACAGGTAAAGGGCGCTTCATCTTGATCTGTAATTGCAATGGTCATCTTTGCGCGTGCGCATTGTGTTTTTTATATTTAAAAATTGGCCAAGCCCTTTGCTTTAGGCAATGTACTTTATTTACATAATTGGATATGTTCGACACGCACGGCCAAGTTACAAATGTCAATGCAAAATTTGCGCACTTACTAAAAATAAATAAATAATAATAACCACGTGACGGGCAGAATTCTGCCCGTCATGGCTGCCCTTTACCGATCCCTATATTCTCGCAATAAGCGAACCAATCTATAGGGATCGGGAACCAATCTACTGAGCGTGAGGCTATTTCATGGACATCATTAACGGTAAAGCTTAAAGGCAGTATAAATCATTGGTAATCTCGAAAATCAGAAATTTTTACAGATTTACACCTAAACTTACACAATATAAACATGACGACCGTAGAAAACTTCCCCTTAAATGGTTTTGTCTGAAGTGCTATAGTCTTTGAGAAATGAGTAAAACAATTAGTTTTGTCTCATGAGACGAAAATTCAATTCGCCCCAAAACCATTTCGCCCAAGTGCCATTTTGCCCCAAACCACTTCGCCCGAGTGCCATTTCGCCCCAAATTACTTCGTCCAAACACTACGTCGCCCAAATGCCACTTCGCCCCAAAACCACTTCGTGCACAGGCCGTGGTTCAAGGCAAAATGGTTCAGGGCGAAGTGGTTTTGGGGCGAAATGACTGCAAACCCTTTTTTGACTGTTTTCTCCAAATTTAGTTAGACGAAGTAATCAGAGCTGGTTTCTGTTCAGGTTGGTTTTAATCATGCATATATATCTTCAATCACACAGGGGGATAAAACTATTTGTAACAGTTTATCAATCATGTATACTATCTTTAGGTCACATATTCACCAGGCCCCGTACGAATTATACTGCCTTATATGGCGGAATTCTAAGATTTCAGGAAATCGGGGGTATCTTGTCAGCGGCATCCGTGTGCAGCAGTCACATATTTGGTGGGGCCCGCGCAGTGCCCTTTAAAGTTTTCTCGACTTCAATCGCGAGGCGCCCGTGTGTAAGCTGCAAGGGTACCGCAAGATAATCCTGCAGACGTTGCACATTTTGCATCTTCTGAAGGCTTCCCCCGGTGTAAACCCTGTAAATATTAGTGCGTAAGCTATTCGACCGCCACTAGTGTGACTGCCGTGACCTTATAAGCCCATCAATATTTCATGGTTCTATGTGAGTCGACTAAAATACCTATATATCCTGTTGACCTTACCAAAAGTGAAGTGGTACTGCATTCTGTTCTAGCTTTCACAAGCAGCGAGCAAGTGGTTTGAAAACGGAAATACGCAACTACGTGTGCGCGGCCACATGCCACTCAAGTCAGTAATGGCGCATATATCTTAATCAACTTGTCAGTAAAACACTTCTGGCTATACCTGTACTAGTTCACAATAGATCACCTTATTTGTACTCAAAAGAAGTCCATTACGTGTATTAAAGATCATTGGTTGCGGAGGATAAATGAGAGGAAATTGCATTTATTTAGTACACAAATGTCAAAGATGGCTGTAATAGGCTCAAGCCAAGACCTACATGTAATTGTATGGCGTCCTTGAACCTGAGAGCAAATTTGCACTAATTACGGGTTGAGAGAAAAGATACATGGTCCTTATCAGGATTCGATTCCAAGATCTCGTCAGAGTGCTCTATCTGCTGAGCTAAAAGGCCTGTTCGTAACCTCATTTCCTTTGTATGATGAAAAAAAGTGCACTGAAGTATGTTTGAAGTGAATTTTTATGTGGAAGAGAAGTGAACTCTTGGGAGATTTGTTATAAGCTGCCCAATTTTGTCTGCTTTCAAGGTCTACTTTCAGTTGATATAAGGCCCATTACACGTATATCCTTTTCAGATGAAACTGCATTGCATATATACACGCGACCAAAAAGGTTCTGTCACCAGTAAGACATTTGTAGATATTTCTTATGAAATTGGATTTAATGTAGGAAAATAATATATCAAATTTTAGCTGAACATATCCCTCAAAGGAATAGAGCTCAAAAGAGATCATGATGGCAAGCTTCACTGAACAGGAATGCAACAAAGGAGTGTGGGGTCAGAATGAAAAACACCAAAGAACAATGCAACTTGTGATTTGGGCAATTTGTGTGTGGACAATTAGGAAATGTTTAAGTGAGTTTGGATTTATCAATGTCTTGTCAAAAACATCCAAATCAAATTGGTTAAATTGTCCAATCTGAATCATGCCATTGCATTAGGTATGGTGGAAGCAAAATACTGAACTGTAACTCCCCTTGCTTGAGTGCAATAAAGTTGACATCGTTGTTTTTTGGTATTTTTCATTCTTAACACGCACTCCTTTGTTGCATTCCAGTTCAGTGAAGCTTGCCATCATTATCTCTCTTGAGCTCTATTCCTTTGAGGGATATGTTCAGCTAAAATTTGATATTTATTATTAAATTGGATTTAATGTAAGAAAATAATATATATATAAATGTCTTATTGGTGACAGAACTTTTTGGGTCGAGTGTACATCTAAAAATAAATGTTGGCTAGTTTCTATTTTATTACAGAGAGATACCTTTTGGACAAATCTGTTTGTTTGTTTTTTCTAGCACCGATATCAATATTTTCAAGGCTTTTCTAATCAACCTGTAAAGTAACTTGTTGGGTCATTGCAAATGATTATTATTTCTTTCTGGAACTGAAACCAATGAATCCTCAAGAGTGCCCGTAGCTTGTAAGCCTGAAGAAACATGAAGAGTAGACAATGAAATGCTCAGTTTTAGAGATATGGGAGGAAAACCCCAACACATCAAGCACGGACTGAGAACCCAATCTACATACTTACCCGGGTGGGTTTCAAACCAGGGCCATAGAGGTGGAAGGCGAGGAAAGTACCCTTACCGGATTACCTTTAATGCATAACAAATATTTGCATTACACAGACCAGGAGCAGCAGCACCAACATATATTTGAACAAGCCTCGTCCATAGCAATGCATGCAATAAGTCAAAGCCACAATTGTAATCAACATTTGTAATCCTTTCAACAAAACGATGAGTCCTATTAATCACTGTTGAAAATTTGTACTGTTTAAATCACTGTAAACCAAGTTTTTAGAGTAACTGGCTTAAAATTCTGTATGGCAATGCACATGACGCAAATAGTCCAACTGTTAAATAAGATACCGGTGAAAAACAAAATACCGGTAAGTCAAAGCATCAACGCAGGCTGTGATGTCACCACGGTTAAAAAAAGGCCTCGAGCAAACAGCAGTTGAACTCGAGTCTCTTAGTGTCAAATCAATATCTGGCAGTTCGTCAGCGGCTTTCTGCCATGCATGATGATGGCTTAAAACCACTAATGTCTCCGAGTACGTGTCAGAGTAGGTCTTCCTGTTTTCTAAGATCTCTGGCCTTTGAATCAACAATTGGACGGAACAGCATCCAGTGCAGTGCATTCCTAAAGGCTGTGGGGCATTTTCGATCTCACTCTGTGTTGTGTGTGCGTGTGCCTGTAAAGATTAATATCTCTTGTAGTGTAATCTACCCGTTTGAATAATCAATCTTGCCTGTAGGCCTTCTCAATTCTTAATTGGAACTCTTGCGTAGTTCTCAGAGCCGCTTGTCCTAGCGCGTCACCATCCTATAACATGACAAAAGATTGTATATCTGGGGAGTTGTCCAAGCTGGTTGCTTTTGTAAAGCAGGATAGTGTTTAGAAGGTCCATATAATGCCATAGCATCCTCTATAACAAAGGTCTTTCCTTTGGCCCTCAATTCAGTGTAGGCTTAACCAAGGGCCGATTTCACAAAATGCTAAGACGCCTCTTAGGAAGGTCACTCTTGTTATGTTGGTATGTTGTTATGGGAATTAGAACGCATTGGGCCGAATACACAAAAAGTATAATGAGCGTGATCCAAAACTGTTAAACACTGAATGAAAATTTCAAAATTTCCTAACTTAGCGGTTACTTTTCCTGGCCAACTGCTGCCCAGGAAGCGTACGTCTGGGCCGTGAAGATCAAACTGCAAAGGGACACTGCGCATGCTCTTCCACGGTCTCTGTAAAATTTTCTGTGTCAAAAAGTCCAAATGCGGACAGCAGTAAAATTTAGCAATTTTACCATCGGCGAAAAACAAGTCTAATGCGGACACAGTATTAGACACTACATGTAGATAGAGTTTATTATCTTTTCTTTACACAACACACTGGACCTACAGTTTTCCAATCCATAAAGATGGAGCAATTTAGTGCACAGTGACAATGTGACTGCCCCCTGTCATGGCCACCGGTGCAAAGGGTCTATTGTTTGATATAAAAACCAGGATCCGAGGCAATGCCAATTTGACTAGACCATGCATCACCCTGTTTATACACTTGATCCCAAGCTTGGGGTCGAACACCGAGCTCAGGATCGGCCCCAGATCACAAACCGAGTGTAAATGATCTCGGGACCAAATTGGCCCCGGATCAGACCCCGAGATTTTGGTCTCGCGTTGGCGGAGGGTTCGATACCGAGCATAGGATCAGTTTGCGGTTAAATAAGCAGTAAATCTTTACTGCATCCGCTCCACAGCCGAAGCTCGAGAAAAGCCCGCGAAATTCAATTGGCCTTGTACACTGTACATGCACAACCCATGCACAACATATGCACCATGACCTTTGACTGCAACTTCTAGCACCGGGCACGAGACCAACCGCAACCGCAGAATGTAAATGCAGCACTCAGGATCATTGCGGTTAACATTGAAGCATTCTTATCATCAGGGGATCAATCTTGATCCCGAGCTTGGGACCACTGTAAACACGGTCATTGATGCTACCAGTCTTAGTCCGCAGCTGCCCAGATGACTTTGTTTTAATACAATGCTTCTAAAGACATCACAGGTGCATAATTCAATAGTTGCAAATTAAGGTCGTCACATAATGAGTCTTTTTTTTGTAACTGGACAGTGGGCAAGGGCATCAAACTCATTGTTTCTAAATACTCCTGTTACATATTCTTGTACTTGTATTGCTATATGTACTACATGTACTAATTGCAAACAAATGAAATTTGTCACTCACATTTTTTCCGCATGCCATTGTGGGTGTGCTTTAAGCCTGGAAGCAACTAGTGGCAACTGGTGTTTCCGGCAACTGGAAGCAACTAGCGGCAACAATTGATCAGATGCTTAAAAATACTGATGTACTCGCACTTGCAACTACTGGCAACTGCAAAAATTCCAGTTGCCGCACATGCAAGTTGCTCATGTTCTACTTTCTGGCAACTAGTTGTACCCAGTTGCGGTCAGTTGTGTCGATGTACGCGTACTTGCAACTATCAGTTGCACGCGTGGATCTGACACGTGCACACACATCGACAGCAACTGCAACCAACATTTGCTTGGGGGTTCGAGCCCCACTTCGACCAACGTGTCTGTGTCCCTGGGCAAGGCACTTAATCCCAGTTGCTTCGTAGACCCAAGCGATATATGGGAAGCTGTTAAGGGTATTGCCACAATCTAACTGCTGATAGGGTTGTGCGCCTGGCCAGCAGCACGCACCTAGTTGAGGCGAAATGGTTCTGGTGATTCCCTGACGGCAGCGGTAATAATGGCAACAGCGCCAGGAGTACGCCCAGCGTAGACATGTGCGCTTATATAAGAATTGACTATTATTATTATTATTGCTTCAAGTTGCAAGGTCAATGTACACGTGTGTCGATGTGCACGCTCTGGAAATGTAGACATGGCTGGCCGGATGGCGCTCCTAGTTGCCGCTAGATGTGCAACTGATCAGCTGCTGTCGATAAGCGCTTTACACACACATCGACAGCAACTGATCAGGGGCCAATTTCATAAAGCTGTTTAGCAGAAAAATTTGCTTAATCCAAAATCTGTCTGCTTTATAAAAATGGATTAAAGGCACAGGCTCGTCAGCAATGCGCGCCCGCCAAATGTGTGCCACGCAATACGCAGCTCCATAGCAAAGGCATGGAGCTGCGTGTTTCGAGCACGAATTTGGCGGGCGCGCATTGCTGACAAGCCTGTGCCTTTAATAGTCAAAATTGTATGTCAACTTGTGTTTTTAGCAAGAATAGCAGAACATAACACCAGTCAATTGTAATGCACATCATATAAGATTTTGACTGAAAACCCATTTTATAAAGGAAACAAATTTTAAATTAAGCAATTTTTTTTGCTAAACAGCTTTATGAAATTGGCCCCAGTTGAGTTGCTTCCAGTTGCAATGCCGATGTACGCTAGGCTAGTCAAGTATTGACCTGCAACACCGATATGTCCGGTCGAGTTTGAAAAACTAAACCAAATATATTAATGACTGAAACAAAATCCTGTCTTACAGAATGTAGTATTTTCCAATTTCAGATGATCGCCAAAACAGCTATTGTTACAAACGTCAGGGGACACACAGATCTGCTTTGACATATCAAACCACAACGGACGCATTTATTTTTTGCCAATGGCAAAGAAAGATCACTTTTCCAATCTCAAATTTCCAACCTGAGGGAAGTCAATTGCCCCATTTCAAAAGTAAAGATAAGTTTTCTGAAATACAGGGCGTTTAAAAAAAAAAGGTAATCTAAATTTGAAAGGTTGTTTTTACCAGACTATAAGTTTGCCAGTACAAAGCAGAGGGTATGGGCTTTCCAATAATTACTTTTTTCTACATTTCCTACATATGTGGGGTCACATATCACTGAGCACCATTTTCTTGAAATTGAGGTACAAAATGGGGGTTGGTTCACTTTCATGCTGAACAGAATTGACACACATAATTGGAAAAAAAAAATGACACAATCTTATTCAGTGACTGGATTTTATTCATTCATACTCTCCAACACAGGTTTCTGATTTTCTTTTATAGACCTTTATCACGGTGCGTCCATCTTTGTCTTGTTCCCCACAGTACGTGTCGAGTACAATCAGTTCGTCAGTACAATCAGTTCGTCAGTGCGTCTGCGCGTCCGCGCAACAGCGTGTGTGATCTCCCATTGAAAATTACTGCCCACGTTGTGCGCTCTCTTGATTGGCAACCCTTGTGCCATTGTGACGCACACAATGAACAATTTCAAAACGGGACCAAACTATTTTTTCTGCAAGCCTCGCTTTGGTTACGTTCGTTTTAATAGGAGAAAAGGGAAGATGGCCGCACTGTGATAAAGGTCTATTCACGATGACACTCAAAGTCATTACATGTATTACGAGCGCCAGAAATCATAGTGCCTATTACAAATGTATTTTGGCGCCCCAATTTTTAATTTTTTTTAACAACTTTCTAATTTATTTAACATATGAAATGAAATTTGGAGAATGTGAAATAAATCATTTCAACCGCTTAAAATGATTTTGAGTACTCAACAAATATTTTTCTCGGCCTATTAAAAGCAAACCTCTGAGCTGCCAGAGATCATAGGTAGAATCATTGACACATGACAGTAATGCTCAACTTCAGTAATGCTCAACCCCTCCCTCCCCCCTTTCCAACGCTACATATAAATATATCCAAAACATCTTCCAGATTGTTAACTGATGGGAGGTTTCGCTGTTTCGGAGTGGAGAAACTTCAGGAGAGCCGGTATCTTACGGTTGAATGAAATGCTCAAGCAGTCAAGGGTCTTTGACTTGAAATCAGGGCAGTGTATTCGTGTCTATAAATCACCTGCTCCCTTTTCATAGTTGTAATTGGCCAGAGCACGATAAACTGGCCAGAATACTAGCACTCCATCAATTTTCCTCGGAGAAAATGGAAAACATTATTCCTGCCTCACAAGTGTTCATCCTAAATTCCCTTTGCATCAAGATTGAAAGTGGATCACTCTTTCCTTAATCATAAAACATGGGCTCTAGTAATAATTTGTTGTCGGGCAAATGTCAGAAACAAGTGCCTACGTGACCGGCAACGTACGTAAGTGCCCACGTAATAGCCACGGGAAAGCGACTAGATAAGTGGCTCGATTTTGTAATCAAGACTTTCCCTTGTTGGAATTTGGAACAGTGAAACGAAAATAAATCGTGTAACAAAACCTTTGTGTGCTCAAGATTACTGCGAGGAAGTACATACATGTAAAGTTACTCTGAGAGAGATTGTCTGTTTGTGACCATCCACCAGAAATGGGTTGTACAATGTAAATCCGGTCCCGAGTCAGTTTGGGGTTCTTACACTTTGAGAAAGAACAACTTCTAACGAGTTTGAAAGATAGTATACATGATTGGTAAACTGTTACAAATAGTTTTATCCCCCTGTGTGATTGAAGATACATGTACAGGCGCGGATCCAGAGGGGGGGGGGTTTTAGGGGTCAAAAACCCCCCCTGCTCCGACACCAACAAATATAATGTAATGCATTTTTTGCGTGTCCGTCTATCCGAAACAAGCAGACATAAAAATCTGATGGGCAAAACCCCTCCCTGGTGGCAAAACCCCCTCCTGGAAAAATTCCTGGATCCGCCCCCATTGTATGCATGATTAAAACCAACCTGAGCAAAAACCAGCTCCGTACTTCGTCTAACTTTTGAGAAAAAGTCATTTCGCCCCAAAACCACTTCGCCCTGAACCACGGCCTGTGCACGAAGTGGTTTTGGGGCGAAGTGGCATTTGGGCGATGTAGTGTTTGGACGAAGTAATAGGGGGCGAAATGGCACTCGGGCGAAGTGGTTTGGGGCGAAATGGCACTTGGGCGAATTGAATTTTCGTCTCATGAGATATTCCTTGTTTTACTCATTTCTCAAAGACTATATCACTTCAGACAAAACCATTTAAGGGGAAGTTTTCTACGGTCATCATGTTTATATTGTGTAAGTTAGGCGTAAATCTGAGAACATTTCTGATATTCGAGATTACCAATGATGTATACTGCCTTTAAGCTTTAAAATGATGAAGCTTGTTTCAAGTTCATACGATCATCAGGTGGAATTATGGTTCACTGAATCTGTCCATGTCTGAATATTGCAAGAAATCTGGGTTTAATGTAAAACGAGCCAAAACTAAGCTTACACTACTCTCAATACATTGTAAGTTAGGAATTGTGTGGTGTACGCAGTTTATATTTTATGCGCAGATTATATTCATGCATTCCGCTTTTAAGGCACAGGCTCGTCAGCAATGCGCGCGTGCCAAATTCGAAATATGCAGCTCCATATCAGAGGCATGGAGTTGCGTATTTCGTGGCAACGGTGGCACGAATTCGGCACGCGTGCATTGCTGACGAGCCTGTGCCTTTAATGATTTTGTATATGATTAGACAATTGCATCTGCATGACAAACACACCTTGTCACAAGAGTTGGTGATAACAGTCATTTAGAAAAAAACAAATTCCAAAATTGACAACATACCAACATCCTTAACTTATTGAGGTGGACTTTATGCAATAACACAACGGTGTAATGTTTTGTTGCACAGTTTTCACTACATTCGGAAATGACGTACGCACTCCATTACAAAAACAACTGCAGCCTCTCTAATGAAGATTCTTAAGTGGTTTTTTAAGTGGAAATTAAGGAATATTCCATTTGTAATGAATGCTTTAAAAGCGGGTCTAGTTGCCTCGATCGATCCGGTTCACTCTCTGAATAATGCAAGATTTGCTTGCAATGTGAAAGGGCAGTAGTATTACAGCCAATAGCGCCCTACATACAATGTACTGTTCAAAATGCTTGTCGCTAATTTCTTCTCACCATATGCATAACATTACTGAATACATGTAGTACATACAAAATATTTACTGCTCATGAGGCTAATGGTGCAAACTACCGTCCCGAGGTGATCTTGAGACGGCAGGCCCGAGGCCATAGGCCGAGGGGAAATACCCCTCGGCCTATGGCCTCAGGAAAATAGCAGGCTTGCCATCTCAAGATCACCGAAGGGCTGTACATGTACATGTAGTTTGCACCATCACCCGAATAGAACAGTAAATATTTGTTTTATATACCTCATGCATTGATTTTTTTTGTTACAAATTATTGGTATTTCAGAACAAGATTGAGTTTTGCCGAGAGCCAAAGTACACAAACCCCGGGGACACAAGCCAAATGCACATTGTCCGCGTGAAAGCGAACACCACTACTGGTTGCCTCACGGGAACGTGCACGCGATATTCCGTACACGCTGGGGAATACTACTTTAAAATGTACTATTCTTTAACCTATGACGCGAAAGGTCAAACAATAGTACTTTTTTCAAATGCACACGGAATTGGTTGAACTATATAATCCATGTCGCCTTATCTACTTTTAACCAATCAGCGAACGAGAATCAATGTACCGGTATGAGGTACTACTGTGTCTTTCCGAAGCACTGTTCTGTTTTTGTACAAATCTCCATGTGTCCTTGCGCAGAAATTTATAGTGTATGAAAATCATTTGCATAATGTGTACTTGTGACTAAAGTGTACTCTGATGACTAAAATCAATGTGTGTACCGGTATGGGTTTACGGTAGCACCATGTGAATCTCTTTTGTATATGTGTGGTTCTGAAAAAAACCAGTAAGTGTGAGTTCACACTCACCGGTTCTTTTCAGAACCACACATATACAAAAAAGATTCACATCATGGTGCTACCGTAAACCCATACACACGTTGATTTCCACCATGCATAGCCTTGAAGTCTTAACTAAAATCATTGTCTGATCGTTGAAAAAAAAGTCCTGCTTGTGATTTCATTGTCGACCACTGAACAAAATGTATCACTGCAGAATATTTCCCATCTTTTGCAGACATTTCCCGCCCCCACAAAGATTCCCTGATCAACAACAAGTATTTTATTACAAAACTGGAAGATAAAAACTGTCCAAAGCAATTACTTCCAATCATGACTAAACATTTCTTGATCAGTGTGAGTCACACAAACTGTACAATGCGTTTTCACACGAAGTTGAAAAGGACTGTCAAATCATAAAACTCGAACACATAATTCACAGGGGTGGATGCAGACCCAGCATTTTTATTGTGACCGCAAAACTGAACATTTGCCGCGTTGACACTACACCCCAAATCGGCATCAACTCGCCTTCAGAAACCGCAAAAGTAACCACTTGAGGCCTTTTCCCACTACCCACCTCCGACCCGGGTAACTTTTCTACCCGGGTAGCGGTAAATAACCCTGGTTACATTTAACCCGGAGTTTCTTTTCACACGACAAGCGTTAACCCGGAGAAGCACTTACCCGGGTCGTCTTTTACACGGGTACAACAGCGACCCTTTTCCCACGGCATTTCTGCATGCGCACGTACCCAGGTACACCAATCAGCACAAATACCCAGAAACAATTGCGTGTGGAAAATCGATCGATCGATCAGGCTGCGCGTGCACACACAAACATGGCGGACGACACAGAAACATCGCTGGCAATTTTGCTGTTAATATTTCGCATGTTTAATAATATTTATCGATATGTGCTTTGTCACTGGCCCCACGCCTTTTTTGTTGTACACTACCTTCAGAAGAGTACCAGTTTAACAGGGCCATTCAAGCGCGGGCGCACTTGCAACCTTTGACCCAATCATTATTGCGGCAATTTAACTCGCTAAATAGCCTACCCGGGTAAGCTATTGTCGTCGTTTCCCACGACAAACGTTAACCCGGAGAATCGTCTCAAGGTCGCCGTTAACCCAGAGATTGGTGGGTTAACCCACCTCCCGAGCAGGGCTAGAAATTACCCGGGTTAAGTGGCATTTTTGGCCAGATAACCCGGGTAATTCGTAACCCCGAGATTTGCCGTGGGAAACGAACCCTTAACTCGGGTAATCTCGGGGTTAAATGTTTCTGTTAACCGGGTTATCTCGGGGTTAAAGTGTCGTGGGAAAAGGCCTCAAATGTAACTGCAGCTTATGCGTGAGGTGTTACCGGTAGGTGATACGGTCAATTAAATCTACTACACGGCGGGCACCGCCCCAAGGACACTCAAATTGCCGAATCTGTATTCGGGTAGCGTTTACACTACAAGCGACCTTGACAACCCTATACCCCAAAGGTGACTTGAAAAAGGCGAATCAGACCCGGGTCTGATCCGCGTTTTTCAATTCACTTTTTGCGTTTATACCAAGTGCCTACCCAGCTTAAACTCCCCTTTTTGCCGAGTTCGATTTGGCAAAGAAGAGTGTAAACTGGCCTTTTGTAGAAGCTGGCAGCTGCAAGTAGCGAAATATAGTGGACAATAAGGATGACAGCTTGAGTATGAAAATTATGACAAAATTAGTGGGGGTGAAGGAGTGTACATTTTCCTCTAAATCATTAACAAAGTTTAACATTACTTTAGGACAACTTGTACATAATTTCCGGTGCCACCAGCTCTATTTTTCCTCGTGAGGTCAAATGACAGTATAATGTTTTTGAAGTCCTGCCTGGCAACAACCTTTGACTTTTTCTTATTTCACCATTCAAAGCGAAACCCCCGTGGCATTCGTTTTGCATCTCCTGGAGGATCCCCTGGTGTATTAACACATGATTAACTATCTATTTCACTTTTTGGCATGTTTCATCAACCTCCCTTCAAAGCTACCAGTAATATAACGTTCACTTTGACTACATCACTTTTTTTCAACTTCAAAATTAGTTCTAAGCACAGATAGACATCTTAAAATATTGCCCCAGGTGTTCAAAGCCGTTTTAATCTTCCCCAATACAGGAGTGCTCTTCAAATTTAACAAAACACACACACAAAAACATGCAATTCCTATCAGAAGTCATTATTGGTTTTATACATTGTAAGGTCATGTGTCCCTTCGACTCTCTTTGCTGCGGGCATACCAGAGAACACCAAATCCAAGAAATCGTGGGGTAGTATTACGGAAAATAATCCTCTAATACTGAGCTTGATTACTAGGAACCAGGTGTGGATGAACTGCATCATACGACCAAAAAGAAATTTAAGCTTTAAAAAAATATTGGAGAAATATTGGCAAAAAATTACAGCTTACAGGGGATCATGGCAGTATACGGTTGATTTGCATGCAAATGACAGAGGCAAGTTAAAAAGTCAGTACATTCTTCTGCAGTCACCTGACACCTCGGTAGTACGGTATGTTGACATTTGAGTAGAAACTTTAAATTACAAGTGCTAAAACTACATGTATGTTGCAACCTATTCGATCTGCGCAGATCTGAGGCGAACCTGTTCATTTCATGCAGATTCTGATCGAGATGGTTCAGTGCTAGATCCAAAATGGTAACGTGAATGTTGCAAAGATTTTTTTTCGTGGATAAATCGCGTTGTTTCAATTCTCAGTCATAACACATGATCCAAACAAATTGATGAATGATTTGGGTTTAGAAATTTGACAAATTTGATAATTAGGGTTTGCCCTAAATTCATTCTTCCCGACATTCATTCTCCCCGACGCAAGCTAAATCAATTACTGATTAATTACGATCCCCGTTGCTAACTGATTCGAACCGGCCATTCAACACTGGCTAGCTCGGTGGTCGAGTGGTTAAGACGTCTGCCTTGTTTGCAGGAGGTCGTGAGTTCGAATCCTTCCCGAGCACGCTATGAAGTTTTTCATAGGTCTCGGGAAAGCACTGAGTGAACAGTGCTAATTAATATACGTCGGGTAAGGGCAAACTCTAATTAACAAATAAGTTTAAGTTGTTCTGAAGAGTAAACTTAGGCCCCAATAAAGTTACAAATAGTGTGACAACATGCCTTTCTAAAAACCCTGTGTACAAATGTCCAAAATTACGCTCGTAACCGGGACGGCCTAAAATGTAACACTAGTGTCCGTCTCGGTTACGAGCGTATATTGGACATTTGTACACACTGTTTTTAGAAAGGTACATGTATGTTGTCACACTATTTGTAACTTTATTGGGGCCTACGTTTACTCTTCAGAACAACTTAAACTTATTTCTTTTATTTTGAGACCAGACAAAGGTATTTTCTGGAAAATTTGGTCTGTGTTGCCAAAATGCCCCCTTTTAATACTGTGGAAAGACTCAAATGCAATTTCACTATTTGTTTACACTGTGCCCACTTTGGGCAATGCATGCCCCCATGTTTTTGTCTAGAGCTGGCGACAGAACTATCATCATGCGTTCAGAGTGTCCTTCAGTGGGCATAATGTTCACATGAATACAATAAGAACAATGTTGCAGGCCTGTGGTTGGAACCCTCAAGACTCATTCACAGAAAACTTCCACAAAGGACTAAATCGATCTAAAACTAATAATTTCCCTGAAAAGTCATTAGGTACAGCCATTCAACAGACTCCAACACTGATTAGTACCAGTATATAAGCTGACGGACAGTCATTGTTGATGCAATCTCATTAAGTCTAAGGAAGTGAATCATACCCGGGGCAAAACTCGGAGAAAATGGAAACTGGATGGCACAAGACAATCACAAAAGTCATAGAAACAGGTGTCATTGTCTGCAATAATACACAGACAATTTACATAGGAACCGCATTGGAGCATGGGCTGCTTGTCGAGGGAAAAATGTCTGAAAAGTTAGCCTTGCAGTTAAAAGTATTAGGATTCACTTAAGGTCCTGTAGATGATCTGTTTTTGAGCGATTCTGCGAATAAAACCATTATAAATCAAAAGAAAGACATCAACAAACTCATCCGAAGAAATTTCAGCTTTGTCAAATGTACCACGTTTAAAAAATCCATGAAAATCCATATGCATTTTCCTGGTCTTGGCGGGGTGTTTCAAATATTCGTTCTCAGTTGATCGGGTACTACGTGGCTTGCGTCATGCACTCTGTGGCGCACATACTGCGTGTGCGCGCGATCCATAAAAATGCATCGCGTTGGAACACGCACACGGAGTACACAGCGCCCATGCATTTTGAACCGCGTAGATGTAAACCAAAAATAAGTAAATCGATTGCAAACGATCTAAATAATTTCATCTTTACGAATTATTTTCTGGTAAATTATATCATTTTGAGCGAAAACCTTTGAATGAATAGTTGCTATTAATTCAATCTTTACTTTCAGAACTTTTCCCCTGTAAACTCGTCGATTACTTTTTGGGATCATTGCAAATGATCCACTGGGCCTTTAAAGACATTACATGATTGGAAAACCTTTTAAAACAGCATTACACAAAGCTCTAAAAAAAATAACGTTTATAAACTGCCTTGTAGACTAATTTCAGCTACGCAGTAGTACTTTAGAAAACCTTAAAAAGTCATGCATGGTTTTTGTGTTGAATGAATGGTAAAAAAAAAAATCATTTGCAAACTTTGTTTTGTTTTGTGAAAGCACCTTCAGTTGGCAATTTCTCCCACAAAAGTACATTTTACATGGAAAAATCATGTGGTGTTTGTTGACATTGCTATCAACACTTTGGCTGCGTTCGGGCGTGTACTTGTGTTAACACAAGTATATTCCTGCGCGCATGAATGGCAAGAGTAATGACACTTGGGCCAGTGAGTGCTCTCGCTAATCCCCGACAAATGGGGAGTGCAGCATGTACTCTTGGGGCGTGTTTGTTTCGGACGTATCCGCCGATCCCGAGATCTGCGCAGATGGTTCAGCTAGATCCAACTATGCATAGCGCTGAATTATCTGCGCAGATCAGGGTCGGCGGATTCGTCCCAAACAAACACGCCCTTGCTCCTGACGAGTGTCATGTGATTTGTACAAAGATGGCGGAATATGGGTGAATTTGGGGTGAATTTGCTGAATGTGTCAACTCAATAACTGAAGCAACACCTCATTAAAATTTGTTCTAGATGACCGCAAAGGTTCTCACGACTGTACGTCTGTATTTTCTTCAGTTTCTTGTGAGCAGTAAAATTGCGTTTTTTGTGCAGTCATGGCAAGAGACAGCCATCTTGACTGGTGGCCATTCGTGCATGCAGACTGTGAGCCGAGTGCAGTGCGCACGCATTTCTCCGGAGTAACGAGAACTGTACGCTCGAACGCAGCCTTTTAGTCTGTTTTTTTTCTTCTTGTAAACTCCATCGATATATACACTGGATGAAGCAACAACGTTTAAAATTGAAGCCACTGTCCGCCATTGTACCCCACCAAACAATGCCTTGCCTGGACTGGTCATACTGTCTTCACTAGTCTACATCATGGTCTACATGTGTTAAGTGGAATGCAAGCGATCGCATGGACCGGAAAGCAGTCTAGGCCAAGCATTGAGTACAATGGCGGCCGGCGCGTGGCTTCAATTCTCGTATAGCCAACTGCTAGTATACTTCATCCAGTGTATATATCGATGGTAAACTCAATAAGCAAAATTTTAGGTAACTGCTAATGATGTATTGGGGCTTTAAATATACCCACATAGAGTCCTTTGTGCGAATATCAACAGGCATATTATGTACCAGTATAAGATCAATACTGCTTATTGTGTGAGTAAAACAATGTGCGACACACCTGAGAAACAGCTAGCTCATGTCAGCCTAAAACACGGGGTTCAACTAAAAATGTGATCTGAACACACTCCTTTGCCGTATACATAAAACAGAAATTGATCTGTCCTAATTGACCGTATCAAATAGCTGCCATCTTCTAGGGCAACCTTTTTCGTTTAAATTGGTCGACAATGTAAGCACAAAATGTGCAACCATGCAAGTCCTCAAGGAACAAAACAAAACTGCCCCACAAGATGGCAGCTATTCGATACGGTCTATTACCCTTCAGGGAAAATGTTATCTCTTGAGTACAGTAAAAAAACATCTCCTTATTTTGAGATAAACTAAAAGACATCTGAATCAAACTATGGTCTTGTTTTTCAAATGTATCCCGCATTACCGTGAAAAGTCCCTTGTATTTTTTTGTAAAGCAAAACAGATGAACTCGCCCTGAAGCCATCCCAAGTTAAGCTTCAAATTGTTTGCTAAAGCTTTCACGCCTACACTCGACTCTGTATGTGTTGCACACCATCTACTTATTTGTCTCAGTATCCTTTCCTGTTTCTCTGCCCCGACTTCCATGGTCCAAAATCATTGTGCATTCGGCGATCAGTTTTCAAAATGTTCTTGACACAGTCTAAACCCAATTCGGCAACTCCTCCCGCCTCTTGATATTCTTTTGGAGAAACCTTGGCGTCTTACTATGGTTACAGTTTGATGCACAGATTGATGAGTCTATACAGCCCAACTGATGAAACTGCCCCGTCGACCATTTGCGTGTTCAAACCGTAAAATTGCCAACATCCCTTCTGACGTCAGAAACTGATGGATTTCTCTCTCAACTTCACAAATGGCGTGATTAATGAGTGTGTACAGTTCTGGAACATCCAGAGATCTATCTTCTTATTCATTTTCTGGACGCTACGTATTCTGTGCTCGGCAACAACACACATTCATCATGATACAATGCTATGCGATACAGTTACCTGAATTATGAACTGTTCAAAACTGTAACTTTTATCAGTTTCTTATACAGGTACTATACGTGTCAAATAAAACATGTCCTACTTTTAATATTAAATAACTTTCAACGGATTTAAACGTCATTTTCCAATGGATTTAAACAATTTTTACATCATGAAAATGAGGCCTGACAAATTTTATTGAGTGATTTTCATCGATTTTGTCTAAAAAGGTTGAGATTTAAATCCCATACGGAAAAAAGTCAACTTTAGAATTTGCCACTTTCGACTTTCAAACAAATGTTTCTGGCTTTCGTTCTTTCAAAATGAATATACTAGTATACAGGATAGTGTTGGGAAAGATTCTACTGGGAATAGAAATTCAAATGGAAATTCATTTAGCAATATATACAGGGTGTCTCAAAATCAATGCAATCCAAATTTAACGGAATGCCAAACGTAGCATGTGTAACCAAGATAGATTATATATATGGGTTGACATCGGACTGGGCAGTTGGCGCAAAACATCGAATTGGTAGAGCCGCAGCTGGATGCCAACACTGATGTCACTGCTAGATGGAATGAACTGGCATCACTTGGCTGGATCTGGGTATGCATTCTTACCAAATGTTACCAAATGTGCGCACGACATCGGCTGCTACAGGTAGATTTACCAAGAAGGAGAATTTTTGTCAGTGGGTCGTCAACCACTTGCAGGCAGATATGCTATTTGGCAACGAAGGTGGATTTTCTCTCCACAGAAAAGTCAACTCGGGCAATGTCCAAGAGTACTCCATCAAACAACATTATCACATGCATTCAAAAACTTGGTCCTACATGTATGTCAATTTGACCTCTCTTGGGAAATTACTCATAATTCTGTCGAAAAATATCAGATTTGAGCGTTTGATGTCTCTTTTGAAAGGGGAAGGTAGCAGCTTTCAAACTATACATACATGTATATTATATATGACGGTTACACATTCTACTTTTGGCATTCCGTTAAATTTGGATTGCATTTATTTTGACACGCTGTACACTGCATAGATGTGCATCTGGTGGGGATTTACCAGATGGATATGCTCCAAAGGGACATTTAGATTGTTTGTTTAAAATCTGCTGAAAATGACATGTTCTTAGCTTTAGTTGCAACTTTCTAGCTAAAGTGGTGTCTGAACAGTTAAATATTTTGCACTAGATAAGGTTTTAACTTGGGTTTCTTGGTTAAACTATCACCAGTAGGGTGGTTTAAAGGCCCATTATAGCATTTGAAGATAAAACTCCTTTTTTTTTTTTCAAGGACAGAATTATGTAACTGAAGAATAAAAATTAAAAAAACACCAGTTGCCAATTTCTCCAACAATGGTCCCAATTTACACAGAAGAAAAATCAATTGTTTGTTACCATTGTTAATACGATCAAGTCGGGTTTTTCTCGTCAACCATGAAGTAAAATTTTGGGTCGCTGCTAATGATGTAAAGTCACCTGATGATTGGTTTTCTATCTGGATGCGGGTTGGCCAAAGGCTGCACAACACCCCTCCCCCATTCGCTGCCATTGGCTTGCATACAATAATTGTAGCATATGGTACAAGGGCACGTATGCTGGAAACACAAAATATTTCATCAATAACACAAGGCTCAAAAATCATATCGCACAGGATTTCAGATGTCAAAATAAGATTAAATCATCCAAATTCAGGTGGTGTATTCCTTTAACAATTTATTTTTTCCACGAAGAGGATGGGTAATTAGGACTGAATGGGAATGACCATAGCAGTCATCAGCTGGTGTCCTTGTGATGATGAACACGGAGCACTTGATGTGTTTTGCCTTCCAATAACATATTATATACCGTAGCTACTAGCTGGCACTGCTGAAGTCCATTGGAAAATGCATTTTGCATCAACAATTATGGCAGATATATGTACGTAGTACGTACTTGGTGACGCACTTTTATTTCCTTCATGCCCGAAATGGCCTTAGATGAAATGAATTCTAAATTGGTGCAATAAAGTAGGAAAACAATGTGAAATTTTTGTTACCATATCTGAGAATGTCATATGCCTTTTAGAATATGAAAATTGTTGTAACGTGCCAGTACCGCAGTTATTTTATGGCAATCTTGTCACAAATTACGGCTGAAAATCTTGATAACACCAATGTTGTAGTCAATGCCATCCTACTGCGGTCCTCACAAGGACATTCGGTGGACCTTACAAGGCCATCCCGCGGTCCCCGCAAGGCCAACCCACGTTCTTCACAAGGCCATCCCGCAGTCCTCACAAGGCCATGCCACGGTCCTCACAGGCCATCCCACAGTCCTCACAAGGCGTGGTCCTCACAAGGACCTCAGCAGCTTCCACCACGCCCCAGGCAACATTTTCAAGGCAAGTATTTTTAAGAAAAGAATAATAGCAGAAGTGGAACACCACAGTCAGACGTTGTAAAGAGGTCGATCCTTATTGGAACTTTGCAGATTATTTCATCATAATAATAGGAGACATGCATAAAAAGAATCAAATGTCTAAAAACCCAATTCACACAGTCAAAAATAGGATTGGAGTCAGAGCCACAGATGAGAAGAGCGAGGATAATGCGAGGATAATGCTAGCCTACATGTAATTTCCCTTACAGTAGAATCTTTTTACAAACAAAAAACAATTAAGGCAAAACTATACATGTACTATAGTAAGAGTGACTATTAAGACACAGGCTAATAACATTTATAAGGAAATCCGCACTAGCATAAACAAATTAACTACCGGTACGCCTCCAAGCAGCTTTCAGATTTCGATTGCATGATTCTTATTCGGAGGGGTATTTCTCCGTCATGGATTTAGGGAATAAAAGTCCCATGTTGATTCCCCTTTAATATTTTTTTCACATTCAATAACATTTAAAAAGCAATAACCCGACTTTTCCAAACCAAAAAACAAAAATCAAAATAACCCTGGAAGCACAAGCACAAATTTGGATTAAGAGATAAGAGCCAATGAATATATACAGTATTTTGATAATGTAATATCTTCAGAGGCAATGTTGGTTCTCCAGGGCGCCATCTGAATGCTGGATTTCCTGGGGAGATCTATCCGATCATGTTTGAAGTTGCAAACTAATCACATGCATAAGAAGCAAATAACCCTGCGTGTGACCGGACAGCCAGCACAAGCTGAAGCAAGTGTGTTCTCCCCCGCCCCCCCTCCCCCCCCCCTCCCCCCGATAGAAATGTGGGCAAAGGTCCACGAGTTCAGGAAATCTGAATGCAGTGAAAAACTTGGCTCTACTGAACCGTGGACCTTCTCCTTAACGAGCAGATGCCCTACCAATTGAGCTACATGTATGAAGTAGGCTAGGGCGACTCCAGCGTTTTCGGTGTTGACTCCGATTCCAAAAAAGAATAGCGATTCCATTCGGAATCAATTCCATTTTTCGCGGGAAAAATTAATATACTAAGCGTGTTTAATAGGTAAATGAACGTGTTTATGTACATGTACATGTACATGGACGATACTAATTATTGTGCCGATGAAGACCCAGTTATCGGCACCGAGTGGCACTAAACATACCCGAAATGATGCCGGCCTGTACCACACACTTTCTTAATAATGTGGAAATGACCAGAGGCTAAATATTCTTACAAAAGTTGTATAGTTTTGCCTTCGGAATTGCTACATGTAGGTAATTTCTGGAATCGGCAAGATGGGTCTCTCTATAAATTAAGGGTCCAAAGGTGTGACATATAGTGTCCCCCGTTACACCTGATAATGTGTTGTTTTTCGTACAAAAATCATTAAAATGGCTTTTAAACCATTTTGTATGAATTGTACTTTATGTACTCACTCTTTGAGATGCGAAGTATTTAAAGAATGTGTCCTGAATTTACAAAAACAAGATGTAAAATGTAACGGGGGACACCACAATTGGACCCCTAATTTATAGAAAGACCCAGCTATCATTGGAAATCGAATCTAAATGAAAGGGGAATCGATTTCTACTGGGAATCGATTCCTCAAAAATCTGGAATCGCGATTCCAATTCCTAAAGTGGAATCGATTCTACTCAATTCCGGCGTGGAATCGCCCAAGCCTAGTATGAAGCCAACTGGTGGTCTTGAAACACGGTATTGCAGTTGTTCCTCACTGATTGGGATTGGCTATCAGAGGGATGACTCTTCAACCAGGTTAGACAGGCTGGCCATGGCTAGCCTGTGCTTCTATGCCTCAAACTTAATACCTTACGGCAAAAATCGACCAGGTTTAAGGTTTTACAGTGTTTTTCCACATGCTACACTTGTACCAAGAGCCAGCAGGCATTAAAAGGAGTGGTTTATCGACCCTGGAAACCACAAAGTCGCTTGAGGCAAGACTGCAAGCTCAATTTATGTCATGTGAGCCAGCGCAAAGCCAGCACCTTTCTGGTCAAGTGTCATAGGACCTTTCCTCACTAGACCTGTGGGGGGGGGGGGGGGGGGGGGGGAGGGGTTGGAAAATAAGCCACAATTCACACGTCTCTCCATGGAAATACATTTTTACGCAAAGGGAGGTTACCAAAAGTTGCGGTAACTTTCCACATTATAGGCAGTGAAAGACAAAGTCCAATGAGAACACGACTCTATGTGCTTGACTATATGCGATTGCAGCATCCTCTTAAGACTGTGTGTTCTCATGGGACAAATAACCAACTCAATGTACACACCCTGCAGACATAGAAGCCAGTTACTGCCAATGCATACTCATGCTAATTAGCAGCAATCCTAAATGCATTAAAATGCATTAAAGGTATATGCAAGTTGATAAAGTTTATGAATACAAATGTCATCAACAAGTCCATCGAAAAGTTTTAAATGTCACGCTTGCATATTAGAAGATTAGATTTGTAAGTAAATTTTTTCTCATCTTATTTTGGGTAATGTCAAATGGTTTTTGTTCAATTCACAAGGCTATGGACCTTTATCACGGTGCGGCCATCTTCCCTTTTCTCCTATTAAAATGAATAATTATTATTAGTTCTTTCTGGTATTCATACCAAGGATTCCTCAATAGTGCTCATTGCAATGTCACTCGCAAGCGTGAGGAAACCCATGAAGAATTAGAATTAGAAATGGCCAGAGACACCGGGAATCCCCTTGCTCTTCACAAATGAATGCTCTGGGATCTTTAGAGTGCGTTACCATTACCTAACACACTGAACCAACATCCCTTCCGAAGGATGGAGCAAGTGTGGTTGAATGCCTTGCCCAAGGGCACAGGTACCGCAGCCGGATTCGAACCCGCAACCCCGAGTTTTCACCCATTATTGCGAGTCAATGACCCAAACCACTCTGCAACGGTACCCCACAATGTAACCAAAGCGAGGCTTGCAGTGGGACACAGTGTCCCATTTAAATTAAAAAACACCAAAATGAATAAAGTTACTCTTTTGCAGTATTATTGAACAAAAAGTCAGGGTCATGACAGGCTTCAAAATGATGTACGATTGGATGATATCTATAAACTAAGGGACCAATTAATTCACACTGGAGTGGATGGTAATTTATTTCAATTTCGGATTTGCAACTCCAATTTCTGATATATTTGCAGCTCGAATTGCATGCAAGGCTTTAAACATTTCTGCATGTACATTCACATGTACGTATACTGATTTTATTTACCAATGGCCATTTAACAGATTTAGTAAATCGATTTCAAGTACGCAAATTCCAGGAATGTCAGGGCAGAATCAAATGTACTTTTTAACTCACAGAGAAAAATCCCTTGAAAGTGGATATGGTACACCAGTAGTTGATTTAATTAAGAAGCCGTTGGCCCCCTCAGGAAAAAAGCACGTCACTTAATTGCTCTAAACAGCATTGGTCAAAATTCCCTGAAAGTGCAGTCAAATGTGCCTTACAGGCTAATGCAAATGTGTAAAAAAAAACGACTTAAAATCGTATGTGTGCCAGTACTACTGATGTACATGTGTACGTACTCCTGTCCAAACAAGTGTGTATAGGGTTGGGGTTATTTGGGTTTACAGTTTACACTCTCAAAGGCAGTTTAAAGGAGCGTGACCAGATTACATTTTTTCTCCCATACTTTTCCTGGGCTTATACCTCATGGGTCCCAAGATTTTTATATCATAACATTCCTCATATTTTTCTCATTACGAATCTGAAATTCCCGCGCTTCCAGGCCGCATATTTCCAAAGATATCGTCGAAAAACCACCGAAGTTTTGTTAACTAATTTATTGAGAACTACACATACAAGATGCAAATAAAATCATATGGTTCTCATTCGAATTTGAACCAATTTAGACAACACCAAATATTCCATTCGTTAGCTTGCAACAAAGTTGGGTTCTGGAAACCAGATGAAGTATACCACTGTAGCTGTATGTGCTTCATACATGTAGCTCAGCAGTACATGTACATCTTCTCGGTGTGTCAGAGGTCCCAGGTTGGAGTCTCAAGGAGGAGCATATGGTTATTTGTCATGTATTTCACTTCAGTGGTGATTGAGGCGACACTAATTTTGTTCATGTTATAAGAAGAGTGGAATTCTGTCTGGAGTACATGCCCAAATTGCACAAAATGCTTCCTTCATCAAAACATTTCCTGGAAGAACATACTGTACAATGTACACACACATATTTGCAGACTATTAGCTCAAGCCGGTGCCTTCTCATTCACTTCTTGATATGTATAACTCTTCATTTCCTGACCAACCTACGCACTTGTCAAAGTGGTTGGAGAAACATCTTGGTGCACCAAGGTGACGCCAAAGACCAATAGATGGATCTTTATCTGTACCAATGCATACATGTATATACACAAGGAACAGAGCAATGGCTTACGGGATTTTGTTATTTATTTGGAAACAAATGTTTTACATTCTGATACATTTCAAATAAACATTAGTTTTCTCCTGAAAATGACGCACTAAATGCATACAAAGGTACATGTATCATATTTAAATAACTGCCAGTGTCAAATCACCGCAACCAACCAGGGGCGTAGGTTTTGGGGGGAGAGGGGTTTTTCACCCCACCTCGGGTTTTTTTCCTTCAAAACAGAGATCCATCACTTGACCACAGGAAAAAAAAATATATATTTTTGAGAAACAGGACTATATATGTTGCAAAATATAACTCCTAGTCGAGTATCTATGAGAGGGGGGAGGGGGAGGGGGGGGGGGGGGGGGGGAGGGGGGTGCGTGCTGGGAAATGAGGCTGGTATGACCACCAAAATATTAAATATCCTCAGTATTATTTCCATGATCACAACAAATATGATCTGAGAGACACAGATATAGGATGAGACAATGGGGTGTTTGTTGTTCATGAAGAGGGAGTCCAAAGAGGGAGGGAGTGATTCCAAAAAAATCAACGGTATTGAAGTGTGCAGAATTATTGGGGTACACAAAATGTGACCAACTCAATACAATTCTAAATTGGATGTGCTTATACATGTAGAGCAGTTTAATCGTACACTCCTCAACATGATAGAAACCAGCAAGAAACAGAGGGATTAGGATGGAAAGTTGTCCTGTGCGATATTTCCATAGGGAGACACCTATCCAATATGCCAACGCTACAGTGAGGGAAGTATCGGTTTCAGTAAGGGAAGTTTCAGCGAGGAAGAGAAAACGCACTAGCCCAGCCAGCAGAGCAGACCTTTTATCACATTTGGCCTCTTTTGGCAGCCATGCTGATTGCAATTATGGAATTTGAAGTAAAAAAGGATAACATCAAAATGATTTTTGAGGGTAGAAATGTTATTGCATCATATGGGTGATATGATTAGGCAGCCATATTGGCCGGCATCTTGAGGGAGGCAGGGTTTTTCTCTGTTAAAATCCAAATAGTTTTTGTGGATCACCGCGCCCAAATGTTGTTTTAATTGTCAAGAGGGGAAAACATCAAAGTGCTTCATAGGGGCATCAATATTATGCAGCAACATCACCAACCTACTGTATTAAGGTTGCTAGAGAATGCATAGTTCCGAACTGTCAATCAACCGAACCCGTCGACTAATCACAACAGAGCTAGCAGCCAGCGCCCACATAGGTCAAAGTGCATTGCCTCACAACAACATTACGCGACATTCTGCCCGTACGTTGTATGCGGTGTTCCGGGTGAATTTTTTGTTTCAAGACTGGGCGATTCACTGTTGAAAGGTGAGAAAGTGAATTGTTATGAATATATGACATATCTGTGTATCACTGGCCTTTTACTCAGTGCGAGCTACAGTAACTGTCGACCCTGAAACATGAATACATTTGAGTTTCCTCCAATGAATCTTTGCTTTCGGTTGAAAGTCCTATTAGTTTGTGCAGTGTGTGTAGCCATTTTGACGATAGCGTGTGAGGCATATGTTCCCATTGAACTGCCTCGCGGAAAGTTACCGCGACCTTCGGTAACATTCCTTCCTGTAATATTCCCATGCGTTCTCATTTGCAATTGCTTGCAGTGCCCATACGGAAAGCTACCGCGAACTTTAAAGGGACACTAATTATCTGTGCATCCCCATTGGACACCACTATACCGGTAGCAACAATATCCAAGGGATTAGTTGGGCAATCTCGGAACTACAGTATGCATTCACCATTCTCTTTAAACAGCCTGAAGCATCTGGCAGACCGGTCAGCGATTTGTAAGTGGATGGCAGCATCTTACTGGCCCCAAGATAAAATCAGAAGCTAACAGATGGCAGTCGAAGCAGTGACGAATCCTATTACAGGATCAGGTTACCAAAATCTCATAACAGGATCAGAGGCCACAAACCAAAGGCAACGTCCTCCGCTGCCCCTGGTCTTGGTCAATTATCCATTTGCATGTTTCACATACATATGTACATAACATCTGGTGTACTGACGAACTTCCTTTCGCATGCACACTTAGAACACAATAAATTTGTGTTGCTATGTGGTACGTACACACGGCAGGTGTGAAGTACAGAATCAATACCGTGATCACTGTGGGAGAGAATGGCATAATGCAACCAGACTGTAGCTGCTAAGCGTTGTACCACGTAGCAACAGCGTATATGACTTTCTAAACTGCACCTCCATTACAATGTGAAGAATTTGCGGAGCCACCCATGGTGCAAAGATCACATGCAAAAGGCTAATTGACAACGCTGTAGGACTCGAGTTCGGACTCGGACTCGAGTCCCGATTTTCTCGGACTTGGACTCGGACTCAGCCAGACAGGACTCGGACCCGGGTGGTA
This sequence comes from Henricia sp. BOLD:AAB3569, assembly GCA_037783545.1. Taxonomy (NCBI): domain Eukaryota; kingdom Metazoa; phylum Echinodermata; class Asteroidea; order Spinulosida; family Echinasteridae; genus Henricia; species Henricia sp. BOLD:AAB3569. The sequence continues at coordinate 410,459 of JBBELK010000540.1, forward strand.
AGGACTCAGAGATTTAGGCCGAGTCCATCCGAGTCCAGTGAAAAAAATGTATATATACAATATTTAACACAAAGTACATTAAACAGGTGCCGACAATTATTAAGTGTCTATTGTAATTTATTTTGGGGCCGAAAGTATTTCGAACATGTGAAATAAAATTCTGAGAATGTAAAATAAATAATTCCTAATGCTTAAACTAATTTTGAGCACTCGAAATGTATCTCACCTCCCAAAGAAAATTTTTCTCGGTCTAAAGCAACCTTACAAGCTGCCAAAGATCACAGGCACGATCATTGACACTTGCACTTGAAATTGAAAAAAGGACTCGGGACTCGGCCTGCTGAGAACTTGGATGTTTGCTGGACTCGGACTCAAGGACTCGGACTCAGAAAGTGAGGACTTCAGCCCTGCTAATTGATGCCCCATCTGCAATACACCCTGTGGATTTTTTTGGGGTGCATAACTTTTTGGGGGCATAACTTTTTGGGGGCATAACCCATAGGCAAAGAAATAAACCCAGCAGGAAACTAATATTTGGTAATACTAAACAACTAAACATAGGATCAGAGAAAAATCATAACCGTATTGGGACTCGAAACCAACACCTCCGACTCTCTGGGCAGATGCTCTACTAACCGAGCTTTGAGGTACAGTGGTATACTCCCCTCAGGTTTTCATGTTTGGCTGTATATAGATATGAATAAAGCATATTTCCATTTTAATAAAGAAAATACATGTGCCACACAATCAGAGAAATGTCAGTGTTTTACCAGCGGTCAAAACACCAAATTTCAAATGATGAACCTCAAAAAGTAATTAAGTGATAGAGCTGCTGTTTTTGCCAATTTAATGCTCTTTTGACATTTCAAAGCTTCGATTCCATCTTATATTTCAAGAAATTAAACTCTTGCTTGCAGGATTAATTTGCAGACTCTAAATGACAATTTAAGGCAGCATACAGAGAGAACTGCAAATTCCCTAGACCATTAAATTGGCACGTACGGTACATGTACGCTACAGAGTTAAATGAAAGATATTAATTTAATTTCGCACGAACGGATAATGGAAGGAAACCTAAAGCCCTTCAAGTTAACTTATCCACAAGATCTGTAGCTTAATCTTTTCCGATATTTTTCAAGTATCACCGGGAATCAAGTGGCTTGCTTAAGGCCCTATATCATGTATATACGGCATACGGAAAAAAGTAAGTATTTCAGGAAATTCTTGAAGGGATTTCTTTGCTGGGAATTGCTCATGTACTACGTCAGTAGCATAAAAATCCCGGTCTCACATAAAAAACACTGGGAAACGATCATGCAACCGTAACTCTAACATGACGTATTCCCCAGTGGCACTCACAACTTTATCTTCAAACTTGAATACCAGTACAACAATGTCAATCCGTTGCCGTAAATCCGCCAATCAGAATAAACAGTAAGCAATGTGAGACAGACATCCCCACGTCATTATTGTGTCAGTTGTTGTGATGTTAAATTGAACACACCCAATTAATCAATGACTGAGTTAATAAAGAAAACAATACAGAATAGGTCTGACAAAGTTTTCTTCACATTAGCCTGTTGGTCAAAAGTCATATTACATGTATTCTGTGAACAAACATTCAGTCTGAAGTAAACGCCCAATACATCATTTGCAATGACCTACATGTAAAGTAAGGTTGTTTTTGTAATCATTAACACTGTATACTCAGTGCTTTCCCGAGACTCTATGAAAAACTTCATAGCGTGCTCGGGTGGGACTCGAACCCACGACCTCCTGCATACAAGGCAGATGTCTGCCTTGTATGCCTTGTATGCCTTGTATACTTAACATTCAATTTCCCCGACACAAGTCTAAATCAATGTCTGACCTACATGTACATGTAAAATTTTACTTCATGAGTTGACAAGAAAAATCTTGCTCAAAGTGTTGATATAGCTATGGTTACAAACACCACATATTAGTTTATTTCTGTCCAAGATTATACTTTCTTTAACCTAGCGCACTTTGCAGCTGCTAGGCATTTTCAAATTTATTCCCCAGGAGCGGGAAACTGCACTAGCAGTTTTGGTTGTGCAGTAAGTCTCTGGGGCTGGAGACTTGATGACTAGTTTTTATTTCAAGTCCTGAATTAATCAAGCTTGTGGAGAACCCTGACTTTATCTCATCATGTCACATGTCATATAATGTTACATGTGGCCGCATTCTGATTGGCTGCTTGAGGTGAAATAATTAGAGCAGGCAGTTCATGTTCTGAATATGGCTTGTCTGCGGCTTATTTTATGAGCAGATGTAAATTTGTAAATTATACTCATACCAAATTTAAAGGACTCAACTGAATTTTGTCCAAAAACACCATGTTGATTAATTATCCTGTTTTTTGTCATTTAATTGCACAGAGGCGATTAAGGCAATTTGTCTAGAAATTGTCACGGTACGTATTCATTGCAGCAGCTAATATGGTGACTCAGCGAAAGTACATTTGTACATCAGATGCAAAAACAAGATATCTAGTGTAACTGGAAACTGAGAAAAACACAGGAAGTGTTGAACAAATTGAAGTTTCTTATGACAACAAAGCATGGAGACCAGTAACTGCAAGCATCTCATGATAACATCAAGTTATAAAGTACATACATAGGGTCCACATCTTGATTGCAAATCTCTATTCCTGTGTTTTCCCCACAATTCATCTTGAAAAGGATTTGATAATAAAAACAGCTTCAAATACAGGTAATCTATTCATTCAGGGATGTGATTTTTTTTCCCGGTTTTCTCTGAAAAATTTGTCACAATATGAGAAAAACTCAGAACACAATCTCTGTGATTTAGTTGAGAACATAGGCCTTATTTTCCAACTAGAGCAACCATCCCCGGGGCGAACTCGCCCCGGGGTGACTTACCCCCGAGTTCAAGCCTGCGATGATTGACACTTGTTGTTCTCAAACTCGCTCATCGGCACTTCGTCCCTCACTTGAACAAGTGAGAACTCGCCCCTGCACCTTTCCCCACTACTGTCCTCGCCCCTGGCCAAAATTTTCCACCCTGGTCCCGAGCAGGGTTGAACTCATCCCAGGGAATTAGCAATCTTGGGGGTGGCGCAGGGTGAGACTGTTTTTACCCCGGGCCACCCCCGTGATTTTGTGGTGTACAGAAACATGTTTTTTTGACGAGCTAGCAAAGAGCACATACAGATAAACCTCAAGGCTGGCGCAGAGTTGAAAACAAGTAATGTTTACCAGAAGATTGTACGAGTACTATTTTTGAAGCGGAGTCTTCAATACTTTAGTAGTAGCGGCATGTCTGATAAGGTTTTACCTGCATATCAGTAAGACTTTTTTAAATCACCGGATTCAGCTTCATGCAGGGTCAGTCTTTAGAGTTTTCCGTCTTCCCCAGAGTGTGGTTTACTTGTTAGTTCCTCTTGGTGGCCTTAGGCCCGCTTCAAACGTCGCGCTTATGCCGTGTCGAATTAAATTCAACTTAATTTTTAAAATTTGACATGGCACAAGCACGACGTTTGAAGCCATTTGGCTCGGTAAAATGAATTCGGCACGGCAGAAACATTTAGCTTGACAGGGTCTGCCGTGCTAACTCAATTTAGTGCGGCACTAGCACGGCTCGGCTTCAAACGTCTTGCTTCTGCCGTGTCGAATTTAAGTTGGTCCGCAATTTTGTTCACAACTAGGAATGCGCATGCTCGCAGCACGTATGTGAGTAAAGAAATAACCAACAAACAAGTGCATCAAAATAATGAATATGGCGACGTACAATGGACACAATGGAAAACGCTCGTGTACAACGTCCACGACGTGCACAATACGCATCCACCATGTTGGATGTATTTAAGCTCAACTGGGAGTTTGCAATTAAGTTGTATTAAGCCACTGCCGTGCTAACGTCGTGCCAAGTTGAATTTAATTAGACACGGCATAAGCGCGACGTTTGAAGCGGGCCTTAAATACACTGAACAGGGGGTGAATGACTGAATGTTCAAGTTGGTGATCAAGCCCAATGTTTCTTTAGCCATTTTATGAGATGCACCAAGCTTCAGCCAGAGACAAAGCCGGCCGTTTCAAAAATAGCTTATTTAAACATTTACTTTGAAGTGTGTGAAGGAATATGTCTCTGACACTTTTTTGAAATCCTCCCATGAAAAGATCTATAAATGAAACTGCTCTGTGCAAACACTAACACACCCCTCACAGACTAACTAGTGCCCCATAAGAATGTTGCTATGGGAATTGCGTCAACATTACCAGGGCTCGAATTCCATGAAAAAATCTGCTAGACCACAGGGTTAGTAGCTTAAATCATTTACTGGACCGGCGCTATTTTTACAAGACCAAAGCCACAAGGAACATGGATTTACTGTTCGTTAGTTTAAAAATGCACTGGACCACTGGTCTAGTACGGTAGAGAAAGCACTAGACCGAGGCTTAAATTACTGGCCTCGGTCCACCGGTCCAGTGGGTATTTCGAGCCCTGATTACACAAACAAGACTTTCCATGCATACATCATACAATAGACAAAAGTCAACAACGGAGCAACTAAACAACGAAAGGAAGTCATTGTTCATGCAAGTACATGTATAGCCTTGCTGTTTAGTTTGGTGGTTGCGTGCAAGTATTGAATAAAAAGATTGAATACAAAGCACTCAACAGTAAACAAATGACTCTTTTTAAAATAACATTTACATGTATTTTGCTTCCGTTATACTTTTTCCTTAATCCTAACACTCCTCAATCCTCCAAAATCAACAAGATTTTACATACACCCTAGGGAGTTAAGGTTATTATTATTATTTCTTTCTGGTATTCATACCAAGGATTCCTCAATAGTGCTCATTGCACTGTAACTCGCAAGTGTGAGGAAACCCATGAAGAATTCGAATTAGAAATGACCAGAGACACCGGGGAATATCCCATTGCTCTTCACGAAAGAATGCTCTTGGATCTTTAGAGTGCGTTACCAATACCTAACACACTGGACCAACGGCTTTACATCCCTTCCGAAGTATGAAGCAAGTGTGGTTGAGTGCCTTGCCCAAGGGCACAAGTACCGCAGCCGGATTCGAACAACATAGCAAAACGACAAGCTAATTTTTGTGAGTTTTACCGATTTACACAAAAACACATTTATGAAGGGATTAAAAGTAGGTTTGGCCAGTCTTATACAATCCGTTTTAAACCGGCTAGGGTCCTCTGCGCTGATAAAAAAGTTCTGCTGATAAAAATGTTCTGGTGGTTTGCCGTAGCTCTGTGCACACAATTTTGAGGACTCAGGTAACCAAAATGGAGATCCACGTTTTGGTTACCTCAACCTGAAGCTGTGATTGGTCAATTCCAAAATGGGCGGAGCTTACTGGATCGGTCTATTATATTACAGAGACAGTTTTATAAATAAAATAAATAATTGCGAAGTGAAAAATGCAGTTATTTTGCATTTACTAAAGCAAAGTGTGCCCTCTTTTTGTGTCTTCCATACTTCATAAAGTCAAATTATTTTGAGTTCTCATTGCACTTACCGTGGAATTGTTGGCAAGACACCGAGCGACGCACATTGCCTCACATACGATGTCTACCCTCAATGGATCGGATGGGTCTACCCTCAATGGATCGGATGGGTCTACCCTCAATGAATCGGATGGGTCTACCCTCAAGGGATCGGATGGGTCTACCCTCAATGGATCGGATGGGTCCACCCTCGATACGGCAGTAGATGGATAATCTTCTGTGCTTAGAGATTCGGATGATAACTGGCCAGCATGGGTGCATGCACATATGGCCAACACCAGCAGCAGTGTTGACTTGCTTGCCATTGTTAAGGATGGTCACCACTGCTGCATGATAGCTGTGAACATATGGACCTGATAATGAAAATAAAACAGAACAAAATCAAAAGCCAGATTATTACATGGAACAAAAGCATTACATAACTAAAGAATAATGTTGATAAACTGCCTTGCAGAAATTTAAGCCTAGATAGATGCAGGGTTTTTGTTTTAAATGAATGGTAAAAAAGTTGTCTGCAAACAACCTTAAAAAGGACCTTAAGTTGGCAATTTCTCCCATAAAGGTAATTGTATCATTTCACACGGGGGAAAAATAATGTGGTGTTTGTTACCATACTGCTACATGTACATGTACATGTATCAGCACTTTAGCCGGGTTTTTCTTGTCAACTCATGAAGTAAAATTTCAGGTCACTGTTAAAATGATTGGGGCTTTAAAAGGGGCTAAATACTCATTATATCAGTGGACGAGTCCAGTATAAAGACTGTATCGAATATCTGCCATCTTGTGGGGTGCAACTTTGTCAATATTTAAATTGTGTTTACAAGCACAAAATGTGCAACAATGCATGTCATCACGAAACTATCCCGCAATATATACATGTATATGGTCAATTATTAAAGCACTGGTCTAGTGATCTCTGTTACTATTCCAGTTTTTGTGAGTCTTATAGCATGTTTCTGTTGAAGATCCAGAATTTTACCGGTAAACCCATTTACTTGTATATGTAAATGGCGGGTAATGCGAAGTTTCTACTGAGCTGCTTTATTATCTGGAAAATAGCAGGGCTTGTTGGCCTTCCATCGCGCTTGGTGAGTTTGCCGGATAAAGGTCAGATGCAGGGGTCATGCACACGCATTGGATCAGTCATTTCCCCGGCATTTTCCAAAAATTGCCGGGGAAATTCTCCCTGCTATTAATCGGAAAATAGCTGAAGACCCGTTTCTACTGAGCACATTTTCTGTCTTTTACGGCATTATCCGGTAAATGGGTCTCAATAGAAACACGCCTTTTTTCACACATAAGTCTTTCCACAGTAAAGGGGACATTTTGGCAACACAGACCATATTTTCGAGGAAATACCATTGTCTGGTCTCAAAATAAAAGAAATAACGCAAGTTTAGGTTGTTCTGAAGATATAACTTACTGTACATGTAGTACAAATTTTCAATATAACTTGTGTTACATTTTAGGCCGTCCTTTATTTTGAGACCAGACAAATGTACATGTACATGTATTTTGACAGGTAGCAACGCTTTTCATCAACAGATATTCCCAGTGTTACTGAAATCGGCAAATCTGTATTAAAAGGGCTGCACCATGTTGGATGCATCTCACAGGAGTATTTGATGAAATTGATCCCAGGTTTTTGAGTAACTCTTCCTAAGAGGTATCTTAAAGTGTGTTGTGAATTGGACTGCTGCCGATATTTCGCCTCTTCTGGGACTTTTAAATCTGCTATAAAGTTAAGTCCTCAGCTAGGCTGCGTTCCAAATGCGCAAACATTGCAAACATTCACCAACAACGGGTACCCGGCTTTCCATACACGAGTCCACAAAAGCATTGTAATCAGTGGAGAACGTTGGCAATCGTCTAAATGGAACACAGCCCTGGTTATTCTGTCACATGCTCATCACTAATACAGATTGACCCATTTAAAGTTTACTAAACCTGATCAAGAGTGGAAAGCATTTGGTTTTAAAAGGTGTAAGCTTGTACCGGTATATTAACTTTTTAATATCAACTTCAATGTCATTTCAGACAATAATACAATTTAATTCCGCAACACTGTAGGGTACATGTACAATTTCTATTTGTTATCACTCTGAGTCTTAAAGGAGATGACCAGATTTTTCCAACAAATGGATTTCGTTCTTGCCTAACAATCATATAAAATACATGTACCTCCCCAAAATACTATCCATTGGAAAAAAAAAGGAAAATTGCAATCCCCAATTTCGATGTGGAAGCAAAAAGGTTGGTGTAATCACTACACTGCTTTATATAACCGGATAAATTAGTTTTCAAAACATTGGTGGTTTTTGTACGATATCCTAGAAAATATACGGATTGAAAACGCGAAATTTCAAAATGTTAATGAGAAAAATATGACAAATGATATGGTATCAAAATCTCAACATCCATAGGAAAAATTGGGGTTCAAAAGTGTGATCTGGACATGCTCCTTTAAAAGAAACTTGTTCATATTTTCAGCTTTCGGGTCACTGCACAATGATGTGCCTCTTCGTCCAAAACCACTTCGTCCAAACACTACCTCGCCCAAATGCCACTTTGCCCCAAAACAACTTTGTGCACAGGTCGTGGTTCAGGGCGAGGTGATTCAAGGCGAAGTGGTTTTGGGGCGAAGTGACTGTAAACCATTTTTTGACTGTTTTCTCAAAAGTTAGACGAAGTACTGAGCTGATTTTTGCTCAGGTTGGTTTTAAAGGCAGTATACATCATTGGTAATCTCGAAAATCAGAAATGTTCACAGATTTACGCCTAACTTACACAATATAAACATGATGACCGTAGAAAACTTCCCCTGAAATGGTTTTGTCTGAAGTGCTATAGTCTGAGTAAACAGTTTTCTTCTCATGAGACGAAAATTCAATTCGCCCCAAAACCATTTCGCCCAAGTGCAATTTCGCCCCAAACCACTTCGCCCGAGTGCCATTAATTTCGCCCCAAAATACTTCGTCCAAACACTACATCGCCCAAATGCCACTTCGCCCCAAAACCACTTTGTGCACAGGCCATGGTTCAGGGCGAAGTGGTTCAGGGCGAAGTGGTTTTGGGGCAAAATGACTGTTGGTTTTAATCATGCATATCTTCAATCATACAGGGGGATAAAACTATTTATAACGGTTTACCAATCATGTACCGGTATACTACATGTACCTTTAAATTCTGTTGAATAGTGTATTTACAATGAGTAGTGGAACATTTTCAAAGAAATATCGACTTGAAAACCTCAAAAAGATAAATCCTTCAATCAAATTAAATACAAAACAAATCCTGTAAATTACATTGATATTTTAAACTGGAGAAAAGAACTCACCTTGAAATTCTCCGTTCCCACAATCACCGCAAGCTTCTCCCAGTTCAGAGAAAGCCGACTCCGTGAAGCCCTGAAACCACCTCGCTGTGGAAATAATAAGCACCCGACAAGAAAACAATCAGTGCAAAGATCCGAGATTTATGATCTAGCGATAGTGAGTGTCCTCTGCTTATAAATACGAGCCAAGACCTGTTGAAATTGCACGCGGCTACACATGCACACATCAATAAACTGGACGCAGATTGGCTGAAGATGATCCGCAGTGTATGGTGTGTTGTAATGGTTAATCAGCATCTCAACCCACCGTGCCTTTGGAGGTTGTTATATTGCACAAAATTTGCCAAGGATCTCCTGCTAACTTTGACAATTTTTTTTGTGAATGCTGGAAATTGTACATGTTAATATTTTGTAATTTTTTTTTCTTACACAGGGGATCAATAAACATTTATTTACCTAAATGATTCTTAAAGCCCCAATACATTATTTGTAGTTACCCAAAATTTTACTTCACGAGTTGACAAGAGTAAAAAAACCACTAAAAGTGTTGATAGCAATGGTAACAAACACCACATGATTCTTTTCCGTGTAAAATGGTACCTTTGTGGGAGAAAATGCCAACTGAAGATTTTTTTAAAAAGTTGTATGCAGAGAAACTTTTTTACCATTCATGAAATCCTGCGAAGCGCGTGCGTGACGTCACCCAAGGCTAGGCCTGAATAACACTTGCCATGATTGGCCAGTAAATGTGTCACCTGACACAGTAAATGTGTCAGGTGACAGAATCTGGCCAATCATGGCAAGTATTATTTAGTCAAATTGGAGAGACTATTACTGGTTCATTTTCCCCCTTAAATCGCAGTGCTTTTCACTGTAACCTATTCACTACATAATAGTCTTGGGATACGGTTTGTGAAATTGAATCACATATGTACACATACTTGACAAATTGAGTGATATTTGTATCCATATGGTTGCACAGATTTCACCATAAGGTTTTAAAGTCCTGCTGAACCATTTGCAGATCTAAAGAGGCTTATTTTTAAACAGTTGTTGGAACAGCATACAGTAGATCTTAAATGAAAGGAAGGGGCATGTGTTGTTCCTGTTTTTAAAAGTTTTGTGAAAGGAAATACATAAATACAACAGACGCTATTCATGGGAAACACGCAAAAGGCCGATTGTCACCTAATCCTACTTGACCTAGTTTCTCTACTTTGAATTTTCTATTGAATTACATGTATAAAAAGGATCAGAGAATGCATTTTTTTCTAAAATCATTTTTTATAATGAAGGAGGCTGATATTCAAACTTTTTATTTCATGTTATGAATGAATGTGTACGTTTGTCTGGTGAAAGTCTCATCATCGTCATCAAGTGCCCACATGGTCATCTGGGAGTCTGAATTTGGCGGTCGGAAAGAGTAACTTTGATCTGACGTGGTTTTCAGACCCCCACAATTTCCCCAGCAGTGGTACTATAGTCCTGAAAACTGTTCTGGTGGTGGAAAAGCTCCCAAATACCAAAAAAAAACACATTCCAACCAGAAAAAGTAAATAAACTCAGACCTAGGGACCTCCAAAATTTGAAAATTAATCAGCGCCCCTACAGAAATTAGGATTTTTAGGGGTCCACCTCTCCCTTAAATAATACAACTTATTGATTCAGACTGCAGAATCTTGCAATCTGGGCAGGATCGAGTCTACAAGCAAACCACATTTTAGCTCCCTATCACTATTATAAAATAAGTTATGGGGGCTTCGAAGATGCTACGAACTGCATTGAGCAATTCACATTTGTCAAAAAGGGCCTGACACTCAAATTTCAAAAGGTTGCCCTGCAAAAACCGTTACAGAAAGTGAGCTAAGACTTGGGTTTCCTTCGTATGGTAACCTAAAGTATTTTTGAAAAAAGTTTCAGCAAAATCTGAGGGGCTGTTTTGACACGGAATGACCCACAAGCATCACTGTACGGTAGTTTTTAATGGAAATCTTTCAACACATACAACAGGAAATGCTTTTAAAGAAAAACACTTGCAATTGGATGCAGCAATTAACATGAATGCATGATTAGGCACTGCTACTCACAAGTCTGACTTTTTTTAAACAAATGTACATGTAGCTCCCCCAAATCACTTATTTCTAGAATGCTGTGTTGCAGGAAGAAAAAAAAGACCAAATGCCTATGGTATAAATAATTATCAAATTCATGTTTTTCCATCTCGAAATTGTACATTTAATACTGTAATCCAACACACTTTGCCAATGCATCAATTCTAAGAATGACTGCACGGTTTTGTAAGTGCGTAGTCAATCAATTACACATCAATTTTACTTGGCAGGATTTGTGCAATGTGAGCAATCTCATTCAAGTTGTCGGTTTAAAAGCTTCTTGATTAATGCACCGCTTTTCCGTCTGTATCCAAGTTCCAACCAACCAGAGCATTCAATCACCCGTGTACCATGGCATATAGTTTTTAAGTACAGTACATGTAAATTATACATGTACATGTAGGCGTGAGAAATGGGTTAATGGCCAGGGGAGGTGCCCTAATGTGCATCCTGGCATGACTTTAAATTACTACATGTACATGATATAGTATTAATATTCACGTTTGTTGGACTCTCGATCCCCACATAGACAAAATGGGGTCAGCCACTGTCCTTTCCTAATATCTGCATCACAGAAGCACGCAAAGTTGACACTAGTTTCGAGCGACTCCAGCATTTTTGGAGTCGACTCCAATTCCAAAAAAAGAATCGCGATTCCATTTTTTTGCGGGAAAACATTAAATAAACAGTGCATATTACATGTACCGGTATTGACGATTGTGCCGACGACGACCCAATTATTGGCACTGAACAGCATTGAGCGGCACTATAAATGTTCATGAAATAATGCCAGCCTGTGCCACACACACGTTCTTAATAATGTGGATTAAATTATGAGAGGTTGAATACTATTGCAGAAGTTGAGTGTTTTGGCTTCAGAATTGGTAGGTAATTTTTGGAATCTGCCAGCTACAATGTACATACATGGTATGTATAGGAATTGAATGTAGAAAAAGGAGAATCGATTCCTCGAAAATCTGGAATCGCGATTCCGATTCCCAAAGTGGAGTTGATCCTACTCGACTCCGGTGTGGAATCGCCCAAGCCTAGTTGACCCTTTGATGAAAGGACAACAATGCTCAGTTAGTCACGCCCTTGCAAGCCGTCACACCGACTTTTACACCTTTGTGCAAATTGATTGGATAAAGCAGGCAACATGGGGAAACAGGACAACAAAGTTTTTCAGACTTTCCGTTACTTTATTAGGGCACAAATTCAAACCTCAGTACGTCATTTGTTCTCCATTGTTCTTTATAAGTTGTTCCACTCGTTTTGGAATGGAATCGACCATTTTTTTTCACTGTTCCTTGATGTTTTGACATATGTAAATGTACAATAAGATATGATAGTATGCGTGGAGACTTGATACATGTACGGAGTCTCCGATACTGTCTGGTGCCCAGATTTTTCCTTGCAGATACATGTACATGTAGATTCTTTTGTTACAGATGGTATATAATGACAGATGATTTTGCAACACTATCCTGCCTGAAATATTGTTTGACACTGTCAAACTTGTCCCAAGGGGGCAATTTATGCATACAGGTACATGTACATATACACCCAGTTGCAGATCTCATTTCACCAGTGTTTGAGTGAAAAGCAAATTTGAGTATTGGTGATCTGGACAATGCCCTTGGCAAATCTAGGAAATTGCAACACCGAGACAAATGAGGCAAGAGCACTGACCTCTTTGCAGTGGTATTGCAGTGGACAATACCAGGGCCCAATTTCATAGAGCTGCTTAAGCGCTAGCTAAAAACGTGTGCTTACTGTTGCAGAAAAGTTGTGCTAACGTTAAGGCTATTTCACGGCCGCGGCGTGCTTAAGCATGCGCGCGCTTGGAAACCGCCATCGTTGTGTCACTATCTTAAGCAAAATTTTGCTCTGCGGTTTAGGCAGGTTTTCAGTTGCTTACCGTTAAAGGTACACACCTGCCTACTGTTTACATGATTTAGTGATGTAGCAGCATTGACAATACTTTTTTGATGGTCGTTGCGAAAAAATTTCATCAAAATATCCCGTAATTTACTAAAGAAGTGCAAAAATAACGAAAACGGTCAAAAGACGGGTTATACACTTTACCAGCCGTTGCAACTACGCGAGAGCCTCACGACTTTGTCACAAACGATTCGCTCTTCTCCTGCTCAGGATATCTCCAATTTTCTGCTCACGATTTCACTGGACAGCCCGGACGACCGAATAGGAATTTCCGTTTTCTTTTGAGGAGTTGGCATCATGTTTTTTTCTTCACGAACGTACGTGCACCGAAGCAACACGCCCGTGTGTGTGTGTGTGTGCACTCAGGCTATTTGCCGTATACTGCGCGGGGCAAATTTCTACACTCCACGGTAGCCTGCCGTAGCACGCGCTCGCTCCCGTTCTCCGGACTCTCGAAACAAACAATTATGTTCGAATTTTCATCTTTATGTTTAACTTTGTTTCATACCTGTATAAATAGTCTCTCTTTTGTGAATTACTTATAAATATTGGGGGGAAATCAGAGTTGAATTTGGTGCAGTTCTGCAGTAACAAACTTTTATACGGCTGGAAATACAACTAACTCACAAGACCACGTGACTTTTCGGAACCAGAATTTGGTTCCGAAAAGTCACGTGACCTTGGATTTTTCAAAAGTGCTCAAAAACGGCTAAATTTGACGGCGTCTTTTCAGGATATATCTAATTTACTCTCGAATGCGCTTCAGAATAATGTATGGGTCTATTTCGAGCCCAAAATAGCCCAACAAAGAAGGTGTGTTCCTTTAACAATGTCTATGAAATGGCCCCACGCTCAGTTAACGGAAAATTGGCTGTTAAACAGCTCTTTGAAATTGGGCCCTGATGGCTATGCGAGAATTGATGTTTTGCATCGGCCATCTTACTATACTAATACAGTCAAGACAATGCTCTGCCTAGACTGCTTCCTGATCCATATGATTGCTTGCATTCCACTTGAATTTCTTCATTGTCTTTCTTCATTGTCTTTGGAAGATGGAGGATGGTTGCCTTATTCAGGGAGTCGATCACCCAATCCATTGAAGGTGTATTAATTAAGGCCCTTTCTCAAGACACTTTAACCCCGAGATAACCCGGGTAACAGAAAAATTTTACCCCGAGATTACCCGGGTTAAGGGCTCGTCTCCCACTGTAAATCTCGGGGTTACGAATTACTCGGGTTAAGTGGCCAAAAATGCCACTTCATCCAGGTAACTTCTAGCCCTGGTCGGGAGGTGGGTTAACCCACTAATCTCAGGGTTAACAACGGCCTTGAGACGATTCTCCAGGTTAACACTTACCGTTGGAAACGATGATATTGGCCGACCCAGGTGTACTGTGTGGGGCCATTGCGTTGTTAAAAGAACACCGATTGCGATGAAGGTGTTCCAACTGCACAAAAGCTGAAACAAAAATACAAGAAGCATTATCGCCAATGATGTCTTCATGTCGATCGCCATCTTGTTTATAAGGCATGATCAGTAGATCGATTTTCACACGAATGTACATGTACATGTACTTCAATTACGTGAACTTGATGACGAATCTACGGAAAGTCGATTTGTGTAGTTTCGTAAAAAATTGCAAAGGTGTTGTCAGTACTTCGTGATTGAATTCATTTATTGTCGTAATGATTCGGAAGACGAGTTCAACCATTGATCACTTTTCATCAGCTTTGGTTGCTGACGTCTGAAGCTTACCGTTGAATCAGTAATCTCATCAGAAATAACAAATTTCTTGTTACAGTCACAAACCAAGCCTTTGGTTGGTGTACCCAGGTAGGTGTGCGTGCAGAACTGCAGTGGGAAAAGGGTCGCCGATGACCCGTGTAAGAGACGACCCGGATAAGTGTTTCTCCGGGTTAAAATTAGACATGGGAAACGAAACTCCGGGTTAAAGTTACCAGGGTCGTGAGTGGTTAGTGTGAAAAGGCCTTTTAATTAGTAGGAAAATGTAACTGATACATGGGCCTTTTTCCAAATCTCGACTTGGGCTCAGGCTCAGGCTCCGGCTCAATATGTTAACCACATGGAGACGGAGTTGGAGACGGAGCCGAAGCCGAAATTTGGAAAAGCCAACCACCACCAATACATGTACTTGACAACCATCTTCTTCAGTCAGTTCCAGGTGCAAATTTCATAGAGGTGTTTAAGCACAAATATTTGCTTAAGGACAAAAAAATCTTGCTTAGTAGGGAACGTTACCAGTGAAATCCTCATGATAGAAGTATTGTATGACCAGTGTTAGAGGATGGTTTTGGGGCGAATTGAATTTTCGTTTCATGAGACGAAAACTACCAAATTGTTTTACTCAAAAATTCTCAAAGACTATAGCACTTTAGACAAAACCATTTCAGGGAAAGTTTTCTACGGTCATCATGTTTATATTGTGTAAGTTAGGCGTAAATCTGCGGACATTTCTGATTTTCGACATACCAATCATGTATATACTGCCTTTAAGCAATTGTAAAGTAAATCATCCAGTGTTGCGTACTATAGACATACATGTACAGTTGTAGTCGGAAGTTTACATACAACTGTGTTTAAAACTGGTGTGCTTAAACTTGCGTTGTCCCCATTTTTGTAACAGTGTTTACTGAAGTCGTGATTTTGTGGAATCCCTTATGTGCTTGCAGTACTTAAAACATAGCTTGCACACCTTGCAATGGTTCGGGTAGTCCTGTTCACCATTTTGGGTGATGATGGTAGTGGTGTACATGTATACTTAGACTTCTGACTTCCCAATGACGTACATTAGATGCATTTCAGCATGGATGCACTGCTTGGTTGCCCCGGGTTGGTTTTCTATGGTACTGTCATCTCAATTCTCAGTACTGAATTACATGTACCGGTAAAGTGCACCTGGTACATATGACTCCACCATATAGCATGCATGACACGTGCTGTATTTTGACAGACGGAAACGATTTGTAGGTGTACTCACTGTATGTTCTAGGGAAATGACTACTGTACTACTGAACACCAGATACCTCAAGCAAAAAAGCCCATTATACGAAGAGAGTCAAGCATTGCCCTTGGGTGTCCCAGAAAATGCTTTCATATTACCCTTACAGTGTGGATGCCCTTGTGACCAGAATAGACAAATATAAATGCTCTACCCCTACGGATTTCATTAACTAATCATTGTAGAGCACAATGGGGACCCAAGTGATATTTTGGAGATACTGTACATGTACATGTACTTCTGACCGAGGGACTTTAAAGTTGCTCTAGTAGATAGATCAATCTATTATCACGTCAAAGTGCTTTTAACAAGGGCCCCTGAAGGGGTATTTTTTAAAAAGCCAAGGTTTGTTTTTTTTATGGTTTTTCCGAATTTCCAACTCTGCACATAAGATTTCCACTATTTTTCCAACTCTGCTGTTAATATGACGTTTGTAACCCTTGGCTGTTTCGTTTTGTTTTACATATTGCCTGTCGTAACTTCGTAAGCACGTAAAAATGTGGGTGGAAACTGCAGCAGTTTGCAGTTGAAACTTTGAAGTTTGTCTAAAAGTTGAAGACCAAATGAAGGCTGTATCCTTAATGGTATCTTTAAAGGGACACACCGGCTTACTGTTTACATAATGTAGCGATCTAACGTCCTTGACAATAATTTTACGATGGTCATTGTGAAAAAAATTATTAAAATGTCACGTAATTAACTAGAAATGTTTAAAATTAACAAAAGAGACAAATGTTGGGATATATGCTTTACCAGCCGTCGCGATGTATTATGTAACATGTGTTTGTAAATAAAGGTGGCGTTCGATATGGGTCGACACGTGTTTCACCTCGTTTCCTTTTCCCTGACTCATCACACCTTGCATGATCCCTCAGGTCAGCGCTGACTCGAGGAAGCAAATCAAACGCAACTTTTTGGTGTCTTTAGCGCCCGCAATAGGCATACAAGTACATGTACCGGGTATGCTGTTTTTTCTTCTCTCGTCCATATCAACACCCAGAAACCCTTCTTATGCAATCTGTTGGCAGATTTGTGTACAAATTGGAAAATACGGTAATGTCGGTATGTACATGGTGTTTGTAGGACATTATTTTCCAACAAGAAGAGAAACCAACTGCAAATGACAAAAGCAACTCGCACTTTGTGCTGGTTTCTAAGGCTGGAAATAAAACTAACTCCAAGAACCACGTGATTTATTCGAACCAAAATCTGGTTCGGATAATCATGTGACCTTGATTTTTTTGAAAAATGCTCAAAAACGGCCAGATTTTGTGGTTTTTTTTCAGGTTCTCTTCAGTCTATTTCGGAAAGACTTTCAGAATCATGTACATGTATGGGTCTATTTCGAGCCCAAAATAGCCCAACAAAGCAGGTATGTCCCTTTAATGGTACTGAAAGTCAAAGTCATACTGACTAATACATGTACATGTAATTGTATCCCCTGTGAGAACCTTCTTCCAGTTAAACTTGTATTAATCAAGTGCATCTCCAGCATGTCCAGTCTGAGTCAGATACATGTACTAGAATTACCAAGTTCGTCAGCATTTCTTACCCGAGACTTCTGTCATACTGCACATGTATCGTTTGAGACCTGGATCTCCGTACTCGAAAAGGACCTCGAGTCACTGAACCTAACAATAGAGGGAGCCAGTGAACTAGCATATGACAGAGTTACGTGGAGGAAGATTGTGTGGAAAACTAGCAGTGTTATGTAGTCGAGTCACCAATATCGAGTCTGTGATTCGAGTCACTAGCCTAGAGTCCGAGTCTCGAGTCATTAGCCTTGAGTCCGAGTCCGAGTCACAAGTCACTTCTTCTCGAGTCTGAGTTACGAGTTACTTGTTCGCTAAATTAATGAAACTGAATCTGCTATATTTCATTCACACAATGTAAAATGATGACGTACTCATGCGCTCCTTGCCGGCCTGGTGAGGCAGTGTACATATTCACGCATCGGACTGTTTTTTCCCAAGAATCCTGCATTTAGCGGGCAAATCTTTTTTTGTTTTTTGAAATATGTGACTCGTGAGTCACGAGTCACCATGTTCGAGTCCGAGTCATCATGGTCGAGTCCGAGTCCTGGACTCGAGTACAACAACCCTGAAAACTAGGGCGCCATGTGCATGCGCATGTCGTGCATAACAGTAGTATCGTTTGAGATCCACTGTCGAGAGCCATTTCTAACCAAATGGCAAATTGTCACAAATTTTGCTACAATTCTGAGCAACTGTCTACCGGTACAACAAAAAATGTATTTAGCACTGTATACAAAATTATAAAAGATTACACACACAAAAATGCGTTTTGGCTGAAATTGCAACTGAGATAATAGAGAGTTTCACAAGTGCACGGATACAGAGAGCACTACAGATACCGTACGTCACACGTTTCTGTGGTCTTTTTTATGGTTTGTATGCATTTTTTGTTGCATTTTACACATAGTCAGGTTGAAAAAAGGTCTGAATTATAAATGCGCACAAACTTTTTTGTGGGTTTCAAAGCTATATATATGGACTGAAAATATTATACTTAGGCACAGGCTCGTCAGCAATGCATGCGCCAAATTCGTGCCACGAAATACGCAGCTCCGTGTAGCAAAGGCACGGAGCTACGCACTTCGTTGCACGAACCCGGCGCGCGCGCATTGCTGACGAGCCTGTGCCTTTCAAGTTGTGTGGATCCGGGTGGTTTCCTGTTGCCTGAAATAGACATGCTGTACATGTAGTTTTGATTTGCAAAACTACAGAAATGCCACCGACGGTTACCATAGCTAAACGTTTGCGCACTATGCATATCCATCGGCTTGCGAAACCTCAAGTTCCTGACTTTGACCCCGTTCTCACTAGAGAAATCGCTTTGTTTGACGAAGATTAGTTAATCATTGTTAGTTAATGAAGCGTGCGTTCACATTTCTCTCAACGAAGATCGAACGAAGATCGAATGAAGAGCGGTACCGTACACATTATAAGCGACCGCTAACGAACATCGAATGAAGCTGTTGAAGGTCGTACATGCGCGTCGCGCGTCGCGCGTCTAGATGCGCTGTGTGATTTTTCAGTGGTGCATCAAAAACAAACGCTTGCTGGGCGCTTGACACACAACGTGCTTGTGCAACCAGGCCTGCCAAATTGCTTCGTCAAACGAAGGGAGCGTTCTCATTACAAATTTGTTTCATCGAATAAAGCGATTTCTTTGTCGAATGAAGCTACTGTATTTGCTTCATCGAATGAAGCGATTATAATCATCGTCGAATGAAGAGGCATGCGTTCACGTCAGGAAAACTCTTCGTCGAATCATCGCCGAATGAAGCGATTTCTCTAGTGAGAATGGGGTCTTTGACTCAAGTTGCACTTGAGTGACAATATTTTGGGACTTGAGACTCGACTTGAGTCTAACTGAAATGGCTTGACCCTTGACATGGTGTCTTGCAAAGAATGAAGTCCATAAGCTAAGAATTAAAAAAACAAAAATAGGCATATTCCAAATCCTAAGCATGACTAATGTTCACCAAGAAAAGGGGCGTTTGAGATCCTTACACCGTGTAACACCAACTTACACCGGAGCATTCTATTAGTCTGCCCCGGTGGCAGCCACCACTACCCGAGCTTGCGAGCGGGTCTGTGGTGTAAAGCTCTGTGTATTGATGTCACCTACATGTAGTAACCGTGAGCAGTAAAACATGGCGGACAGTTTGGAATCGTGACGCGAGTACGAAGAAAATTCACAGATTTATGACACAAAATGTTACGAAACATATTCTGTTTCTTAGATTATTTATACTGAAGCCTGCTTACCTGTCCATAGTTGACTGAACAATTGCATTCCTTTCGCGAGAATGGAATCACCCAAATAAACACAAAAAACATCCCCTCTAGCCCATGTGGTCTAGCCCTATGACCCCAGGTCATGCCATGTGGCCCAACAATCATCCTCACTTTACGTTTGGCCCGACAACAAAGACGTACACATCTTGCTGTGGGGCGGGTACGGCGTGGGAGTCAACTATGGACAGGTAAGCAGGCTTCAGTATAAATAATCTAAGAAACAGAATATGTTTCGTAACAGATTATTACACTGAACTGCTTACCTTGTTCCATAGTTGACTGAACAATTGCATTCAACTTCCAGACTAGCACACTTAGTTGGAGGTCGGAGCAAGATGTCAAAAATCAAGGGCTCCGGGCACGTCAGGGCTAGGACATGGCAATTCGCAGACAGGTCAGACTCAAAACCCCTTGTAGAGTACGAACTAAGGGAATACTCCGCCCAGAGGAGGAGTACCTCCCTGAGGACTCTAGGGCTACTATGATTCTGACTGACTGGACTCTGTTTAGCAGCATGGAAATGGAAAACTCCTTCCGGGCAGGCATAATGCCCAAGAAGCCCGAAGAGAAGGAGTTAGAGCCTTTCACAGCACCGCCAGAGACCCGGTGCATATCCATCTGATCGGCAACCACAAGGCGCCAGACGATGGGGGAATGCGTGAACCAAACAGAAGGTTGGTCGGGTCCCAGGCAGCAGCGGACTGGCCGGGACTCTGACCGGGCACCAAGGCAATCCCCCGCTCCAGAGGAATAGTTAATTTCCAAGGAGGATAGCCGAGTGCGGGAAGGATGCAGACTTGTTCCAGACAACAGCGTCTTGAATGGAGAACAGGAAGGCCTAGCCCTCGGAAGTCTAGGCAACACCAACAGGATGAGGCCCTCGTGAGAACGTTTCCCGGAACGAGAGTACAGGCTTGGCGGCCTCAAACAGACATTCCTTCCAAGAGGCAGAAGCGAGAATCATCGCCGTCGATGTTCGAGCCTACCTCAGAACCCTCTAAGAACCGTCGGAATTAAGGGCCGAAAGAGCGAAGTAGATGACTTAAGGCCCGAGACAAGGTTATCAAGAGAGGGATCCCGCAACTAGAGCTACAGCGTTCTAGTGGGGGAGCAACCTCTTCCGTCACACCACCGATAGAAGGGACCCAAGTGTCAGAGTAATCGGCGAGGGTAGACACTTCCCCTTGGTGGCGAAGGTGACGAAGACCCCCCAGGGAGGCCCTTCTCCCGGCAACGTTGCCGGGAAGTGGCCGTACAGTCAGGATTATACTCTCTACAGGCAAGATAGGAAGCAGTAAGCGCTTCAGAGAAAAGAGCGGATCGGGACCATGGGGCGACTCCCAAAAGGGGAGTTGTCCTTTGGTCCGAGAGAGTATTGACTGTATATTCTCCTGGGTCGGGGACCCTGGAGCAATATCCTGGAGCAATGCCCTGGGGGCTGGCGACTGATCGCGGAGGCAAGGAGATCGATCCCCGTGTGGAAGTCCGTGGAGATCTCCTGGGCTATATCCAGGTTCGGGATCCATTCTGCGCAAGATGCCCTGCCTCAAGAAAGGCCGCGGCGGGCAGATAAACCGTTCCCGGTATATGGACTGCGGACAGAGAGGTGATCCCGTCTCTGCACCAGCTTGGAAGGTGTTGAGACACAGGGACGAGGAAGTAAATCCCACCCTGCTAACTGTAACATCACCACTGGGAATGTCCGATCGAACAAGGATGTTGCCTCCAGCCACCGTCGCTTCGAACTTCAGGAGCGGGGGCTGCCCGACCGCCCGTAGTTCGAGGAGGTTGGAGTATGAGCAAGCTTAATCCTGGGAGCAGGTCCCGGATACAGCCTGACCAGACGCGTCCGATCGAATGGATGCATGCGGGGGTGACAGTCCCCGCGTCAGGTTGGATGGGGGTTCCACGAGGCGAGCCCGTCCCTATCAGGACCGTCGTTGGGCCTGATTGGGAGTCTGGGAGCCTGCTGTAACGCTTCAACCGGAGTCATCCCTGTAAAAGCGGACATATGGCAAGAAACGTATGCATGTTCTTGCCATAAGATCCAGCAGGCAGAGCCAGGGGCGGACAGGGCCTCTAGCTCCGCCAAAAGTGGTGAGCGAGGGCCCTAAGGGATCCATTTCCGTTCCGCCGATGGGACCCCGACTAACTCAGATGTGGTCGGGCACCCAGGCACACCAGGACCTGGCAGGGAGCCATGAGGAATTCTGAGATAGACCAGAGATCCCAACCTTAACTGACTCCCGCCACCTGAAGTATGCTCCGTCCACCCTGGTGATCACCGTGAAAACCGGGTGATACGGAAAGGCCAAAGGGGAGGCACGTCAGACGAACGACTGACCCAGGTGCCAAGCCTGAGTCACCGCTGGTCGCAGGTCATAATATATACGTGCTAGTAGGCATCCCTGGGGTCAAGGATGCCTACGTGCCCTAGAGCGGGCACCGAAGAGCGCTGGTCAATGTCCCCCTTCTGAACCCCCGTCACGGGGAACGTATTCAGTGGTAGACATTCGGAGTGGGTCGCTCTTCTGTTCCCCTCTGGAGGGAGCGGTTATGACTTAAGGGACAAAGTCACTGAGGGGGAAGAAAGTCGCCAAACACAAGGCGATATCCCCTGGTTGCTGACCACCATAACCCATGGGCCCGGGAGAATGGGGCCCCTCCCGGGCGCAGAGACCTCGGCGACCGTCCCAACGGAGTGTAAAAACGGCGGTCCGAGGACCAACCGTCACAGCCCTGCTTCGCCTTCCGCGGTCTCTTGACCTTGGAAGGTGGAAGTCGGACAGTCCTGTCCATAGCAGTGTCTTAGCTATAGGATAGGGTCTGATCGGATTGGGGTGGAGGCAGCACCGCTCTACCTACGCCGCTTGGACGGACTTGAAGCACCCACCGAACGGTGGTGCACGCTCTAATGTCCTAGTCCACTGGGCGGGTCGCTAATAAAGCAACTGACTATCCTGGCCTAATCTCGCTTTCGGCCTCATCCGCCAGTCCAGGAAACCATGATGCAAACAAGTCCTCGAAGAGAACGGTTCGTGTCAGGGGTTGACCCCAGTTACGAGGTCAGAACTAGGAACTGAATGGAGGGGCACGCCGGCGTTATTCCGTCTGACCTGGAATGCGCCTGAGAAAGGTCTCGAATGCCCCCGACTGGCAGGCCCGAGGAGTCCGCCAGGAGTGTGGGCCCGTCCGAACATCTGACGAGGCCACGTTACTCGACATCCATGGGAGGCTTCCGTAGGAAAGAGACAAAGTCCTCCTGAGGAGGTCTTCGTAGGAAAGGAGGCATTTCATGGGCATAAGGGATGCCCCATAACAGCCTAGCCCGTGGCTAGAATGCTCTCCATTTCCTCAGCCGTACGGGCGGTCGGGCCAGATTGACCAAGGGACAACAGGCCCCGAAATCTGGGAAACAGGTTCCCTTGATAGGGTGTCCGAATCTACTGTCCACGTACCAGCGAACAAGGGAGCCTGAAAAACCCGCCGCCCTGGCTGAACCCGTGTAGCAACCTGGGATGGTACATGGGTTCTGGGGGTGGTGGGACCCCGGGCGAGGTTTGAGCGGGCCCCTCCGATAGAAGGGGCATTACCTCGCAAGGGAACACGGCATAGTGCTTATCGAGTGTGCAGGGGAGGTCTCGGCGGGCGGACATCCGCTCGCGAGGAGAGACCCGCGTGCGGACCAAAGCCGGAACGCCCATCTAAGGCGCCTACGGGGTCCACACTAGGGTTTGTCCAGGGGCTGCGTGCGGCCGATCAGACCGATATAAGCCCTGAAGTGGACAGCCCTCCGCCTCCCCCTGCGCTCCAGGACTCCTTCCGGACGATAAGATCAGAGGCCCAGTGCACAGGCACCGGACGTGTTAGCTGTGTTGCAGTTACGGCAACTGCCGTGGCGATCGCCGGGGCAGTGCCGCCTGGTCCACCAGGTCTGGTTATGGGTGGTAACGGATGCCGCACCGGGCATCCCCGCCTACCCTGAATGGTGCGTGGGGTGGCGCCCCCGACAGCCGTACCACCGGCTGAAGGGGGGCGGGCCAAAAAGGAACTTAACCGTCGGTGCGGGCACCGCGGAAGTCTGCACCACAAACCAGCCGGCTCCCGCACGGGTCGTGCGTAGGGAGGCCGGATTTTCCGGCGTGCTGTGGAAAGGCAAGCTTCCAAGGGGAACGGCCTGAGCCACTGGCCCCGCCCACCACGCCAGCTCCGTTGGAACTAGCAGGTGGGACGCACGTCGGCAGCGCGTAACCGAAGTGTCCATAGAGGCGCCAACTAGCACCGGAGACACAACTTCTCCCGGCGTGCTGAGAAAAGACAAGCTTTCCTGGGAATAGCCCCGAGGGACTGTCCCCGCCTGGACGCCAGCTCCGATGTGGAGCTAGTAGGCGGCCGCACGTCGGAGGAGCGGTCACGCTCTTAGAGTTGTCCTGCGTGTTGTAGAAAGGTAAACCTTCTTGGGGGTTGTCCCGAAGGACTGGCCCCGCCCGCCCGCCTCGCCAGCTCTGATGGAGCTAGCAGGTGGGCCGCACGTTAACTTTCCGGGCGTGCTTAGGAAAAGCAAGCTTTCCCGGGGGTTGCCCACGAGGGACTGGCCCTGCCCGCCACGCCAGCTCCGCCATGGAGCTAGCAGGCGTGCCGCACGTCGGACCGGGGCGGACACGCTCTGTTTCTTCCCCGGTGTGCTGAGGAAAGGCAAGCTTCCCTGGGAATTGCCCGCGAGGGCTGACCCCGCCCGCCACGTCAGTTCCGTTGTGGAGCTGACAGGTGGGCTGCACATCGAAGGCGCGTAACCGCAGGGGAGGTCTGAGCCTAGCCCGGAACCCGAGCGGCCACGCTCTGGCATCGTGGACCAGGGAGCTCCGTCCCTGGTCCACCTGGCCCGGCTCTGGGGGGTGGAGCGGCCAATATACATTGGCATCTCCGTCTCCCTTGCGCGGTGCGTGGGGTCCCACCGCCGAATACTCGGCTGCCAGGGGAACCACCGGGACTTTACTGTCGGTGAGACCACCGAGGAAGTCTGCACCGCGAGCCAGCCGCTTGCGCGGTGCGTGGGAGGTCCCACAGCCGAATACTCGGCTGTAAGGAAAACCACCGGGACCTTTATCGTCGGTGAGTCCACCGAGGAAGTCTGCACCGCGTGCCAGCTGCCCGGCGTGCTGTGGAAAGGCAAGCTTCCCTGGGGTTAGTCTCGGAAGACGGACCCCGCCCGCCACGCTAGCTCCAACATGGAGCTAGAAGGCGGGCCGCACGCCGGGGTGCGTAACCGCGTAGGGGATCCGAGCCTAGCCCGGAACCCTGAGCGGTCACGTCTTGCCGGCCCAGAAAACTCTGCGACGGTGAAACCCCTAGGGTAGCACCGAGCTGAGCTCCCTCGACCAGCTGCCCGCCGTGCTGTGGAAAGGCAAGCTTCCCTTGGGTTTGTCTCGGAAGACTGACCCCGCCCGCCACGCTAGCCCCAACATGGAGCTAGAAGGCGGGCCGCACGCCGGGGTGCGTAACCGCGTGGGGGATCCGAGCCTAGCCCGGAACGGTCACGTCTTGCCGGCCCAGAAAACTCTGCGTCGGTGAAACCCCTAGGGAAACACCGAGCTGAGCTCCCTCGACCAGCGACAGCAGTCCCCCTGGGGGTCGCTTTGCTGGTCGACGGCCGGAGGTGTAGCGTGAGCAGAAGAGGACAGATCACCTCCGTCCTCCTCGCAGGTTGTACACCGCGAGTCCCCTGCTTGAATCGGCCTGACCAATCCCGCTGGGGTCTCGCCTTTCGTGCCCGTAGCGGTACCAGCAAGTACCGCAGGCACGAGGACCGGAGCCCCGTTAGGGTTAGAGACGGTTCTGGAGCCCCTTGGGCAACGTCCCCATCAGAAACCCCCAAACTTCCCTTGTCCCTCCCCTAGCGCGCTCGCGATGGAGGCTCTATCACCACGAGCAGTTAACAATGGGAAATGGGCACACACCACCGTTAACAACGGTGGTCTGCGCCCAATCTCCACCGTGAGTCGCTCATAGTGTATGCGGCTTACGCTAGACCACAGAGAAATTTGTTCGATGGTCGAGCTGCGCGACGGTAAGCCCAGAGCAGCACAGAAGCACTGGGCTAACGGAACACGGCCCGGGAGCGCGAAGACAGGGTAAGGGACTGGGGAAAAAGGGCGCGAGCAGTAGTGAATTGCAACGCGCCGAGGCGGGGGCGGTACCAGGTGGATATGCACGCCGCTGAAGCTGCAATAAAAATCTTAACCGAGTGTCGAACTGTTCGATACTGTCCGCTCCCGAGAACTAACAAGAGCAAGGGGTTAAGGAAATGCAGTGGCGTAAGCACATCGACAAAAACATTACTGTATTCTAACACAGAGTACACAGAGGCCGGTTCCCAACGCTATTTAACAAAAATGGCGTCGGGTCAGGCCGCTACTACGTGCGAGTCTAAAACTGAAAATTCGCACGATCACTAAAAGGATATAGAGGTGAAATCCGTCCCAGAGTCGCTTCGTTTTCCAGGAGATTGGTAGGAGAAGAAACTTGGGTAGAATCTGGGGAAGACTCTCTTCGGAAGACTATCAGAAAACCGATCTCGAAATTGGCTGAACACCGGAGCACTACAGACGTACGTCTGGCCAGGGTGAAGCCAAACGAAAAGTGAGGATGATTGTTGGGCCACATGGCATGACCTGGGGTCATAGGGCTAGACCACATGGGCTAGAGGGGGTGTTTTTTGTGTTTATTTGGGTGATTCCATTCTCGCGAAAGGAATGCAATTGTTCAGTCAACTATGGAACAAGGTAAGCAGTTCAGTGTAATAATCTAGGGAATAGGGCTGTAAATACATTTTGCTTATTTGCAGTACTTTAGGCAACTATTTTTGCATGAGTCAAACGATAACAGCGTACCGCATTTATAAAGCCCCACCCGGCAACAACATTTGACCCGACTGTTTCCAGAATTCAAAGCGAAACCCTGTATCGTTCGTTTTGCATCTTCTGGAAGCTTCCCCCTGTGTAAACCCCCTGTTAGTGTTACACGGTGTAAGCGTCTCATATGCCCATATTCAAACCCACAGCATACGATCGATCCACTCCGCCATGTACACTCCACTAAAACTGGGGTGAAATGATGAATAATTTAAAAATTACCTCCTAGCCTGGCTCCAACCTCGATGACTGCTGTTCGTCCTCCCATGCCTTCTTCATGGAATTAGGACACATTTTCTCCCTTGCTCTAGAATCTCTGCATTGCATGCATCTATAAAAAAAAAAACATGAAATGCCATGTAAGTCTTAGATATATAAGGATCGGTAAAGGGCGGCCATGACGGGCAGAAATCTGCCCGTGGTCACATGGTTATTTTGTATGTTTTTTTAGTAAGTGCGTATATTTTGAATTGGTATTTGTAACCCTGCCGTGCATGTCGAACATATCCAAATGTAAATAAAGTACATTGCCTAAAGCAAAGGGCTTCGCCAATTAAAAAATATAAAACACACAATGCGTACGCGCAAAGACGCCCTTTACCTGTTCTTATACTCTCCTATGTGAAATATGTGGACGGGAACCAGTCTACGTAAGTTTGTGTTTATTAAACCTAGAGATGCAAACATTACAATTTGAAAAAGAGTAATTTGCCACAGGGTACTCGCTTTGGACACAACTTACACACAAGCCCTATTTAAAGGCCCTGTAGATGATCTGTTTTTGAGCGATTTTGCGAATAAAACCATTATAAATTAAAAGAAAGACATCAACAAACTCATCCGAAGAAATTTCAGCTTTGTCAAATGTACCACGTTTAAAAAAAAGCATGAAAATCTATGTGCGTTTTCCTGGTCTTGGCAGGGTGTTTCAAATATTCGTTCTCAGTTGATCGGGTACTACACATACATGCACTTTGTGGCGCACATCATATACTGCGTGTGCGCGCGATCCATAAAAATTACATCGCGTTGGAACACGCACACGCAGTACACACCGCCCATGCATTTTGGACTGCGTACATGCGAACCAAAAATAAGTAAATTGTTTGCAAACAATTTAAATAATTTCATCTTTACGGATTATTTTCTGGTAAAATTATATAATTTTGAGCGGAAACCTTTCATTAGGTAGTTGCTATTAATTCAATCTTTACTTTCAGAACTTTTCCCCTGTAAACTCGTCAATTACTTTTTGGGGTCATTGCAAATGATACACTGGGCCTTTAACTGAAACAACTGTACAAGCTAGAGATACGCCTAAACCATACCAATAGATGTCGGCATCTCTGTAAACCTAACTCCTGTGATGGTGTGTAAAAATTGCATTGATTTTGGAGGATTGAGGAATGTTTGGGTTGAAGGCTTTTTAAAACAGGAACAACAGCATTACATAATGTTGATACATGGATGTAAACTGCCTTGAACATAGAAATTTCAGCCACATACATGTAGATGCAGTAACACTAAAACATGAAAACAATGCATGGTTTTTGCGTTGAATAAATAGTAAAAACATTGTCTGCAGACAATTATTGTTTAAAAGCACCTTCAGTTGGCAATTTCTCCCACAAAGGTACCATTTTACAAGGAAAAAAACTCATGTGGTGTTTGTTACCATTGCTATCAACACTTTTAGTTCGAATTTTCTTGTTAACTCGTAAAGTAAACATATTTGGGTAACTAAAAATGATGTATTGGGGCTTTAACAGAAAGTAGACATTTCGTCTTATGCTTATACAGTATAAAGGGGGCATTTTGGCAACACAAGACCATATTTTCCAGAAAATACCTTCGTCTGGTCTCAAAATAAAATAAATAAGTTTTAGTTGTTCTGAAGAGATAACTTAGGCCCAAAAAGGGTTACAAATAGTGTGACAACATGCCTTTTTAAAAACCCTGTGTACAACTTCTTAATATACGCTCGTAACCGGGACAGCCTAAAATGTAACACAAGTGTCTGTCCCAGTTACAAAAAAAATTGGAAATTTGTACACAGGGTTTTTAGAAAGGCATGTTGTCACACTATTTGTAACCCTTTTTGGGCCCAAGTTATCTCTTCAGAACAATTTAAACTTCTTTCTTTTATTTTGAGACCAGACAAAGGTATTTCCTCGAAAATATGGTCTGTGTTGCCAAAATGCCCCCTTTACTGTGCAAAGACCGTCTTCTCTTCCAATACTCATTCCAAAAAAGAAATGCAGTTTTCTTATAATACTAATTCATTGGAAAACAAGGCACCGATTAACAAATTACTTTGAAATATTTTTCAATTTGTTTCCGCCTCGGAAATTTCCTCTAGGTCCATTAGGAATTGCTTGGATAAAGCGATTCCCACAAAATATTTCAGTTTCAGGAAGAATCCTGCAGTTTAAGGGTTCTCAGAA
This sequence comes from Henricia sp. BOLD:AAB3569, assembly GCA_037783545.1. Lineage (NCBI taxonomy): Eukaryota > Metazoa > Echinodermata > Asteroidea > Spinulosida > Echinasteridae > Henricia > Henricia sp. BOLD:AAB3569. The sequence goes on from JBBELK010000540.1 coordinate 439,564, forward strand.
AACCAATTTTGTTGGGTTACCACTGCATACCAGCTGACCACTGCATCCGTGCATCTCCCAAGCCCTAGAGCAGGAGCTCAGGGAGGAACTTCAGGCAGAGTGGTGCACCCTGCCTCAGTGGCTCTTACGGAGGCTGGTGCAGTCAGCCTTGCCACAAATGGTGGTCACACACGTCACTGACTGATAACAAAATGTTACATTTTGCCATCTTCCTGTCGCAAGGGTCTTGAGCTAGGCTGTATTCGGCACATATCAGTATATGAATTAGCAAGTGGCATTGATCGCAACCGACTAATCACGCGCCGCGTAACATTTTTTGTCGGTCAACCTTGTTTCTCATTGGTCAAACAGCCCAGGGATTAAATACAGCTTAGCTCAACTCGATGCAGCAAGGACCCTTGAGAAAGGAAGATGCATTTTGCAGACTCCTTGATCTTTTGGTCAGAGTGTATTTTGCATCTTTTTTTAAAAGTGTATACGTGCAAAACACTGGAACTACATGTACATGTAGATGACTAGAAGCACCTGGCATTATATGTCAAGTGCAACCAGCACATCCGTAAGGTGTTAGTCAAGTTGGCATACTATAGTGTAGTCCAGACTCGTGTTGCAGAAATGTCATGCACGTAATGCCAGACCACGGGTGTCATCAGCACTGTATCTCATGCATGATGCATGGTGTAATGTTGACTTGTATGTGGTGATGAGTGAAGATCACATCTACGTACACTGTATGTATACCAATACCAAATATCTGCTTCATGGAAACCCAATCGAGGAGAGCTTTACTTGGGAAATTCTAGCTTTCAGTCTTAGCATTCTACGAAAGCTAGCTATTTCACGCACGGCCTAGATCACACCTGAAGAAAGACTTGTACTTTTTTTATACATGTATTTTGTACATGAGGAACTAGTTTGGCATGAATGTATTTCAACTTTAAGGTGCACTCCCATTGCCTCCAGTGTGCTCCAAAAATACATAGATAATGAAAACCCCCCAAAAACAAAAAACAAAAAAACAAAATAACAGACCTTTTCAAATCTTTCTTAGATTCAAATTCCCCATATAAATATGTAATAAGAAAGGTATATTACTGTGCTGGTTAACTAGTCCGTCCACACTATCAGATTTTTGTCTGACAAACAATTGTTTGATGTTGTTTGACTTTGTTTCAGGACTTCGTCTACACTTTGTCTACTTTGTTTTGTAACTTGGGACTGCCATTTTGTTTGATCATGTGACCACTCAAAAGCAACATCAAACTGTCTGGCTGTTGTCTGTCCAGACTTTAGGTTGTCTTCAGAAATTTGTCTGCAAATTTAGCTGCACATTGGCAGACAAGTTTGATCTTATCTGCCAAAAGAAAATATGTGGTCCGACAGTGTCTGAATAGTGATGGTGTCCGACTTGCAGTCCACACACCCAGACTTTAGTCGGACAGACATGATGACAGACCAATCTGATAGGCAGGCCTTAACTTTTTCATTAAACTTTAAAAATTCTATAGAAACATTTTTAGAAATAGGTCATTTCATGAAGTTGAGGAACAAAGTGTGACATTTCTCCATTTCCACAAAAATGGTAAATAAGCATGATAAGGGAGCAATGAATCACCATTTATATAACGATGTTGCATAATGTGGTGGCTTACACGTTTGGGGGTAATTTGGGGGTATTCAGTGTTAACAAAGTGCCTCCATTTTGAATTATTTAACAAAGTGGTGGTTGTGGATGTACATTGTAACATGGAAACCAATACAGTTTTCACTCCAACTACAAATGTTTTCATGTTGAATTTGAAATTAACACACAGTTCTCTAACTAAACAATCCTTTTTAATTTGAATTTTAAGGATTCTAGCTTAAATTTCTGTGTGATTCAAGAAAATCTGTTAAAAAGCACCAAATGTTACACCTACATGTAAACAAAATTTTATTTAGTTGACTTCTATAAATTTAAATCCATGAGGATTTTGTTACAAGTAATGAATGTTTTTAATTTCTCTCATCCAACAGTTTGAATTTCTGAATAGTATTGATTCATGGGGTTATCAAGGGCAAAACAAAAATAAAAAATGGATGTGGATGTAACATGGAAACCGTGTTCCTCAACTTCATGGAATGACCCAAATATTAACTTCAGTTTAGAATGAACATGTACATATTATGTAACAAATCATCCTCTTGCAACAGTGACTCTTTAATAATGCACTTCCCTACTCGTGCGTCCCGAGGCCTTGTTGAAATCCGCCCCATTTCACTGTGGAAGCAGCGACAGAAATCTTGTCGCCGCTCTGGGCCAATCAGGACGCTTGGCTGCACATTGCGTGCATTCAAATACACACACGCAGATTGTACAAGTACATTGTAAGTTTACACAGTACAATGTAATACTCAGTTGCGCAAGCCGTATCCGCGTTGGTGATATGGCTGCTATTTAAAGCCTACTGGGAATTCCGTTCCTTTCACGTTTGTCATCATGAACCCTGGTATTAATTTGAAAAACTGCGGAGTAAATAAAAACATTGCCGGAAATTTTGGTAGGAAGAGGTACTGTCATGAAGAACAAAAACCCAATCCAATTTTTAGAAAGAGTAGGAATTGTTTTGCTTCACATGACCAAATTTATTAAATTACACAGCAAAATGACTCGTGTGTTTGTATATAGCTATGGTACATCTTGTCTAAATTGGTGAATGCCTATTTCTTCTTAAAATGCGTGCTACATATATGTACTCACTCTATTTTATCGTAATGCTGGCCCCTTAGTCGTCTGTCGTATCTCCAGTACATGTAGTTAACCATGATTTTACGTACGTCTGACGGATGAAAAAAGCCTTGCAATGGAAAAAATACAAGAATAGGGATTAGAAAATACAGATGAAAAGCAATTCCATGCAGTGGAAGAAATAAAAAACATAGGTGTCGAGAATGCAGTTGCCAAGTATAATACGTACAGTATATTGGCCATGGGCATGGCGCAAGACACAGCTACATGTACAGTGTACTTGCAATTTTGCTCATGTGTACCCCCTCCGGCTTTGCGCCCCCCTCTTCGCTTCTTAAAGGAGCATGTACATGTAATTACCTCCTGGAATCAACAGATTATAATCTAATTTGATATTCTTCCCACTTGCACTTTTGTCGCAAATGTTGCTTTTCTGTAGAAAAATCACATTTTCTCCTTTAAAAATTGCATTCAGTTAGTGCACAAGATAACCATTCACGCGCATGCGCAGCGCCCTCTGTTGTTGCGCTTACACACGGACCACTCGCGCCGTAATTTTGTGCATTACTTTAGGCGGTAATTTTATCATTTATTTGTCACAGAAATGCAACATTTGCAAGTGGGAAGAATATTGTCTAGTATGTACGTACTCCGTCCAGTGAAGTTTTACGCAATAAACCTTATCGACGTTCTCAAAGCATCATGGGATTGGATGACAAGTGAAGCTGGCAATTTTCACACAAACCTATGGGGCTCTGGGGACATGACAATGTTCATTGATTTTTATATTCTCGTTTCTGTGAAGCGATTGATCTTCTCACGCATTCTTCATCAAGGAAAAATGCAATTTTTGAATACAAAAATAGGGGTAACCGTTGTATTCTAACTGTAGTAAAATAAATAGATCAAATTTTAAAAAATGCACAGCACCAGTTTGCACCTGATTGGCTCTAACGTGGTAGCTCAACCCTGGCTCAACCAATCGTGACAGCCCTTCTATTAATGGTACAAACTGGCGCCGTTCAAAAAGTCGAGTTTTCTTGGTTTATTTCATCTAAGCTCAATTAAAATAAAAATTATATTTGTCAAAAGTTGCATCTTTCCTTGATCAAAAGCGTGTGAGAAGATCACATGTTAATCGCTTCACAGAAATGAGAATGAAATAAACCTTATCGACGTTCTCAATGCATTTATTTATGGGATTGGATGACAAAATTGCCCGGCCAAATGTGCATAAAACCTTACCCCTAGAACTATGGGGGATATACTCCCCCATAGTTCTAGGGGTACATAAAACCTATGAGGCGGACACCAACTAGGCAACTTTTTTACTCATTTTCACGAAAACCAAAAAGAGTTCAAGAATCAACCTCCCACCACTTTATCTTTGACACATATCAAACATACTGACAAACATGTCCCGAAACAGAAATGTTGCAAATGCGAGAAATCATCGGGGATTCCCTTCGTATCGGTAGAGTCCGAGTACCACGCTCGCAGCTCGGTATGCGCTATAAGCCAGTTCGGAATCTCGCGCGCGCAATGAACGTCTATGGGATTGTGTCAAGGTCATTTGAGATAAACACAGGTCATTTGAGATAAACACAATGCATACCGCTTTGTTTATCTCAAACCAAAGTCGGGAGACGCATGCGCAGTCGAGACTCCGAACTGGCTTATTATTTATGCAACACACGCCGTATCGGCACTGCGAGTACAGTACATACAGTGCGTCCGTCCTCACGGACTCGCAGTGCCAATAAACGATGTCATGTCATGTCCCCAGAGCCCCATAGGTTTGTGTGAAAATTCCCAGGGGCCAATTTCATAAAGCATGTTAGCAGAAAAATTTGTGTTTTTAGCAAGAATAGCAGATATTCTTGTGAAAAACACAAGTTGACATGCAATTTCGATTATTGACCCATTTTTATAAAGCAAACCAATTTTTGATTAAGCAAAAATCTCTGCTAAACATGCTTTATGAAATTGGCCCTGTGCTTCATCTGTCATCCAATCCCATAATGCATTGAGAAGTCGATAAGGTTTATTACGCCGGACGGGCACACATATGAGAAGTATGGACGTGGAGGCGATTGTGCAGACCATTTTTGGCTTGTTTCGGCGTTACGGCTCACTCAGTGGGTTATTTGGGAGATCCAATAACGCAGACTGAGCACATGGTGCAGTGTGCAATGCTTGCTGAACAAGATGGCAGTCCAACTCAGGTGCCGTTTCATATGTCCTCGGGCTACCATATTATTATTATTGATCACAATCAAGCAACCAAAAAGAACCAGTTTTGGCTCCTTTGTCAGATTCCTTATGTCCAACCCTATACCTGGGAGTAAAATTTAAAGAAAGAGCAACGTCGCCGTACGACGCTAGCTTTGTTTTTGCAAACACATGCAAAAGTAGACTTGCCAAAATTACGTGACGTAAATTCGTTCCCTAGTCACATGTCACACTACGGTGTCCCCGTCGTGCCCAGTGGCGTGCCCAGTATCAGTGGCGTGCTTTCTAATAACTATGATCCAGTACATTACTTAATGACATAATTGAAAGATTATTTGAGTTTTGGAGATGATTCAGTCATATACAATTAAACTGCACGCTTTTTCTGGGACATCTATTACCAAAACCAGCAGTGAAGTCGACTGATGGAGGGCGGAATGGCTCAGGTCGGCTATAATATTGCCGTTGAATTCATTTTTAAATGAAGCCTTCTGTTTTTTTGTTTTTATCATGTGTTATTATCTGTTTGTATTTTCTTGGTCTGTCTCCCTTGTGGGATGAGAAAAAACACGAAATTGTAAATTATAAGTAAATTATTATGATTATGAATTTACCAATGTTTGACGAAATAATTTAGTTAGAACACTCAAACAAGAATATGACACCATCAGAGATTGATTTTATATAATGCACAATATCCACAAATATTGTATCGTATTTACCCACAAGAATAATAATAATTTTGTTTATTTAATCAAAGCTAATCTGGTCCACACACACTTAAGCAAATAATGACACAGCAGCCCTGCAGGTGAAAACAAATAAATTTAGCTACACTTTGTACAGATCACAGAGCAAGGATATAGCTGTTTCCTTGCCGGCCCTATGTACAGGTAAGTATTATTACAAAATGAGTGGAGATATTTAAAACGTCTTGCCGTAATTTTTAATTTACAACTTATTTTCTTAGAAAAATTACGAAATATTAAGGAAGCTAGAATTACATTGTGTAGTCCAAATTGACTCAAATTTCTTAAGCAGTAAATTTCGAATTGAAAAGCTATAAGACACATGTCTTTCCTTAAGCCCCGTACCTTTCAAAGCGCCCTCTTTTGGAAAGTGAAACCTAATCAATATTGTTTTTTAGTGCCTGGAGACTGAGTAGACGATCGGTGGTAAAAGTTTTCGTGAATTTTAAAGATTTCTCAGAACCATTTTGATTGTAGTATTTTATACCTAGTCTATAACTAAACACCTCAACAAAAGTAAGTTCCCCCCTAAACAATTGATTATATCTCCCAAAGTAAATTTCGGAATTACACGAAACTTGGTGTGAATGATTAGTGCAATGCATGGAATGTGCATTTCAAGTGGTGGGTCTACTGTTATGCATGTATGAGCAGCATTTCAAGGTGAAATGGACACTTTTCAAAAATTGCAAAATGCAGTCAGCAAATTAATCACAATTCTTTTAACACATGACAAGTACAATTTTGGTCCTCAGTCTCTTGTGTAACCACCATGATTTTGTAACACATGATAACATCGATCGCGCATATTGTGTCGATAAGACGGGTGATCCTCCGCTGCAAAAAGGGTAATCCACTCCTGCAGCATCTGGGCCTGGGGAAAGTCCCGGAGTGTTGTTTGATCACCAGTTCTCTGATCAAATGTCCGCTTCAGGTGATATCCCACAAATGTTCTAAGGGAGATCTGGGGAGTTTGCTGGCCATATCATCCGGTCAATTTCTTTAATCTCTAAAAGCTCATTGCCCACTCTTGCCCTGTGTGGACGTGCATTGTCATAAATTGATCGTCTGCAGGGGTAGCAACGTTTGGTCGACCAGTTCTTGGCAAGTCTGCGACAGGTCCAATCAATTCGAATTTTTAATGCAATTTTCTTATTTGGCCAGACTTCCATCCTACGGTCTGGTCTCTAACAGGCCTATATGGCAATGGCCCCGTCTTGGATAGACATGCGTGGCATTTTCTTAAGTTAAACTGCTTAGTGCAGTCACGGTGCACGAACACCACGATATACTGAAAACCAAAACTTTACTTGTCATGTGTGAAAAAAATTAGAAAATTGTTGACTGCATTTTGCAATTTTTGAAAAGAGTCAATTTCACCTTTAAATGCTGCCCATTCATGCATGGCATAAGGTATGGACCCACCACTTGAAATACACGTTCCATGCATTGCACTAATCATTCACACAAAATTTCGTGTGATTCCGATATTTACTTTGGGAGATACAATCAATTGTTTAGGGGGGAACTTACTTTTGTTGAGGTGTTTATAAGGTAGAATTTTGTACCCTAAATTAACAGTTATTCAATTACTTACTGAGAAACCCTTAATTTTTCTCATTTGCATGCAAATTAAAAGATGATGTGACAAACAACTTTCAAGAAAAATTAGACGTCAGTGCGTGATTTTGTTGAGAAGATACGCCGAGGAAAGCGTCAGCCTGCAAAATTACGAGCGCGCGAATTTAGGTGCCTGCAGGATACATGTATTGAGCTCATGCCAATGACGTCATTTTGGGAGTAAACAATGCCGCGTCGTTGTGGAAGCAATGTGCGTGCGCGTTGTGTGTCCATAGCGCGCGTAACGCGCTATGATGAGGCTCCCATTGGTGAACTAAACTGCGTTACGCCCACCAGAGACACACACAAAGCGCACGCACATTGCTTCCACAATGACTCGGCATTATTTGACTCCCAAAATGGCATATTCGCACGTGTTCGAAATGGGTCAATACCAAGCACGATATGTGGCAAAGCCGAGGACAGGAGACGGAATATCAGGCCAGGTAGAGCGCGCGACAGACGTTATACATAGACATGAATACAACAAAAGCTTGTTATGGTTGTTGAGCATGCACTGTATTCAATACATGACTCGAGCTTTTGTTGTATTCATGCCTATGTATAACGTCTGTCGCTCTACCCGGCCTGATATTCCGTCTCCCCAAAGGGACACCCCCTCCCGCCCTCCCCCCCGCCCCCCATCCCCCCCCCCCCCCCCCGCCCCCCCCCCCCCCCCCCCCGCCCCCCTCCGTAACGCCCTATGCCTCAACACAATATGAATTCCTACCATATTTTGTGTGTGCATGTTACAGGTTGTCTTAGGAGCTCTCTTCCATGACATTGGACATCTTGTTGGCGTGGCCCAGGGCAGAGAACGCATGGAGACAGATGGGCTAGTTCTAGGTGTCCCACAGCACGACATTGTGGGTCAACAATTCCTAGAGGATCATGGTATCCCGCGCTCTGTCAGTGTCTTCACTAAGGGCCACGTGGACGCCAAACGCTACCTCGTGTATAAAGATAAAACCTATTATGAAAGTAAGCTACCTATCAAAAAGTCACCATCACCCCACAATCTTAAAGGGCCTGTGACATGCTAAACAACTTTGTGCCTAAGCTTTGCTTCATAATGACGGATTGCTTGTTCAGCAAGACATAGGCCTACTATTGTTCGTTTAGATGTAAAATCAATAAAAGGTGGCCTTTTTCAACTTTGAAGATTTGACTGCAATAAATCACAGACAGAGGGCGTTGTTTTGAGTGCATCACATAAGGAAGACAGAAGGGAAAAGTTAAGAAAAAGCATAAGACTTCAAGTTGGACTTGTGGCAAATTGCTGCAGTTTCTACCCCCAGTTTTGTCATGGCTTACAGCAGGCAACATGTAAAACAAACTCAAACAGCCATGGATTACAAAGGTTTCAGGAAAATTTAGAAAAAAGTGGAATCTTTCGTGCACAGTTTAATGTGATTTTCCTGTTTGCCTCTTGTGACATCGTGACCTTGGTCATGAATATGCATATTTTCATTAGCATAAAAACTAAAAACCTTTGTTTTAACCCCCAAAGCAAGCTCCAAATAGGATTGTTATGACTTTAACTGAGTAGAGTGGTTTTAAAGCATATATTTCATTGATAAAAATCCTAAATAAGGGGCCCTTTAAAGCACTCGAACAAACCTGTCCTATATGGGTGATTTTACATCCGAAACTGTTGTTACGTATTATAACAAAGTGAGCCGCAGACATTTGCCCATTTTTCCTTTATGGGATACTTTCAAGCACCAATCACATAAGGCTTTAGCGAACACTGGCATACTTTTGCCAGAATATTATAAGAAGCGCACTGCTTCACATAGTCTTCCCTATATACTTACTCCTTAAGGGGGTTGTAAGAAACATTCCAATCGCGGTTCAAATCCCGGTGAAGCCAAGTTGCTTTTCACTGCATCTAGATTTCCTAAACCCAGCTGAGGTCCATCCTCCCCACACCCCCTCCCCCCCCCCCCCCCCCCTCCCCCCCCCCCCTCCCCCCATTTGAAATTCGAAAATTTGTATTTTTCATAATTTTACAACCTTTCTATATTCAGCATTTTAGACTCTATAAGACTGACTAAAGATACCCAATTAACCCTTTCTAACGAGTGAATATAGAATATACAGCTAGGGTGGATCAAAAAAAACGAAACCGAGATATTATTGCTAATTGTGACTGAAGTAGGGCACGTATGAATGAACGGGAGATATCATTCTGTTAGGGTGGAATCTCCTCTTGAAAATGACACCTAAGCATGTCAATCCGGTTGACTGAGCAGTTGTCAATGTTATGCAAGGGTCTAGTTTGGGATTTGCGCCACTTTCTTCAATGGCGTCCAGTCATGGCCTGAACCATGGCATGGCCTGTTTGGACGATCAAGTATCCATTGGCTAAACCTAAGATGCCTCTGAAGATCGCCAGAAAGCAGTTGATGTCTATACGAGCCACAATTCTGTAAGGGTACAACCGAACAAATGTGTTGAACATGGTTAGGGCCAGTCCCGGCTAAACCATTTAGTCTATGACTGCTGCGTTCTCCCTGCTGCATGCAGGGCTTGTTGAATTGCATTAATGTTCTCGGATTACCGACCAGTTCTCCTTCGCCCAGACCTTGGACTCAACAAAAAACTCGCTGCATTCCCATGTAGGAAAATGCAGGTTTTTCCCCACCAACATTTTTATCGACATTTTTATCGTCCTTGGCTACTGGATACTTGGTGCGGCGTCCAAACAGGCTATGCCATATGCATTAAAGAAAGTGGCGCAAATCCATAACTAGACCCTTGCATAACATTTATCACTGCTCAGTCAACCGGAAACATAATGACATGATCAGGGTGTCATTTTAAAGAGGAGATTCCATCCTCACAGATCATATCTCCCGTTCATTCATGCCTTACTTCAGTTACAATTAGCAATAATATGGAGTAAATATGACAATTTGATCGTGGGAGAGATTTGAGTAAATATTATCAAGATCATATTCAGGGTTGTGAAAAATCCGTTAAAAATGTGTCCTCTCCAGGACAGCAGTTAATTGTAATTAACATGTCAACCATGATTGAAATATTTAATGTTAGGTTTGTAAAATTAACAGTACCATTCCTTCTGTGTTTAACAAAATGTCCTCTCCAGACAACCAATTACGAATCATTACTTCATTGGGAAAAAAAACATGTTAATCATAATGCCACGCTCTGATATTTTAGGAATTATTAGTATACATCCTGTAGTTTTTAGATCAACAGAGTTTTTGTGAGTTGGACAAGTTTGAAATTTGACTCCCATTTGCCAGTGAGACTGAAAGTGTACACTTATTGTGAAATAGCCCATATGCAACAAATGAAGAATCTGGAATATGTGTAAAGATCCGTTTTAAGAATATGAAGACTGAAAGTTCCGTGGATTGAATAAAGTACGCCATCGTGCGATTCCAGAAGATTCTTTGTGAGTTATATCCGTTTGATACGTGCTTATGGAATACATATCCTCAAGCCCCGTTTCTGATGCTCTTTTGTAGAGCTCTCAAATGCAAGCAAGATGACTTTGGAGCACCAGGGAGGACCAATGACGGCTGAGGAGGCAGCGCTATTTGAGGCTGAACCACAACATGATGCCATACTCCAGATGCGACATTGGGACGAAATGGCCAAGGACCCTAACGTTACTATTGAACCTCTAGAGAAGTACCAGGAGATGTGCAGGCAGTTCCTTCAACTGCACGCGGGATAAATCCGCATGCGCCATCCTAGGCCTAAGTGCATGCTTTTCACACACAGTCCACTTTTAAAAATATCAGATCTGGCGCTGCACGTGTCTAGCAATACAATTTTGACATTCCTGGCACATCAGGAACAGCCGGCCAAAAGAAATATCATGTTCCTGACAAGTGTTTCTGTTACTTTTTAAGTATACATTATACTTAGCAGGTTTAACAATGAAATAACACGGCGCACCCATTCGTATTTTTGTTTTCTTAACCGAAGAACCACTTATAGACGATGCTCCCTCTGACGTCAAAGCAAAACCAAAACATGCCCGGCGTTATGGTTCATTCCATGAGGTTGGGTATATAAAAAATATATATTATACCTAAGTCACAATTAAAGCGGAGGCCGGGCGGCGTGTGCGATTTATAGGCATCGGCCGGCGTGTAGAGGTCGGCGAAAGATCGCGCGATTGGGCGGTCACAGTCACAATTAAAAGTGCCCCGCACGCTGCCATGACGGAATGGGGTCGATTTCTTGGCCCGTTTATCGGCCGGTGTACGGCAAGCACTCGTCCGATGTCCGGCAGGCACTCGTCCGATGTCCGGCCGATGTCCTGCCTATGTCACTGCGATACCCCGGCCGATGTCTTGCCGATTTCCGGCCGGGCGCCGCCAAGTCGGCCGGGCGCCGCCAAGTCGGCCGGACGCCGGACGGGGCCCGGCCGGCGTCTGAGCAGCCTCTGGGCGGCGCCTGGCCGATATGTGGATTGTCTGGGTTGTCAAAAATTTGGCCCGGAGCCCGCCTGATGTGTGCGATGCCCTGCCGGACATCGGCCAGGCATCGACCGATTTATTGGCGATCAGTTTGCGATGCGAAACGCCGCACCAGGTTTTAAGTCCGAGTTAAAAGTAACTCGATGCCCGCCCGATGCCCAAAAATGACCCGGCAGCCGCAAGGAGTCCCGTGAGGCCCCGGCCGAAAATGCCTAGAAATCCGTCGCAAACTACTCGCAAACCCATCGCAAGCTAATTGTGACTGTGGTATTACTACGAGTATATTTTGGAGGTCTGTAGTTTTGTTATAATGTGATGTAAATACTTCTATTGCAGTGTAACATGTTTCTTTATGAAATGAATATACTTACTAAAGTAGCTGCAGGGGCTGGAATGTTAATCATATTTAAGATCTGGTATATTTCACACTTTTTGTACCCAACCTCGTGCTGGGAATGACCCTTATGCGCATGCATGTTTTACACAAATTTTGTTTAGGAATGAGGTTGCATACCTTTGGCATCATTACCAAACCAAATTTATGGAAAACAGGATGCGCGCGCATAACGATGACTAATTTTTAACAGATGGCGCTTTAAATACAAATGGGACATCGTCTATAGGGCGCTTTCACAGGGATCAAAAGGTTACGGGTCACTATTGCTTGTCCTCCAGATCGGAAGAGAACAATAGAGCCACGTGCTTTTCTGCTAGCAGCCACCATCGATATATATACACTGGATGAAGTATGCAATTGGCTATACGAGAATTAATTGAAGCCACGCGCCGGCTGCCATTGTACCCCACGAACAATACTTGGCCTAGACTGCTCCCCGGTCCGTGCGATCGCTTGCATTCCACTTAACACATGTAGACCATGACGTAGACTAGTGAAGACAGTATGACCATGTCTAGGCAATGCATTGTATTAGGTGGCGGACGGTGGCTTCAATTTTAGACGTCGTTGCTTCATCCAGTGTATATATATATATCGATGGCAGCCACGTCCGTTTCCCCACGTGACTTTATTGTTCTCTCTTGAAGACAAGCAATAGTGACCCGTGACCTCTTGACCCCCCTGTGAAAGCGCCCACAACAGCTCATTTTAAAGTCCAGACCGTTGCTCTATTTTAGTGTGTATGCATTGGTTATCGCTCTTTTTTATTCGTATTAGTTCGGTCCCTTGAAGAGCACTACAATGAGTTTACTGTAATTCTAAAACACGCACAGGTAATATACTGACGTCATTTTAGAGAATTTGTCAAGTTTGTCATCATGGATGCTAGAAAACGCATGAAACAAAAATGTTCTCTTGTCTAGCTTTCTGACTGTACTCCAGATTAAACCTCATACGCAACAAGTACCAAGTAATTCAACATTCAGCTACTTGTGAAATATTTACGTATAATTTATTGAAATCTTCATATCAAGCATAAAAACGTCAAATTCAGTTAAGTACAGGTGTACTTGATTGATTGAAATTGTACTTAAAATTGATTATGTAGTAGTGTGCAATTGATGTAAATTTCTCAATCTGATGTTTTGAATCCCGCATGTATTCAAAATTGTTTTTATTACAGAAATGCCAAAATAAAGCTTAGTTGCTAAAATGTATAGCCCTACTTTAAATGCTTTATAATGCTCTAATGAAATGCCTCATTAAAAATAATTTCTAAAATTTTACATTTTTTTCTTTTGGCAAAAATTGGCCCACAGTAAAACTGATAAACAGTTCCGATTTTCATCAACATAAGATTTGTTTACTATGTGCGTTTGAAGAAAAATTGAAATCGTCAGTTTAAAATGAGTTAATTGTCTGTCAAAAAATATACCAAGCAAAAATTGTGTTCAGCTTTGAGCTATGTTTAATATGTGTGTGGTATTAGATGTAGAGCACACCACGCGCCCGGCCGTGCGATCCCCAGTGGAATGGCCAGAGTGAGCGCATCAATCGCACTCTTGGTGATTTAAAGTACTGCCAACTGAAGTCCACATACATTGACTGGTCGCTAAAGCTTGCAATACAGTACAGGCTCATTAACATAGTTCTTGGGGACTCTGCAGATTACTTTGTTATAATAGAAACCTTGTATAAACTGGGATACAAAAAATTAAGGGTGCTCGTATACTATCGAGTTTTGACTGTATTGGTTATGTAACCGAGCGAAGCGACAAATGAACTGGACACTCGCTTGGAAATACAGGTCCGACAACTACCGTTTATTGAATTATACATATATGCCCGATCAACTCACAAATTTACAAGGCAAAAACTACAATCAGGAGAACAAGGACAACAAGGCTACCAGATCGCGATGGGGATCTGAAATGCAATAAAGAATAACTAATGAATGCATGTATAATATGAACTTTGTTTGCACCATTAATTATTATACATGTACTATCGGTTCATTTATATAAACTAATTATCAAGTGGTCTAGTGCATGCTTAAATGAAAATTAACTCTTACTGTTTCAAATTGTATTATGGCGATTATTTAAAATAAAACATTTCAAGCTGTGGCCCAAAATTGTTTCCAGTTATTTTCAATTTATGCACTTTCAATTCCAAATTACACGTATTCACTAAACTAAACCTCATCATACCTGAAGCACTCTTAAGACTGTAGCTGGAGCAACAGTTTAGACAAATGCCACCAGCCACGGCTCCATGCAGTATAGTGTTACATCAACAAGAGGAATCCTGCCAAATCTGCACACCGTCTGTCGTCTCAACATGAACCATTATACAAGGAGAACTCGGCAATCAAAGGCAGAAATTTAACTTAGAAAACCCAAAGGCCAAACTCAGAACAATCAGAGAACTAAAATGAATTGCTGCCTACATCTTTCCCGGGCGACGGCGAGAGCAAGAATGGGAAGGGACCCGTTCCTGATACAGGACGCCCTCATGGTCTAACGAACGCAAACTATGCCAGGCACCTACTTTTTTGGAAAGCGCTCCCGAGATAAATATTTTAAAAAAAAATAAAATATATGCACCCTTGTTCTTATAAAGTTCGTGAACAATCGACAACAAAAATTAAATTTCTATAGGTCGCTTGGTCGCAGTTATGAACGTTTATGTTCGAGGGTAGGCCTACGTGGACATATAGATATAGCCTCAACTACAGAGTGACACAGCTGTACTACGCCCAGAAACTTTGGGAGATGTAGAATGGGTAACAGCCAAATCCAAGCCCACCGTATGGTCATTGTACTATGGACTACAGGCTGTGGTTTAACACTAAGGTCAGCTCCTATAAAAAATATTCCGTATAGTATTTTTAAATCTTTTATTTTACTGATGACTTTGTTTTGTTTGTAAAAGACAAAACGTACAACCATCTGGCGAGGCTCGCTTTGTCCACTGCAACAAAAAGCTGCCATTCCGAAGTACACTGATACAGTGTTTGAAGACCATCTGACCTTTATTTTGATTAGTTTTGATACAACCATCCGATTCATTATCCCTAATCATTTTCTTGTATCATTCATAGAATTCTTGGAATCTGCCGAAAGAGATTTTTAATTATCCCTTTGGGATTGACTAGAACTGACTCCGAGTTAGTTAGCCCAAAGGCTTATCTGAGGATAAACCCCTTTCCCAAAGGGTCATCGTCCTCCATCGTGTAGGTTGCCTCTCCGGTGTAATACGCTCTCCCAGCTACCTCCACAGTGACTGCATCTAGAGACCCACATTTGGTCGTTTGGACCACCTTGGCTGTAAAGGGTGCACCGGTGACACCACTGTCAAACTGGCGGCTCTGTTGTAGGGCTATCTCGCCTTTAGCATGCTGGGCAGCCACACGGGCCACAACGCCTGACCCACAGGGGCTACGGTCAACCTGGAGGTTGAAGGAAATATGAAAGGTCCAGTCAATGTCTTAGTCCAGATTTATTTCGCTCGTAGCCCTTATAGGGCGCTGGAATGGGCTAATGTGCTTCACATTTTTTTTGTGAAGGAAATACGGGGTCACAGCTACAGACGCGCGGAGCATTGTGGGAGTCAAACTCGCAACAACAAGTTTTTACCAGAGTGTTGCGCGGCAACAACCCAAACCATATATTTTTTTTATAGAGCAAATATCTCGTGGGTATTAAGGACTATTAAAGGAGCGTGTGCATATCATATTTTGAGCCCCTATTTTTCCCCATGGGTGTTAAGATATTGCCACCATGTCATTTGTCTGATTTATCCGGTTCCATAAAGCGGTGCAGTAATTACACCAGCCTTTTTGCTTCCACATCCAATTTAGAGATTGCAGATTTCATGTTTTCTTCTCATGGATAGTATTTGGGGAAAGTATTTTATACGATTGTTAGGTTAAAATGAAATCCATTTTGTTGGAAAAAAACGAACACGCTCCTTTAAGAGATATAGTTCTTACTCCAGCATCAGCAAAGACGCAGATATTAGCAGTAGGTTTATCGCTCCAGGCATCCTGACCGTCGGTTACAATCACTCCATACAGGAAATTCATGTCTGGTTCCTTGCTCTCCGGATGCTTTATTTGATGTTGGGCCCTGACGGCTTTCTTAACAGCAGTAGCAGCATCCACAATCTCCCGAATACGACTTGCTCGCACATCAAGCCCAAGTGCCTGGGCTGGGACAATGGCATAGAAGGCACCTCCATATGCAATGTCGACTTTGACAGAGCCATGCCCTTTCACGGTCACCTCAGCATCTGCAGTTGAAATCAATGCACATTTGTGACCCCCATTTTTCCCATGGGTGTTGAGATTTTGATACCATATCATTTGTCATATTTTTCTCATTACCATTCTGAAATTTCGCGTTCTCTATTCGTATATTTTCGAGATATTAGGGAGGTTTCGGTCGCATACGGTTAGGCAAAACGACGACTATTAGTGAATTTTACGTCATCGATTTGTGCGTACTTGTGGCGTTTACACAAATATCCCAAGTGTTGTTTTGTTGTTTACACTGATAGCAACGCCTCTATACCTTAGTGAGAAACGGACAGCGAAAGGTAACGATTTTGAGGTTTGGCTAATCGTAGTCGTAATCACTAACCGTGCACACCGAAACCTCACTATTGTCAAAAAAACAAACAAATGTCTGGTTTCATAAAGCAGTGCAGTAGTTCCATGGTTACACCAACCCTTTTGCTTCCACGTTGAAATTGGAGATTGTATTACATGTTTTCTTCCCAAGGATAGTATTTTGGTGAGGTATTTTATATGATTTTCAGTTTAAAACAAAGTCCATTTTCTAGAGAAACAAAAAATGGAACACGCTCCTTTAATGGGGAGCAGAGGTGTGACGAGGATTGCCATGTAATTAGCCACCCAAATAGCATCTGGTGTAACATACATGTAATTCCTTTCACAAGCACACTTAGTCATATGCAGCACGATATGTGGCAAACAGACTCCCCCTATCATTGTTCCCCTATTGTGTCTCAAACATCCAAGGAATTTCCAAGGAATTCCTTTCAAATTTTAGGGGTTATTGGTGCATTATTACAAAAGGGAAGAGTGTGTTGAGGTATAGGGAGTTAGGGGGAAGGGGAAGGGGAGGGGGGGGGGAGGGGGCAGGGGAGGGGGGGGGGGGGGGGGCGGGGGGGGGGGGCAGGGATGGGGGGCGGGGGGTCCCTCTGCCACATATCGTGCTGGGTATACACTTAGTATCCACTTGACCACACCATTTTGTTGTTATGTGGTGCACGCTGCAGGTGTGAAGTACAGAATCAATACCATATGTTCACCATGAGAGAGAATGGCATAAAGGCAACGAGACTGTTGGATGATAGGCAATGGCATGCATGTAGCAACAGCATAGTACATGTATGTATAAAGGCTAATAAATATGGAGCCGTTGGCTAAAGCATCCACTCCAAAAGCACTGGGACATGGTTCAGTGATTTGAGTGCAGATCGAGCCATTGTCTGGGCAACTGCATGTAACAAAAGGTGACGCGACATATTCACTTTGACAGTCTATATCATTTTGCCCTTTGTAACGAACCAAAACACATACTGGAAGATAACGAATGCATTATGGTGCCTTTTGGTGCAGTGCTAATGAAATGTGTATTGATTCGGATTGATTTTTGTTTGTGGTACTTATCGTGGATAATAACAAACGAGTAAGAAAGAGTTGAGAAGTTGATCAGAATAGTTTTCCCTTTAAAATTACTTATCAAATATCGGTAAGTGCAGATTTGATGAAAAACTCAAATTTTGGAGTGAGAAATTTGTAGGATTTTGTGAGGAAACAACTCAAAATTGTTCAGCCAGTCTCATGTTTTGCACACTTCACGTATCATAAGGTCTGAACTCCGAAGCCACGATCAACTTCTCAATAGACAGCCAAAGTGTGACGTGGATGCCATGGTAATTGGCTCTAAACATCATGGCCGTCGGCAAAAGTACCATTGCAAAAGCACAGAGACACAGTTCAGTGATTTTTAGTTTAGAGCCAATTGCCTCGGCAACTAACACAAAAGTGACCTATTCACTTCATCAGTCTATTCTTTCCCATTATTATAGACTGCCGAAGTGAATAGATCATCTTTTGTTGGTTGCTTGGCCGGGCAATTGTCTCTAAACTAAAAATCACTGAACCATGTCCCTGTGCTTTTGCAATGGTAGCCTACTTTTCCGACGGCCACGTTAGTTTAGAGCCAATTGCCATGGCAACACGTCACACTTCGGCTGTCTATAGCCTACCTAAAGCAATTGCAAAGGCTGGGACACAATGGAAACGCACGTGACCGGTCTTCTTTTGGCTGGCGCTGTACTCCACAAATGTCTTTACCAGTCCACACGGGCACTGCACGTTCACCTCGGTTTCCGGTTCTTGCGGCTTGACGTACCCAAAGTCCAAAGCAAGTCTGCCTAAAGCAATGACCCCATGGCCGCACATTGTACTGTAGCCTTCGTTGTGAGTGAAAAGGACCGCTATATCAGCACTAGGATGATCGGGTTCAACCAATATCGCACCGTACATGTCGTAGTGGCCCCGTGGCTCGAACATAAGCATTTTGCGCAGATGGTCCAACTTTTCCCGCGCAAACCGCCGCTTTTCCAGGATGGTAGTCCCCTCAAAAGGTGGATAGCCCGATATTACGATTCTCAGTGGTTCTCCTGCAGTGTGCATTTCAACAGTTTTAATTCTAATAGTAATAGTGCTGCCGGGCACAAACGTTTTGCCATCGTGGGATGCCATGTTTACGCCAAAAACCGCGCATCACATCACACTGTGTGCCACCAAAAACTTCCTCCATGGTGCCACGTGCTCGCTCGTGCATACATCGATCGAGGTACGCGCCCACCGAACACGTGCCAAGTTCAAATTTAACCTTGCCTCAAGTCGTGAATGTGGACACCGTGTACAAGTTCACGTTGTACTCGTAGGCTACACACAAATTTCAAATACTCCGTGGACTTGTATAATGGGCAAAACAATTTTGTGTAAAGGTATTTGATCACTGGACACTATATTTTTGTAACATGGCCAAAGAACACATCTTTTTCGGGATGCTCTGTGAGCTCAAAATCGCCCAATCTCTGGCTTAAAGGATCATCACTAGACCACTTGTTGACACCATGGATCCCGCCCCCACACCTCCCGCCCCACACTTAATACCTATATTTTCAAGGATTTTGTAAAAAAAAAACCACTATACGTTTTAGTGTTTTGTAAACTAATTTATCCGGTTATATAAAGCAGTGCAGTGATCGATTACAACCCCGGGATTACAACTTTGTCTGCTTCGACATTCCAAATTGGAGATTGCAAGTTTCCCTTTGTTTTCTCATGGATAGTATTTTGGGGAGATGTGTTACATGATTGTTAAGTTAAAACGAAATCAATTTTCTGGAAAAATATTAACAAGCTCCTTTAACTTAAAAGTAGCTTTAATATAACACAACACACTCAAATATTTCGGCTTTAAAATATTTGCTCTTCGAAATGCTACAAATGAATATGCATGTATTAAAGGCAAGGCTCGTCAGCAATGATTTTTGTCATGCATGAATGATCTCAAACTCAACAAAATCACTTGAGGGTTGTTCAGCAAAATAGAAAATGTAGGTACACAGTGATCCAGTTAAGTGAAAAACACCTTGCTCCCTAAACCGTTTGGAGTAGTGTATAATGAACATTCTGGGCAGTATACCAGGTAGCCGCCCAGAATTTCCGTATTTTCGTATTTTAATGATAATCATGGATCACCTGCTGATTTCTAGAACTGCATGGTCACAACAACTTTGTCTAGACAGCCCTACATCATACCCATTGTGCCAAATCGAGTCACATGGTACAAGCAAATAAAGTGTTCATTTGTTACAGTAAAGAAAGATACATTATAATTTGGTAGTTAGGAGCTATGAGTGATGTTCCCTATGGCAAACATAGTGGCGTTTGTTGTAATACTCCACTGTCAACCTGCCCTGGTGTAAAGATTAACAGTTAACCACTTGACGCCCGAGGATGGAAAAAAACACGTTCTGGCAATGTATAGTCACAGGGGTGCCTTGACAAGTTAAAATGTCAGTACGTGTTGCCGCTGTCTTCCATGGTTGACGTGTAAACACGTTCATTGTTCACCATTTGTATACAAAGTGTTGTGAACTTCAACTGACAGCCTGTCAGTTCAGTGTAGCAAATCTTGCTCTGTGGTGGCTGCCTTCAGGGACGGATCTCGCTTTTGGTTAAGGGTTGGGTTTGTTGCTCCTACTATGTGCCGAAAATACCCTGCTAGGGGGAGCCCGGAAAATTTGGAAATTTAGGTGCATTCTCCTGCAATCTAAGGCACATCAGGGACTTTTTAAAAGGTTTCAGGAAAATATTTTATTTATTTCTTCATTAAACATTAGTTCACTGCAGCGCTCAAGGGTTCCCCTGAAAAGGTTGTCTGAAGTGCTATATAGTCTTCGAGAAATGAGTAAAACAATTAGTTTTCGTCTCATGAGACGGAAATTCATTTTGCCCCAAAAACATTTCGCCCAATTAATTAAGGGTCATATCGCCCCCAAACCACTTCGCCCGAGTGCCATTTCGCCCCAAACACTACATCGCCCAAATGCTACTTCGCCCCTACTTCGTGCACAGGCCGTGGTTCAGGGCAAAATGGTTCAGGGCGAAGTGGTTTTGGGGCGAAATGACTGCAAACCCTTTTTGACTGTTTTCTCAAGAGTTAGACGAAGTACGGAGCTGGTTTTTGCTCAGGTTGGTTTTAATCATGCATATCTTCAATCACACAGGGGGATAAAACTATTTGTAACAGTTTACCTAGTATCATGTATACTGTCTTTAACCTGGTCTTAACTTATGGCCAATCACATTTGCCTTTACAAAAAAACAAAAATTTTGCTACAAATAATCCTGGTGTCAACTGGTTAACATATTGGCCTTGTGGTCAATTTCACAAAACGTTAAGATTTATCCCAGGAAGGGTTACTCGTCTTATGGTTTGGACTTGTCTTAAATCCTGGGACACATTGTCAGCTTCAATATAGCTTCAGTTACTGCAATTAATGGGCTCCTTTAAAGGCAGTATACATCATTGGTAATCTCGAAAATCAGAAATATGTTCACAGATTTACGCCTAACTTAGGCCTACACAATATAAACATGACGACCCTAGAAAACTTCCCCTGAAATGGTTTTGTCTGAAGTGCTATAGTCTTTGAGAAATGAGTAAAACATTTAGTTTTCGTCTTGTGAGACGAAAATTCAATTCGCCCCAAAACCATTTCGCCCAAGTGCCATTTTGCCCCAAACCACTTCGGCCGAGTGCCATTTCGCCCCAAATCACTTCGTCCAAATACTACATCGCCAAATGCCACTTCGCCCCAAAACCACTTCTCGCCCAAATGCCATTTCGCCCCAAACCACTTCTCGCCCGAGTGCCTTTTCGCCCCAAATCACTTCGTCTAAACACTACATCGCCAAATGCCACTTCGCACCAAAACCACTTCGTGCACAGGCCGTGGTTCAGAGCGAAATGCTTCAGGGCGAAGTGGTTTTGGGGTGAAATGATTGCAAACCCTTTTTTGACCGTTTTCTCAAAAGTTAGACGAAGTACGGAGCTGGTTTTTGCTCAGGTTGGTTTTAATCATGCATATCTTCAATCACACAGGGGGGTAAAACTATTTGTAACAGTTTACTAATCATCTTTAACAGTTGCGTTCAAAACAAGACTCTACATGCCGCTTGCATACATCACATTTTACATTGGATAACCAACATAGTAACAGGCAGTACACAGCTCTTGCATGTACTGCCTGTTCAGCCAACATGGCAGTTCACAGCAAGGAGTGAATAGCTTCTGGAGCCGCGCAGAGACTAGAATAGTTACTATGTCCAAGTAAAATGCCATTGTAAATTTAACAGGCAATGGTTACATGTTTCAATCTTTGATCTCTTTTGGACGTTCGTCTTCATCTTCGGATGATGATGAGGATAATTCGGATGCAGTTGATGACGACGATGATGGCATAACACTGCCTTCAGGTGGAGCTTGGAGGTGGTCTGGCATCTTCTCAAGAGCACACTAAAAAAAAATAAGACCGGGGTCACACAGGAAAATTATCATAATTACTCTTTTGTAATACGCATGTAATACGATAGTAATATTTCCTGCGACGACCAGGGTCACACGACATATATTTTAATCGGATTGTAATCATATTATAATAAAGTTGGGTCACGCGTGCACACACAAGTTGATTACGAGGTCATAATGGACTTGTGGCATGGACAAACACGCGTGTTGAGCATCAAGCATCTGACACTCTGAATTGCTCTGTTTGGTTAAAAAAAACAAATTTGCCACACAGAGCATTCCAAGCATCATTTTCAAGCAGGGGCTTGTGGAATGGATTGTAATACGATTACGAGATGGGGTCACACACATTTTTTGTCAACTTATTACAATCCGGTTACAATCGAAAACAACTCACCGATGAGAAATCACGTCGTTCGCCGATTATAAAACAATTACAATAAATTTGGGATCACCGGTAACAGGAACAAAATCTCGTAATCGCACTATACTAATACTACAATAAATTAGGTCGTCGTAATTCGTGTGACCCCTGACTAAGACTCAACAAATGAACTCATTCTCAGAGGCACTGACTAGTGACTATATGTACATGTAGGGAAAGTAAACCCTCTAGAAGAATTTAACAAGTCTAAAAATCTATGATGTTGCCATCAATAAAGCCAGTGAATGGATGTGGTTATAGGCTGAGCTAAATTAGCAATTATGTCAGAAACATGTCTCTGAACATGGTTGCCAAAAGAGGCCCAAAGATTGGTTCGATTTTGACTAAAGTCTATTAAAGGCACAGGCTCGTCAGCATTGCGCGCGCGCCAAATTCGTGCCACGAATTACGCAGCTCCATGCATTAGCTTTGGAGCTGCATATTTCGTGGCACGAATTTGGTGCGCGCGCATTGCTGACGAGCCTGTGCCTTTAAGTGATCTGATACTTTCATCTTGTCTACATCTTTGGAAACTGTTCAGTCAACAGCACAGTCAGAAAATTCCCATTTAAAGCTGGGTGGAAATATCCCTTCACTTTCATGGTTTTCAACAGTATTCCTCTCTTTATATAGTCCTTTATGTACCAAGAACATTATATTCAGAATTTCATCCTGGAAAGGTCAGAAAATTTCAGTCTTTTTCCCGCGACCTTTTCACGCGAAACTGAAAACAGATTTTCCATACAGTTGCAAGTGTTACCACCAACAAGGCACGAAGCTGGCATTTTATTAATATCAAAAATTAATTCAGTGTAACAACCACTTAGAAAATACACCGAAAACTTTGAAAACCTTTACAGAAAAATAACGTCTGGTGGTTTATGCTATGCAGAAAGCATGCAACTTGCTATGCAAAAGTGTGACCGTCTCCTCGCTATGACGTAGCGGGGTCAATGTATATCATTATGACGTTATTACCCCGTTTTTCATTTTGGCCTGTGGCTGGTTGATGAACACGGTCTAGTTTTTAATTTTTCTCTCTAATTAAAGTTAGCAATAAAGATAACAAAAACTCAACTTTATCAAGTAACATCTGTTTTATAAAATAACTTTCTTCCTCGCCAAGTAGCTTCCAGCTTTCAGCCCGGCTTTAAATTTGTACTTTTTGTTTCTGCTTTAAAAAAATGATGTGTACCTACCTTGGTGACTTGGAGTGCAACTCCTTCGGGTAGGTTCCTTTCAATATACTCCACAAAAACGTCAGCTGTACTTCCAGTTAAGTGAATAAGCTTTCCAAGGAGAAGTAAAGACAGAGACAAAAAAAAAACCAAACAAACAAACACAAAAATTAGCTTTAAAGGTTCAACGTACAGAAAACTCATTATACCACTCTTCAAGGGACTGAACTAATGCAAGCCTTTATTAGTTCAATGCATACACAATGAACAGAATACACTACTCACACTAAGTTAGGGATATTGGTATGTTGTCAATTTGGGATTTCTTTTCTTCAAATAACCGTTTTCACCTAATCCTGTGACAAGGTGTGTCTGTCATGCAGATACAATTGTCTAATCATATACAAATTCATTCAAGTGGAATCTATACCCTCAAAATATCTGCGTAAAATTCTACACCCCACAATATCCCTAACTTATTGTGAGTAGTGTAAATGATGTCTTATATAGCGCACACCTATCCTGAGGGATTCTCATGATGCTTTACAACAGTATTACCCTGGTCATTGGGCACAACTCTCTGGGGAGTATGCAGCCCCGGCAGCCCGACACAAGCGCTCAAAGGCTGCAACCCTTGCAGGTGCCCAATTACTCCTGGTTGGAGAGAGGCAACTTGTGGCAAAGTGCCTTGCTCAAGGGTACAAGCACCATGGACGCAACCGTATAATTAGGCACGGTCTTGAGTTCAATGCACCAAACCGCTCGGCCACGGTACTCCACAGTATGGGCCGGGGCTTTGAAAATTTTTTAATTTTTTTTATTAGACAGACCTTTATATCAGGTGTTCTAATAAAGAGTTTATTGTAGTGTTTCAAGTATGCATGCAAGTCTGATGCATTTTAATACCAACTGCAGCCAATGATTTCTGCAGCCAATTTCACGAATCCTTACGCACTGCATAAGCCTGCTTGTGCAACTTTTTTATTGCGTAAGCTGCGCAACATTTCTGTGATAACTACACGCAAGCCTCTGGGGCTTATGCCATTTTCAAAAATTGCGCAAGCTACAAAATTTTTGCGTGAAATCGGGTGCTGTTCTTTCTAAATAAGCATACAAACTCGAAGCTTACAAACTCAAACTTTACTTAATAAACTAAGCATTTACCTTGATAATTCTGAAGTATGTTCGCATTTCATACTGCACTCTGTGCTTTTTATAAATGTGCCTGGACTTCAGCACTGTCAACCAACTGATCTTTTTTATTGGCCTTGATCTAAAAATGTGGGAAAATATCGAAAATTACACTGCAAAAGAGAAACAAAAAACCTGGTTTTGCCGAAATCCAGCAAGACAAAAACCTCCATGTTTAAATGTTTTTAAAGTAAATAATTGACCATTATGAAACGCCACGATAATTTCAATATTTGTTGAACCAGCAATCAATTTGTTTGCTGGCCAAGGTTCAGTTGGCCAAGGTCAAGAAAAACGAGCTGTGTTTACCATAAACCGCCCAATCTGGAAAATCATGCAGGACCAACTTTCTTTTTATTGACAGATCAACAAAATGTTTATCCCCTTAAAATTTAAAGAAGTGGCTCACTCTTATGTGATTTTATCCACATTTACATGTACATGCGTTTATTCTCAACCCTTGTGGATATGAAGAGTTTCATCGCAAAATGCTGTAAAAACGCCAGGTCCAAAAAATTAGATAATGGTGTCAGTACATTCTTGATTGGTGGATTCTATACATTTGTCAAATAGATTATTGGCAAAAAGTATTATATCCCACTAAAAAAAATGTGTTACTTATTGGAATTTGACATTCAGTGTAGTGCTTAATTGTAATGTAAAATGGCAGTTTTCTCCAAATGGCAAAAATGGACACTATTTTCAGCTAAAATTAGAACCACAAAAAAATAATTTGCACATAGTTGCTGACGCACATGTATAAAGAACCAATTAGTTGTTGAAACTTTTTTTCCTAAAATTAGCTCCGACTCTGAGCGCATCTTTAACCACAGTAAAGTTCTCACTAGTTAATAATGTAAACACACAAATGGCAAAAAATAGCACTACACTATCTTGTTATCTGTGAGTGTGGGAAAAAGTACGAATAAAATAATTCTTCAAAAGAAAATTATCAAAGCAATGCTTACACACGTTGCACAGTAATGTTCAGTTCTTTCGCTGCCATGAATACAAACTTCTGGTAGCTATTCAGAACGGCATCATCATGACCTTTGACCTTCAACTCAACTGACTTGTACAGGTTCTCCATTTCTTCTGTGCTCTCCTTCAATTCAAATATACATGCCCTTCAATTATGGTTTTAGTTAAAAAGTATTCTTTAAAGATAGTATACATGATTGGTAAACTGTTACAAATAGTTTTATCCCTCTGTGTGATTGAAGATATGCATGATTAAAACCAACCTGAGCAAAAACCAGCTCCGTACTTCGTCTAACTTTTGAAAAAACGGTCAAAAAAGGGCTTGCAGTCATTTCGCCCCAAAACCACTTCGCCCTGAACCATTTCGCCCTGAACCACGGCCTGTGCACGAAGTAGTTTTGGGGCGAAGTGGCATTTGGGCGATGTAGTGTTTGGGCGAAATGGCACTCGGGCCAAGTGGTTTGGGGCGAAATATGGCACTTGGGCGAAATGGTTTTGGGGCGAATTGAATTTTCGTCTCATGAGACGAAAACTAATTGTTTTACTCATTTCTCAAAGACTATAGAACTTCAGACAAAACCATTTAAGGGGAAGTTTTCTACGGTCATCATGTTTATATTGTGTAAATTAGGCGTAAATCTGTGAACATTTCTGATTTTCGAGATTACCAATGATGTATACCGCCTTTAATACAATTTCCATGTAATTTTTTCCTGTCTAAAATGCTATCTAGAGAACATTAAAACATTTGCAGAAAAATATCTCAATTGCTAAAATGGGCTCTAGACGTGTACAAAAAGAAGCTGCTTTGCGTACCTGATTACTGGAAGTGCTGCTATCTGAAGTCTCATGACTTGTTAATATGCTTAGTGGTTGCAGACACGCTTGATGTGCACTTGAATGCAAACATGGTTGATAAAATGCTGGTTGTACAGGAAAAGAAAAACAGGAGTGATATTGCGTGATATTCCAACACAAAGTACTTTGATATTCCAACACACTGTTCTTTTAATTTCAGAGTTTTCAACATAAATGTTTATTCTTTTAATCACAGTAATATGCAAATATAACAATGGTTTGAGTTTTGACAGTCGATATTACATGTAGCTCCCCGAAGCGAACACCAAGGGGAGCTGATATTTTACCATATCTCTATACATATCTATACATATTCTTCCCCCAAAACCACACCAAAAGTGCAGGGGCCTTTTCACACTATTGCCCATATGCAGTACGATATGTGGCAGAGGGTATCCCCCCTACCATTGTTACCCCATTAGGCCTTTTCCCACTACCCACCTCCGACCAGGGTAACTTTTCTACCCGGGTAGCGGTAAATAACCTGGGTTACATTTAACCTGGAGTTTCTTTTCACACGACAAGCGTTAACCCGGAGAAGCACTTACCCGGGTCGTCTCTTACACGGGTACAACAGCGACCCTTTTCCCACGGCATTACTGCATGCGCACGTACCCGGGTACACCAATCAGCACAAATACCCAGATCGATCGATCAGGCTGCACGCGCACACACAAACATGGCAGACGACACAGAAACATCGCTGGCAATTTTGCTGTTAATATTTCGCATGTTTAATAATATTTATCGATGTGTGCTTTGTCACTGGCCCCACACGTATTTTGTTGTACACTACCTTCAGAAGAGTACCAGTTTGACAGTGCCATTCAAGCGCGGGCGCACTTGCAACCTTTGACCCAATCATTGTTGCGGCAAGAATTTAACTCGCTAAATACCAGGTAGGCTATTGTCGTCGTTTCCCACGACAAACGTTTACCCGGAGAATCGTCTCAAGGTCGCCGTTAACCCTGAGATTGGTGGGTTAACCCACCTCCCAAGCAGGGCTAGAAATTACCCGGGTTAAGTGGCTTTTTTGGCCAGATAACCCGGGTAATTCGTAACCCCGAGATTTGCCGTGGGAAACGAACCCTTAAGCCGGATAATCTCGGGGTTAAATCTTTCTGTTACCCAGGTTATTTCGGGGTTAAAGTGTTGTGGGAAAAGGCCTATAGTGTCTCAAACAACCAAGTTATTTCCAAAGAATTCCTTTCAGTTTTTAGAGGGGTTGTGTGCTAACAAAAGAGAAGAGTGTGTTGAGGTATAGGGGTGTTAGGGGGAGAGTCCCTTTGCCACATATTCCTGCTGGGTATACTATTGCCATGTGTTTAAAACCTATACACATCTCAGAATATTTTTTACCCAAATACAGTTCAAAATATGGGTCAACCATACAATGTACACTGCTTTCATCCTACTAAATGCACATGTGATGCCAGTTGGTAATGTAAAACGTCCATTACTAAAGCGTAGGGAAACAGTTCACTGGTTTTAGTGTAGACCCAGTAACCTTGGCAACACAGTATAGGGCGACGTTTTCACTTTAGTACTCTACTCTACTTACATGTACATGTGAATGGAAATTTCTGTGTTGAACAGTACAATGTCTGGTGGACTGGAAGTCTGAGAGAAAAAACAATTAAAAGAACTTTGTAAGATTTTACGTATTGCCTAAACCATGACGTCCATTCCTGGAAACCAGATTTGCGGATATGGTACTGGGAACAATAGACCCTTTGCACAGACGGCCATGACAGGGGGTAAGTTTTCATATTTAAATGATGTGACAATAGATTCACAAAGTGCCTACTCGTGCTTGACGCATGGTGACAATGTAACTGCCCCCTGTCATGGCCGCCCGTCTATTCAAACGCAGATACATGTAACTCTTTCACTACGGCTCACAGCGTCTCGAGAAATGTCTACTTCCGGATTGAGAGCGGCTGCCAGCGGCTCGCCTTTACACATAAACAAACGGTGGCCTTTAATTAATTACGTCACAGACCTTAAACAAATTACGTAGTGAAAGAGTCAATTCTATGGAAAAGTACTTCGGCATTGTATAAGGACAAATTACATCCTTTTAACGCCGCATGGATTGACACAAACAATTTACTTATTTTATGCTCCATTTATGGTGCAAGAGAATAAAATTTGACTTGCAAAGATTTTTCCCGATAAAATAGTTGACTTTTCAAATATTTTTGTACAATTTTAATCTTTTATTTATTTATCTGGGTTTATTACCATGCACGGACACCCAGAATTTTCCTTGTTATGACATATAAACCATGTAAAATTTTTAGTTTGATGATAAAATCGCAAATTTAGGAGGGAAAAGTGAAATAAATTTAGTAAGGAAACAATTTACTAAGGAAATTGTCTTTTAGGAATTGTTCCAAGCATAGGTTTAGCTTTATGGGGGTCTATTGGGTCCATGCATGGTAATCTTTCCATCTATCCTATTTATTTGAATTTGTTTAGGCCTATTTATTTATTATTTATTTATTAATTGTTTTATATTGCTCAATCCAAGCTCGAATTCGGGCATTTCACAATAGGGGTATTACCAAGCGTTTCATGCGGAAAGGCTACATTCGATGTGCGCGCGCATTAGGGGAAAAAGGTCAACACGATCATTGCTAGACGTGTGAAAAAAGCATATTAATAATGTTTATTCTCAAGAAAAGAGCATAGATTTAATTTTTTCTTTGCAAACATTGTTAACTGTGTTTAAATAATCTAGGCTTCCTAAATAAACTTTTCAAATCAAATCCGATATGTTTGTGCAGTAAACGAATAAACCGATGTAAACTGCTCATGCCCTCTCCGACAGAAACGCTTGGTGGCGCTCTTATTGTGAATTGCCTGAATTAAGGAGATTTGAAAATTACCGCTGATGACAGTGACTCCATCTTATTATTATTCCCAGTCTCAAAACTGTTGGGGTGTTATTCCTCAAAAGCTCCACCTACACAGAGTAAACAAACTTCAACAAGTAAAACTGCAAACGTTTCGGCATTCATTCCGTTCACTTGTCGCCACTGAGTTGCCGTGTGGCAAGTCTATGGAACATGTTTAAAGATAGTATACATGTACATGATTGGTAAACTGTTACAAATGGAAGATATGCACGATTAAAACCAACCTGAGCAAAAACCAGCTCCTTACTTCGTCTAACTTTTGAGAAAACAGTCCCGGACCATGACCTGTGCATGAAGTGGTTTTGGGGCGAAATGGCACTTGGGCGAAATGGCACTTGGGCGAAGTGGTTTGGGGGCGAAATGGCACTTGGGCGAAATAGTTTTGGGGCGAATTGAATTTACGTCTTGCGAGATGAAAAATAATTGTTTTGCTCATTTCTCGAAAACTACATGTACATGTACATGTATAGCACTTCAGACAAAACCATTTCAGGGGATGTTTTCATGTTACCATGTTTATATTGTGTACGTTATGTGTAAATCTGTGAACATTTCTGATTCTTCGAGATACCAATCATGTGTACTGCCTTTAAGTATTTTCACGGAAATTGTTATATGTTCTTCACTCCTAAATTCACTTCCCTTTAAAATATTAACACTTTTTGATGGTTATTGTGTCATATTAAAGAAAATAAGTGGCGACCAGTAAACATAATTCTTTCCGACATTTTATTACACGAAAAGATTACCATGCACGGACACCCACTGGGACCCCACGCACTAAACCTATGAGACTACTCTGAGAAATTCTGAAAAGGTTTTTCCTTAGTAAATCGTGACACTATTCCTGCTTAATTTTGTGTTTTTACACACTTTATCAATCATAAAAAGGCAAATCCTGGGTGTCTGTGCATGGTAATTCACAAAATATTAACATTTTGGGTTCATAAACATGCACAGACACCCACTGGGACCCAGGATTTTCCTTTTTATGACATACAAGCCATGTAAAAATGTTAGTTTGATGATAAAAAAAGAAAATTATGAGGGAAAAGAGTCATCAATTTCAAGGAGAAACTTATAATTTTGGAGAGTTGTCCCATAGGTTTAGCGCATGGGGTCTCAGAGGGTGTCCGTGCATGGTAATATTTCCAAAATTATTATAAACTTCTATTAGTATTACCACCCTTCCCCTCCCCTCTCTTCACCCTTCCTCCATGCTTCACCACACGCCCCCACCGCCCGCGCCCGCCCACAGGCCAAAACCTCATCTCCCGCGGCCCGCGGCAAACGGCGCGCGCGGCAAACACTCTTCGTAGTCGTAGATGACGAATTTAATAAGCGTTTTAAAAATTCTTTATTTCTGGAAAAGACAGCACTCCCACTGACAAGACTGACAATATTTGGCGAAACATAAAGAGGTATTTACTGCTTTGAAACTGCTGAAAACTCCACCAATCTTTTTCGAAAACACACTCCGCATGAAGGCTGCCATCTTGACTGGCTTTAAAGTTGTTTGAGATCACTATTCGTATTTTTCGAGGTTGGAATATATTTCTTTTCGTTTTTCATACAATAAAAATTCCGTTACATTTCTGTAATTTATAATGATTTATTTTTTTTGTTATATTGTCAGAAAAACGCCTCAACAATAGATAGACCACTAATAGGAACAGTACGAGGATGTTTTCATCACCATAGCTCCCATGCATGCTGAGCTAGTGCTAGCTAGCTACAGGCTTGCATAACTTTACATAGGGCCTAAACTGTGTATGTACTGTGTTTAATGCATGACAGATACAAAATAATCTAATGCCATGCCGCAGTTGTACATTGTCTTAACTCAATTAACTGCAAATATTGTCTATGTTTAACTATAGTGTTGCCTCTAACATTAACAAGTATAACGTCGTTAAAAAAGCCTCATCTACAAAGACAAAGTACAAGACAGCCCAGGCAAACCTTTTACCGACCATGCAGTAAAAGTTATTTTGATGAGTAGTTTAGTTATTAGATGATACACAATGTCAATGGTAAGTATTAGACTAGAGCATTAATAATAATAAATGTTTCTTGGTTACCTAGTAATTGTGTTATTAAAATTGTTTGTAGGCCTATTAGTATTGTAACATCAAAAGTACGGCATTTTTATATAGTTTGACACCTCTTTTTAAATACATAATTATGTATTTTACAGTTGATTTTTTTTTAAAAATCAATTTTTATGACAACAATCAACTCTTCTTCAGTCCTACATATGAAAAAAGCGTGAATAAGTCCAATGCGATATAAAATTTTGTTCCTGTTCAATGTTTATTAAAGGTTTTGTTTTGAAAGGAAATATGAAACAGTTGTTCATTACTCATACTCTTATCTTAGTCATAGCCATACCTTCTAAGTTCTATCTTGCAGCAATTGTAATTTTACAATGGGTGAGGTCATAATTCTGTGTGTGTTACGTGTTAGTGTTAGTTTAACCATGGTTTAACAGATCTGTTAACACGGCATTTATCTCGACCTCTAACGGAACGTCCAGGTTAACACCATGTTAACAGATCTGTTAGCAAGGTGTTAACACCTTGTTAATTCTCTGCACTGTACATAGGGCGAAATCACAACTCTGGGTTGCGTGTTAGTGTAACAGATCTGTTAACTTAATCAAAATTGTGACCTCAGAACGAACACCGTGTTAACTCGATGTTAACGTGATGTTTAGGACATTTGAGATAACCATCAAATGTTTAGACCCAATTTAATTGCACCTGACATCACACTTTAGTATTGTGATATTACTGTGGCATTATTATTATCAATATTGCATTTTTTTGTGGGACACCCAAGTTGTCATGTTGATTGGTCCAGGCGAAGTTTGTTCCCTTTTTAGTTTTAAAGTACACATTTATCCAAGCTCTTTTTGCTTTGCTCTTTCTTACAGTCAAAAGGAACAACAATAAAAGATGCTCTCGCCAAATGGGTAAGTATAAATCATCTTGGACGTGCTAGCTGAATATCAATCTTACACGCCTATACACCTCCTTGGGCTGGACACACTGCAGTCACGGAGAGAACAATTGTGTCTCTCCTTTGCCAAACCAGTACCAAATTCTGTGTTAAAGAAACATCTTCCTTCAAAATTTGAGACTAATACATGTATCGTTTACGAAACACGAATTGTTATCGTGCGTTCCGTTGCAGAACTGAACGTTTTAAAAAGAGCCCTATGCTGCATATTATTCAACTGCTTAACAACTCTTAGAGGAAATTTGGTATCAAGCTCATCTTAAATCACAATCCGCATTAAATTTGTTTGTTGTACCGGTAATTGTTTCGATATTGTGAGGATGTTTTTAAAGCTGTATTTTTATTTATGTATTTTTAATGTACTCTAATCTCTGCAATTCAGCCACAGCTGCGATTCAGATAATGTGCAATAAACCTGAAATGAATGAATGAATGAATGGATGAAGAAAGCTGTTTAAAAATTGTTAATTTCTTCCTGTAAATAACAACAAAATAAATGCAGTGGTCCTCCATGTATGATGCATTAAATATACAGTTAGATTATTTTGGGCCTAAATGCAGTCTTATCAGCGATTGGAAATGGTTTTGGGGCGAATTGAATTTACGTCTCATGAGACGAACAATAATTGTTTTGCTCATTTTTCAAAGACTATAGCACTTCAGTCAAAACCATTTCAGGGAAAGTTTTCTGCCATCATCATGTTTATATCGTGTAAGTTATGTGTACATCTGTGAACATTTCTGATTCTTCGAGATACCAATCCGGTATACTACTATTTGTAATGTTTTTATGTGTTGAATAAATTATAGGCAGAGAAGGAAAAACAGGAGCAGGGGGGTGAAGTCAAAGTGAGTGATGCCAAGGTGGTTAAGCTGTACTTCCAGATACCTCCTATTGAGAAGATGGATGCTTCACTATCTACGCTCACATCATGCGAGTAAGTAGTGCTCAATGCTAACTCACGCAACCAAGTCTAAATTTCATAATGCTGCTGGGTCTTTCTATAAATTAGGGGTCCAAATGTGTGGCATTTAGTGTCCCCCGTTACACCTGATATGTGTTATTTTTCGTACAAAAA
Source organism: Henricia sp. BOLD:AAB3569 (assembly GCA_037783545.1). Classification (NCBI taxonomy): domain Eukaryota; kingdom Metazoa; phylum Echinodermata; class Asteroidea; order Spinulosida; family Echinasteridae; genus Henricia; species Henricia sp. BOLD:AAB3569. The sequence goes on from JBBELK010000540.1 coordinate 473,548, forward strand.
TCATTAAAATGGCCTTTAAACCATTTTTAAACCTAACCCACTCTTTGAGATGGAAAGTATTTAAAGAATGTGTCCTGAATTTACAAAAACAAGATGTAAAATGCAACGGGAGACACCAACATTGGACCCCTAATTTATAGAAAGACCTAATTGCTTTTAGAGAGATTGTACAGATTTTAAAAATGTGCATAGATGTGGTTTTTAAATGTCTTGAGTTGTGGACTATCTTCCTGAACTAGGGCCAATTTCATGGCACTGGTTAGTCTGTGCTACTCTGTAGATTTGTGGGCGGAACCGGACTGCGCTATTGACCTACGGTACTCACGTAAGAGATGACGGAGGTCATATGCAAATTTGGCCTCGCACTGCTGCAATGTTGCTACCTTATCAGTATCACGTGGTGCCCATTCTATGGACTGTATACAATGCAGTGCGTGTTTACTGTACGAACATTAGTAGCCAGACCTTCGTAGAAGTCATATGGTCAAAAAGGTAAGAATCGATACAACATTGAAACAATCGCACAGCAGAATCGGCACGCTACGAGAAAAAACAAACGACAAAGGTCTTGTAGCCAATATAGGCACTGTTAAGCTCAAATATTTGCTTGGAAAAGAATTTATTTGCCAAAATTGTATGTAAACAAAACTGTGAAATTGTGTGCTTGGAATCAGTGTCAAAATATCGATAAATGCACATCACAAATGATTTTGGATGGTAACCCATTTTTGTGCTTAACAGCGCCATGAAATTAGCCCCATAACCAGGACTTGAAATACCCTCTGAGCATTGGTCTTAAGCATTGGTCTAGTGCTTTACGTTACTGTATTAGACTGATAGTTGGGTGCCTAATTCAAACATCAAACGTGTGTGTTTTCCTGGTAAAACTCGTAAAAAGTTATATTATGGAGCATTTGAGCCAGCCCTGTGGTTTTATAGATTTTTACAATATGTACTAGCCCTGGTAATAAAATATATAATCCTTCCAGACTATGAACAATTATTTAGTTGAATATTAATTTGTATCCTTGCAGGCAGCTGTCCTTGTCAACCAACTGCATAGAGAAGATTGCTAATCTGAATGGATTGAGTAAGTTGAAACAAAGAAATTAAGTCTTGATTCAGAAGACCTTATGAAAGAGACATTTTGCAGAACTACCAACATTGATCTTTATAGCCCATGATGGGCTTGGTAAAGCAGGCCAATTGAATTATACTTTAAATTAAAACTGACCAGGCGCACTTTTTATTCATTTTAAGTGTGCAAAGAAATTGGGCTGAATCCGGATATGAACCCAATTAAGACTCATGTTTAATGTACCAACACTAGCTCTGCCAACTGAGCCATCTACCAACTCCCAAATGCGTCAAGCTCTCCAACGCTTGTGATTTTGTGTTTAAATCCAAAGTTAAAAACAACTACAGGTATAAACATCTTTACCTCTTAAATTGCAGTAAACATGCCACATTCCCCTTAAACTCAACTGAAGATTTATTTCCTTTGTTACTTAGCAGATCGGAGTGAAAAACCCCTTAAACAATATTTCATTGTGTTGGGGCCCCTGAAACAGGCCTTTATCAGGTAATAGACCTTTATCACGGTGCGTCCATCTTTGTCTTGTTCCCCACTGCATACGTGTACATGTCGGGCACGATCAGTGCGTGTGCGTGTCTGCGCGATAGAGAGAATCATTGTCCGCGCTGCGCGTTTTCTTGATCGCATCGTGCGCATGTCATTGTGATGCACACATAGCTCCATGGATGCACACAATGAACATTTTCAACAAGGGGCCAAACTATTTTATTTCGGCAAGCCTCGCTTTGGTTACGTTAATTTTAATAGGGGAAAAGGAAAGATGGCCGCACCGTGATAAAGGTCTATTGCCTGTGGGCCAGGAGGATTAAGCCCTGTTTCAGGGGTTCTACACAATGGAATCATGTTAACGGACTTTTCACTCCACATAATTCACCTGAGTTTAAAGGCACAGGCTCGTCAGCAATGCGCGCTCGCCAAATGTGTGCCACGCAATACGCAGCTCCATAGCAAAGGCATGGAGCTGCGTGTTTCAAGCACGAATTTGGCGGGCGCGCATTGCTGACGAGCCTGTGCCTTTAAGGGAAAAGTGGCAATTAACTCACCGCAATTTAAGGGGTAAATATCACAGCAAGGCTTCATGATGTGTTTGTGTGAATGGTAGAGGCATGGTACAGGGTCTTCACAAAGTTAATTTTTTATTTTTAATCAGCAAAGCCAGTAATTTCTCAGTTTGTATTTTTTGTGTACAGAAAACTTGAAGGTTCTTTCTCTGGGACGAAATAACATCAAGAACTTGAATGGTCTGGTAAGTTCAGACGTGTGCTGTGATTTTTGTCATGGATTAATTATGATTTTTTTTTTTTAAGTGTTTATTTCGTTTTTTGTTGTTTTGTTTTTTTACATTTAACCGTCATCTGGTCTAAAAGCCCATTTGCAGTGACCCAAAATTTTACTTCTTGAGTTGACAAGAAAAATCTTACCCATTGTTGATAGCAATTAATGGTAACAAATGCCACATGAATTTATTTCTGTCCAAAATTGTACTTTCTTTACAACTGAACGTGTTTTGTTTTTGTTTTAAATGTATATGTGCACAAACATTTCTTACCATTCACTAAACACACAAACCATGAATAGATTTTAAAGGTTTTTTCGAGCATTGATGCATCTATAGCTGAAATTTCTGCATTCGAGTTTAACAACATTCTTCTTTAGATACCGTATGTTCCTGGAATCTGTAACAAGTTTCATCTTGCAAATGATACATTGAGCCTTTAATCAAATGATTGCATGTCTTTTATTGTCATTTGGCTTGTCTTCTTCATGCAGGATGCAGTGGCTGACACACTGGAGCAACTCTGGATCTCATATAACTACATTGAAAAACTCAAGCCCATACAAAATCTCAAAAAGCTCAAGGTAGGATCGAGTACATTGTTTATTTGAAATGTGAAATGTGAGATTAAAGGCAGAACACATAATTGGTAAGGCCGTTACAAATAGTTTTATCTCCCTGTGTGATTGAAGATATGCATGATTAAAACCAACCTGAGTAAAAGTCAGTTCCGTACGTCATCTAACTTTTGAGAAAACAGTCAAAATAGCTTTACAGTCAATTCGCCCAAAAACCACTTCGCCCTGAACCACTTTGCCCTGAACCATGGCCTGTGCACGAAGTGTGTTCGGGGCGAAGTGGCATTCGGGCGAAGTGGTGTTTAGGCGAAGTGGTTTTGGGGAGAAGTGAATTTTCATCTTACTCATTTCTCAAAGACTATAGCACTTCAGACAAAACCATTTTAGGGGAAGTTTACTGACCGTCATCATGTTTATATTGTGTAAGTTATGTGGTTTTGGAGGATTGAGGAATGTTTTAAGAAAACAGAAAGTTGCATTCATAATAGCCCAATGCATAGTTCCGATTTTGCCCAGTTAACCCCGCCCCCTTGGACATTGTTGCTATGGCTCACACGCTATCGTCAAAATTGGCGACACGCAACGCACAAAGCAATGGGACTTTTAACGGAAAGCACAGATTCATTGAAGAAAACTCAAAGGTATTCATGTTTCAGGGTCAACAGTTATCTTATAACACACTGAGTAAATTAGGGCCAGTAATACAGGGATGTCATATCATGAAATACGTGCTTTCGTACCTTTGAACAACGAAACGACCGGCCTTGAAACCAAAAATTCACCCGGATCGTCACATACAACACTGTACAAATTGTATGGGGCCGGCAGAACATATCGCGTGATCATGTTGTTGTGAGCGTAGTGCACTTTGACCTATGTGGGTGACATCTGCTAGCTCTGTTGTGATTGGTCGGCGGGTTCGGTTGATTGACAGGTCAGAACTATCTGACATGTGAGACTCTAATGATTTTTTTTCTGAACCTACTTCACTATTTTTTTTTCTCCCTCCGTTGCTGTTCTCTTTCACATTAACCACTTGACGCCTGAGAAGACGTGTAAACTATACATTCTGGCAGTGTATAGTCACAGGGGTGGTTGATGATCGAGTTAAAACATCACCTTTGCCGCTGTCTCCCACGGTTAACGTGTTTAAATACGTCCATCACCCTTCATTTTGTACACACCGTGTTTTGCACTTGAACTTGATGGCTGTGGATGGCCTGTTCAGTGTAGCAAATCTGACTTTGTGGCGGCCGCCTCGGAATGTTGCAAAGTATAATCTTTTAGTGAATGTAGAAATGACTCTCAAGAGTCGGTAGTTGTGGTGCTGGACCTGGTCTGAACTTTTGGCCAATCACATTTGTCTTTTAAAAAAAAAAATTTTTTTTGCCCAAAATTATCCCGGCATTAACTGCTGAAATCTATTTTTTTGCAAAACTTGACTGATCGTGGCTGCCCTGTACAAAATTGAGTACTGACAACCTAACATTAGTTTGTTTGGATGTCAACCAGGTGCTGTACATGTCCAACAATATGGTGAAGGACTGGGGTGAAATGGAGAAGCTGTCTGCCCTAAGCTGCCTCGTGGAGTTACTCATGGTGAATAACCCATTGGAGGAGAAACACACATCAGATGGTGACTGGAGGGATAGGGTGATTAAGATACTACCCAACCTCAGGAAGCTGGATGGTATGTATTCAATTAACCTGTTATTTCTCCACCTACGGCTTGAATGCGAGACATCCGTCAGGTAGAATAATGTCCTCCAGTGGCTAGTGGGCGTTGTCAATAATAAAGATGAATTCTTATATCACTCACTAATCCACCAAGCAAGGTGCTCAGGGTACTAACATCATTAATTAACCCTTGTAACTGGGCTCAATTATAATGCATAGTTCCGAGATTGCCCAGTTAACCCTGCCCCTTAGATATTACTATGTGCTCACAAGCCATCGCAAAAAATGGCGACACACAACGTACAAAGCAACGGGACTCGGCATGGAAAGCACAGATTCATTGGAGAAAACTCAAAGGTATTTATGTTTTAGGGTCGACAGTTACCGTGGCACACACTGAGCAAAGGGCTAGTAATTAATGCAGGGATATGCCATCTATCCTTAAAAATGCGCTTTCCTACCTTTGAACAGCTAATCGCCCGACATTGAAACAAAAATTCACCCGAAAAAATTTAAGTGTATATGGGCAGAAAATCGCGTGATTGTTTGTGAGGCAATGCACTTTGACCTATGTGGGCGCTGTCTGATCTGCTAGCTCTGTTGTGATTGGTCGGCGGGTTCGGTTTGATTGACAGGTCGGAACTATGCATTCCATCAACTCTCTTGGGGGTGCTGTGGTGGAGCGGTCTAGTGGATGGTATTAAAAACCTGGGTTAGCTCCAAAGGTAGTGGGTTCGAATCCCAGTCCGGTCCATCTATCAAATTTTATCACTCAATGATAAAATTATTTATAAACAGGAAGGGAGGTGTGTTTTGTTCACACAGGATATTGATATTTGGTCTTGCTTACTGGCAATTTGACTGTACAAGTATGTTGTGTAAATTTCCAATGGCTGTTTAGGTTTTGGGTGGTTTTAGCTTGTGTGTGTGACTGTAACAGGAGTACCTAGCCTAATCTGGCCTAGGCCAATGAGAGCTAGGTACATTCACAGTGTGTAGGATTTAGGCGGAAAGCTATAGCCATGTGGTCACTTTTGTCTCAGCCTTAAACTGCACAACATCTATTAATGAAAAGCTACATTCAGAATTAATTTTTTGAGTCTATTGTACATCAGCCTTTAACTGCACAACATACGTACGGGTGGATAATCAAGGATAGCGTCTGAAAGGATAGCGTCGTTAATCTCAAAACTAGAAGGATTAATTAGCACAGCAGGCAGACGTCGGGTATCCATTGAGTTACGGCTTGACGACTTTGTCTAGTCTGTGGACAAGAGACTTAGGAATATTAGGTTCCAACATGCCACGACCAAAGCGACAGGCAAGACCTTCTGCGAAGATGCGGGAAGCAGAAATGCACACACCTCCCAAGAAGCGGCGAGGGAACCGTCAGGTCCACCCGGGGAGTGCTCCTGGGCAAGACGTGCCGGACATACATGTACATGTACCATATGCGCCAGTATCGGGGGGAGGACTGTCATCACAAGGCATTGGAGAGACGTCTCAGGACCGTGGTGGTGAGTCCGTCCAGGTTGATGCTGTCACGAACATTAATACTAGTAATTTTAGTACAGGTAATAGTTGTACTGCTAAGTCATGTGCTGGCGATTGTAATCCATTCCTAAGTCAAGGCACCAATTTGACTACCGGTTTGCCAGAGATTGAGGCCCCAGTTATGTTATCTAACACATCCACCCCACTAGGCTATCAGGTCCCACTTTCCATTAAGGAAAAGATCTGGAAGAGCGAATATGTTGATTTCGCTCTTCTTTACAATGATGTAGGCGCGGCTGTTTTTAATAAAGCAGATGATGACGAGTTCAAACTGGTCGTTGAGGGTAGCCAAATGGTTGTTCGAAAGGCCTCGGCTACTCGTGCCAAAAAGATTGACTCGATCGATAAATGGGCCTCTGCATTTCATACATTTATGTCAATCTTTGTCACACGCCATCCAAGTCGTGCGGTCGAGCTGTTAAAGTATGCAGAGACAGTTCGGCTGGCAGCCCGTCAATTCCCAGGGATGGGATGGCGAAATTATGACGAACAGTTTCGTCTTCGCCAAGAGCATGACCCATCTCGTCCTTGGGGGGGTAATTGACACTGAGCTCTGGCTAACTGTTGCTGCAGCTGCAACAGTTTCTTCAATGGTTGGTAATACAAACACGAGCATTTCACAGTGCCTCCCATTTGACAGATTTTCGAATTCACAGAAAGGGGTGTGCTTTGCATTTAATGGCCCCCATGGCTGCCATTATCGCACATGCAAATTTGCGCACAAATGTAGTTCATGTAACCGCACTGGCCATGGGGCCAATATGTGTAGAGTGGGAAGTGTTAATTCTGGCAACCACTTCTCGTGGCGTAAAGACACCCAGCCTCGCAGGGCCTCGGCAGGCGAGGCCACGCAGCACCCACGCAAGGCCATTAGCCAAAGTGCAACCTCAGGGCAGTCCAAAAATGGCCTTCTGCCCTCTGGCAATTCTTTTCGTCCCTCCAACACCAATTAAAATCTTTGTTCTCAAAAAATGGCTGGAGGGCTACCCAAACAAAGGAGACGCAAATATTTTGGACACAGGATTTTCATCTGGTTTTTCCCTGCATTATAGAGGACCGAGATGTAGCCGGCAGGCCGACTGCCTTTCTTCGGCAGCGGCAAGACCGGAAATCGTTTCAGAGAAATTAGCAAAAGAAATTAGCCTTAATCAAATCGCGGGTCCATTTGACACCCCACCATTACAAAATTTCCAGTGCTCTCCTTTTGGACTCGTGCCTAAACGTGAACCGAATTCATGGCGCCTCATTCACCATCTCTCTTTTCCTTCTGGCGAATCCATAAATGATTTCATTGACAAAAAAGAATGTACCGTCCATTACGCTTCATTTGATGAGGCAGTTGACTTAGCAATGTCAGTGGGGCCAGGTGCTTGGCTAGCCAAATCTGACATTAAATCGGCTTTTAGACTGCTCCCCGTTTCCCCACAGGATTTCGATCTGTTGGGTTTTACCTTCAAGGGTAAATACTATTTTGACAAATGCCTGCCAATGGGCTGTTCTATCTCTTGCTCCCTTTTCGAGAAATTTAGCACCTTTCTTGAATTCAAAGTGAAAGAATTGGCACAAAGCCAGTCTGTCACCCACTACTTGGACGATTTTCTTTTCGTTGGACCAAACGCGGTTTTTTGTGGCGCACTCCTTGGTGTGTTTGAGTCCACATGTGCAGCACTGGGGGTGCCAATTGCACGGGAAAAAACTGAGGGTCCCCAACAAAAACTTACATACTTGGGGCTTGAAATTGACACCGTTCACAGGCAGGTCCGGGTACCACTGGCAAAGGTGCACGTGCTCAATGAGCAGCTGCAGAAAACACTGTGTAAGCACAAGATCACTCTTGTGAAAATGCAGTCCTTAATTGGATCACTTAACTTTGTTTGTAAAGCAGTTGCGCCGGGCCGGGAATTTTTAGGTCGCCTCATTTCACTGACCCGTGGAATCACTCGACCACACCATAAGATTAGGCTTAACAAAGGGGCTAAACTTGACCTCCTTATGTGGATCGAATTTTTAAGTCATTTCAATGGGGTGTCCATGTTCCAGGATCGAGAATGGCGATCAAATGCATCCCTGCAATTGTTTACTGATGCAGCAGCAAGCATTGGTTTTGGGGCATGTTTTCAGAACAAGTGGTTTCAGGGTAGATGGCAAACCAAGGTATTTAAGGACCCCCCATCCATTGCATTCCTGGAATTTTACCCGATCTTGGTGGCCGTTAAGTGCTGGGGACAGGAACTAGCTAATCAGCGGGTATTCTTCCATTGTGATAACATGGCAGTGGTTCACATAATTAACGGACAGACATCTCGCTGCCCAAAGATAATGCACCTCTTGCGAATGTTTGTAATTGAATGCTTGAAATTTAATATTCAGTTTAAAGCAGTTCACGTACCCGGAATTAACAATGATTCAGCCGATGCTCTGTCTCGTTTCCAGAACGAAATATTCCGAACAACACATCCGGGGGCAGCAGCTGTTATGACTCCATTGCCAATTCTCCCTCAAATCTTGTAAACAGTACAGAGATAAACCGCTTGTTGACAGTGGCTTTCTCACCTCACACTCAAAGGTCATATATGCTTCTGGTTGGAATGCATTTTTAAGGTTCAGGCACGGTGAACAAATGTTCTTGCCAGCTTCACCCCGGGAAATTAGGGAGTTTGTAGCATGGCTTTCATTAGAAGGTTTGGCCCCAGCCACAATTTCCTCTTACATTGCTGGAGTGGGATTCTACCATACAATTCGAGGATGGGCGGATCCCACAAAAGACTTTGTTGTTTCCAAACTTTTGGAAGGTTGCCGTAGGGACCGAAAATCGATTGACAAGCGCTTGCCAATAACTGTGCCACTCCTTGCCAAGATCACGCAGGCATTTCCACATGTGTGTGTTTCAGCTTATGAATCCACACTTTTCACATCCGCTGTACTTTGTGCCTTTTTTGGTTTCATGCGTTTGGGAGAATTTTCGGCAAATTCAAAACATAAAGTTCAAGATTCCCTGCTGCATACATCGAACATTCACTTTTCCAAGGAGGGTATACACGACCAATGTCAGTCATACTTTCCTTTCCGTGCAGCAAGAATAACAAAACCGGTTCCCCCCAACGAATTCGTCTAACTGAGTCCAATGATTCATCATTGTGTCCAGTGATTGCATTACAGAAGTACATGGCAATCCGCCCCCCTGGGTCCGGCCCATTGTTTATTCACTTTGATGGGTCACTGATGACTGCGTATCAATTCAATGCACTGCTCAAAAAAGCATTGGCCTTTTCTGGACTGGAAGGTTCACATTACCGTGCCCATTCATTTCGTATTGGGGCAGCAACCACAGCCCATGAATTAGGGGTCCCACCAACGGACATTCAACAAATGGGCCGTTGGAGATCTCGGGCTATGTTTACCTATATTCGTCCAACCCCGGTTGTGCACATGCCGGGGATTTAATCAGCTAGTGTTTTTCATCTGAAGCAGATATGCACGTCTGCTTCATTTTAAATTGATCATCCATGTTCTTACAGGCCCTGTTTGGATCATTGGTGATTCACTTATCCGCTGGGCAGCAGGACCCCTGGACCCCAACTTTTCAGTGTTGTGGCAGGGCAGGAGTGGAGCTGGTCTGCCCGATTTACCCGACCTACTGCAGAAAATTCAAGGCCCTCCCCCTTCCATAATCATTGTCCACTTAGGCACAAATGATCTTGGGAAAGTTGATTTTTTCTCCATACGGCAACGGGTGATTGTTTGTATGCACTCATGTAAAAATAAATTCCCCAATGCAACTCTACTGTGGTCCGAAATACTGCCACGAGCATTTTATTTTGGGGCAAATCCTCAAGAAAGGATGGAAAAGCAAAGACGAGCTGTAAACAGGTGGGCCAGGTCTCGGTGTGGCAGACTTGGCGCCACTAGTGTTAGGCATGAGCAGTTCACTTGGACGGATTTCAGTTTGTTTAGACGTGATGGGGTTCACCTTTCACCCAAAGGAAATTCCATTCTTAGGGAAAACTTTCTCACAGCCATCAGACACTTGTATTAGTCATGGGGCTAGTATCGTCGGATTTTAGTGCTGGGTCTTCCTTGGGCCACGCATTGCGTGTATGGCATTTTTGAGGCGGAATAAGCCAGCACAGTGTCTGTGGCTGAACTTTACTATTCTCACTTTCACATTTTAAGTTAGCACTTTTAGACAATGCACCTTTTGTATATTAATGTAGTTTAATCTAAATACGGAGTAATTTTTCCCCAGTGTTACAAGTATCAACTTTTCCCCTGAATCAGTGCAACAGGGGAGGAGAACCGTTCTTTCTTTCTGTATGTGCAAACGTTGGAAAAGAACGGGGTCTGAAATACATGTATTCGAACAAAAGTTTGATAAAGGTTTGATTCACAAATATATTGTACAATTTGTATGATATGGCATTTTTCTTCGCTAAAGTTGGAATCATTCAACAAATGATTGGCCTGATTGTGTGTGGAATTGAGATGAGTGTGTTTTCTGGTTTATGCGTTTTGGAGCTGCCCCTTGCATCGAGCTGTGGTGCTCTGAGTTATTGGTGCTCAGAGCTTGTGGTGCTCTTGGGCTTTTGGTGCCCATACCATGCAAGGGGTCTTGCTAAAATTTGTACAAATGGATGGTGATACACGATTGTTTTGTCCCATAACCCCCTTTAACAAAAGGGGTAGGGAATGAAGTGCTTTAAATAAACTTTTTGGCTGAGGCGTGTAATCACAACAAAAAGCTGGCTGTGTTTGTTTTATTCCTTGTCTGCTTATAAATGGTGCGTGTACCCTTGAGCAAAGTACTTTGTCAAACACAACACCTTCACTGCTGTCGCAGGTAGGCTTACCCATTTGCTTGTGGGTGGTGGAGAGAGGCAACTTATGGCAAATTAAGTACCTTGTGCATGTGCACCATATAGCATCGCCTGGATGAATCAAACAAGTGTTGATTACAATGCACCAGAGTACTTGACCACAGTACGACCATAAAGAGGGAAGGGGAGCTGGGGCCGATTTCTCGAAGCGCTACAATCCTTCGTTATTCACTACGATGGTAACGAGTAACGTGCATTTTGAGTTACAAAGGATCATAGCGCTTAGTGAAATTGACCTCTAATTATGTTAGATGAAATACTTGATCACAGATATGAATACGGGACTGAGTTTCCTAATGATATGAAGAGTTGTGTCATTTGTTTCACATTTTATCCATTTGTCACCGAAAAATGCCCAGTCAAGAGTTCTACAAGCCAGCAATGATAACATCATATGGGTCGACCACAAGTCAAACTGCAACTTGATAAGGATGTATATGGCTCTTGGCCTGGCTGACCAACAGAATCTTGGGCCTTGTAGCTGGCCTTGTTGAAAGTTTCATCAACTACATGTACATGATTGTAATGCTTGTAATATATACTGCAGGCATTGACATTAACCCTGCAGCTAGGCCACACATATGTGCCCTGTTGAATTGGCCTTGATACCTCAAATGATAGACCCTTTCTTCAGGCGCCAAATTGGCCAGCACGTCCTACTATAAATTTCCCGTAGCTTGTATACACTAATAACCACTACGAATTTGTAACAAAGTTGGCCATGGTGCCCCTCCAGTTGGCCTCACGCAGTGCTCTTCACTTGGCCATAGTGCACTTTGAATTTTGGACAAAATTAAGGCAACAGTGATGACCTGCCCTTATTTTCTTTATGTTGAGACTCGATGTGCTTCTATAGATCAATTTTTTTCTCTCGTCAGGGGAACCAGTGATTAAGCAGGATGAAGAGGAGGATCAGGATGATTAGGAGTCTTTCTGCATGAGGTCAAAGGTCAGACATTGTGGAGATGATCGAGGTATCCAAACCATGTCAGTCGCTATGCAAACACGTGTGATAACTGGAGTGCATGTATCCATCATACAACCATGCTGAGGAATAATTTGTTTTGTCTGGGTCCGAATCCTAATTTTGTCAGGAATTATCAGGATTTGGGAACAAATGAAACTGCTCACAATGTTTAGACATTGTAGTAAAAGCATACTGATCCATTATGTTCAGATACTACACTAAAACCAGTATAGCTTCAGTTCAATAAAAAAAATCTGATGCGCGCTGCGATAATGAGTCAGTTATTGTGTGGCAGATCCAGGATCAATAAAATACAATGGAAATTCCACGGGGAATCCGAGTACCGCCACAAATTTCCATTACGCATTCATATTTTAAAGAGCATGCAGCCAATTTCACGAAAAATGTCGTAGCTTGCGCAACTTTTGAAAATTGCATAAGCCCCATAGGCTTGCGAGTAATTATCACAGAAATATTGCGCAGCTTACGCAGTGCGTAAGGATTCGTGAAATCGGCCGCTGGATTTGCTGCTGATTTTTAGTTATGGTCACAAAAATTTGGCCCTGGCTGTGTGAGAAGCAACTCATTTTTGCCATAATATGCATTTGATTAACTTACACCGGGGAAGCTTTCAGAGATGCAAAACGAGTGTCACAAGATTTTGCTTTGAACTCTTCTCTTGTTTGACTCGAGGGAAAAATGGAGCCGGCGCCATGTAGAATTAGTTGCTCAATTGTTAATAATGTCCACAGACATAAATTGATTTGAGGAAAATGCATGTACAATTTTGTCATAAACCTGTTCAATACCATATTTCCGTACTTGCGTCACGATTCCATATTGTTCACCATGGTTCCCTTCCGCACAGTTATCAGGTGATGCCATTACATATGTATATACACCAAGCGTTCCACCAGAGGCGAGCTTGGGAAGTGGTGGCGGACACGGGAGCAGACACGGGTATAACGTGATAGCAAATTAAACGCTCTGTCACATACACGACGTACATGTAAGACACATTGAGACTACCGGTACCTTGTATTTTCACAAGCTTACCGAAGATCAAATTAATTTAAAAAAATAAAATTCCAATCCGTCCTTTTTATTAATCCTTGTACCGTAAATATTGCTAGGAGTTTGATTTGTATACTGTAAAGTTTTCAGTATTGCTGTCGCATACACGTAAGACACATTGAGACTACATGTATTTCCACAAACTTACTGAAGACCTAGTTAATTTTGTTTTTAAAAAACTAATAATAATCCAGTCCGTCCTTTTCATTATTCCTTGTACTGTAAATATTGCTAGGAGTTTGATTTATAATTACTTGTATACTGTACTTCCTAGGGTTTTCAATTTCAGAAATGTTTGCAGTTTATATGTAAATTTGTAAAGCGATGATGTATACTGTTAAGTTTAGTCTTGGCAAAACTACATTGTAAATTACTCCCTGCATTTTTAACCTGAAACCGATCTTAATGTTGAAGTAAAATATTGAAAATTGTTACCGTAATCAGGGTTTGTTTTGCCCTTATCCGACGTAACTTGGTTAGTACTGTATGCTTCCCCAAGACACAATGAGAAAAAACTTCATAGCGTGCTCGGGTGCGACTCAAACCCACGACCTCCTGTATTGTGTGCAGGAGGTCGTGGGTTCCAGTCCTACCTTAGCAAGCTATGAGGTTTTTCTCATAGTGTCTTGGGGAAGCACTGAGCATACAGCGCTTACCAAGTGTTATGTTGGGTAGGGGCAAAACGGACCCTATTTAACATCCATTTTCCCCGATGCAATCACATTCCCTCGCTGTTGAAAAACTGTTTACATGTATATTAAAACATAGTGTTGGTTGTTTGAACTCGTGATAAGTGTGGTAACATTGCTGCAGAAACCACATTACAGTAAAAATGTTATATTCTCAAAAGGAGCATTGGATCCTACCATCGATATTTAAAGGTAGAGTACATATACAAAGGGCGTTATTTCCACTCGTGATTAAAAGCCAATGTTTATAGAAATTTATGCCACATGGAGGCAGTAATACTTCAGAAATCCATTCATGGCTTTTGTGTTGAGTTGAATGGTATAAGTCTTTTTTGAAAAACCACCTTCAGTTGCTAATTTCTCACACAAAATACCATTTTCAACAGAAATAAATTCATGTGGTGTTCGGTACCATTTTTAATAACTCTTTTAGTGAAGTTTTTCTTGTCAACTCGTGGAAAAAAATAAAAATTTGGGGTCACTGCAAATGATGTACTCTACCCTTAATCACTGGAAAAGGCAACGCCTTCTACAGTCGCCATCTTGTTCTGGGAGTACTTGCCCAGACTTATATTATCTTTGCTATAGACCGTATTGAATAGCCGCCATTTCGTGGGGCACCTTTTGTTATTTAAACTGTTCAACAATGGAAGCACAATATGTGGAACCATGCATATCCTCAAGGAACAAAGAAACTGCCCTACGGAATGGCAGCTATTTGATACGTGTTAAGTGGAGTGCAAGCAATCTTATGGACCGGGCAGCAGTCTAGGGAATACTAAGATGGCCGGCACGTGGCTTCAATTCTCGTATAGCCAGCTGCTATTGCATATTTAATCCACTTTATAGATACTGATGGATCCTACATGTACACACACATCTTGAAGAGTAAAAAATAAGACTTTATTCGATTATTCTCTTATATGTACAAGTTTAGATATAGAGATATTTACAGCCTGCTGTCATTCACCAACAGAAGGCATTAATTACAATTACACAGCTGAAATTTATAACAAATGTTTGTAATTATAATCCTGCAAAGAAAAGCACAGCTCCATGCAAAAAGTTTAAACTACAGAGTGGTGCAAAAAATACAACCCGTCACAATATATTGATGCTTTTAGGTGGCCCTTTTCGGGGTCACCCTGTACGAAATACACAGTTGATTTCCCAAAAAAAACCAAGTTTTATCTACCATTGACAAAGCTAACATGAAAAGAATATTTCAAATGAATTTTAGAGGCAAAAACAAAATATTTTAGAGGAACCCTCCAGGTAATTTGCTACTCAACAAAATTGAAGGAAAATACTTTATTTCCCCTCAAAATGTTTTTGGGCACAAGTGATCCCTTAAAGAGAGGGTACATAATTGGTAAACTATTAAAAGCGGTGTTATTTCCACTCGTAATTAAAAGCCATGTCGAGAAAACTGCCTTGAAGAAATTTCAGCCACACAGATGCAGTAATACTACAGAAAATCTTGAATGAATAGTAAAAAAGTTGTCTGCAGATAACTTTTTTACTATTCATTCAAGATTTTTCAGGTTATCTGCAGACAACTTTTTTAAAGAAGCACCTACAGTCGACAATTGCTATCAACACTTTTAGTCGGTTTTTCCTTGTCAACTATTGAAGTAAAATTTTGGGTAACTACCAATTATGTATTTGAGCTTGAAGCGTATGCTGTGAGACACAATGGGGGACAATAGTAGGGGGAGTCTCTGCCACATATCGTGCTGCATATGGTATGCCGAGCTCCAGTGGAACTTATGAGGTTTGTGTTCTGTTGACCACTTGGTAACCAATCACGATAACAGTGATTTATGTTCATAATAAAAGTCTGATTCTTCAATTCCGTTGAGTAGTGTATAAGTACACCATTGTAACTCCACAAACAGTTAACTGTATGTGGTAAAATATTTGACAACCCGTCACCTTATCAATTGCGCCCAAGCAAGAAATTTCTTGAATGCAGAATTATACATCAGTTGCTTTAAAAATTGTTTTAAATATGCAGTATTTCATCTTAAGCAAGGACAATTTAAAAAAAACATGACAACTTTTCAATAAATACAAGAGGAGATAAAAGTTTGGCTACCAGTACAAAAAATGACCTTTACATGATGAAAAATGTACATTGTATCACTGACTGACTAGCTCATTTCTACATGAACATGGGTCTTAACACAGTAAAGGGGGCATTTTGGCAACACAGACCATATTTTCGAGGAAATACCTTTGTCTGGTCTCAAAATAGAAGAAATAAGATTCAGGCCCAAAAAGGATTAAAAATAGTGTGACAACATGCCTTTCTAAAAACCATGTGTACAAATCTCCAATACGCTCGGGACGGACACTTGTGTTACATTTTAGGCCATCCTGGTTACGAGCGTATATTGGAAATTTGTACACAGGGTTTTTAGTAAGACATGTCACACTATTTGTAACAATTTGTTGGGCCCAAGTTATCTTTTTGGAACAACTGAAACTTATTTCTTTTCATTTGAGACCAGACAAAGGTATTTTCTGGAAAATATGATCTGTGTTGCCAAAATTCCCCCTTTACTGTGGAAAGACTCGCATTTACCATCAGTTACCGTATAACAAGTTCATTTGGTCCACAGATTAATTTTTTTGTACATGACTGAGAAAACACTAATCAGCAGATGCTATGGACCGTATTGAATAGCAGCCATCTTGTTGGGCAGTTTCTTTGTTCTGTGAGGACATGCATGGTTGCACATTTTGTGCTTACATTGTTGACCAATATAAACAAGACAAGTTGCCCTACAAGATGACAGCTATTTGATACGTTCTATTCACATGATGCCACACTTCATTGAAATAGTCTTGCTTAAAGTTAAAAGGCACAGGCTCGTCAGCAATGTGCGTGCGCCAAATTCGTACCACGAAATACGCAGCTCCATAGCAAATGCATGGAGCTGCGTATTTTCGTGGCCAAAGTATCATTTGCAAAATGAAACCTTTTATTGAAGAATGCAGCAATGCTTCAGAAAACCTTCAAAATTCATGCATGGTTTTTGTGTTACGTGAATGGTAAAAAAAAAATGTTTGTATACATGCATTAAAAAAAACTTTCAGTTGTAAATTTATTACATCTTGGCCAGAAATATTCTTTCATGTGGTGTTTGTTTCCATTTCTATCAACACTTTGATTAAGTTTTCTTGTTAACTCATAAAGTAACATTTCGGGTCATTTCAAATGATACAATGGGCTTTAACGGTCAAGACGACCCATCCAGTGTTTCAGGCAATACCAGTCTGCTGTGCCTCTTGCACTACTGTATTTCAGATACTTGGTGCAGCTTGCCACACATCTTATTGGAGCCAGTTGAGTTAATCTCAAAAATATGCAGTGTTGTTTTTGATGATATAACAATTGACTAATCATTTTGGAAAAACCAATTGTTTTTAGAAATTTAATTTAATCTCCGACTCCTGCTTCAAATGCCTGGATTTTGGGGCTATAATTAATACAGCAGATGCTTTCATCAACCTGCTTAAAATTTAATTTCCTTCGGTGTATTTTGAATCATCATCCTTTTTGCCAAGTGTGCCCGATAACACTAACTTGTTATATAATGTTCTGGCACAATACCTAAAGGGTTGTAGTGGTCTAAATCCACATGGGTTGTGGGTTCGAATCCCATCCGGGCCCGTTTAGGATACAGATGCCTTTGGGAAAGGTATTTTGCCATAAACTGCCTCCCCACCCTGGAGGAAATAGGCACGTGCATGTGAATTCATTTTTTTTTTTAATTGGCAACTTGAAATGCAAATGTAACAAACTAACATTTTGGCTCCTGTTTTTATGGAAAGACCCACATATAAAGACGAAACAGACCGTCTGTTTTGTGACAAAAATAACAGCAATTATTCTAGCAATGGAATGGCATTTGCCATAATTTCTTCGTCCTCGAATTCATTCATCAACAAATGCCAGTGCCTTTTAAATTTCCAACAAACTCCAAGATTTACTACACATGATAAATTGGGTAAACATTTTACACAATTTACACTGAATACGCTCCAATCTACATATACAAGTTTGGTAGTTTTCTGTACATTTTCATAAAAAATTCCAATCTTTATAAAGTTTTTAACATGAAACAAGAGGTATAAACGCATATTTTATGCACATTAGAATGTTAAACTGTTCATTTCATTTATGACCGATGATGAGTAAATGTTGTCTACACCCTCACAAAAATTAGCCTTTTTTACAATGTACAAAATATTCACTTTTTTAATTACCTTCTTTGTACAATTTGTTTAAACCTTCGATAACCATTTCTTATTTTCAATATCTCATGGGAAAAATAGTCATTTTTCTCACACACAATTAATAAAAAAGGTAGTTTAAGTAGAGATAGATTTCTATTTACAAAACTTTATCAGAATAAACCCTTTCACGGTTATTGATGCCATGTTGCTCAGGGGGCAAAAGAACACCGTTGCTATGCTCACGTGTTCAGTAGAATATTTTTGTTACGATCCGCGCACGCACGCACATGGCAACGCGTGTTCACAGTGCCCCGTGAACAAGATGGCGTTGATAACCGTAAAAGGGTTTATTTAGATTCTCAAAGTCAGCCACTCAAATCAAACACCGTTTGAAAAGAAATGAAGACCCAATTAAACGAAATTGTTAAAAGAGACACCATGAATCTTTCAAAGAAAAAAATGCTGTACAACTATTTATGGGAAGCCACTGGTGGGAAATCAATAAGCACTTCGTGTGGTTAAGTTAATGTCTGGGAAACCAAGTTTATGGTGGGCCAATTGCACGGTGCTGCTAAAAGGGAAGTATGTGTGGACTCAAAAAAAAACCATAGACAACTATGACCCACTGAAAAGCAGATTATTATTATTACTTCTTTCTGATACTGAAATCAAGGATTTCTCAAAAGTGCCCATTGCACTGTCGCTCGCAAATGTGAGGAAACCTATCAGGAGAAGACGATGAATTGGAAACAGCCAGAGACACCGGGGAATCCCCTTGCTCTTCACGAAAGAATGCTCTGGCATCTTTAAAGTGCGTTACCTAACACACTGGACCAACAGCTTTACATCCCTTTCGCAGGATGAAGCAAGTGTGTTTAAGTGCCTTGCTCAAGGGCACAGGTACCCCGCCGGGTATCGAACCTGCAACCCCAAGTTTTCACCCGAGTCAGTGACCCAAACCACTCGGCCACGGTACCCCACATAACAGATACAACCTTTACAAAGAATGGCAGTGATGCCTTGTATTATGGGCGGCACCATTTTGTCCAAATACTGGGCGAAGAATAACGGAGTTGTACACAAAATGTCATTCGTTGCCCAGTTTTCAGACAAAATGAAGACCCCTTTATACAAGGCATCGTCGCAATTGCTATTCTTTGTGAAGTTCGTATCTGCTTTTCATTAAGTCATAGTTCTTGTTCTTTGTATAACAAGCTGCACTTGTTTCGCACCGTCTATAGACCGTATCGAATAATCGCCATTTCGTGGGGCAGTTCATTTGTTCCTTGATGACATGCATGGTTGCACATATTGTGCTTCCATTGTTAAACGGTTTAAGTAACAAAAGGTGGCCCACGAAATGGTGGCTATTTGATACAGTCTATTGTTTCTTCGGCGCACTTTAACAACAGGGTTCAGTTTTTTTAAGGATGTTGTAAGGTGAAGGAGTGCTTAGGGTGCGGGGTAAAAAAATGGCATTGTTAAATATTCATGAAGCTGTCAGTGTACAACCTCCCATAACATATTTCTTCTCTTTTAAAAACGTTCAACAATTTTGGAAGTAAAATTACACAATTCTAAAATTCTGCCCTGCAAAATAATTTTCAATGGAAATTCAATTTTAAATCATTTAGCACCAGTCACCTCAGCAATAGAAAATACATATCACCCATCTTAAGTTCAAATGAATTGCTATAATATACAGAGCCGGTTTTAGTTTCATTATGCACAGCTGTATAGTATATAAACTTGCACAAAAAATGTAAAAATGAAACTGAAAGTAAAGGAAGATATGTACACATGTACATGTTTATTGTTGCGTCAACTGATTATAAACAAAACCCAACATTTTATGTGATTAATCTGAGCATGTGATAAACATTATCTAACAGGCTAAGGTCATGAAAAATGTTGACTAAGCAGGCCCATTGTGGGTTGCTTTTCAACTGTTGTGCGTTCATTTCTCTCCATCCAAGTGACTACTACAAAATTATTTTCTGTGTTGGAGTCAATTACATTTTGAGCAGGCCTTGAAATACACTCCTTTCGCAGTGGTTTCCGCGCCCCACTAGTTCGTCCGCTCCAACCACTGCTGAACTTGGCAGGGTTTTCTGCGAAGCCAATCAAGTCGTCAGGATTGTTGCAAGGATAGCCAATCACACTAGGGTATTGCACCGCGCCTCCTAGTTCATGCATATGCATACACTGCGTTGCTCAACATGGATTATTATTTCCAAATCGCGACCGTTTTTCAACCCGGAGTTGATGTTATTCCATCTGATTTACACCTTCTGACGGATGTAGAGTGATCATAAGGAGGGATTAGTGATTTCCGTGAAACAACTACTTATACTGTATAAAGCCACACTGACAACAACCAGGACGAAACTATACTGCAGTCGACGCGACAGTGGGCAGAGCAACATGCCGAGTGCAGTGTTGACGTGGGCGCAGCCATGTTTACTGTGTCAGGAGACAGAATCCAGCCAATCATGGCAAGTGTCATCCAGGCCTGGTCTTAGGTGACGACTCGCACGCGCTTTACAGAAAACCCTTCTAAGTTCAGCATTGGTTGAAGCGGACGCACTAGTGGGGGCGGAAACCAGCGCGAAAGGAGTGTAGCCTTGAAATTAACCGAGGCAATCAAATCCGAGGCATTGGCCCTAATGCCCCTTCAAGATGCACTTTCTTGGCCAGCATGCGCTATAATGAAACACTACGAAGGAAAAGATAAATGTAAATAATGACAAAAAAAACACCTTTAGCCTGTCTTTAAAAACAAATTCAAAATTGAAGCTACATTGTATACAGTTGTCTATGGATGCTACATGTACAGGTATTTTAGGAAATATTGCACACAAGTTGGTAATGCTAAATAGGTCATAACAGTAAGCTCCTGGTTCTTTTTTAAACAAAAATTCAAATTCAAAACTTGGCATAATGCCACACAAATAATAATAATCAACTTCACAGTTTATCGGATGCGAGTCATCAGCAGATTGGATGTTCACAAACAAGGAAAACATGGTTAGTATTATAAAAGGGAAAAGTAAAGTATGGGCAAAGTTAACTAATTTGTTATTGCAAATTTTTTTTTGCGAAAAGGGAATGCCCAAATTCAATATCCTAAACAAAATTTCAAATAGATTGGGAATGACATATTTCATTGTTTACGAAGCATAAAAGCCTTTCACTGTTATCCCATTCTCAGTGAATGTCATACTACACTTCCGAATTTTCTTTTCTCGATAACCGCAAATACATTTTATTTTTTACTGGAGTTCTGAGCATGACAGTCACTAAGAAGTTGTTTCTTGTCAACTTGACGCCGAGCCAAACTTAACACTAAGCAAAACCTGATTCTAAGCAAAACCAGGGAACATTTTCATGGTAATGCTAAGCGCAAAAATTTGCTTAGCACTTTAAATTTTATTTGCTTTGCGTAAATGGGTTACTAGCCTAAATTGCAAGACAACTTAGCAACAGTAGTAGAACACTGGTCAATCGTAAAACATGTTACATACAGTTTTGGCTGGTAACCCATTTTTTTGCTAAGATAAATTTGTTCAGCTAAGCCAATTTTGCATTTAGCGCCATGGAATTAGTCCCTGACCACACTTGACACTGAGCAAAACCTGACACTAAGCCAGATTTTACATTCAGCCAAACTCAGCAAACATGGCTTTGCACTAAGGCAGCAAGCACTATTGCACAATGATAGAAGGCCCCCTAGCCAGCTAGGTAGCCTTCTATCCACCATCTTTGTCAAACCTCATTTCTCATCTTTTTTTAACACTTCCTCCGTTACTGCTGTTGCTGCCTGTGTAATTCTACACTGCTTACAAAAAAATAAGACTCAAACGAAAATTTAAAAATAAAAATAAATTTCAGCCTTAATTTTTTTCATGACGAGTTTACGTTATTCATTAAATATGCTTTTTTTCTGTATCACTTGCTGTAGAAAACACGAAAACAAATTGAAATGATACAATGGGCCTTTAAATATCCTGCGGCATGACTAGGGCAGGGTTCACACGAATCCCAACTTATTGTAGTATTACCATAGTATTACCAGATTTTGCACGTTTGACTGCAAATTTATTGTGATTGTATCATAATCAGTGAATGACGAGAATTCTCATCGTTGTTATCGATTGTAATCCATATGTAATATATTGGCAAACTTGTGCGACCCCGTCTCGTCGTCATATTACAATACATTCCATGAGCCCCAACTTCAAAACAACTCTTGTAATGCTCCCTGTTGCAACACGCCACTCGTGTGAACGTAATCTAGGACCAATAGGCTTGGAAGGGCATGCAGGGTCTTGGATACACACTGCGATTCAGCATGGCACCTCACATCATTGGTTCCCCAGTGTTCGAATTCCCCGTCTCACCATCACTTTCCCCATAGCTGCTGCTGCTGCAGTTGTAAGGGCTTGCAGGACCTTGGATACATAAACGCTTCACATCATTGGGTCCCCAGTGTCCGAGTTTCCCGTTTCACTGTCACTTTCCCCATAGCTGCTGCTGGACTTGTGAGGGCTTGCAGGGCCTTGGATACATAACGCCTCACATCATTGGTTCCCCAGTGTCCGAGTTCACCGTCTCACCATCACTTTTCCTCATAGCTGCTGCTGGACTTGTAAGGGCTTGCAGGACCTTGGATACATAATGCTTCACATCATTGGGTCCCCAGTGTCCGAGTTTCCCGTCTCACTGTCACTTTCCCCATAGCTGCTGCTGGACTTGTGATGGCTTGCAGGGCTTTAGATACTGTAAAAAACCCTGTATAAGGCGCACTTTTTTCCTCTTGGCAAATAATCGTGATGCGCCTTAATGGGTATAAGGCACAATGTACCAGCTGTCTTCAGTTGGAGGTGCGCCTTATAGATAAGTGCGCCTTTAATATACACTGATTTTACGGGTACATAACACTTGGTTCCCCAGTGTCCGAATTCCCTGTTTCGCTATCACTGTCCCCATAGCTACTACTGCCGCTGCTATCGCTGCAACTTCCCGACCGGCCGCTCGTACTACTCCCGTCGTCCGGACAGCCTGCCTCGTTGGGGAAATCGTCATCTTCATCCATGTCCTCGTCCTCCGAGTTATCCACGTAGTGATTGATTGGCTCAGTACCAAACTCCGGGGGCGAGTTCTCTAGCGGTGATAGGGACGGCACTTTCTTGACGAGTTCTGGTTTGCGGTGGCTCTTCATGTGGGCACTCCTACTCTTCACTTTGTAAAACACCCTGAATTACAAAAAGATAAAGTAATCGTACTGTGATCTTGAAACTGCTACATTTATTTCCAATGATAGATGCATAATGCTTTGAGTTTTAAATCCAGGCAGACAGGACTTTGAGATTACAAAACAGAACTTTAGTACTCAGTGTGAGACTAAGCTTGGGCTGTACGTACATCGACCTGTGATTTCCTTGAAACTCATCTGTGGAATGACTGGAGAAAGTTCATTTTTACTGAAAGAAATTCTCATCAAATCACATTGTTTCTTTGTACTTAAAATTAGTGTGACCTTGTTTGATTTTTGTTGTTTGGAAAGAATCAGACTTTTTTACATTCACAGATATAGACCGGCAGCCCAGAGGGTTTTGGTTAAACGAACGAGGTACCAACAACCGAGGGCAGGAACATTTAGGAAGTGACCTAGTATTTGCAGATCTGGACGTCTGCCGGGGTCCCTCTGCTGCGTTTGACCCCTGGGGATCCCCAAAGGGGGCCAAAAACTGCGCTGGGTCAAACATTCGAGGTACCACATGAAACTAGGTTTAGATGAAAGAGCACATCACATAAAGTACAGAATGGCCCTCGCCAGACGAATTTTCTGCTGCAAAAGTCCCGCCAGACGCCCGCCAAAATTTAATTCCATATAATAAATGCAAGATACAACGGCCGTCGACAAACGCGTCCATTTGTTTTGAACGGGTAGCTTTGACAGACGGCTGTTTCATCCGGCGTAAATCTGGGAGCGCTGTGATTGACTATGTTGAGTGGAGGTCTCGGGTACTGGGTTGGCACAAAAAGTGGACACAGTATCCATATACCATGTACCAAAATAATAACTTTCTTAATTCAGCTTTGTCCATTTGTTTGCGAATTCACTGAAGAAGAGACAAGAACCGGGTGAGATTATGTACAGCGCAAGAATTTCTTGGTTGGTCACCATGGGTTATGTAGACAGAAAGAGACATTAGTACCTGAATACTCAATGTATATAAAAAATTGACGCGCGTCGATGTGAGAAAAAGCGACGTGGACAGAATATTGTAAGACACAAAATCAAGTTGGGCGAAAATGTTGATGTGGTTATCACAACGTCGTTTCACTCCAAATTTCCAGTCCAAACCGCTTTCTGTGAAGCGACGCGTGTCGAATTTACGCATAAAAAGGCTAGTGTGTGAATCCACCCTCAGCAGCCCTCAGTATTGATTATTGGCCGTCTATCTGAACATGCTGGCTTACAAAAATAAATGAATTGGAGATGCACACTGAACTTTTTTCACGTGTTCTGTATCAATGCGGGATGGAAGGAATTTTAAGTGCGGCATGGAATGAATTACAAAAGTCATGTAGATGAATTAGATATGCACACTGAATCTTTTTTTCATGCACACTGAACTTTATTCACGCGTTCTGCATGCAAATTTTACGCGCGCTGCTTGAAGAAAATACGGCCAGGAATGTGGAGTGAAGAGACGCACAAGAAGAATGTCCTGCCTGTTATTCTGGGATTTTCGGCGAGTCGGATCATACCAAATTCTCTGCGTGTAGCATTTTGTCGAGGTGACGCGTGTCAAATTTACCCGCTTTTAAAGCCCGGCGCACTCTCTTTTGCGATCAAGTTACCGGCCTATCGGCCCACATACCGGAAAGGTTTGCGCTGAAACTTCGGGCCGGTCTGACCGTACATGAACGACCGGGGCAAATCAAACTCGTTTGTTAGATTTTTCTGCATCATCCGATGGTTTGGTAAGAATCTGGTTTTTGGCCGGTAAATCGCAAAGGTAAATCGTAAATCGGCGGGGTTTATATTGGGTCGGTTCACACTGAGCCTTGAAGCGCGTCGCTTTGAAAAAGGCCATGTGGAGGGAAATGAGGCACTGAAAACCACAGAATTACACAAAAATGTGCATTGCACATAATTTATTTACTTTTGTAAAATGACCTACCAGCCAATTATTATATGGCAAATTGGGTTTTTAGAAACAGTAGCAAAATAGTAAATACACATCACATACGATTTTGGCTGGCGGGCCATTTTTGCAAAATAAAGCAAATACATTCTGTGCTGAGCAAAATTTTGTGCTAAACAGCGCCGTTAAATATTGGCTCCTGGAACTCACATTATACGTACGCGTCAAATGTATCTTTGTTTACAGCGCTCCCAGTTTTACGCCGGATGAAACACAACAGCCGTCTGTCAAAGCTACCCGTTCAAAACAAATGGACGCGTTTGTCGACGGCCGTTGTATCTTGCATTTATTATATGGAATGAAATTTTGGCGGGCGTCTGGCGGGACTTTTGCAGCAGAAAATTCGTCTGGCGAGGGCCATTCCGTACTCTGTGTGATGTGCTCTTTCATCTAAACTTAGTTTCGTGTGGTACCTCGAATGTTTGATCGAGCGCAATTTTTGGCCCCCTTTGGGGTTCCCCAGGGGTCAAACGCAGCAGAAGGGCCCCGGCAGACGCCCAGATCTGCAAATACTAGGTCACTTCCTAAATGATTCTGTCCTCGGTTATTGGTACCTCGTTCGTTTAACCAAAACCCTCTGGGCTGCCGGTCTAATAGTTTGGAGATTTTCAGATCACAACAACGTCGCTTGGAGAAAAGGTGATGTGGAGGGAATTGGAGTGAAACGACGCACTGAAAACCACTTGGGTGAAAAGTATTTTTGTTATTCTGTAGTTTTTCAATAGTGCATCGTTTCACTCCAAATTTCATCAACACCGCTTTTTCTAAAAGCAATGAACAATTACTTTACCAGAACGCTAAAATTAACAATTACTTTACGAACTGTTAGAGAGATGGGACCTGCCATAGGTTTTGTGCTGTACTTACTTGCCACAGAGCTTGCATGGAAATGTAACAGGCTCCGGTTCAACACTCTCCCCAGACGACGAGTCCGTGGACATGCGTCGCGATGTCCCGGACGTTGACACAGTGGACACGGACAGCGGGGAGATGCTGCGTTGTACAGGTGGGGGTTCCTTGGCTACCGCCTGCGATTTGTAGCTGCCGCCGTGCACACGGATGTGGCCATTTAGCGCTTGCCGAGATTTGAACGACTGGATTTGGGAAAAAACAAACTAATATAGAAAACATTTGCATGATTCTCTTACGTAGAGAATAATATATAAAATAAAATTACAAGGTTGGAAAACTGTTACAAATAACATTATTTGATTGAGCAAGTGTTTGATGGAAACTATGGATGGGACGTTTAACTGGTTAACCGTTTAACCGAAAGAAAAAACAGTTTTGCCAAATGTTTAAACGAAACCCAATTTTGAAGAATTTACAATAGTTTTCAGAGGGTTATTTGTAATGACTTCATGAAACTGAAATAAATTTATATGGGGTTGTAGTAAACTTTTGACCAGATACATGTAAAGGTTCAACGATTATTTCGGGGGCTAGAGGTATTGTGTGCATTGCAAATGCAAATCTTTGGTGTCGGCCGAACGGTTAACCGGTTAACCGACACTTGATTGCAAACCGGTTTCTGAATTAACCGTAAATTCCCAACATTTGCATAAGTGAGCTAAATACCTAATCAAGGAGAAACAATGAAATACTGTGTCCATGCTTTTAAGAAATTTCTTTTGTGGACAATCATCCGTTGTTGCTTGTAAGTGGACATGCAAGGGACTTCATGACCGGACTTCTGACGGATTCAACTACAGCTCTGATATACACAAAAACCTTTGTTCAGATGGGGATATCACTTTGTTAAATTGAAGATATTTCATAATGATAACGCACGTCTCTTTATTCAACAAAGATTTTAATTTCTTCAATCAATGATGCAAAATAGCTTCAATCAGCCAAGCAAAATTGTAATGCAACTGCTTTCTTCGTTCAATGAAGCACTCTGGCAGGCCTGGTCACACATGCACGTCGACCATCAAGCATTTGGCAGGTGTTATTTTTTAAGTGACCCGTTCATGTGAATGGCACAACTGAAAACCACACTGAGCACTCAGAAGCATTAGATGCTCGAACAAGCGCAACCAGGTCTTGGTGGAAGTGCACATGTTAATTCGATCCTTGTTATCAGTTGTTTGATGTGAATGGTACCACTCTTCGTTCTATCGTTAAGTGAGATGTGAATACATGCTTCTTAAAAGGCACAGGCTCGTCAGCAATGCGCGCGCGCCAAATTCGTGCCACGAAATACGCACCTCCATAGCAAAAACATGGAGCTGCGTATTTCGCGGCACCAAATTGGCGCACGCGCATTGCTGACGAGCCTGTGCCTTCAGACAACAATGAACAATTAGTCGTTGTCAAATGAAGCTATTTCCATAATGTGAATGACTTCAGAAACACAAGTTTGATAAGATTCAAGAATAACTATAGCCGCCATTCCATATATACCCGCTTTCAGTTCGCTTTGCATCCGCATCCTGCGCACTGCCATGGTGAAGTACAGGGAACGCATCATCCGAGCAACAGAAGAATTGCAGAAATATTCTCTACTTTTTGATTGAAAAACACAGTGAATTTGAGAGTGGGAATTTTCAGCACAAAGAATCATTATGCAGTCATGCATAATGAAGTCGTTACATGAATAATTCGATGTCCACTTAAATAAAAAATTAATTTTCAAGTTTTGATTAAACTGAAAATACTTTCTTTTTTTTTGGTTGCTCGGTATATCACGCATGCAAAACAAACTGAAAGCGCACATATGCAATGGCAGCTTGATACTAACCGCTCCACAGTTCGGGTAGTTGCAGGTGAACGAGCCGTGATTGGCCGGTTTCTCCGCCTCCTGATTAGAGGAAGTTTTGACATGATTATTGTTGCGAGTCTGCCCGCCCCCTCTATAGTACTTATCAGGTCTATATTCCTTGAGAGGAACATAATCTATGAAAATCTCTTCCGGATAGAGGTCCTGGGTACGTTGGGAAAAGAAAGAATGAGAGAGGAGGCAGGATAGAAGTATTAGTCAGAGAATGCGCAAAATACCATCAGAAAAGAAAACGGGATTTTTTTTTTACAAATGTGAGCTGACAAACAACAGTTTGTAATTATTATTAACAAATTTTGCTTTTGTTTTAAGTCAAAACCCTACATGTAAACAAAGTATTAAATTCACCTCCCCTAAAGTAAAAGCTGTATGGGACACCCAAGTCTTCTTGAAATTTAGTTACTAGTAGTCTACTATGACACACTACTATGACACACTACACATAGCCAATCTGAAAATTAGAACTAAGTAATAAAGACATGCTAAAACACTTTTCAACTTCCACTCATCAGAGCATTTGGACATTTTCACGGTAACTAACATTAAAGGCCCTATGTATCATTTGCATATTCGTGGAAAAAAAGTGTAACATATCTATGGAAGAGTGTTGGTAAACTAGCCTGAAGAAATTAGAACTAATACCTCAGTCACATTTGCTCTAGGGCTAGGATACGGCGGCCGTAGAACCCCGAAATCGAGAGATACCTGCGGCGGCCGCAGAGGATCTGCAGTGGCCTCAGGGTCGCCCTAGGGCGTATCCCTATCTTTTACAGGCCGTAGGGGTCGCCGTGGGATTATAGCGCGGAGTTATAGCTTTTTTCATTTCTAGGTTCGCCGTAGCAATTAGACACGCTGTAGCCATGCCGTAGAGCGGTTCCACGGCGACCATACGTCGGGCGTACGGTGGCCTTGTGTTTGCCGTGCAGCTGCCCTAGGGTCTTATATATTACAATTGACTTTTGCGGACCCCAAAAAAATTGCGGCGGCCGCAGGAATTTCACGGAAGCCCTAGGGCAGCCTTAATGCGGTTCTACGGTGCCCGTACGGTGGCCTTGCGGTATGTGGCACACCCTGCAGGCGACGTAAGGCCCACGCACGGCTCCCGTACACCTGCCGCGCGCCATCCGTACGGCGCCTGTGGCAGTCTACGCCGTGTGTGGAGCGGGTATATATACCCCTCCTTATATACTCCAGGTGTGTAGCGGTAGCGTAAGTCTGGCCGCACGGTCGCCGTATGGTACCCCTGCGGCTGCCTTGCGACTACTTTGGTATTTGTCAAAAACCTACGGCCTCCACAGGGACGCCCTAAGGCGACCGTGCGTCATCACTTCAAAGGCCGTACGGCAGCCGCAGGTTTTCTGTCTCTACAAATTCAAAATATGCCATGCGGCTACCCTAACATATGTGACTGCTACAGTATGCGACCGTGGGAATGCTGCGGCGGCCCTATAATTGCTATTGGCCGTAGATATTTTAGACCCTACGGCCGCCGTGGCAAATGTGACTGAGGCATTAGTAACGACGAAGACATGCTAAAACACTTTTTTTACTTTCGCTCATCAAAGGATTTATATTTATGTATGGAGACATATGCTAATATCTAGAATCTAAATATTCATATTTCAATATCTTCCGTTTCTCCCAAGACCACTACTCACACATTCATTCCTACGCATGTCCTCTGTTGGATTTATCCTGCTGTGATGACAAAACTTCTGCATGTCCCTGTTGTATGGGAACAGCTTCTTCCATCGGTAGTAGTATTCAACTATCTCCTTAACTGATTTGGTTGGAAGCTATGAAAAGCAACAGTAAAACAAAAAAGACCAGTGGTGGTGTATCAACACTATGAAACTTTGACCAGACATTGTACCTTTAGTGCAGTTGTTTTGATCCTTAACTTCGTCAGAGTTGTTTTGATCCTTAACTTCGTCATATCTCACATATTTTTCAAGGTGAAATAGCAGACATTATTATATAAAATGAAGCTTTTGCGGATACCGTGCATTTCTGATACTGTGCAGCACAGAGCCCCAATCTGATGCGTGTGCACGCTGGGCACACCAAAGCACACGCGTACGCGCATGTCGTGCAACGAGTGAATGGATTACGCGTGTGCGCTACGCGTGCAAGAGTACAGTAACAAAAATACTGTACAACAATAACAAAAGCACACGTATGCAGTTGTAAACTGAAGTTTTCAACACCAAACAGACAAATCTTTCAAAACAAAGCTTCACTTTATATAACAATAATAATATTGGATGTCTTTTCGGGTGATATGAGGAGAATATACCGCACTCGTCATGAAAATACCAAACTCGCCTTCGGCTCATTCCGTATTTTCATGACTCATGCGGTATATTCTCATATCACCCTCAAAGCCATCCATTATTATATAAATACATGTTTCGTAATATGAATATTGATATAGAGCAGTATACAAATATTGACTGCTCACGAGGGTGATGCAAACTAATGTCACGAGGTGATCTTGAGACGACAGGCCTGCTATTTTCCCGAGGCCGTCTCAAGATCACCGAGAGACGATAGTTTGCACCATCATCCGAATAAAGAGCAGTCATTTGTTTTGTATACCCCATACATTGATAAATCAAGTCATTGCTTTCAGAGACTCAAGTCTAAGTCAAGTCATTTGAGGTGAGAGACTTGAGTAAAGTCAATAAAAATTGAGACTCAAGTCAATGCATATTTCCGAGATTGGCCAGTTAACCCCGCCCCTTAGATATTGTTGCTATGTGCTCACAAGCCATCGCAAAAAAATGGCGACACAACGTACAAATCAACGGGACTCGGCATGGAAAGCACAGGTTCATTGGAGAAAACTCAAAGGTATTTATGTTTTAGGGTTGACAGTTACCGTAGCACACACTGAGCGAAAGGCTAGTAATGCAGGGATGACATATAGTTCATAAAAATGCGCTTTCTTACCTTTGAACACCGAATCGCCCGACATTGAAACCAAAATTCAGCCGTTCACTGGCGCATACAACATACAAACTGTATGGGCAGAAAATCGCGTGATTGTTGTGATAATTGCATCACTTTGACCAATGTGGGCGCCGTCTGCTAGCTCTGTTGTGATTGGTCGCAGGTTCAGCTTGATTGACAGGTCGGAACTATGCATTCAAGTCCTAAATCTTGAGTCTGAGTTATTATACACTAACACACTGGATAAGACATGAAAATGTTAACTTGATATTGGACTTACTCCTTTCTGAATTTCATGGAAATCTTTCCCTTTAGACTTGAAATGATCCCTGAAGGTCTTCCTCTCCCCTTGGGACCATGTTGACGTGACTGCAGGAAGGAGTTAGAAAATTACAATCCCTAAACATTAAAGATAGATTACAGAAGTGGAAAATTGTTACAAATGCCGTCATCTCCATGTGCGTTTGAGGATGCGTACGATAAAAATCAACCTGTGTGTAAGTCAGTCAAGTACCTCATCCTTGTTCTGAGAAAACAATGAAAACCCGTGTCCATGCTTTCAAGAAGTTCGCTAAGCCACTGTCACTATTTAGGCTGGTTCCTGGCTTTAATGCACAGAAAACGGGAGCCACAGTATCACGGTAGTTGGGAGACTAGTTTTGTTCACCAGACATGCAACAGTGTCATTACAAAAAAAAAGAGCAAAAAGGAGAAACTCTCCAGTTATTTCTAATTTTAAATGGGACAGATGGGGAAACAAAAAAGAGGAAATCAGCTGATCCGCTGAAAGGTTGCATGCCTGGTTCACACAACGGCATAAAAAAAATGTGCACATGCATTTGGGTCTTTCCACAGTAATGGGGTACATTTGAAAAATGAGTCAATAATTCCTTTTAGATGCCTTTAGTTTATCTCAGAATTAAAGAAATTTCCTTGTACTGTTCTCAGGAGATAACTTTTGGTGTTTTTCTGTGCTGTAAATTTTACCATTTAGCCTATAAAAAAAGCATTTAAGATATATAGTCCATGGCTCTTGGCAAATTAGATTTTATTTTCTCGGAACGGATTTTTAAAGCATTTACTTTATGAAACATCATACTTTGTTTTTTGGACATCGGCAACCGTGTAAAAAACAGCCTTTTTATACGGCCAATTTTGTGCCTTGCCTAGACTTGCCCAGGTCTGACTTCCTGTGTTTGGTCTGTGATGCGGTGCGTGCAGCGTGCCCTCTGGACTGGTGGCCTGTCAAATCTCTTTTCTTCTGTCTCTGAAGACTTTCCGAGACAGAGGAAACAGAAGAAAACAGATTGGACAGGCCACCGGTCCTGAGGGCGCAATGTGCGCTGCAGTCCAAGCACGGGGGTCAGACTTGGGCAGGTCTATGCCATGAAATATTGGCGGACCGCCAATAATTTGAAATATTGACAGTAATTGTTTGATAACTAAACGTTGGTCAACTTTTTTCGTTGATGTCTTACTTGAAAGCGAATAACCTTTATGTTTCTATAAAATTATCAATTAAAAAAAAACTTATTTTTGGAGGTGCCACACCCAAAACGCACGGACTGTATATCTTTAAGATTTAAAATTTGGACAGTACTTACAATTGTAATTGTAATCACTAAATGTTTGATTTTCAACCTGTGGATCCGGTTTCATTAACATCTTTAAGGCAAGCTGTAATGAAAAGTAAAAAAAAAAAGATAACTAAATAACAAAATGTGCCATGCTTCGCAGGGCAAAATGTTGATACAGTAAACTCTTGTTATAACTCCCCCCGATATAAAGCTCTTTGTTATACCGGTATATATCCCAGCCTTTATTCATTGTACAGGCATTGATGATAACGCTCTCTGGATGTATGGCTTGCATTCGTTTGGTCCCTCAAAGAGTGCTATAATAAGGGCATAGGTGTAATACAGGCGTGTTGCAGAGAGCCGAGAAGATTTGCTTACTCCAGATCATAGACTGGTTGGGTAGCATGGGATTTGTCCAACAATGACAAGTACACCATCGGTGAATGTACGTTAAGTGGTGGCCAGATTGGTCTTTTTGGTTAAAGTTTATAAACTACTATGGTTGAGTGGTAGAATTACAAAATCGGGTCCAGCGGGGACACACGGAGATCTAGCATCCGGTCCCTGTTAAGGTATTGCAGCCATGATGCGGGAACAAATGCAGGTCAGGCAGGAAAGTGCTAAGACTGGCCGGCCGGTCTTTATCGTCTGTTTAAGACTGGCCACATGACGTGCTCTCACCCAATAGGGATGCGTAAACTGTCCAAGGTATTTATGAATGAGAGTTGACTATATTTTGTAATGTACCACAATTTATAGTGAAGCATTCTCTGTAACAGATGTATGATCTGATTGGTTAGAAGTGGGGGCATTGAATTAGCTAGACCCTGCGCCTGTAGAATTCTGACTATGCCCCGGGCATAAAATGCAGTCTTTGCCATGCAAAGTCATTTAGCGGTCGTCGCATGCGTAGCATAGCTGTGCACCAACTATGCAGCTACTACGCGCTTCACGTAAACATTTAGCAGGACGGTAATGTCGGAATCTCGACGAGGTTGTTTTGTCATGCTGTCGTAGATGATGGAGTCCTTAAGAAAATAATAGAAGTGAGGCCTACAGTGAAAACAGTGTCGGTGAAATGTGCTACTAAAGTGTCAGGTGATTATGCTACAATTTTTTGCTGTAAATATACCAACTTTTCCGCCGTAGACCAGCTTCCCAAATTTTAACTCGACGGACTACTGTCATGACTCTGTAACGTTACTTTTAACCAATCAGATGACAAAAATCTACATGTTCGGTATACAGGGCTTCCCCATAACTTTTTCAACACTGGCCACCCGGACTACTGTGGTCACATCTTGACTGGTCCGCAGGCATCTTGAGTGGTCATTTTTTACATGTAATTTTTAAAGGGTGCTCCCCCCAAAAAATTCCACCCGTGTACACTTGCTTGATTGGCTGCTTGTCACTGTGGATTTTAGATTGTTGCAGCATAGAGGCTGCTGACAAAACATTACTTTTTTGCTACAATAACCACACCTTTTTTGGCTAATGCTTAAAACAGCGCCATGAAATTGGCCCCTGTCGCTCGGCGCATTCATTCAGCGCCTGCACTGTCCCCGTGTACGTGTACGTGTTCGTATTGCAATGACCGTACTGCATGTGCACTGTAAAACATGTACTTTATTCCACTTCGATCGTCGGGTAACATGCATATTTACATGTACAAACAAACTTTGTACATCATTACTAGACGTTGTCAGTACCATGGAGGAAGAAACACAACCCGGTCGATTGTAAGTCAATCATGCATGAATTTTGAATACATCATTTCCATGTACTTTATGTTTTAAAGAACTGAAGTACCAGTTTATCTTGACTGGTCCACACGGACTTTTTGAACAGTGTTTTGACTGGTCCGTGAGAGTTTCGACTGGCATTTGGCCACCGGACCACTGTTATGTTCGAGCCCTGTTATATAAAACAAACATTGACTGCTTTTTATTCTGGTCATGGTTAAGATTATAGGCCCTCGGTGATCTCGAAGCCATGACTATGCCCCTCGGCTTCCGCCTCAGGGCACAGTCATGGCTTCGAGATCACCTTGGGCCTATAATCTTAACCATGCCCCTCATTGCAGTCAATATTTGTATAGTAGCAGCACCTCAAGGTATTGGAAATTAAACAAGTACGACGACGCTCCTCATTACAATGTAACTACACATGTACTACCACAACGTATTTCGCTGTGACAATCCATTCCACATTCGGTAAACATTTGTTAACATTTGCACAAGTGGGGACGTGGACCAGATCTACCGGTATACCAATGTACTGTACCTCGATGTCTCCATCTGCTCTTTGGAGACAGTGATGAGCATATTCCAGGTTTCTAGCTCCACCAGGTAAGGCTGCTGAAGTAGCCAACTGGAGGAAATTAGTCACTGCAACAAGAGGACAAATAACAACAGTTAGGCTGTGTTCACACTGGACTTATTTTTGTAAAGTAAACAATTGCCAGGGTTGTAATTCTATCATGCTTTCTTATTGGTGCTTCCATTGTGCAAGTTATGTACAATGTACCCATATTGTTCATACATTTTCAGGACTGTTCTGTTTCAGTGATGATTTCCTCCAGGTCCAAGAAGATCTGTTTGATAGTGATTCCCACAGTAATAAAATGTGACATTTCCTCTTTCTGGGAGAATCCTACAGTTGAGAGTTCTCTCTCTCTCTTTCACCCCGATTAAACCTGCGTGGGATGAGATGACATTTGGTGCTGTGCGTCTACCAAACAGCCCTAGAAGTGCAGGAGCTCATGGAGGCACTTCAGGCAGGCAGAGTGGCACACCCTGTCACAGTGACTCCACAATATATTCATACACGTTACTGACCAATAAACTCCGGACTTAATTTTGTTGGTCCGAGTATAATTTGCATTTCTTTTTTAGAACCGCACAACATATTTCGATAATTCTAAGATGCCCTTCATCATTTTTGGCAGTTCTTTTCAGCAGTTTAGATTGCTGAAATTTTAGTTACGACCAAGTTTTTTAACTGTAATTCCACTTGTCAACCAAATTGATGTAATGTACATGTATATATTGCCTTGCCATTGAAAAGCCATGTTCACACTGAACTTTCTCTTTCGAAATTTACATGACTGCACTGTAAACTTTTCCTACACAAGCAGGGCTCGAAATACCCACTGGACCGAGGCCAGTAATTTAAGCCTCAGTCTAGTGCTTTCTCTACCATACTAGACCAGTGCATTTTTAAACTAACGAACAGTAAATCGACGTTCCTTGTAGCTTTGGTCTTGTAAAAATAGTGTCGGTCCAGTAAATGATTTCAGCTACTGACCCTGTGGTCTAGCAGATTTTTTCATGAAATTCAAGCCCTGACAAGCCCATTGTCTATTACAGGGTCTTGTTAGTTTTACAGGGCAAAATTGTTCCCAATGGACTAAATACAACCCTGTAAAACTACAGCACCCAAACAGAAGAAAGTTTGTGGCCTCTCTCCATCTGTAAGTTTTACATCATGTCTGCAATACCTTAACAGGGACCGGATGCTAGTTCTCTGTGTGTCCCCGCTGGACCCGATTTTGTAATTCTACCACTCAACCATAGTAGTTTATAAACTTTAACCAAAAAGACCAATCTGGCCATCACTTAACGTACATTCACTGATGGTGTACTTGTCATTGTTGGACGAATCCCAGGCTACCCAACCCAGTCTATGATCTGTAGTAAGCAAATCTTCTCGGCTCTCTGCTAGAAAATAATACAAAACTCATTAATTTTTCAAGACTTGTGCAGAGATACCTAGTAGCGAACATGGGGCCAATTTCATGGATGTGTTAAGAACGAAAATTTGCTTAGCACAAAATTTAATTGCTTTCAAAAATCGGGTTACTGGCCAAAAGTGTATGTCAACTTGCGTTCGTAGCAACAGTAAGA
Organism: Henricia sp. BOLD:AAB3569; assembly: GCA_037783545.1. NCBI lineage: Eukaryota > Metazoa > Echinodermata > Asteroidea > Spinulosida > Echinasteridae > Henricia > Henricia sp. BOLD:AAB3569. The sequence continues at coordinate 510,011 of JBBELK010000540.1, forward strand.
GAATACCAGTAAGTTGTAATATACATCACATATGATTTTGACCTGTAACCCATTTTGGCAAAGAAATTATGTGCATAATAGCTCCATGGGTGATATAAGACTATTACCACACTAGTCATGAAAATACCAAACTTGCTTTCGGCTCATATTTTCAGTATTTTCATGACATGTGTGGCATATTCTCATATCACCCTCAAAGCCATCCTACATGTATGTACATGTAAATGGGCCTAAATTGTATAAGTATTGGTCATTTTTCACATTCCAAATTACAAGATTAATCTTAGGGCAACTATCAAAATGGATTGACAGGTAGGGATTTTGTCTTACGAAAATGACTACTTGATCTATACGTAATCTAATACTTGCCTAGGAGGTCCGGAATCTTTGCTTGAAATTCAGACCCAACGTTGATGTGTCTAAAAGTCAATTGAAAAGTCAATTCATAAGAAAGGAAACTTAAATGAAACAACTCTACAAATATTTGTATCAACAAACATACAAACCTTTTGTTCGACAGCCATCTTGGAGAGCAAGCAATTTTCCCCCATGTAATGGTGGACACTTGTATAGCGCACATATCTACCCTAGGGTACTCCTGGCGCTGTTGCCATTAACATTATCGCTGCCATCAGGAAATCACCAGAACCATTTCGCTTCAACTAGGTGGCTACCTGGCCAAGGTGCACAATCCTATCAGCAGTTAGATTGTGGCATTCCCCCTATAACAGCTCCCCAAATATCGCTTGGGTTGACTAGGCAATTGAGATTAAGTGTCTTGCCCACGGACACAAACACGTTGGCACCAGTGGGGCTCGAACCCATAATCTTTCGATCACAAGCACGGCTGGATACCCACTAGACCACACGTGCATTAGGCGTAGATATTAACTTTGTGTTTGCAATGAAATATTTAAATAAGAAAGCTTTCCCCCAAGATGGCCGCCAGCGCAAAGGGTTTATTTGACCTATGTTACATCATCATTAGGGCCTGTGGCACAAGTTAATCCTCGAACAGGAAACGTACCATGTAAAATTCAGGCACTGTGGTTCAACACCTCATGTACAAAAGGCATGGGCATAAAGCCACACGAATATAGACATGGACACTGGTCAGTGAAATTTGGACTTCATGTCTCGGCATTAAAATGAATACACTGTAGTTGTATTGAGTGTTTCTACATGTATGTTCATTTACATGCTACCGTATGTAAAAGCAGAATCCACATGTATCAACTTACGGTTCAGAGGAAAATATGAAGTCCGAGACCGGTTCATCAGCTGTAGCCGAACTATCTATATACACAAAAGGGTAAGACAATAGTGTGGTTTCGGTGTGCAAGGTTAGTGATTACGACTACGATTAGCCAAACCTCAAAATCGTTACCTTTCGCTGTCCGTTTCTCACTAAGGTGTAGAGGCGTTGCTATCAGTGTAGACAACAAAACAACACTTGGGATATTTGTGTAAACGCCACAAGTACGTACAAATTGATGAAGTAAAATTCACTAATAGTCGTCGTTTTGCATAACCGTATGCGACCGAAACCTCCCTAACGTTTTAAATAAATTGGTTTTAGAAGGCCCTATAACAGAAAACCCTCACTCCTTTTTGGAATATTCGTAAAATGTGAACAGAATATGTCGAGTTTTGATTTTATTGTGAAGTTTTAAATTGCCCAGGCACTGTAAAGGGGCATTCTTACTATCGCGGAAAAAATCACTCTGCCGTGCTGCGCTCACTGCATTGCATGAGCTCCCAATCGCCGATCTTTCCAAAATAGAAAATTCAACCCCGGTAACTTGGGACTTCTCTGATACCTCATTGGCTGTGCGTTGGAAAGGTCAGCGCACCGCGGTCAAAGTTTAAACAAATTTAAAATTTAAACGACAGGTCGCGCACAAGCAGCAAAACAGCTCCTGTACAAACCAATGGAACAGGCGCGCGCAAAGCCATTTTTCCGCGATAGTTTGAACGCCCCTTAATAGTCATTACCCCCTGATCAATAGGCTCAACTTCATTATTCTATAAATCTTCCCAACTCCCTTGAGACAGTGTCAACTGCTTTTTAGGCTATCCCCTGGTTAGTAAGTACTAATGTACTCCTGGCAATTTAAGGCTCACCCACTATGGACACAGCCTGGATATGAAGCCACAACGTGCAAAATTACACAAGTCTTGAGTAAAATGCAGACCACTCGGTCACAGTACATGTACATGTACGTGTACTCCCATTATTACATTATCTGATGTTCACACGAGGGATGAACAAGGGAATGCCAATTGAAAACGTGCATTTAAAGGAATAGCAAACCCAAGAAACAAATAACATTGTGATGAACAAGTGCAAAGCAGATACATGTACATGTACATGTACATGTACATGTACATGTACATGTACATGTACAAACTTAAAGAATAACAATTTCAGCAATATGTTTTACCATAGGAGCTTCCATTTTGTATGAAAACTTGGCCAAGAATTCTTTTTGCAGTAGCGGTTGTCAGCTGACCAATTACATGTAGCACGCAGCATTCTGAACACGTCATTCCCGCCTTTAGCCTTATATTATTATTGATAGCGTCACCCACGCCATTCTGGCATTTTGCTCCGATGAGTGCAAATCTTTAGCATGTCTTTGTCATTACTTAATTCTATTTTCCGATTTTGCAGTACCAAACACTTATTCAATTCTGTTTTTGCATACAAGTACTTTGTGCATTCTTATGGCAATATAGGAAAATATTGTATGCAAAATTTCATTTATTGTTCAGTTTTTGGAAAAAATGGTAGTGTCCATAGTCAAAGGCATCTCTGCAACTGCCGTTCTTTGTGAAGTTTGTACCGGTATCCACTTTTGACTTGGTCATATTTCTTGTTCTCTGCATAAAAATATTGTATGGGTTGCACTTGTTTAGCTCAATACTTTTTGGTTTCTTGGGTGTACTCCTTTAACTTACTTCTGCGATGCATGGACATCATGCTCGGAGTTTTAGGAGTCATAGTCGGCACGTTGAAATACAAGCCAGGTCCACTGCGGATTGGGCTCAGCATGGGTGGTGGAGTATACGGAGGAGGCGTGGTGCCAGTCCCCGCACTGCGATATGCATGATGTATACTATAGAAGCTTCCTAGTTCCCTGGGTGACCTCATTTGAGATTGGTATGTTCCTGGGATGATTCCCCCTGGTGTTCCCGTACTGACACAGGATGGGATATGCAAGGGGGAAGGCCTCGGACGCTTCTTGGTCGGACTTGGTTGCGTGGGAGGCGGGGGATTCCGAAATACGTTTTGGTTTTCGGGTGGTTTAATCGCTTCTAACCTTGGCGGACTAAGTTCCGTCTCAGGCAAACTGAAGGACATTCCAATCTGCTGCTCGAAAGGGCTAAAAGGCTCTAATTTCGGTACCTTCGGAACAGTTTGCAAGGACGCAGGGTGGTAGTTTATGGGAACAGCATAAGGCATGTCTTTCAGAGGAGGGAGGGGCACTGGCATAAACTGAGGATACGAAGTTGGCAACTGCTGCTGGTGGTGGTGCACGAATGAAGCGTCGGAGAAGAACGGATTTGGCTGTTTGGGTACGCTGAGCACATTGAGTTCCTGCTTGACTTGGGCTTGGAGTTCCAACTGTTCAGTTCTGAGGGAGTTTAAATTCGGCAAATGGGTCATTTGGGGTGGTGGTTGTGACAACCCGGGCATGGGGACTGTAAACGAGGGAACGGGGACGGAGACGTGTAAAGGGGCGGGTTGCATCGGCATCTGGCCAAGACTAGTTTGGCTTAGAGACGGCGGTAGATGATGGTTTGGGAGGGATAGGACACCAGGAGCAGTGTTTGCAACTTGGTGGTTCCCACGCATGTCTGGCGTGGATCTGGATTGGCTTGTCCTTGGGGGAGTTGGCACCTGTTGTTGCCTGGGCTGGTACTTGGGTTCTCCTTTGATGTTGTCTGACGATTCGCCCCTGGCATTGTTGTATCCGCCGTGGAGTCTCATGTGCCCATTCAAGGCTGGCATGCTCTTAAACGTCCTTTTACACACCGAACATTCCACTGGCTGCTGGTTTTTATCTTTGCTGTCGGAGCTGTTTGACATCAACAAAACAGTCAACAAAAAGCCAAAAATAGATGATATATCAACAGCAGTTACTTTAGGACAAAAGGTGTGACAATAATAATATGGACTTATACCGCACACTTATCAGGGCAAACCTCCATCGAGGTGCCTAACATTCTATGTTCAAGGCGTCTAGCATTCAAGATTTCTGCGTACTGTAGAACTCCTTCTGAGACTCATTTCAGACCAAATCAGCAATGCCAATCAATCATACATGTTTAAAATATGGGTGTTCTTGTCAACAGTGTTCAATAAAAATGTTTCATTAATTACTTTAAGGGTTGTTTTACAATCAGGGTACACAATATAAACAGTCTCACTGTTTACTTGAATTTTTCTTGTAAGGACATTTATGAAGTCCAAGATTTTTGTCACTCGACTCATTAACCTGGATGATCCGGAAAGTCAAATAAAAACAGAAGTCGCCCTTCTCTGGCAGAACAGAGCAGTGTTCAAATGTGTGTGTAAAAAAATTGTGGTCATGTGGAGGACCGAGGGGTTTCTGAAAATTTTCCCCAAAAAATGAAAGCAAAGAAAATACATTAAATTTACCGCTCATGCTCCCTGATCTCATTTTACAAAACTAGCCCCCATTCTTCAAGTCGTTATAATCCCAACATAACCACTTTACCAAAAGCATGAAACTTTTGTCTAACAATATAAGCCAATTTGCTAAATATAATAGTGTATACTTTTTGATAAACACTACATACTGTATTTCTCACCTCTTTCCAGGCGATGGCCCTCTTGGCGAGGGCTGCCTGACATCCATAGACCCAGGAGTGCTTCCAAGAACGCGTCTTGAACTTGGATTATTCAAGGAGTTAGTGGTTAGACCAGCCATGGTGGTAACTAACCGCGGAGCAGGAATACCCTCCATGATCTTACATGTAGCATTTGACAAGGGTTCATACTGCGACGTCATATTCCACGTAGATGGCGACAACTGGCTTGGAGCAACAGGGTTCATGAGATCCGCCAGGCGGTTCAAGGCAGGAATGTCCTGAGGTACGGGAATCTGAGGGTTGAGCACTAAAGGGGCAACGTCCGATTGGTTGTTCGGAGACGTTGCGGCGATCGGAAGGCTGGACTGCGCGTAATGAGCGGCCCGGACAAGAAACTGAAGAGCCGGGGTCGAGCTTGAACCTGGACTGTCAGGGGACTGGTTGCTAGCATTGTTTATGCCACTGTGCTTCTGTTGAAGCAGCGGTTGTTGTTGCTGCTGCTGCAGTTGCTGCTGCTGCTGCTGCTGCTGCTGCTGCTGCTGCGGGGACTGCTGCGAGGCCGGCTGCATCATTCCCTGCCCGAAGTTGTTGACGGTTAAATTGCCCATTGGAGGCACACCAGCTAAGGCATTACTCATGTAGGATGAGTTATTAGGTAATGCTGATGATGGGTGGCCCTGAGCCTGGACTTGGGCCTGCATGGCAGCGGCCTCTTCAGCAGCCGTTAGTTCAGGATCCTTTTCGTCCCCTGTGAACCTCATGTTGTTCTCCATGGGCAGGCCATGATGTTGGGACTCGAAATGCCGTCGCAGGGAACGGATGTCGCAGTAAGACTTGCCACAATCGGGAACGGTGCATTCGTAGGGTTTTTTGCTGCGATGCGTTAACATGTGACCAGCTCTGCCAAAGAAAATTAGAGAATTGTCATCAACAGTTTTGTTATACATGTATACATAGTAGGGATGGGACGTTTAAACGGTTAACCGTTTAACCAGAAGAAAAAAAATGAAAAACCGGTTTGCCGAACGTTTAAACGAAACCCAATTTTAAAGAATTTACAATAGTTTTCAGAGGGTTAGTTGTAATGACTTACTTCATGAAACTGAATTAAATTTCTGTTGGGTCGTAGTAAAATTTTGACTACTGGGGGTAGATAAAGGTTCAATTATTATTTTGGGGGCCTTGGGGTATATTGTACATTGAACATGCGTAGTTATAAACACCAGCAACAACCTTTGGAAACTGGTTACTGAATTAATCGTAAATTCCCATCCCTAATACATAGCCTGCCAAACATAGCCAGACAGTGTTTTCCAAGGTGTAGATTTTAGCAAATGTTACTTAACTGCAATACAAGTACAAGTAATACAGGGGTCGAAATTAACACTGGTCTTGTGGTCCGAGACCAGTAAAAAATCAGGACCACTGTCTGTCAAAAGCACTTGGGCCAATTTCATAAAACATGTTACGCTTAATCAAAATTTTGGATTAAGCATAGCAGGAATATTCGCTCAAGCAAGGGCGTATTTCATAAAGCTTGTTGTTCTAAGCGCGCAAAGAGAGTGCGCGCGCAACGCTGTCATCTGTTTTGTTCGATCGCGTTCATCGTCTGCTTTCATAAGTAAAAGTCAACATTTTCAAATACCATCATCGGTTATGTTTCCATTTTGGGATGATTATCACTACCACAGCAGACCCTTGCCTGTTGCTGACTGGAATATTTCAACAACAGCTGAAAGTTGTGCATCTGTTGGAAAATGTGTCTCGAATTTTGCAGAGAATAGTGAAGAAAAAAGATGGCGTCACGTTAGCAAACAATCGGTAGGTTAGCATGCCATTTGGTTTGCTAGTGCTTAAACAGTTTTATGAAATGGAGAGAGTGCTGCTTAATCAAAAATCGGGTGCTAACATGTTTTATGAAATTGGGCCCAGGTCCAATGGACCAGTGAAAACATTTCATGACTCATGGAAACATTTTCAGATAACTACATTTCTTTCTCCAATCTCTCCAGACTGCCAGACGTTGGATCAAAAAGAAATCCCATCCTGCACTCATTGACCTTAAACCAGAAAGTGTATCTCGGTGCCATTTTGAAAATCACAGGTGGCCCAACAAATTTTTAGCTGGACCAGTAGAGTTCTCTAATCTATTGGTCCTTCTGACCAGCATGAAATTCAGGTTAATTTCGACCCCTGTAATAATAGTTACAATAAAAGTAATACTACAGGGCTGCCAACATTGAGTAAAGGTTCAGAGTGAGATTTTGTGAGTGAGTGCGCGGGGCTGAGGGACAATCGCGACCGAGGGGAAGGATGGAGGGTGTGGGAGGGGGGTTTGGACGATACGGAGCTTTTGCATTTTTTAGGTAGAAATGGTCCAATCTGGCGCATAAAAGTGCCTCTGGCATAGATATTTTTATCCCTCTAGTTCCATTAGTTCAGTCTCAATCCCAAAGGTTTTCATTCACCAAAACCCAATTCCATTTTCAGCTCAGGTGAATCTTCTTGAAGGTGAAATTGTTATGGGTAAGAATTGAGATATTCAGTTGACCATTAGCTTTTCTCACCTAAAATGTCTTTCACTTTTATCAGTGCACTGAGTGCAGATTTGATAGGAAACACCAAATTTACGTGAATTTTTTTTTTTTTAGACTTAAAAAATATACTTATTTTTAGCAGGGACAGGCCTATATCGTCAAAATATACACCAAAACTTTTCTCAACTCTTTTTGTTTGCCCACTACTTTTCTGACGTTGTCCACTTACACCTCAAATGTTTCCTTTGCAATTAATCCCTGCCGCGATCATTGCAATGCACAACTGAATATTTTTTGCGATGAAAAAAAATGACAACTCCATAGATCGAGCGCGCGATGCATGAACGATGGCATTCACCTTTCTTCCGTTCGGATTGATGACTAAAATGAGTTGGGTACCCATACTCCCTTCCAGAGAAGCCATACTGATTGCGCGAAAAGAAAAGCACCCGACCACATGATCAGTTGGAGCTGTCAACAGAGGGCGCCCTTACTTGCATCAATACGAGCGGATGCGATTGGTAGGTACCGTACCGAAAAAGATCGATCGCCGTTACTTTTTTTTTTGAGAGGGTAATTTTTTTAAGCGTGAGAAAATGTCATGCGTGCGTGAGAGCGTGAGGATGAAGTCAAATGCGTGAGTCTCACGCTCAATGCGCGAGTGTTGGCAGCCCTGAATACTACATGTAGTTAAATTATTCCAATTATACTCCCTATTGAATAACCAGTTCCACGTACACAGTGCGGCTATCCCCAACTTGTGTCCTTTAAATTAATAAATTCTGCAGGCATATCCAATTGTGGTGTGCATTCTTGCACCTGCATACATGTTTTTATTACTTTCAACCTGGTGAGGTCAGACTAACATGTCTTTATCTGCATGTAATTTTTTTTTTGCATACACTTGCCTCATTTTGCTTTGGCACTTTAAGAAGTGACCGGCCAGTCATCCAAATTGTTTTTAAATTTGTGGACAACTACATGTATGTGGCAGTGCACTCCAGACACAGTGAATTACATGTATTATATTTGTGATCAAATGACAATGAATGTATTACATTAACAAGTGTGCCTGTATGTACATGTATGGTTCTGAAGGTCACAGTTAATTCATACCCTGGATGGAAGCTGCATTGCCTCAATTCAGTATGGTATAAACACCCTATACACATATCTGCCATAGCTAGGGGCCATCCGGTGTACGACCTGTACATGTACTATGTTGATATTGTGCATACAATATCAACCAGCTTTTATATGCACAAAGTGACAAAGACATGCAATGGCTAACCCTACATGTACCACTTTGTTTACACTAAAGGCGTGTTCCCATTGGACTTCTTTTTCCGCGCCCTCGCGGGAACTTTCCGCGACTCCCTGTAAACATTCCTTCCTGTAAATCTCCGGTGCGTTCCCACTTACCATATATTTTACACGACGCGAGCGAAAAATTTAGCTACTCGGCTGGCCATATGTGGTAAATTGAGGGCGTGGTTACATAACCTTTGACCTACGGTAACAGGATGTTTGACATGCCATGCGATACACATCTTGGCGCGAAATTATTAATTGTGTGCATGCTGCACGAAACCCAATCAAATTTCGAACAACTTCGATTAAACTTGCCATTATATTTGCGAAAAAAAAAGAGCATGAAAAAACACGTGCGTACGTACATACAGGGCCCGTACATAATAACCAGAATTTTTTCGCGCAATGTGTGGTGGGATTGCACGATGCAGGAAGTGACGTCATCCATTTGGCATTTCACACAGCGGCAGCGGTAGTTCTACAGGGCGGCTCTGTTGCCATTGGACTTTTCAAGGGCCCTGTAAAACTCCCGCGGTTGAGCGGAAAGTTTCCGTGGCCTCTCTCACCCTGTACATTTTACATCGTGGTCGCGGTAACTTTACAGGGACGCTAATTCTCCGTGCGTCCCCATTGGACGAAATTTTGTTATTCTTCCGCACAACCACGGGAGTTTAACCAAAAATAGTCCAATGAGAACACCACTTAAGGATGGGACGTTTTAACCGGTTAACCGTTTAAACCCAAAAAAATGAAAAACCGGTTTTGCCGAACGTTTAAACGAGACCCAATTTCAAAGAATTTACGTAACCCATTTAAAACACATTTTACGTAACTCATTATGAAACACATTTTCATGAAATAAATTTTGACCAGATAAAGGTTTAACGATTCTTTTGGGAGCCTAAGGGTGTTGTGTGGATTGCACGTGCATCTTAGTTTTTTTTTCTATAAACACCAGCAACACTCTTTAGAGTTGACCGAACGGTTAACCGGTTAACCGACACTTGAAAGAATTGCAAACCGGTTTCTGAATTGACCGTAAATTAGTTTACACTTAGAAGTTCGGGGACGAACACCAAGCCCAAGATCAGCTTCCGATCACAAACCGAGTGTACATGTAAATGCTCTCGGGACGGAAATTGGCTCTGGATCAGATTTTGAGATTTGATCTCCTGTTGGCGGATGGTCCAACCCCAAACTTGAGATCACTTTAGGCCTTTTCCCACTAGAACGTCAAACCCCGGGACGAACTTGGTCTAGGGCCGCCTCACCCCGAGTTCAACCCAGCGTCGATTCACACTTGTTCTGATATTCGCCCCGGGACGAACTCGCCCCGGGACGAACTCACCCCGCAGATCGGCACCTCGCCCCTGCCCCTTTCCCACTACCGTTCTCGCCCCGGGGAAAGTGTCTCGCCCCGGGCCAAAATTTCAACCCTGGTCCCGAGCAGGGTTGAACTCGCCCCAGAGAATGAGCAATCTTGGGGGTGGCGTGGGGTTGAGACTTCTAAGTGGGAATCGGGGCTTATTTTCACCCCGGCGTCGCCCCAGGCGTCGCCCCGGGGGCCACCCCCGAGATTTTGTCTAGTGGGAAAAGGCCTTTTGTGGTTACATGTACTGGTCCATGTAGTCCAAGCATTATTGGTCAAATCTGTAAAACATCAGTAACAGGTTTCTGGTTACATGCTCATAAAAACTCAGATTTATTTTGGTTGAGTGGAACGCATAATTAATGTTTTGAGAGAATTTACCCTGTCCCATGTGCTTTTGTTACTAATGTACAGTATTTTTTGTTAATGTACATGTAGTGCATTCACTCGATGCATGACGCACGCTAACGCGTGTGCTTTGGTGCACCCAGCGTGGACGCACATCGGATTGGGGCTCTGTGCTGCACAGTATCAGAAACGCACGGTGCCCGCAAAAGCTTCATTTTATATAATTATTAGTATTATCTTGCTGGATTTACATGATTCATGGGAGCCATATTTTGGATGGAGCTGAAAAAGGCATCATCTGAGGTGTTGGGAGGGTGGGGAAATCACATCCCCGATGCAAACCAATTACACTGATGACTTACAAGTGGTCTTGCCTCTTGAAGCTCTTGGCACACAGCACACATTTGTGCCTGCGTTCGCTGCTGTGTATCAGCTTGTGTTTAGCCAGGGCACTGGAGCTACCAAAGACCTTACCGCAGACCTGGCAGGGTTGAGAGTAGCGATGGCCTGGGTTACGGGAGGGTGGTCGGCCCTTCCGCCGAGGGGGCATGTCGGTAGTGCCTCCATCATTATTGACCCCTGGGTGGTGGGAAAAATGAACCATTGAGAATTGTGAGTTAAATTTGGCTTTTTGCATTGTGGGTAACCTTTGCACTGTGGCTCGCACCCGAAAATCTTTACTTTAAAATGGAGGTGCAGTTTAGAAAGTCCACATACTACGCTGTTGTTGCTATGCACGACAATGCCTAGCAACCAACAGTCTGGCTGCTTTATGCCTTTCTCTCCTACATGTACTATAAACACAGTATTGATTCTGCACTTTACACCTGCAAGTAAAGATCGAGTACATGATTAGTAAACTGTTAAAAAATGCATTATTTGCACTTTTTATAGTAACAACAGAGAGTAGCACAATGTTGCATTAGAGATCCTTCTCATCCATGCCATTATCGGACAGGTATTCTGAAATCAGAATTTTGATCGTCTCTAAATAAAATATTTTCCAAAGAAATGAGGAAAAACTACAGTATAAATTTACTTTAGATTCTGTGTAATGCGTTATAAATGTAGCACCGAGTAATTAAAAACAGAACTCCAAGGCTGTAAGTGAAGAGTGGTATCACTGCAACATGTACAATGGAGCCGGGGTTTCCCCTCGGTCAATTTACATTCAGACATTATTGCCCAATTTGCGTACCATACATTTGGGGGAATGTACGTATGTAATCCATGAAACAGAAACCTTACGTTCATTTCTTTGATTTCAAGGAAATTATTTGCCACGTGTTTGTGACTATGACTCGGTGATCAAATTCAAACTAAAATGAGTGCCCTTTCATCAAAGTGCATTTGATTTGTGTAACAGTACTTTGCAAATACGGTACATGCACTGGGGCGTTTCATTTTCAATGGTGATTAGGCATTATGTATTTCATTCATATAATCTCATGTTTTTCATACATGTACATGTATGTATATTGTACGTATGTACATGTATGTGCTACACATTATTATTTTGGAGAATTTGATATAATTCTGCATAAACCTATGAGTTGGAGGTAAACTCGTAAACTTTTCAATCATTTCCATGAAAACCTACACGAGTTCAGAAGTTCCTTATAACAGACTAGTAGTGCCTCGCGCAACTCAAAGTTTTTGCCAACACAAAGGGAATCCCGGTAATTTCTCGTATTTGCCACCTTCGTGTTTCAGGACACGTTGGTCAGTACATGTGTATGCTTGGTATGTTTCAAAGAAAAAATGTTGAACTCTTTGTTTTCATGACATCGAGTGATATAGTTGCAAAGTTGGCCCCACATGTACCGGTATCTCTAAAAGTTCGCTGGAAATTAATGAAATTAATGCGCACAAGGTTTATTTGCTTAGAATTAGGCTTGGGCAATTTCATTCCAGAATCGATTCCACTTTGGGAATTGGAAGTTAGACTGCCGAAGTGAATACGTCATCTTTTGTTAGTTGCCTAGGCAATGGCTCTACACTAAAAATCACTGAACCGTGTCCCTGTGCTTTTGCAATGGTACGTTTTCCCGATGGCCATGATGTTTAGAGCAAATTATTATGGCAACCCACGTCACACTTCGGCTGTCTATCACGATTCCAGATTTGTGAGGAATCGATTCCAAATCCAGAAATTGCCAAATCCAGAAATTACAGGTAGCAATTCTGAAGCCAAAAAACTCAACTTCTGCAATCTAGAGCATTCAGCCTCCAATAATTCCTACATAGGCCCCGTAAAAAAAAATTGTTAGATTATCATTCCCGCGCGTATCACTTTCGGCGAAATTAAAGATTTAAAATTTTTTTTTTTTAAAAAGTTTCCTGCTCTTTTTTCCTGATTGAAGCAACATTTTACCGAATTTCATAATGAATTGATCTCTTATTGTACGATTGTACCTACCCCGGTACCTACCGTGCCCAATCGATCTATAGCGCGATCAAGTTTTGCCGCGCCTTGCGTTGCATGCGTGCATGCACTATGCACGGAACGTGTACGGCAAGTACTTCTACAGTATACACAACTTGCAGCGCTCACCCAGACCATATTTTCCAAAAAATACTTTTGTCTGGTCTTAAAATAAAAGAAATAAGTTTCAGTTGTCCTGAAGAGATAACTTAGGCCCAACAAGAGTTACAAAGAGTGTGACAACATGCCTATCTAAAAACCCTGTGTATAAATTTCCAATATACAGTGTACACTCGTAACCGGGACGGCCGAAAATGTAACACAAGTGTCCGTCCCGGTTACGAGCGTATATTGGAAATTTGTACACAGGGTTTTTCAAAAAGGCATGTTGTCGCACTATTTGTAACCCTTTTTGGGCCCAAGTTATCTCTTCAGAACTATTTAAACTTATTTCTTTTATTTTGAGACCAGACAAAGGTTTTTCCTCAAAAATATGGTCCGTGTTGCCAAAATGCCCTTTACTGTGGAAAGACCCATGTACACAAATTGCAATATTGGGTAAGTTTAACAGGATGTAGGTTCGACTCAGGATGTATGGTACAGCAGATGCTGATGTACCAGTACAGCAGATGTACAATGTACCGTACACCATGTAAATGTACAAAGCACATGTGCATTTTAAAAGCACAACAGACCACCCAGTAAGACTACAGTACATGGTACAATCGGAATACCAGTACATATGTGTAAACTACACACAGAAATCTTAATACCAGTACAAAAATGTACATGCCTGAGGCCATGAACTCCGTTGTATACTTGTAACAAGTCTCATCAGAAATCACGCATACCCATCATCATAGTTTCATATCATCATAGTTTCATATCTGTATTAAATCCACCTCTTTTACAGCTGTGCAGTTTTTTTCTACCACTACCAGTCTGCGGAATCTCCGACATCCACACAACAAACAATGACAGCCACTTCATAATACAGACACATACACACACTGCTGCTGTGCCGGTAACGGTGTGACGCAGCTCCAATAAATACGACCCTGGTACTACCAGTCACAATGGATGCACAATCCACTGTGCCCAAATAACAAAACACCACCACGTTGCAGAGACGGATATTCTTCCATGAAAATTGCTTGAGGAAAATGGACTACATGTAGTTGTAGCACTCAGTGAGATTAAATGTATGTGTACACTTAAAGGCAACAGAATTCACAAGTTAACAGCTGCAGGGTGGAGGTTTATGAACAAATATTTTGATTTTCCCCATGTGTACATGTACGAAGCCGGTCATCTACTGGTAGTACATGTAGTACACCGATCCCAATGAACTTCATGCAAATACACTGTACATACATGTAGCAAGGTCGTGTAAACAGGGTCTGCTGAGGTACAATACCTGGGTAACCAACCAGGTATAAGAAACCCCAGTACCAATTATTGTGCTCCAGGGTCATGTCTGGGACAACAGTATGGTAGGCCAAATGAAATAGGCCATGTACCAGGGGGATTAAAAACTATAATTTGACTTTTCTTCAAATTTAAATGTCTATTTTAAGAGTCACAAGTCATTGCAATGGAGATTTTGACCCAACGGTGTTGCAACACGATTAGAAATCCACTTAAATTATGAAATAACGCCCTTTTCGCTCGATTCTTAATTCCGGTACCGAATTTATTATGTCATTGACGCTTGTTTCTGTGTTGCTCGACCCTAGACTGGCTCCAGTCAGCTAGCGGGTACACACATGAGTTTTTAACAGAGGGCACTTTAGATATAAACAAAGAGCTTATTATCTATATAATTTGAAGAATATAGAGGTTGCCATTTAAACACAGCGTCTGTCACAAAGTTTCATGAGTCAGCTCTAAAGGTTTTGCATTTAGAAGATCATTTAAACATGGTAAATAAACATGTGCAAGAACATATGTTTCTGCATTTTTTTTCAGAACACTGATAAAAATTCCTTTTCAAAACACAGCTGGCAAGATACGGTACTTTACAAAAAAATGTTTTCGATGCAGAAACAAACGAAACTGCTCTCAACTAGGAATTCAAGTCACGTGAATTGGATCTGCGCAGATCTGAATCCGTCCAAAACAAACTCACCCAAAGTCACATGGATTCTTTTCTGCTACAAGGGGAATCCCAATTATTTCTCCCCTTTTTTTTTCAAGACTGGTCAGTATGCTTGATATTTTTCAAAGAAAAAATGCCGATTGAAACCTTAACAATGTGAAAGGAACTTAAGGGTTTAAGTAAAAAATTTCCCAAAATCACAGCAAGAAATCAATGCCATTCTTACTTGCAAAATTATTTTTCTTTTGCAACTCAAGAATGAGTTACATGTGCATACTGTACTTATGTACGTATGTAAAATAGAAAAGTCAACTGCCTTTGCATAGGTTTTATAATGTACATGTAACTATTTGATTTACTTGGGACTTCCTAGTACCTTGTGCAATGGTCTAGCGCCCTCTACAGGATTAATACAGAAAGCTCCTGGGAAACTAACCAGGAGCCAATTTCATTGCTTAATCCATTCCAAAATGTGTTCGCTTAAAAAAAATGGGTAATACAGTCAAAATCTCATACATTGTATGATGTGTATTACAATTGACTGGTGTTCTGCTATTCTTGCTAAAAACACAAGTTGACGTACAATTTCGACCATTAAAGGAGCATGACCAGAGTTTCTGGAAAATAGTTTTCGATGTAACTTACCAATATTATCAAGTAACTCCCATACACACCTCCCATGTCCCAAAAACCCGAAAACATTCGCGATTTCCAGTAAAAAATTGAACAAAACTATCGAGTGGCTTTCAGTGGATAAACGTTGATAGTGGAAAATTAGTTTACAAATAATCGGTGGATTTTCGACGATATCCTCAGAAATATGCGGCCTAGAAGCGCGGGAGTTTCAGTTTCGTAATCAGAAAAATATAACGGATGTTATGATATAAAAATCTCATGACCCATAAGGTAAGTCCCGGGGAGTTATGGGTAAAAAAAAAGTGATCTGGTCACACTCCTTTAACCCATTTTTATAAAGCAAACAAATTTTTTATTAATCAAATTTTTCTGCTAAACAGCTTTATAAGAAATTGGCACCTGGTACAGTACCGGTATACCCGGTACATATTTTTTCTACATACAAAATATACTATTTACGGTATTAACCATTTAAAATGAAACACTCCTCCCAGTAACATGTATGGCATTATTCACTTTTAGGACGCTTTTTGTAAAATATTCAACACTTGTGACACCTTATCAGGGGTAGAAATTCCCTCAAAAAATTACTTGCGCCTTGCGCAAGTTGGCACTGGAATTAACTTGCGCTTACAAAAACTTACTTGCGTTAACTTAGATGACAAGTCAGAATCTGAATCCGTCTCTGGAACCTTAGTTACCGAGTCTGTTTTTGCGCCGGAAATTTCTTTCCGACCCAGCAGTGTCTAAGCCAGTGGTCTGAGCAGATGTTTCAGTATTTTCGTCACCCAACTCTCCACTCTGCCGTCCAAAAAAATAAAAAAGCGTTTTATCTTCTTCCCGTGATCGTTTCATCATGGAGCCTAGCCATGAACAATTCTGCAGCGATCTGTGTTTACGTGTCAACTGTCAAACGATGCTCGTTTTACCACGTGCATTGCACTCGTATCCAATACATTGATTTCCGTACTTGTGTGTAGCATAAGTGGGAGCTAATCGCAGGGAGCGAGGTTATGCACATGCATGGACTTGTGTAAAATCTGGAGTCGTCGGGAATCGGAATCGCGATACCGTCCTTTGGAGAAATCTTTTACCATTATCTTGGCGATTTCAGGACGTACCTGGCGACTCTAAATGTTACAATTTGGCAGTGTTTTATATCAGGTTTTCGAGATATGTTTCTAAATTACCTGCCAACGTTTTGTTTTGAAAAACGAACCAAGTTCAACTGGAATGGCGATTCGATTCCGAAAGTATTTAAATCGCCGAGGTTGAGTTCGGGCGATCATGGATTCTCGCGTGCGATCCTGTATGCTCCGAGTGCAGTGTTCTCAGATCGTGCTCCCGCCGTTCGGGCGCGAGAAGATTGTTCGCTTTTTCAGAACAGACCACCCGAACTCGACCCGAAGCTCACATGCGCACAGTGTCTAGTTTCCAACACATGTGTGGTGAGCAAACTTTATCGATGCATCGTGTCTGCACGTACCATACTACATTGTTTGTGCCAACGATCACACTGACAGCGTGAATACATAAAACACGGACCGGCGTAAATGACCGACACAACAAGGAAGACAAAGAAAGAAACTTCAAGTAAACTCGTTTTTATTCAATCAAACATATGTGTCAAATCATGGTCAAATCAAGTAAATTTTAATCAGCAAAGTAATGTTGAGGTGCAATAAAGTTGAAACCGTACTTTATGCCAACTTGCGCAAAGTGCAAGCTTGTGCTTTGGGTTACTTGCGTTCGTTAATTTTTACTTGCGTTGCGCAATCACTTCAATGGTAATTTCGAGCCCTGCTTATTTTTTTGCAGTAAAATGAACTCTTCTTCAATTCCTAACTGGTAGTTTCACTACTTTTGATCAATAATTCAAGAAAATTTTTCATAACCTGTTTTGTTGCCTGTTGCCTCACAAAGTTTGTTCAAAGTCTGACCGTTTTGCCTGCTCTGGCACCATGCTGTAAACACAACTACTCACTGACCAATTGGAGGCAAGATATCAACCTGCACCTTTTCTCAGCCAATCAAAAATGACTTCTTAACACACTGAGCCTGCAGTGTGTACAATGCCATAAGCCTATTGAAGTTGTTGAACCTTTGTGAGATTTGTACTTTAGTCAAAATTTCCCTAAATACCGGTTGTCAAAGCCTTGCCATGCATCTGTTCACAAAATTAATTTCGTAATTTTGATATAATTTCCAAGTTCTTGGAATAATTTTTCTCCAATAGTTAGGCAGCATGTGGTGTCCCGTGGGAACTTAATGATTAAAAGGTCTCACCTACCTAGATGTATTACAAGGGTGCTCAGAAGCACAAAAAACATTGTTGGCAATTTCGAAAATGTTGCAGAAGGCGGCCATCTTGGATATCAAAATGGCCGCCAGTTTCAGCCTTATTGCAAATAACTATGTAAGGTGTAGGCAACTAATCAGCCGATTTTAAAGATCATGGTCTGATGGTGTTGATATGATGGTTTTCCTTGGTGCTAAATGGAATTCCGAGATTTTCAAACTGATGACAGGTCAGGGTCACGTGATTAGGACGAGAATCTGGGTCATTTTCAATATGGCCGCCATTAAAATTAACAGGTGTCAGGTGTAGGCAGTCAGCCGATTTTAAACATCATTGTGTTTATACTATGGTTTTCCGTGGTGCTATAATTGGAATTTTGAGGTTTTAAACTTATCAGAGGTCAGGGTCACGTGATTAGGATGAGGTCAATTTCAAATATGGGTCAATTCCAAGATGGCTGCCGTTGGCCTTAAAAAATCGCTGAAATGGCTGTAACTTCTTTAATAGTTTGTGTAGAACAATGATTCAAATGTCTGCCCTAGGGTTTTCATGGTCAGGCAATTCACTGACATCAATGAAATTTCAACCCGACCTTCAACAAACGATAAAAGCCACAATCTCAAGATGGCGGTCATAAATCCCCAGTGGTATAGGGGTAGAGAGAATTTGAACGCCCGTGCTTAGTTATACTTCTCTTTAACTGCTGGTGTTGGATACATAATATTTTATTGGTCAGTAACATGGATGATTACGTCTTGTAGCAAGCCTGGCTGCATCAGCGTCCGTAAGAGCCGCTAAGGCAGGGTGCGCCACTCTGCATGAATGCACTTCTAGGGCTGCTTTTGAGACGTACGATTCAGGAGGTCAGCTTATCCCACGCAGGTTTAATCAGGATAAAAACCCTTTAACTGGAGCCTTTAACTGCAAAATTCTCCACTAGAAGTAGATAATATAATTCATTGCTGTATGAATCGAAGGTACACCTGGACCAGCGGAAGTGTTTTGAGAGTGTTTTCAGAGTGGTTGTCGATCAGTGCCTTGTTGTCCTGTATTGGGTCGGGGTGGGCCGGGTTTGGGCTGGGCGGTGCTGGGCTGGCAAGCTTGGCTGGGGCTGGGCCGGACCGGGCCGAGCCGAGCTGGGGCTAGTGGGGGCCGAGCTTTGCTGAGGTGTGCTGCGGCTGTGGGGCCTGGAATGGGATGGCCTGGGCCTGCAGATATGGGCTGGGGCGGAATGGGATGGGGATGGGTTGGTTGGCTATGGGCTGGGCCGGGGTGGCTTCAGGCTGGGCCGGGGTGGATTCGTACTGGCTTTGGGTTGGGCCAGGGTGGCTTCCGGCTGGGCTGAGCCTCCAGCTGGGGTCGGGTGGCTTGGGGCTGGGCCGGGGTGGCTTGGCCGGGGTGGCTTTGGGTTGGCTTCGGGGTGACTTCGGGCTGGGCCGGGATGGCCTCGGGCTAAGCTGAGGTGGATTCGGGCGGAGCTTGGGTGGTTTTGGGTTGGGCCGGGGTGGCTTTGCGCTGGGCCGGGGTGGTTTCGGGCTGGCTTTGGGTTGGGCCGGGGTGGCTTCCGGCTGGGCTGAACTTCCAGCTGAGGTCGGATGGCTTGGGGCTGGGCTGGGGTGGCTTTTGGCTCGGCTGGGATGGCTTCGGTCTGGGGTGGCTTTGGACTGGCTGCGGGGTGACGTCAGGCTGGCCCAGGATGGCCTCGGGCTAGGCTGAGGTGGATTCGGGCTGAGCCGGGGTGGTTTTGGGTTAGGCTGGGGTAGCTTTGCGCTGGGCCGGGTGGCTTGGGGCTAGCTGGGCCGGGGTTAATTCGGGCTGGCTTTGGGTTAGGCCGGGGTGGATTCTGGCTGGGCTGAACTTTCAGCTGAGTCGGGTGGCTTGGGGCCGGGCTGGGGTGGCTTTGGGCTCGGCTGGGGTGGCTTCGGTCTGGGGTGGCTTTGGGCTGGCTTCGGCGCGACTTCGGGCTGGGCCGGGATGGCCTCGGGCTAGGTTGAAGTGGATTCAGGCTGAGCCGGGGTGGTTTTGGGCTGGGGTGGTTTTGGGCTAGGGTGGCTTTGGGCTGGGCCGGGGTAGCTTTGGGCTGGGCCGGGGTAGCTTTGCGCTGGGCCGGGGTGGCTTGGGGCTGGGCCGGGGTCGATTCGGGCTGGCTTTGGGTTGGGCCGGGGTGCCTTCTGGCTGGGCTGAACTTCCAGCTGGGGTCGGGTGGCTTGGGTCTGGCCTGGGGTGGCTTTGGGCTTGGCTGGGGTGGCTTCGGTCTGGGGTGGCTTTGAGCTGGGGTGGGATGGCATCGGGCTGGGGTGGGATGGCATCGGGCTGGGCCAGATGGCATCGGGCTGGGCCAGATGGCATCGGGCTGGGCCAGATGGCATCGGGCTGGGCTAGATGGCATCGGGCTGGGCTAGGTTGGCTTCGGGCTGGGCTAGGTTGGCTTCGGGCAGGACAGAGATGGCTTCGGGCAGGACAGAGATGGCTTCGGGCTGCATGGGCTGGGGTAGCATCGGGCTGGGCTGGGACGGCCTCGGGCTATACATCGGAGCTTCGGGATGGGCTGGGATGGCTTAGGGGTGGGCTTGGCTGGGCTGGGATTGCCATTTGTTGATAAAACCTGTGTGGGATGAACTGACCTAGCTCCTGAACCACGTGTCTCTAAAACAGTCCTAGAAATACAGATTGTGAGAGAGGCAATTCTGGCAGAGTGGCGCACCCTGTCGTAGCGGCTCGTACGGCGGCTGATGCAGCCACTAGATGGGGGTGTGTGTGGGGGGAGGGGGGGGGGGGGGGGGGGGGTTGGGGGGGGGGGGGGTTGGGGGGGTTGGGGGGGGGTTGGGTTGGGGGGGGGAGGGGGGGGGTTGGGGGGGGGGGTGTGGGAGGAGGTCTTTTTAAGCACATTACTGACCAATAAAAGAAGCTACATCTGACATAAGCAGTTAGAGAAGCTATTTTTTCTATCCCCTTCCATGCCTATATTTTGACCGCCATTTTGAATTTGCGGCTTTTATTGTTTGTCGACAGTTTGATTGAAATATTATGGATACCAGTGAATTCCCCGACACTGAAAACCCCAGGGTAGACATTTAAGTCACTGTTTTACTCCAAATATTACAGAAGTTACAGCCATTTTAACGATTTTCAAGGTCATTGGCGGCCATTTTGGAATTGGCCCAGATTTCACCCATTTCTGGTTACTTGATTTTGGTAAACATTTTTCCTGTCAGAACCAATAACCACTGAAAAATATTTTGTTAAATTTTGTTGGAGGTTGGGGAACTTTTTTTCATGAAATATACCCGAATTTCTAGCGGAAAATGGTTCCAAAATGTCGGCCATTTTGAAATCCAAGATGGCCGCCGTCTGCAACCTCTCAGATTTTGCCAACATGGTTTTTCTTGTTACTTGGGGTGTAATTAAGACATCTAGCTATGTGGCATTTTATAATCATCCGATGCCCACGGGCCTTAATTTCCTACCACATGCTGCCCGACTACAAATAAATAAGCACTCACAACAATTTACATGTATTGCATGTCTTATACAAGTGCACTAGTACATGTAGTTTTGGGTGCTATACATGTTTTCAGACACTTGAACAAAATGTATTTTCATTTGCAATGACGTAGGCCTATTACAAGTAAAATGAGATTTTGACTGTACTGTACATGTAGATCTATGTAGTGCACTGTAGTTTGGCCACAGACAGTATGACTATGAATAACATCAGTTTCAGTTTCATAACCAAGCAATGGGGAATTGCTATAAATTATTCATGAGCAAACACTTCTCCCTGGGAACATTACATGTACATATCATGTACCTGGTACATTGTACAATGTACAATGTATACTGTACTTTTATGTTTTGCTGGCAAAACACTAGAGGTGTTTGGGCCACGATACATTACGAATCGGTACTGTGATACTTTCTCATCTCAAAAAGCCAAATTAAACGATTTCTAAAAATCTGGTTTCCTCCTCTAATTTGAGAGTACTGGTTATGCAAGATCTTTACATTTATGATTGCAATTCTTTTTTTAAGTCACGAAAAAAAGAAAAAATCATGAGCATTTTGCTCACTTTGACTGTCAACAAATAGCGTTTTTTTTATGTAGATCGGTGTGTTCCACCAAGTCTGAATGCATACTGCACAAGTACTGTATGTGATGCAGTTGGAAGCTAGCCATCCTTTTCCCAAATCAGCACAGATTATTTTTTGAGGCGGCAAATTCGGCAATAAAAAGGCTGCTGCAACTAACTGAGCTGTAAGCAGTGATTGCGGATGTGCCAGAATTCATTAATTTCCTGGCAGACCTTTTTGTCAAAATCGTAGAAAACAAAATCATGCATCGAATATCGAATATTCAATCGAAAATGCACAGGCCTTCACAAGCCTGTGAAGTAATTGCCTATCAATGACAGTGCAAAAAGCCAATCATAAATTATGCTACGCACGTTAGGCTACAATGTATTTGGCAGTGCCCAATCAGGGAAAAACGGTTTCCTGCACAAAACTTAGTTTTCTTGTATTTAAGTACAAGGTTCGTACAAGCTCAATACAATTATAGAAATAAATTTATTTTGGAGCCTCTGTAATTACTGCAAGCACCCAAAAACACATTATTGCATGTGCAGAAACTGTGATGCTCACAGGTCTACGGTACATGTACCATGATATTTGGCAGGGAATTTAGCCTACATTTGTACTTGTATTGTTCTAAGCTTGAAGGCAACAGTACATGTACCTGTAGACATGTAGACGACTGCCCTTGCCAGCAGTAAGGCTGTACATTTCTAACTACCCTATCAATTTGGTAGTTAACTCTCACCCACAGGGAAGATTATCAAAAAAAAGGCCTCATCCTCGGTGAATATCACCAAAAGGACGCCCCCCAGCTTCAGCCTGCCTGGACTGCTTGCCGTGCTGAGCATCTGGACTTGTGACTTTCTTGTACATGTAAGCTTTTAGCTGCAGGAAAAGCTTTAAAATACGACGGGCTGTGGATTTTTAGATTGGCAAAGTTCCTCACTGGGGAAGATTTCTGTTGAGTAGGACCTTCATTGGGGAGAACTTCTAGCGCCACAGCTTATCAATCTCAGATGCTGAATGGCAGGACTGCCTTGTGGAGAAAATCATCACCACGGTCTGTTAGTTACTGATCTTAACATGATCAGTTACAAAGAGTGTGACGTGGGGTGGCTAGGCCATGGTTATATGATGTGCCATGGTAAATATGATGTGCAATTGTAATTGTTTAAGCCAAATTAACAGACAATAAAAGCAGGTACACTGTACCTGTATGGTTTCTGGAAAGATAAAAATGAGGTGAAAATCTGTTCAGGCCGTGATTCTCTTGCACTGCACCAGAATACTCAGCATCAAGCAAAAAAGTACCGGTACATTTACATGTACATGTAGGCCTAACGCTCAGGTCACAAAAACTGATTATTTAAATTGACACAAAATAATCCCAACCGTGCTCATGTCACGATTCCATGTGACGAGGATTCCCTGGTGATTTTTCCGCACACTGATTGGCTAAAGAAAACTGGGTTACCCCCCATCACATGCAGTATCTTGTTTTCTTTCATTTCAATCGCGACCACGTCACAAAAGTTCAACTTGTCACGTGCCACGGCGGCACTTCGCCGCATTCATCTTCTTTCCCCACCCCTCTGGTCTCCTTTTGGCAATCGATCGGGCCTGTGCTGGGCCCATCCCCCACCCCACCAGGTAGTCCCCCAGCTGCACATGAAATTTTATAACTTATACACATAAACCCCACATTTGAAGCTAGAATTACAATGTACATATAAAGTATGTCACAATACTGATCGCCATTGGCTGAAACAACTGTGCAAACTACGCCTTAATCGTAGATGTTGGCATCTCTGCAGCTGCGCCAACCATGATGCGCACGGGGTCGACCAACAGGTCGCCTCCACCACAGAAAATGATACAGGACTGCACTGGGGGGCGATGGGTTGAAGGGGTCCAATAATTTGTTCAGTTGGCAGATAAGATGCTAAATGATTGCAATACTGAAATGCAACACAACCATTTTTCATATTGCAGTACTTTCAATTTATAATTAAATGTATTGTACATGTACACTACTCACAATACATGTACATGTACCGGTAAGTTAGGGATATTGTGGGGTCACAGTGTATGCTCGCAGCGCGTACATGTATGTGAGTAAAGAAATAACCAACAAACAAGTGCATCAAAATAATAAAATGGCGACGTACAATGGACAGAATGGAAAACGCACGTGTACAACGTCCATGACGTGCACAATACCCATCCGCTATGTTGGATGCATTTAAGCTCGTCTGGGAGTTTGCAATGCATAGTTCCGACCTGTCAATCAAGCCGAACCCGCGACCAATCACAGACGGCGCCCACAAAGGTCAAAGTGATGCAATCATCGATCACAATCACGCAATGTTTTTGCCCATACAGTTTGTATGTTGTACCGGTATGCGCCAATGACCGGGTGAATTTTGGTTTCAATGTCGGGCGATTCGCTGTTCAAAGGTAGGAAAGCGCATTTTTATAAATATATGTCATCCCTGCATTACTAGCCCTTCGCTCAGTGTGTGCTACGGCAACTGTCGACCCTAAAACATATTACCTTTGAGTTTTCTCCAATGAATCTGTGCTTTCCATGCCGAGTCCCGTTGCTTTGTACGTACATGTCGCCATTTTTTTGCGATGGCTTGTGAGCACATAGCAACAATATCTAAGGGGCGGGGTTAACTGGGCAATCTCGGAACTATGCATTAAGTTCGACGTTTGAAGCCACTGTCTTGCCAACGTCGTGCCAAGTTGAATTTAATTCGACCTGGCATAAGCGCGATGTTTGAAGCGGGCCTTAGGGTCTTTGGCCGATGGAGCTAAGGATGGGTCAACATGTACAAAACAATTGCCGACTAATTTGATGTCGACGGGCATACCGGTACAATGTACTGTACAGTACATGTACCTTTCATACGGCAGTGTGGTCATGAGAAGCCAGTCGCCAACTCAACTGTGTCTCCACAAGGTCGACCCGAAGATGGCTTAAAGGATGTAAAAACTGCGCCCATTGTACCATTTGTATTACACTACTCACAATAAGTTAGGGATATTGGTACTTGTACGTACATGTATACGTACAGTATGTCAATTGTCAATTTTGGATTTTTTTTTTTTTTTTACTGTTTTCGCCTAGATCCCTGTGACAAGGTGTCTGTCATGCAATTGTCTAATCATGTACAAAATTATTCAAGCAGAATGCATACACCGTGACCCCACAATATCCCTAACTGACATGTATTGTAAGTAGTGTACAATACATTTAATTATAAATTGAAAGTACTGCAATATGAAAAATGGTTGTGTTGCATTTCAGTATTGCAATCATTTAGCATCTTATCTGCCAACCGAACAAATTATTGGACCCCTTCAACCCAACCCCCCCAACCCGCCCCCCAGTGCAGTCCTGTATAATTTTCTAAGCGATGGGCCAACTGAAATAATTCATTGTTAATAACCCACTTCATGGTGCAACAATCTTGCAAAAGTCATGACCTTTTTTCTTGGACCTTCCCAATGTCACCGTTGTCCAGTTTCACCCATGCCCACTGTGCCACATAATAAATGCTCATACAGCATCACTCTGAATAGCAGTCCCTTAAATTGATCGATGAGTCTGACACAGTGAGATAAGATTGTAGCTCCCAGGGTCTGTACCTGCACAGGTACACTACATGTACACTGTATGGCACATGTACGTATGTACTCTGCACACAGTGACGGTGCATATAGAACAGGTCAATTTGATCATTTTTAGGCAAAACTACAAAGACCTGTACAATAATGTAATCTTGCAATGTACACACACATGCCCACTTAGAGGCAGAGGCTTGTCAATGCGCGCGTGAGGCTAAATTTGTGCCACAAAATACGCAGCTCCCTAGCAAAGGCATGAAGCTGCGTATTACATGGCACGAATTTGGCCTGACGCACGCATTGACGTGCCTCTGCCTTTAAGACTTATTTTTTAGAAGGTTTTACCGAGACGATGGTAAAATGAAAAATTACTAAATTTTGCTGCTGTCCTCATTTGGACTTTTTTGACACGGTAAAATTTTACGGAGACCGTGGGAGAGCATGCGCAGTGTCCCTTCGCAGTTTGACCTTCACGGGCTGGATGTACGCTTCCAGAGCGCTTTTACTGACTCGCTGTGTCGCAGAAAATTACCAGGAAAAGTAACCGCTGGACTCGGTAAAAGTTATTGAGAGGAAAACGTCCTAGGCTGTCCGCATTGGACTTAAAATGGTTAAAGTACCCATCGTCTCGGTAAGTTTTCCCCACAAAACCAATGCGGACAGGCCTTTAGTGTCACCTCAATCTCAATGAGGGCATCACGGCAATTCTGTCAATTTAAAAAGGCACCACGGCAGTTTGCTTGAACTTGAAGGGCACCACAGCAATCATTAATAGTACTTAGCTGGGGTCTGAGGGTTGTCTCTTTTATTTATCCGCGTTGAACATGGGATATTG
Source organism: Henricia sp. BOLD:AAB3569 (assembly GCA_037783545.1). Taxonomy (NCBI): domain Eukaryota; kingdom Metazoa; phylum Echinodermata; class Asteroidea; order Spinulosida; family Echinasteridae; genus Henricia; species Henricia sp. BOLD:AAB3569. The sequence goes on from JBBELK010000540.1 coordinate 536,415, forward strand.
CTTCCACCTCATCGATAAATCGTCTAAACTAATTGGACCTTTCATTGACATTCACGACAAAACGCGGTGCTTGTGGCTGCCATTTTTAGCACTACGCAGGCGCAATGACTACGGTTATATCACGAACCTCATGCTACCGGTAATGTTCGTTCATCTTCATCTTTGGCCGTATTCTGCAATCGACACATAAGTACAGTATATGTACATGTACTTCATCATAGTCGACCGCGAGTGCACACACATGCTGTACAGTGAACACTGAACAGGCCTTTAGTCTGGTCTAGGGGATATTAAGTGTCCATGTGAAAGGAAGTTTGTCAGTAGACCAGACGTTATTTAGGGATTAAAAGTGGGTTTGAATGGTCTTAAACATACATGTACGTTTAGACCCGGATAGGGGCCTGGACGCTGATAATGGCCCAAGCCGAAGGTGCGGGCCATTATCAGCGTCCAGGTCCCTATCAGGTTTTAAACGGATTGTTTAAGACCATTCAAACCCACTTTTAATCCCACTCATGAATACCTTTTTTGTGTAAATCGATAAAACTCACCAGAATTAGCTTGTCGTTGCTTCACTTTTTCGCTTCATCTTGTTGTTTGTATGTTCAGACTGCTAGCTGTGCGTCGAGTTGTTTGTTCGATTGTGCGCGTTACGCATATAATGCAGATGTGTTGTGTACGCGCACGTAGACGACCAGGTACCTGGTAGATGTCGCATGCACAGTGCAAATTTTGCTGTCGGGATGGGAGCGCACAGTTTCTGCGTGCGTGTGCGAGTTCCATACGCTTACTAGGGCGCAGGCAGAAATGCGAGCCAGCTAGTTTTAAACAGTGGTTATTATCATTCAAAACGGGCCACGTGATGCGTTCTCAGCCAATGAGGATGCATAAACTGTCTAAGGTATTTATGAATCATGTGTAAAGGGGCCTTTCCTAAGGTCCAAAGAAAAGGCGCCTTTACATGCAAAAGGCTAATTTGTCTCAAGTGACCCATCGGCAAACTCTTGACATGTCTAATGCAGCCGACTGATGGTCCATCCAGTCCTGATAAAATTTCACTGTGGAAAAACACTGGGTCTCCATCACCTGATTAAGGAATTAAGTAAACACCCCTATTTATAAAACCAAATTTGGGATGAGAGAAAAATCGTAAGGGACCTCTGTACAAAAATGAGTTGATGTCACAGAGTCTGGGCACAGTAACGAACACATCTGGTATGATGCTCAATCACCATTGAAATAAAACAACCAAACTCAGGCCGAGTTTTTGCAAGAAATAACTAAATCAGTGGCAGATCCAGACTCATGAAAATAAAAAACAATGGAAATTCCAATCGGCACCTGGATACCGCCTTGAATTTCCATTGTACAATGTATTGTCCTATTTGAATTAGCCTGGATTCGCCACTAATTTCTAGTTATATATGTACCGGGTATGCTTACAAAAATATCAGTCCAACTTTGAAACATCGAACTCATATTCGTAAAGCAGGAAACATTCTTTCAGGAATCTGTGTATTGATCACATTTTGAGAATTTCTGGGTAATTTTCAGTTTGTCCTTGAAAATCTAAACTTTTAAGTTCATACTGTACCTTGATTGGGAGGTGATTTCATCTCTGGGGGATTTTTGCCAGCACTAACTCGGAAGCCTCCTCTTCCCATGTTTCTAGGCAGACTAGTTAACACATCGCCTCCTGAATGGCCACCAATGCTTGCCAACGAGGTGGTAACATGTACGTCCGAGTCCACATTGCCAGCTAATGGCTGTGGAGAGAGGGAGTCGGTCATGTAATTGGCATCCTCCACGTCCCCTCCCCCATCAAAGAGGTCAAAGGCCTCATTGTTTACACTTGGAGGACTGGAATCCATCCCAGCCAGATTGGAAGAATCTGTTAAGCGCGTAGTGCTGGGATGACCGATACCCATGGAGCTGCTGAGGAAGTTATCATCCAGGGTCCCTGTCACTGTGTTATCTGCCATAAGGCCATGTTCCTGTAGGAGTTGGTCCTCGTTGTAATTGATCATGCTCAGCATCTGGTCAGCAGAGGTCCTGTAAGGCATAGCGGGGCTGTTGCTGTGACGAGATAACGAGGCTGGACTGTCCTGGCTAGGTTCCGAGAAAGCAACAGAAACACTCACCGACAAAGGCAGCATCGCCTTGTCGCCGAGCTGGCCTCCCACGCTGTCTGACAGGGCCTGCATGTTGGGTGACGTCTTGTCATTATTGTTCTCACTGTGGTGTTGATGTGCTTGTATAAGATTACTCCTTCCATCCTTGGGCAGGTTTATTATCATCTGTCTTTCACCATCTTTGGAAACCTTCCCATCAAAATTACCCTGTTGTCTTAAGGGGTTCATATTCATGACAGGTTGTCCACTTGGAAAGGGTACATGTACGTTTTCCCGACCAAAACAAAACGCTTCACCGACAGGGAAGCCCAACGCTTTGTCCATGACTTTGCTGTAGATGTTTGTAATGCCGGGGTTGAAGATCGCCTGGTTGTAACCTGCCCCTTGTGGTCCTAGTGTGGGAAGCCCTGCCATGGAGGTATCGACTCCGCGCAGTTGGAATCGCCCCCCTGTCTGATAACCACCCCAGTCCCCAAGATGTGGAATCAGGTTTCTAACCGGCCGAGTCATGTTTGGTCTTGGAAACATGGGCTGCTGGAACGGGGTAAGAAACTGCTTAACGTCGGCAGACTGGCTGAGATTCAGTGGTTGCTGCGAAAGTCCAGAGATGTGCGATGGACTCAGGAATTCCTGTTGATGCTGCTGCTGCAGAAACTGTCCTTGATTGTGAGGCTGGCTCGTGGATAAACTATCTTCTATTCCGACCGAATTATTCCCCAGTATATTGCCCCTGTCTGCTGCGGTTAAATTTGCGAGAAGTTCTGGGGAGATTCCTTGGTTGGAGTCTAAGAGTGGCAGGCTGCGACTGCGTTGTACAGGCTGGCAAGGCGGCGAGAGGGAGTTGTTAGCACTGGACGTTGACGGCATGGAGGCAGGTAGCATTTCGCTGTCACTGGGCAGAATGCCAGCCACTGGGTTCTGCTGCATACTGTCCAATGACGAGCTTCGTTGGACAGCCGCGGGGGCTGCTTGGGCTTCATTCTTAACCAGGCTCATGTTGCCGTCCATCCCGGATAACGCCATGCCGGTGCTTGTAATGACCTCATCAGTAACAGCATCCCCTTTGAAGTAATGTTCTCGTCTTTTTACCTCCTGCAAACTGGTACACAAAAAATGTGCATTAGGTGCTTGCAAACGATGGCCAATTTCATAGAGCTGTTTAGCAGAAATAATTGCTTAATCCAAAATTTGTTTGCTTGATAAAAATGGGTTAATAGTCAACTTGTGTTCTTAGCAAGAATAGAACACCGGTCAATTGTAATACACATCACATACGATTTTGACTGCTAACACATTTTTATAAAGCAAACAAATTTTGGATTTTAAAGCAAATTTGTTTTGCTTGAAACAGCTTTATGAGATTGGCCCCAGGGCATTTTAATAAATCACAAAGCACACATTTTCAGAATTACACCGAGCAACAAAAGAAATGAACAAAAATTCTCCATTTTTTGTATTGTCCATCTGAGAAAGGGAATTTTTAGCACACAGAAGCTTTTGATGCAGTCATGTACAATAAAGCTGTTATAAAAAAAATCAGTGTTCTCCACGGGTTTTTCATTTGCCCCAACCCCCTCCATACGCCCGCCCCCCATTTTTCTGTTACCTGGAATTAGGTTTATCCTTTTATTATTCTATTGAACGCGGGATGCACATCAAGAAGGGATAATAAAGGACGTGTTTCTGTCGTCACAGATCCGAATTTAGATCACAAACTGTGTCACTATTTGTTTTTTCCTCAACCTTTTTTTATGTTTTTTTTATTTTCCCACTTATTCCACCTCTAAAGTTTCCTTTTTAAATTCATGACAATGTCTCTTCTGGCCGGTTGAACAAAAAAGGATTTAAAAAACCGCAAACGCAAGTGACGCGCGACGGGCATTCACCTTCTTTTATGTCTTTCTGTTTTGATCGGTACCGAGTGGGGCACCTGTACTCCCTAGTACGCGAAAAGCCGTACTAACTGCGCGTAAACAAAGTACCCGACTATGTTAGACGGATTTAGTCAACAGAGGGTGACATCAGTTCGTTTTCCTTGGGAGCGGCCCGTGTGCAGTGGTACATGTACATGATGTAAATTATACATGAAAGGTATCGTGAAATTATTTGCAGTGCGGCTTTTTTTTTTGCTAGGGCGGTCGTGATTTTGCTCGGGCGGTCGAGATTTTGCGCGGGCGGCACAAAAATTAGGTATGGCGGCACGCCCTAGCAAAACATCTCGTGGAGAACCATGAAAATGTAAATATTTTAATGTCAACTTAAAGACAGAACACATGATTGGTATAAAACCGTTACAAATAGTTTTATCTCCCTGTGTGATTGAAGATACATGTACATGTATGCATGATTAAAACCAACCCGAGTGAAAGTCATCTCCGTACTTGGTCTAACTTTTGATAAAACTTCGCCCAAAAACCACTTCGCCCTGAACCACGGCCTTTGCATGAAGTGTTTTTGGGGCGAAGTTGGCATTCGGGCGAAGTAGTGTTTGGGCGAAGTAGTTTCGGGCGAAGTGGTTTTGGGGCAAAATTAATTTTCGTCTCATGAGACGAAAATTTATTGTCTTACTCATTTCTCAAAGCCTATAGCACTTCAGACAAAACCATTTTAGGGGAAGTTTACTACCGTCATCATGTTTATAATTATTGTCTAAGTTATGTGTAAATCTGTGAACATTTCTGATTTTCGAGATTCCCAATATTGAGCAGGGGCTTTAAATACAAAAGAAATTTTGATAAAGCTGAACATTTACGTTTCTTTTGTTGCTTGGTATACATGTACATTGCTGCAAGATGGAAATTGAAGTAGTGTTTCCATTTCAGAAAACCAACCAGTTCCTCAGAGGAGCACCTTGTGCTAAAATGACATCTGTTCTACCGTCATCATTCTAAGCAAAACAGATACGATGATTATGATATGATTATTACATTTCTATAGCACACATTCCATATGAGCATGTTCACATGCGTTGTACATCATTATGAGTTTGCAGCTAAGCTTACAAGTACCGGTATATGTGCATCTTCCACCTAAACATCGGAGATACATACCAGTATGTACATGTACAGTTGAAGTCAGAAGTTTACATACATGTACACCACTACCCGAACCATTGCAATGTGATATGCAATTGTGCTCAGGTCTTGCTAAAGTTCCATAACAGCTCCAAACTGTTACATGTACATGTACCACTAGTTAAATCTCACTTTTACCTTTGCTGACCTACTGTGAGCTAATTTTGTAAAATAGGCTGGTACAAATAATAGGCTAAATTACATCTTGACATTTTTACATGGAGCCTAGTACTGCCCATACATGTAGGATACATGTACTTGCATTAACCGTTGAAAGGGTGGCTCGATCTCAACATTCACACACAATTTTGCTTGTTCCATTATAAATGCAAGTAAAACAGTGATCAATTTCTGGGAGACTAACATACCAGTACCAGTACAGTAGTAACAGCACAAGACAGTCACTGTTTTTGCAAGTTTAGCCTTGGTACCGGTACTTTAACACAACAAGCAAATTCTTTGGCCCAGTACATGTACCGTACCGGCACGTGGTACACGTGCGTGCATATGTGTATACAATGTACGTACCTGTACCTACAGATACATACATGTACTGTACATAAAAATCACACAACCAGTACTCCATCAAATCCCATAGTGCCCTAACCCCCTCCCTTCCCCAACCCCCTCCCCCATGGGGAGCTAGACAAACTGGCCATTATATAAAAGTGGCCCCTTTACAATGACTGCATTCATAAGCACATTGGTCTTTCCACAGTAATGGGGTACATGTACATTTGAAAAATAAGTCAATAATTCCTTTCAAATGTCTTTAGTTTATATCTCAATTTAAGAAATTTTCTTGTACTGTTCTCACTCAAGAGATACCTTTTACCCAAAAAGGTAAGAAATTGCTGACACAACATACATTTTTTAAAAGTTTGCGTACAAATGTTTCTATTATGTACGTACCAGGCCTCAACCTTAAGAGGGGCAAGGCCACTTGGCCTTGAAGGCCCCCAAAAAGAAGGGGGCACCAAGGCCAATTGAAAGGGCACCAAAGCCATTTTTAAAATGTTTGTTTGTTGATCTTCAAGATGGTATTCAAGATGTTTTTTTAGTTTTACTTTACAAGCTTTCTGGTGCATCTGAGAGCTATCCTGGGGTCTTAAAGGGCTTGTTACATGTGTTATAGTATAGATTCTCAAGGATCGTTTTTGTGCAGATAAAAAAAATATGGAAAAGAAGGATTCTGCTTCAGTACAAGTTTGCACTTAACTCTTAAGCCCTATGCACAAACTCTACGGAGACCGACTTGGTAAAAAAAAGTGTTCCTAAGTAGACTTTTTGGTCTACTTTTTCCCACAGTAAAATTACGATTTCCCACAGATTTTCTCATTTTGGAAGCTGAGCTGCGGTAGGAAATTTGAAAATTTGTTCATGGCTTCATACCTGTGTGCAAAACATAATGGGACGTACAGGCTGAAAACAATCTAAGTGTTTTCTTTTCTGACTCGAAAAGGTTTTTTTCCAGTCAAATCTGCACATTCCAATGCAGTCAGGGTTTCCCAAAAGCGTTGTAGCGTAGCGGTGACGCTACGCTTCGGCAAAAGGCCGCAACTCTTCAATTTTAGACGCAACGCTTTAAATTTGCAGCGCTACGCTTCGGCAAAGCCGCCCGCAAAAATTCCCCACGATCGATCACGAAAACGTCCGGCAAAAAACACTTCGGATTTGCGTTCGAGATTGAGCGCGCCGGCAGGCCGAATGGACTAGTTAGACGATCCAAAGTCCATTGTTAACACTCGCACAATGTCACAATGCGGTCGCTGTTAAACGCAGTGCGCTGCAAAATGCAAACAGGGAAACACTGGACGGACTAGAATGAAGTTTAAAAATGACGTCATTTTTTTCTTCGCTGGTATGCTGCGCTCGCATTACGCACCACAGCGATAGTGGTAACGCACACCAGCGATAGTGATTGCATGTCTTTCTGGAACAAACTCGCCCTGCTTGCAACGTGTTCGAGATCGACGCGTCATTCTTTTCTCGGTTCTTTGACTGTCGTCACGCTTCGCTTCATTCAAAATGCCTTCGCCAGTTTGATAACATCGTTTTTTGGAAAGGGGTTGCAAAGGGGGAAATTGGAGGTGTACACAAATGTAAGTGGATATCGTAGGAAAAGTGGTGGGCATAAAAATTGGAGAAAACAAAAGCATGGATTTTTCATGTTTTTGGAAAATGTAGTGCATTTGACAGACCCGAAAAGTCTTCAGATAGATTTGTTTGATGTTCTTCTTTTGATTTATAGTGGTTTTGTTCACAGAATTGCTTAAAAACAGATCATCTATAGGGCCTTTAGGCTTTAATAGGTTTGATTGTATTGACCCCTTTCGAACACGTGCGAATATGCCATTTTGGGAGTCAAATAATGCTGAGTCATTGTGGAAGCAATGTGCGTGCGCGTTGTGTGTGTCCATAGCGCGCGTAACGCACTATGATGAGACTCCCATTGGTGAACTACATGTTTGTAAACCGCGTTACGCCCACCAGAGACACACACAACGCGCACGCATCGCATGCATGTAATGGATGAGTGCTTTTTGTTCTAACAGCAACACAAAATGCACAGTCCATGCACTGTTATAAGTGCCCCAGCTATTGCAGATGTACATGTACAGGAAAGAAGACCCTAGTTACCAGATTGGTATACACAGTATGTATGTGTACATTAATGCACCTGCATGCACACATGTGCAATGTACTGTATGCCAGCGTTGGAGGTCTCGAGGCCGGCCTCGGCCTCGAGGCCGATTTTTGAGGCCTCGGCCTCGGCCTTGGCCTTGGACGTTGATGGTCTCGGCCTCGGCCTTGGCCTCGGAGCTTTCCGGCCTCGTGAAACTGGTCGAGGCCGGCTCGAGGCCGCCCAATTTCCACCAATTCAAATTTGTTTTCTGTTTCAAATTATTTATATTTTATTACCATATTAAAATTCCCGAAAGGCTGCAGTAATGGGTTCCTTCTGTGTCTCCCCTCCGTGTTAAACGAAATGAAAAAATACAGCACGCACGATCGAATGAATAAACTGGAACCCCGGCCTACAGTCGTACAATTACCGGTATGTACAATGTACACGTACGTTGCGTGCGTCCCTAGCATCATAATTTATGGACTTCTTTTAGTCCTCGGCGACCCAGTCGGCAATTCTACTCCCGCTATAGACTGGCTTCTGGTCCACCACGTCACCCATAAACTGTCACTCCTGTTTCATTGCACTATGCATCGCACATACTCACTGCATCATCTTCTTGTTATACAACCAGTCTAACTCCCGCTTCGCACTGGTTTCCGCTCTACGGTGTGCCTGAACGTGTGCAATAGGTACAGGGAACCTTCGCTGTACTGCGGATGCGTGCGTACATGTATGTACGTTCGCACAGTACATAATCACTCTGTACATGCATCACGCACTAACCGCTAACAAAACCTTGATAATTGTTTAAAATGTCTTCAAATTCCCGGATCATCCAGTTCGGGTTTGTCAACCACGAAGAATATGAAGAAAAGGGGAAAAGAAAACATAGAGCCTCCTGCAAGTTTTGCAAGGCAAAGTCTCAAAAACTCAGCGAGTTCTGCGGCACGACATCGAATTTTACAAGGCACCTTCAACGTGTTCACAAAGCAAAGTAAGTGTGTTCTTTACGTTCACAGGTTGTTTTGTCTCCTTGTTTTTGCCTAATCCTAGCTGTCATTTTTAAAATTGTTGGAATTTTGTTCATATACATTGAACAAAGATTTCCTCCTGGAATCAACACATAATGTAATTTTAAGATATACTTCCCACTTGCACTTTTGTTGCAAATGTTGCTTTTCTGTAGAAAAATCATGTTTTCTTCTTCAAAAATTGCCTTCAGTTTGTTTTTTTATATATGTGTGTGTGTACATAATATAACCGGCCTCGGCCTCGGCCTCGGCCTCGGACACTTTGGCCTTGGCCTCGGCCTTGGCCTCGAATGCTGTGACTCGGCCTTGGCCTCGGCCTCGGAGACCCATGACTCGGCCTCGGCCTCGGCCTCGGAGGTTGCGGCCTCGACTACAACCCTGCTGTATGCACCTCGAGATGAATCCCATGTCCCAGGGTTGTAATCGAGTCCATCACAAGTCGTTCACAAGTCCATCACAAGTTGTCATGAGCCTTCACAAGTCCACTACAAGTCCCCAGGTCTTAATTCAAGTCACAAGCTATTCAAATGAACTCCAACAAGGGCATTCTTTTGTCCATGTTCATCCTTTGCTTCTTGTTACTGGACTTGTGACTGACTCGTGGTTTTATCGGCTTATGACTTGTGATGGACTCTACTACAACCCTGCCATGTCCATGGTCATTAGCAATGAACATAACATGACTACTGGTGACAAAAGTCAAAGCACATGTTGGCAGGAAACTGGGAGGTCACTTTGCAGGGGAAGCCAATTTAATGTGATGACTAACACTCCGCTTGCTGCATACATGTACTGCGGTATAGTAGGCCTGTGGTGTTGGGGCCCAGTGCACACACATATGGTACAGTCATGCTAATATTACTAGATGAAATGATACCACAACTGTACACTATCTAACACTGTCTGTGTGACTAAAACAAACTGTTGCATACAAAGGGGTTATAACTGACCAGTCTGTGACATTCTGCTATATTTAGCATGGTGGCAAGCGTTGCTCCTAATCCCTAGGAAGAAGCATCATTCCCAGGGACCTACATGTACAGTATTGGGGTACATGTAAACTTCGAGTTGTATAGTCTACATGTACTGAGGCTGATCAGGTCCACAGTGTACAGTACATGTAGATGAATTGTGTACAGTGGTCTTACCAGTAACACACTGTACTGTTACATACATGTAGGCCTACATGTATGTGCACTGCATATAATGGGCAAGTTCAAACACAAAGAATACATGTAGGTGATTGTATTATATGGTACACATTTTCAACCGAAAATGGACTACATGTAAATACATCTCTGTATACATCCGAATGGTCTACAATGTGTAGATGAAGAGTTTGTGTACATACATACATGTTTGTTAATATTGAGCTCATGCCAATGACGTCATTTTGGGAGTAAAACAATGCCGCGTCGTTGTGGAAGCAATGTGCGTGCACGTTGTGTGTGTCCATAGCGCGCGTAACGCACTATGATGAGGCTCCCATTGGTGAACTAAACCGCATTACGCCCACCAGAGACACACAACGCGCACGCACATTGCTTCCACAATGACTCAGCATTATTTGACTCCCAAAATCGCATATTCGCACGTGTTCGAAAGGGGTCAATACAATCAAACCTATTAAAGCCTAAAGGCCCAATAGATGATCTGTTTTTAAGCAATTCTGTGAACAAAACCACTATAAATCAAAAGAAGAACATCAAACAAATCTATCTGAAGACTTTTCGGGTCTGTCAAATGCATTACGTTTTCCAAAAACATGAAAAATCCATGCTTTTGTTTTCTCCAATTTTTGTGCCCACCACTTTTCCTACGATGTCCACTTACATTTGTGTACACCTCCAATTTCCCCCTTTGCAACCCACGCCGCGATCCTTTCAGTGCACAACAGAATATTTTTTTGGCAATGAAAACAGAAAAGAAGCCAATTACTCGAGCAATGCGTGAACGACAGTGCATTCACCTTTCTTCTGTTCGTTTTGCTGACCATTGTGTTGGGTACCCATACTTCCTTTTGGAGAAGCCACATTAGACGGAGCTGTCAACAGGGGGCGCCCTATACGGCGCAGCATCGATACCACCAGCGGCCACGCAGTGCGTGTGTATGCGATCGTATGCACCTAAAAAGATCGATCGGCGTTACTTTTTTGGGGGTAATTTTTTAAAGCATGAGAAAATATTATGCGTGCGTGAGAGCGTGAGAATGAAGTAAAATGCGCAAGTCTCACGCTCAATGCGCGAGTGTTGGCAGCCCTGGCCCTCACACAGCAAACAGGGGGTACATGTAGGTCAGCGTTTGCCGCATGAGGGCGCTACTCAGCACACCTGGACAAATTGTCGACCAGTGGAGAACACCGACATTATCGCAGAAAACAGTTTTGCGCGCGCCTCTGCCATGTTTTCACATAGGCTGAATTTCCGTGTACATGTACATGTATGTGCACCCTACCAAGACGTGTAATGCAAGGCACGCTGCATTTCAAGTTCAAATTTGTTGAACTTTGACCACAATCAGACAATATGCCCGACCATTTTAATGCACAGCCAATGAGGTATCAGAGACATTCCGAGTCACCAGAGTGAAATTGTCCATATTTGGAAAGACCAGTGAGTCAGAACTCATGCAATGCTGTGAGCACAGTGCACGAGTGTGGTTTTTCTGGGCTACTGTGCAATGCCCCTTTAAACATAAGTGCTAAACGTTTTGGAGGTTTCTGAATCTTTGCACCGCATTCTGCAACCCTGTCTAAATCTGTTGCATTGCTGCACCAAAAGTGGCACAGTATGCACACAATCAACTCAAGGCCAAAAACACAGTGGTAGACTAGGCTTGATAGTGGCCAAGATTCACAAATGTACCACTCGTTTAGATGGAATCAACATTGTACGAAATCAGCTGAAATCCGAGTAAGTACAGGCTTTGTGCCTGTTCCATACCTGTCATTGCCATTGACACATGCGGAATTGTGTAATTAATAATTTCTTTTGTTTGCAAAACCTTTGTTTACAATTTGACCAAAATTACAATATCAATACCCTACAAAACTATTACAAATTATTTATTTTTCAACACTGGCAGACACGATGACGGTACTAATTGATTTTGATGAGCAGTTTCAAGTGGCTATAGGCATGTTCAGATGGGTCCTGCCGTACCTTCCAATTTAAAAACTACATAGTACAATGACACGCATCCACACGGTGCTTTGACAACAGTGCACAACCACGGCACTCACTGCAAAATGTCTTGCAACACCCAATACAAAAATTGAAGATAGATAGACCATTTCCTCACACTGTTCAGCAGAGAAAATGTCATGCATGTACATGTACCGCTAACACGGTACAGTGTACGGCGGGCACAAACAAATTGGCTGTCCTCATATTTACTTCCCTTCGTCGTATAGCGAGAGCAGCGTATTGCACATGGACAGGGGAGCAGTCTACAATTTTACACCGAAAGTGTAAAAATTAATCAACAGAGGGCATCGCACAGCTTCATTCGATCTTCGTTTAGCAGTCGCTTAATGTGTGCGTATGGTACCGGTAACGCTCCTAATTCGATCTTCGTTCGATCTTCGTTAAGTGAGATGAGAATGCATGCTTCATTAACTAACGATGATTAACTAATCATCGTCGAACGAAGCGATTTCCAAGTGAGAATGGGGTCAGAGACTTGTGATGGACTCGACTACAACCTTGTACTAATACATGTACTAATACATGTACATGTACTAATACATGTACTAATACATGTACTAATACATGTAGCAACAACGAGTGCATCCACACAGTTACTACACATACTTTTACTTACGTGTCCGAAACTTCACTGCACACATGTAAACTCTGTTTATGCTTGGACAAAATAAAATTGGCCGTCCACAGGAAAACAAAAAAAATAGGCAAAACAATTCTGGCAAGTTCAACAGCCGGCTGAAAATATTTTACACCCTGCTATAAGCCTGTGAACCACAGCAGGATGTTTTAGATTTTATCCCTTTATTAATGACTAAATGTTTGGCTAATACATAATAAATGGCCAACTTGTTTCTACAAAAAGCAAAAAATTGATTTTATCAAATGTGGCTGTCCACTTTATTTTCACGTAATTAGCACATCAGCAAATTACACCGAACTTAATAATCTTTCATAATTTACACTAGGCCCTACACATGTATTTGAACCACATTACAGCAGTGGCAATTCTTATTCTCCGACGTGCAAAACTGAAAGATGAACACTTTATCATTCGGTCTGGTCCTTGTGGCCTTACTGCCAACTGGCTTCGCTAACGAGTGTCGCCCTTTATGTCCACCTCACTACATTTTTTGGGAAGGTGACTGCTACAAAATGTACAAGGGACCTACCGGTACATGTAGATCTTGGAACAGTGCAGAGGCAAAATGTGTGTAAGTGCATTCACATGTACATATGGCATGTTTCACAAATAGTGGACCATTTGTGACCCGCTCTGCAAAAAAGGGTATTAAGTCGCGCTGGCTAGTATTCTTTTTGCGACCATAAAAAGAAATCCGTGGCAAATCCACGCTCAATAAAATACCAAAACACAATGGAAATTCCTGGCGGTGCCCAGATTCCCCCTGGAATGTCTGCTTTCCCCCTGGAATGTCTGCTTTCCCCCTGGAATGTCTGCTTTCCCCCTGGAATGTCTGCTTTCCCCCTGGAATGTCTGCTTTCCCCCTGGAATGTCTGCTTTCCCCCTGGAATGTCTGCTTTCCCCCTGGAATGTCTGCTTTCCCCCTGGAATGTCTGCTTTCCCCCTGGAATGTCTGCTTTCCCCCTGGAATGTCTGCTTTCCCCCTGGAATGTCTGCTTTCCCCCTGGAATGTCTGCTTTCCCCCTGGAATGTCTGCTTTCCCCCTGGAATTTCTTTTGTGTTTAGGTATTTTAATGAGCGTAGAAATGCCACAGATTTCTTCTTATGATTGCAAAAAGAATACTAGCCAGCGCAACTTAATACCCTTTTTTGCAGAGCGGGTCACATTTGTAGTTCTTAAATTTTAGTGTTGTTTTATCCTAAAATGAAGGCCACGTAAAGTGTTTCAAAGTACTGCACAATAGTGCATACCCTTCACTAATATGAGGTACATCTCATATCTGTTGTTCCAGTTAAATTCATTCGTGCTAAAAATATTTTTCCAGCGCTAGAGACTTGTTTGAAAAGAATCCGTCAAATAAATGACGAACGACAAATGGCGACATTAGAGACTTTAATAAAAATCCTTCACTTAAAATGACAAAGCACGTGGACAAAAACTAAATGCGTTTTTTTCTGCAGAACATTTACCGCTATCCTTTGACCAAAAACAAACCGGCGTGTAGCGTTCCTCGGCTGCAGGCATTCCTTGGATATGTCTCAGACGTCATTGACTGGACAGATTTTCTTGAACGTCACTTGTTTTCATACAAAAGTATGCAAAACTAGAAAATGTATAGGCCTAGATGTTTTGCATCCACGTAAAACGCGTACGTGAACGCGAAATACTTTGACTTTTGAGCACTAAGCTTGGTAATTATTCTCAAAAAAATCTTAAAACGAAAAATCCACTGGCATCCATTTGTGCCTTTCGTGGCGAGACAACTTTTTGCTGTGACCAAGATTTGAGCCCGATCGAGTATAGACCTGTGATAGGACCAGTATTTCGCGTTCGCGTTCACGTTCGCATTCACACATGTAATTTTGCTTCATTATTGCCCTGGACAAACATTTTGGCCTGGTTTATTTCAATCTCCGGGTATAATAATAATTAATATTGTTTTTAGATGACATCCAGAAAGGTCTAGAATGATCCGTTTCAGAATCAGAATATTTATTTTCCAATTTGGGCATTAGGCCTAGGCCTACACCGAAATATTGACGTTTTAAAAATTCTTTATTCATGTTCACATCCTTTGTATCACTACGATACAGTTAAAGGATGTTTGTACATTTCCCTCCTTGGAAGAAAAATATGTCTAACTATAAGGAGGTTGTCCCATTGTACTTGATATTGTACAGTTGATTGCCCGGTTCCGCAAACGGTAATTGTCCGAGGCGCCCGGCCGCACAAAAACATACTTTTATGGAAAGGTAATCAGCCAGAAATATCCGGAATTTATTCAGCTATCTAAGACACTAAACATTTTATAACAGTCGGTTGAAAAAAAATGCTTCCGAGCAATTTTCAGAGGTAGGAAGATTGCCCGGTTTCGCAAAAGTTTGCCGGTTCTGTTGTTGGGGGGATCGTCAACATTTTCCTACTGAAGTGTGGTCGGTGGTTTGGAAAAAAATGACCCTGATATGACCAGCCCTGACGATCGTCCTGTAGAACGACAAATGCGGCACTGTGCGTAATGAACACGCGTAATGAACACGCGCACTGTCGGAGTACCGGTAGCGCGGTCGGCCAACATCGGTTGAGGCCGATTTTCGCTAATTTTTAGCCATTGTTCGGTAAGTAAAATACATAACCTGTCAAACAGTACCACGACCCAAATCGACGGTGCTTTCGTCTTTCTAAAAACGAAGTCCATTTTTTCGATTTTGCGGAACCGGGCAATCAACTGTACCGTACATTGTTGAAAACTGAAGGGAAGCAACATTGTTACTTTGCAGCCCAGTACAATTTATTACGCTAAGCACTGAAAGGAAAATATGGTACAGAATTATACTGCTACTACAGTCAACATTAATTTTTGAGAATTGGGAAAAATTATTTGGAATTTGGAAAGGGGTCATTCGATGTCAAATCACCCAACAAATTTTTTAACACTACCCTCTTTGCTCAAATTTGGTTTATAGGGTAACTTTGACTCAACAAGCTCAAATTTCAAAATTAAAAATTCATCCGACTTACGGTTTTCGTGATACAGCGCGTGCTTTTTCGACGATTTTGGTCAAAATGACTTGACCGTCAACTTTCAAACGACCATAAACCCAGTAACCCCTGGGTCAAAATAGCTGAAATTGGTGTTTTTGGAAAGAGAATTGCATAAGGAATCCAAATCTGCCATTATTTTTATGCATTAACATGGTATGTTTTCCATGACCTTTGACCTTCACTTTGACCTTGAATTTGATCTCGTGGATCACGTGATCCAGAGGTGAACTTCGGTGACAATTTCCCCCCATATGTTTTCTTCATAATATCAACAAATTAGAGATATAATATTTTTTGTTTGCTTTCCAGCTCTTCTCAAAGTTGCCATGTTTAGTAAAAATGTAATATTCCTATGCAAAGTACATGTGTACTCGTATGCAAGGCATGCAATACATGTAAATACGTGTATAATCTATACAGGCAGTGGGAAAATTTTGTAAATCTTATGGAATATACATACAACATTTTAAGAAGCAATAAATTACATATTCCAATATTCGAAATGGCATTTACTGTGATTATTAGATCATTACCATACATGTAGATTATGATCACTCAGCTAAAGTTATTGATCAATTACGATCCAGTCTGGGTACACTCTTCAAATTTGTGCGCTGTCATTTGCTGAGATGTAGTACTTTTTGGAAGACGAGGATGTCAGTGATGGGGTGTTGACTTTGCATAAAACATTGGGCTTCAGTTACCAGCATTTATCAGGTTCCAATAGCCATGATAGCCACTTGAACTGTTTAGATGGTCCATGAGGGTGCAATAAAATTAATATTAGTCACCAAACTCCAGTGATCTCCACTTGGGCAAATTTTTGTCCGGGCGCTAACGGTACCCTCTAATGATTTTGTCCGGGCGGCGCGCCCGGACAAAACCGGTAGTGGAGATCACTGAACTCCTCAGAAATGTTCTCCACCATGCCGATCCACGGGAAGCCATCATAAATGCAGCAGACAAAGTTTTGTGGTATTACATCAAAATCCTGTGCTGCCTCTGGTGCTGGTTCTACATCATTGGCTGTGCGAAACTGTACTACAGCTGGCGGGCTAACTTGACCACTTAATCTGTACACTTGTAACATTAATTTGGAGACTGGGACAAACCTGAGGAATTGCTGAGTTCCTTTGACAGTTATTGCTGTTATTTCAAGAGTGTACCCAGACTGGATCGTAATTGATCAATAACTTTAGCTGAGTGATCACTTAAAGACATAATCTTATGGTAATGATCTAGTCACAGTGAATGCCATGTGGAATATTGGAATATGTAATTTATTGCTTCTTAAATGTTGTATGTATATTCCATAAGATTTACAAAATTTGCCCACTGCCTGTATAGATTGTACATGTGTATGTATTGCATGCCTTGCATATACAGTGTGTAATGTAATGTACTTTGCATAGGAATATTACATTTTTACTAAACATGGCAACTTTGAGAAGAGCTGGAAAGCAACAAAAAATATTATATCTCAAATTTTTTGATATTATGAAGAAAACATATGGGGGGAAATTGTCACCGAAGTTCACCTCTGGATCATGTGATCCACGAGGTCAAATTCAAGGTCAAAGTGAAGGTCAAAGGTCATGGAAAACATACCATGTTAATGCATAAAAATAATGGCAGATTTGGATTCCTTATGCAATTCCCTTTCCAAAACACCAATTTCAGCTATTTTGACCCAGGGGTTACTGGGTTTATGGTCGTTTGAAAGTGTACGGTCGAGTCATTTTGACCAAAATCGTCGAAAAAGCACGCGCCGTATCACGAAAACCGTAAGTCGGAATGAATTTTAATTTTGAAATTTGAGCTTGTTGAGTCAAAGTTACCCTATAAAACAAATTTGAGCAAAGAGGGTAGGGTTAAATCCATTGGGTGATTTGACATGGAATGACCCAAAGGTGGGATTTTTATTCAATTGCTCAAAATTCACACAGACAAAAATTTGCTTTCCCCCCCTTAAAATGACATCAGTATAAGTGCATGCAGATCTATAATAGAAACATTACAATTTGTCAGGAGAACATGCATATAAGGCACTGTAATAGATTTTGCAATTAAGGCCTTAGCTCGTGGCCAACTTTTCTATTTTTCGGGAGGGTTTACCACCACAAGGGCACAGCGAGTCATGGTGATTCTCCCCGGCCCCCGACCTGTACTTATTATTTCCTACCCAACCCTAACAACTAAATGGACGAATAAGTTCCTACAACTCCATATGACTTCTTTTAAGATGTTTTTTTTTGGTCTGGGCTAGTCCCACTGGCAGCATTTCCTCGCTGTAGTACACTACTCCATATAGGAAACTCAGTACCGTACTCTTGGCAAAAAAATGTAGTTCACCCCTTCACACCGTGCATGGGTACGTGTGAGGGGTACGTGTGAGGTCTACCTCTGCAAATACAATCATATTTTTAAAAGGGCAAATACGCAAACATTATTCCAGTCCTTGTTAAAACAATAAGGCTATATTTTATATAAAAAAATTAAAAACTCCAAAAACAAAATTTAAATTTCGTTACAAGACAAAAAGCTGACTATGAAAAGATTGTTCACCCGTTCCCCACCACCCACCTCACCACACCCACCCCCCCCCCCCCCCCCCCCCCACCCCCACCTACTTCCAAATACTGAAAGCCACCCAGACCATCAAAATCGTTGCTCAAAATGGAATCTTTAGACAAGTCATTTACAGGAAATTGCTATTTTTGGTAAAATCAAAATCTCTACACGTTCTACATACCTCCCTGGCTGAATTTTGTCAACTTACGTACACACCTCCGTTTTTAACAATTTGACGATCGAATTCAACTTCATAAACTTCAATTCGTGCTGACTCGTGGCATCGTTATTTTCAGAGCAATGGCGCTCGCCTCTAACAATTTCAAGCACCAGACCAGTTCCAGCACGTACCATTTTTGGACGAGGGGGTATTTGTTTTAGTGTGCCACTGTGTGGTCGGTGAATGAAGGATTCACGTCAATGACTTTTCACTCGTAAAGTTGCCACGCGGGTCGCTTTAACAAAAAGCCGTTTAGTGGTAAAAAAAAATAAAAAATGGTCAAGGAGCCCGGCTGTGCAATATGCATAATTCATATTGACGTCCATAGTTTATCCCAGCTGGCAAGTACGTCACTCGCACAGTCATATGCAGCACGATATGTGGCAGAGGGCATCCCCTACTATTGTTCCCCTATTGTGTCTCAAACATCCAAGGAATTTCCAAGGGAATTCCTTTCAGTTTTTAGGGGGATTTGTGCGTTAACAAAAGGGAAGAGTGTGTTGAGGTATAGGGGTGTGAGGGGGGGGGGGGGGGGGGGGGGGGGGGGGGGGGGGGGGGGGGGGGGGGGGGGGGGGGGGGGGGGGGAGTCCTTCTGCCACATATCGTGCTTGGTATACGCACAGTACAGTTCGATAACTGCACTGCGCGCGTGACGTATTGCCAGCTGGGATAAACACACGCGGACGTCAATATGAATTATGCATGTTTGCACAGTTAGCCGGGCTCCTTGACGTCTCATGATCGAGAAGCACCAGCATATCAGCCAAGATGGCAGCGCCCAGGGCATGCACGTCAGAACGTTGTCCGAATTTTGTCCAATGTTTCAAGACGCCGTAGATTGCCAAAATTGACGATTCCGTAGGCCGTTACCGTTATTTAATGAAAAACTAGACTCTCAGGATTACAATGGTGTATGTGAAAGTGCTCTGGTCTCATGTGCTTCGGACGATATTTGTAGTGAAACTTTGTCAGATTTGAGCAGTTTGAGACTTGGTATTGTCCGTACGGACCTCAAGTAGGGCTGTAATGGCGACAGTGTAAAAAGTCAGATTTCAAAAGTGAGCTATTTACAGACCTATTTGTAGGGCTAGGACATCTCAAACCACTGCAGGACACAACTAGGAGGAAATTTTTGGGTGTGATTCTAATTTCGAGGCAAAATGGACAACAATCCACTTTATGAAAGGAAAGCTCACTGACTACACAGTGACCTAACATTAACAATGCATTCGGATACGATCCGCACACGCACACAGCAACGCGTGTTCGAACTGCCCCGTGAACAACATGGCGTCGATAACCGTGAAAGGGGTTTATTGTGCTGTTGATAGTTCGTTGTGCACACGATTGGCCTGATTGTAACTTACCTAATTGATAAAAATCTCTAATCATGGGCCCTTTAAGTTTCTGGGTATGGGCGCCGCCATCTTGAAACCCGAGACATCGCATTAGGCACTATGCTACATGCATGCTACATAACATAGGCCTACATGCGTGTACAAAACAGTGTGTTCCCTGTGTGTGCATGTCATATGGTTTAAAATAATGGGTATTTTTGTATGCAAAATGCACCAATTTCCTGGACATAACACACTCCCACAAATCCATGCAACGATTCTTATGACATCACAAAATCCGATCATAGCTGAAATGTTATTGCTTACCGGCGCTTTAGGTCCAAATCTTGTCTGATTTTCTGCATATCACGGATACTTCGTCCACGGAAGCGAAAGCTGCAGCACAGGATAGCTCATTACTATGCATCATGATCGACGTTTTACCGCAGCAAGTACACATCCGCCCAAGATATAGTTCACTCAATCTACGATATCGGCTACAATATTTTTCTTACAATCCCCGATGCTTAAGCTTTTAAGTGTAACAATAACATGTTGCAGTTAGAATAATTAGTTACGCCATCGTTACGGCAAAATAACGCAGCAGGCTTATTGATAATATTACTCCTCCATCACATGCACAAGGTGTATGCAAATTTGGCCACTAAAATGATAGATTTGTATGACGTCATGATGTCGTCTAGTACCCTGACACATGGCTCCCAGGTTTCAATAGCCGTGTAAGTTGACCTTGTGCGGGACTAGCTCCGCGAGACTCGTCGACTTCCGGGGACTCGTATATAGTTTTAACACTTGCAGCGACCGTTTTTTGGGGGGCGTATTAATTTCACTCCACATTAAAATTAGCAGTTTCACCTACCGATTCGGGTCTAAAGTAAAAAAATCTTAAAATCCCATAGTTCAGAATTTTTTTAATCTGACCTTTTATTTCCGTCTCCGAGATAAACTGATAACCCTACCAGGGGCGGATTCATGAATTTTTCCAGGAGTGGGTTTTGCCACCAGGGCCGCAGGGAGGGGTTTTGCCCATCAGATTTTTATGTGTGCTTGTTTCGGACAGGCGGACACGCAAAAAATGCAGATTTGAACTTTGACCCAGCTCAAAACTTTTGCGCGTCGCGATAGGCCGCGCACAAGCGGCAAACCAGTTTGTGTACAAACCAATGGAGCAGTGTGATTTTTCCGCGATAGTGTGAATCCGCCTTTAAGGCGCGTTCACACTATCGCGGAAAAATCACACTGTTCCATTGGTTTGTACACAAACTGGTTTGCCGCTTGTGCGCGGCCTATCGCGATGCGCAAAACGTTTTCAGCTGGGTCAAAGTTCAAATTTGTTGAACTTTGACCGCGGTGCGCTGACCTTTCCAACGCGCAGCCAGTGAGGTATCAGAGAAGCCCCAAGTTACCAGAGTGGAATTTTCTATTTTGGAATAATCGGCGATTAGGAACTCATGCAATGCGGTGAGCGCAGCGCGAAAGTGTGAATTTTCCGCGATAGTGTGAACGCCCCTTAAGGGACCAGGATTTAGTCTGGTGCATGGTACATCTTCAATACTAATTTAATTGAATGGTTGAGGGTACCACACCATGTGACGCCCTGTGCCGCGTGCCGCGTATATAATGTTCGCCAATATCGTCGTTGCTGCAACCCATGCTGCAACTGAGCACCTTATAAGTTATGAAATTGAGGTGCAAAATGAGGGTTGGTTCACTTTCATGCAGACAAAAATTACACAATCTTATTCAGTGATTGGATTTTATTTATTCACACTTTCCAACACACACAACCACAAACATCTGATTTTTTTTTTTATTCCCACGACCCTCCATGTCTCCACCTCCTCTCTTCGAAGTTGACGTCATCAGCGGCGCACGTCGTTCACAGCATTCCGTTATCTGTGGCGGACGGGGGAGATGGTGCACCAGCGCACCGTCTTATTGATGTTCGATATCGCCTTCAATAACTCTTTTATGAGCGAGTGATTGCCACGAATCACCTCTTCGAGTGGCCCCAGCTCACCAGACCTTACCCCTTGAAAGTTTTCACAACGCCACCGCACATCATACAGGATTCAGCGAGAGGTGAGTTTGCGAGAGGATCCAGACACGTGAGGCATGCGCCGCCGATGTCAACTTTCTTTGGATAGAGGTGGACATTAGACTGGTTCCCGTCCACATATTCCACACAGGAGATTTTCGCAATAAGCGAACCAATCTATAGGGATCGGGAACCAATCTAGGTGGACATGTGGAGGGTCGTGGTGAATAAACAAAAATCCAAAACCTGCGTTGGAAAGTGTGAATGAATAAAATGTAATGAAAGTGTGGGGCAGTTTCTTTGTTCCTAACTGAGGACGTGCATAGTTGCACATATCTGTGCTGTATACATTGTTGAACAGTTTAAGTACTAACAAACGGTGCCCCACAAGATGGCAGCTATTCGATACGGTCTATAGCCTGCTTGTCAATAACATGGATCCAGTAAGCCCTTTTGGTTGCGGCAGTCAGCTCAGATCGAGTTGAAGAACATGGAATCCAAGTTGGGCATCTTATCACGCACATCAGTGTCTAGAGCCACGCTAGCGCGGCCTTTATCAGCTGGCAGAACCATATAGAGTTATGGACACACCCCCCGCCACCCCGCCGCCCGCATCAGTCAGGGATCTGAAAGACAAATTAACAACCCAATTTACATTCTGTTGACATGTGAAGCAATTAATACGAGAAACAGAAGTTTGTTTCACTTCGGCAGCTTAGAAAACTTAACTTGGTGGCGTGATCTACAATTGGTGACATGCTGGAACACCCTGGAGCTGCCTTGAGCAAGGTGGCAGTGGTATCCCCTTCAGCCCTGGTGGTCTCTTTAGCCGCTCTCTGTGCCAGGCGGATCCTTTTCCTCAAGAACCGACGGGAAACTAGCTCGGCTGCTTTCCGTGCCCCTCTGGTGGGAACTGAAGGTCTGATCGACTCTCATTTCCCTCAGTACGATGTCCTTTTTTATGCATCTGAAAATAAAAGTAAGATGGTCTGAAAAAAGAGCAAGCTTCGTTCTACATCGTTATAGGCCTAGTGCAGAGTACCCATTATGTAACATCAACAAAACGAAATGGGTCATTCATCGTGGTAATCGGAACAAACAAACAAATACTCATCTGCTGTCTCCCAGACACACACACCGTCGCCTGATGAACATGATAAACATGATAAACATAAGCCCGGTTGCGGCCGAAGAGAGGAGTCAGTGATTTTATGAATAGTCCAATAATTGTTTCCAATGCTGTATATTCAGACACCGACGCTTGTCACCAATCTGCCGACAGAGGCGGTCAGTTTGTTGGTTCCTTACTGATATGACGGTAAGGTCCCGTCTCGATTAAGTTGGACATCTTATCACGCACATCAGCGTATAGAGCCACGCTAGGGCGGCCTTTATCAGCTGGCAGAACCATATAGAGTTATCCTCCTGAGAGACTTGAGAGAGACCCGCATCTCTCTGGTGACGTACGTTCGGCTTCGGTGGATTGGCTCTCTGGAGGATGGCGTTCACGCTCCTTCGCACGGCATCGGTATAGTCTCCACATCCAGGGTTCTGATGGAGGACTCGACCTTGGCAATTATCTTCTCGGCCGGGATGCGACCGGGAGCCACAGCAAAGTTGAGAACACTGACCAGCTAGCCAGCGGTGTAGCTACAACAAATTTTCAGTGCTCCCCCCTCACCCTTCATCCCCTGATGAAGACTGTATATTTCATAGGGGGCGACTGGGGAAGCTGGACGTTTTTGTGGAAGGGCGGCAGTGGACTACAGAAAAATTTCGTCAGTCCATGAAAACGCCGACGCCGCTCAACGGGGGCAGGGGGAGGGGGGGGGGGGGGGGGGGGGGGACGATTTTTTTCATGGGGGCGTCCCCACCCCCCACGCCTCGAAACACTTTTCAATCATCTTCTAAATACGCCGAAACACTTTGTTTCCTCAAAAAATATTGTTGGAATTTTGTCTGAACGAAATGTATTTCGAGAGAAAAAAATATTATTTCGATAAATAAGACTTAAAGGAGTGTGACCAGATCACTTTTTTTTACCCATAACTCCCCGGGACTTACCTTATGGGTCATGAGATTTTTATATTATAACATCCGTTATATTTTTCTGATTACGAAACTGAAACTCCCGCGCTTCTAGGCCACATATTTCCGAGGATATCGTCGAAAATCCACCGATTATTTGTAAACTAATTTTCCAGTATCAACGATTATCCACCGAAAGCCGACTCGATAGTTTTGTTAAATTTTTTTACTGGAAATCGCGAATGTTTTCGGGTTTTTGGGACATGGGAGGTGTGTATGGGAGTTACTTGATAATATTGGTAAGTTACATCGAAAACTATTTTCCAGAAACTCTGGTCATGCTCCTTTAATATGCTAATGTTACGAATTTTAAAATTCGTTAAAATTACCCAGTAAAGCATTGGTAGGGGCAGACTATTTATATGAAGAAAAAAACCCGTAAAGAGGGCAAAATCAAAGATTTTCTCAGGAAACATATTTTTCAGGCTAGTATTGTGTTTTGCACACAAGGTCTCGAAGGCCAAGATCGGCCAGAGATCGGCTACCCCTCATTTTCTTCCTCGGGTAAAAAGTCACCGGCGGCGTCGCGCATCGCGCGGTTTGCAAATCATTGGCTTAGGCCTATGGGGCTTATTATACGCATGCGTGACTTCTTCGTAGTCTTTGTACGTGCTCTGTAAGGAAGGATAACCCCTCGCAGTGGTGTAAAAAACAATGCGCGGGCGGCGTAATTGTTTTTTACACCACTGCGAGGGGAGAACAATGGGGTTTGTACCTTTTTAGCGTCTTGAGAGGAGACTATATAATAGGTTAGGGTTCAGGGTTAAGGGGCGTTCACACTATCGTGGAAAAATCACACTTTCACGCTGCGCTCACCGCATTGCATGAGCTCCCAATCGCCGATTATTCCACAATAGAAAATTCCACTCTGGTAACTTGGGGCTTCTCTGATACCTCATTGGCTGCGCGTTGGAAAGGTCAGCGCACCGCGGTCAAAGTTCAACAAATTTGAACTTTGACCCAGCTCAAAACGTTTTGCGCGTCGCGATAGGCCGCGCACAAGCGGCAAACCAGTTTGTGTACAAACCAATGGAACAGTGTGATTTTTCCGCGATAGTGTGAACGCCACTTTAGGGTTTAGGGTTGATTATTTTAAAGGAAGTTAGGGTTTTGAATGCGGTCGGTTTGCAACCAGCTTCGTGGTCTAGTTAGAAGAGAGCTCGACTTGTAATCATAAGGTCTCTGGTTCGAATCTATGCATGTTTGGGATTTTCCGAAATTTCTCGGTTTCTTCTTTTTCTCTAATAGTGAGAGTAAGAGTTGTCACTATTTCCAAGATTGTCACTCGAGAAGTGTCAGTCATTGGAAACTTAGACTCTATTCGGGTTGAAAAATTGGGGTGTACCCCTCGCTGCGGTGTAAATAACAAATACGCGCGCGGGCGGCGATATTCTTTTCCGTACCGCTGTTTAGCGAACATTGCTTCTGATTGGTTTAACCCCTATGCATATGTTGCATACTGATGTGTTTTGTCGATAACTACCTCAACATAACCCCACACCATACCACACTCTTTCCTCAATTAATAGTAAAAAAAAATTAATACGAGATTCGATAGGAGATTCGAACCTGCAATCTCTCGATTGATAGCACTACGTCTTAACCATTAGACTACCAAAGGAGGCGCTATATAGAAAATATGAATATTCATTTACAATGCACCAATCGATGAAGCCCCATAGCGAATATGTGGTACGGAAAAAAATATCGCGCGCGGGCGGGCGCGTGCAAGTCGAAAGGGGAAACCAAAATTCGGTCTTGCAACAAGACTATTTCCGGCAATGCGCGGGGTCGCTATTTGTCTAGTTTGTTTTGTTTTAACCTAGGAACTACATGTACTTCCTTATAACGTCACAAGCGCTATTTATAAATCCTGGGTATTTTGCCGTAATTTTTGGAAACGAACCATTCCAATTTATAGGCCTCAGTGAGAAGTTGCGGCCGTATAGTTTAACGTTTGGTTTGTGGATACAAAGGACCTTGCAAGGAAATATGCAGTTGAGACTTGTAGACGTTCGCTCCGTAGGAGTGAACTTTCTTTTCCTGCTCTGTATGGCGCGGACATGTACAGCGATTGTGAATGATGCGTGTCATGTGTGTAATTGCGATCGGTTGCAAAAACGAGTAAACTGTACTGGCCGAAATTTGACGTCAGTTCCACCTGGAATTCCACCGGACACTGCGTATCTGTAAGTATTTGATAATGTTTTTTTTAGTTGTAGACCAGCCGTTGTAGAAATCGTGTTCGAACGTCACTCTCCTTTAAAAAAAAAAGAATGTCGAAAGGCACGTTTTTCCCCAGGCAAGATAACATAAGTGGTATTCGATTATTCGAGTATAGCTTACAGCGAATTATGCACCTATCAATTGTTCCCCCCCCCCCCCCCCCACCCCCTCCCCCCCCCCCCCCCCCCCCCCCCACCCCCCGCGCTTCCCCACCCCCTAGGTGTTTTTTTTTCATGCCACAGGGTGGGGCATTTGACCCTTTGAAATACAATTTTCTGTGCATTTGTATACAAGACGCGAAAGTGGGGTGTTATGGACCATTATTGTAGGCCCAAAACCCACCCTTGCAAACGAACTTCGCCACCGCGTGCTTCGCTTTGAATTTTCAGTTGGGAACACATGTCAAAGGCGGAGCTTTTATAAACACTGTTTAGGTTAAGATCACAATTTGAAATGGCTAGAAATAAGCTTCAATTTTTACTTCAAGTTCTAGGATTCGAATCGAATATTGTTGTTATGTCTTTATCCGTTATGTCAAAACGTGTATATAATCATTTTCTGTAGTGATTTGCGGAACAACAATATAACAACGTTAAAGAAAGACGACGTTCGTCATTGCAGCTGGTTATTAGTCCTGTAAGTATACGTTTATGTGGTTGCTTTTGATTTTGTGGCAAACATCCAGTAAACAATCAAAGAAAGACATAACTTTGTCAAACATTTCGTAGGTGTACTTAAAATAATTATTACTTAAAACATTGATGCATGAACAAACCTTTTGAAAGATATGACACGCCCCGATCAGCAGAATGTCTGTGACGTATTTCTTGTTCAACCAATGACCAACCTCGGTTGCTGCGTAGCACCTTCATGAATTAACAAAATCAGAATGCAAAATATTGTCAGTGCTCACCGTGTTGAAGACATGCATGCTGTCGGTGCGAAGCAGCGCCCTCGGGGCTTTGTCGCGTGACAAGAATACTTTTAAAAGTTGGTTACTTACGTGAGAAACAAAGCCCAAGAAAATTATTTCGTTTTCAGACTTTTTCGATCTCGCTGCTGTATAAATGTGCAATATGTTGGTGTTTATAGCATGATACCAAATTTTGCATTCGTGTATCACTTGCAAGATAAAACTTTTTACAGATTCGTGGAATAAGAGTGTAACATATCTGAGGAAGAATGTTCGTAAAGTAGCCTAAAGAAATATTAGCTACATGCATCAATGCTTCAGAAAACCTTGAAAATCTATATGGATTTTGTGTAAACATTTCCAGCATGAAATATAATTTTGGACGGAAATAAATTGATGTGGTGTTTGTTACTGTAGCGAGTCGGGATGTCTGGTTCAGTTCACATACGTACATGTAGTAAACATGCACGACCCAGATTTTGCGTGTATGTATTGTTTACATTGCGGCGACCTTTGCCCTTTATATCTTGCATGCATAATATATGAGCGTAGACCGAAGCAACCAATCCGCTACATTTACTGTGACCAATGATATATAATCGATTACTTCATTGCACACACCGCCGTGGACGAATCTTTGTTGTGTATTTTAGCCGCATCTATATGAGAATCGATTCCATCTGGACCGGTGGCATTTAAGAGTATCGATGAAACGCGGCATGGTCACAGCACATCGGTTGTGCGAGTTTTGTCTCTGACATCGCCCACTTTGTGACAGCTCCCGTCTTCAGATGCCTGTTTTGTTAGTTTAAAAGCTCCCTATCGGATCCGGAGAAAACAGTGTCGAAACTCGATGGACTGATCAAGCGTCAGTTGATCCTGACAAGACTCTAAAATTCCCTCAGTTGTAGTGGTTTTTTCACTTTTCTTGTGAACATGCGAAGAAGAAGTAGAAGGCAGTGGATTGATGGAATAAAATCACTACAAATCAAGTACTGGCGTTTGTGGCATTCCCTTCTGTCACCGTAAGAGGGATCTGGGTCTCTTGAAAAGGAGGCCGGGACCGACACAACTCCTCTCCCTAATATCATCAGTGGAAAGGGGCTCGATCCTTGGTACCGCTTCATTACCATTGCTATCAACACTTTGAGTAAGGTTTTTCTTGTCAACTCATGAAAAACAAAATTATGTAATTGCAAATGATACAATGGGCCTTTAAATTACGTGAAATTTATATACTAAACAAATTAAAACGAAATTCGTTTGGTTCCTATCGTTGTACTTCGGTATTTCCGGCCGAACCGAAACGAAACTTACAAACGCGAAATCGAAATTGACCTAGCTTAAAGATAGTATACATGATTGGTAAACTGTTACAAATAGTTTTATCCCACTGTATGATTAAAGATATGCACGATTAAAACCAACCTGAGCAAAAACCAGCTCTGTACTTCGTCTAACTTTGGAGAAAACAGACAAAAAAGGGTTTGCAGTAATTTCGCCCCAAAACCACTTCGCCCTGAACCATTTCGCCCTGAACCACGGCCTGTGCACTGTGGCGCACATCATACTGCGTGTGCGCGCGATCCATAAAAATGCATCGCGTTGGAACTATCACACGGAGTACACAGCGCCCATGCATTTTGGACCGCGTAGATCATGCGAACCAAAAATAAGTAAATCGTTTGCAAACGATCTAAATAATTTCATCTTTACGGATCATTTTCTGGTAAAATGATATCATTTTGAGCGAAAACCTTTCATTGGATAGTTGCTATTAATTCAATCTTTAATTTCAGAACTTTTCCCCTGTAAACTCGTCGATAAATATTTTGGTCATTGCAAATGATCCACTGGCCTTTAAGGGGAGTTCACACCATTGATTTACATACATTATACTGGATACGCTATCTGGGAGTACTGTGTAGAAATGCGCGGCTGAACAATGGCGGCGCGTAAGAAGGGTATTAAGCGTCACTTTGCATGCTTTGCTGCAGTATGTATACAATGCATATTATTATGCGTAGAGTATAGGAGTATTGGGAAATTTGTTATTTTAGAAATTTGTGTGTCTCCTTTCAAAGAATTTAAGAAAGTTTACGTTAATCCCGTAACGTGTTGACAATCCCTTAAGTTATAGGCTAGCGTCCTATAGGCTACAAGTATATTTTGAAACCGGGTCACGGCTGAACAATGGATCAGGCCAATTTAACAGCTGTTTAACAAAAAAATTCGCTTTTGCCCGGCTGTTGCAATAGGCCTACAATCGTCAAACATTAAAGGAACTCACCGGCTTTGTTGGGCTATTTTAGGCTCGAAAACTAGGCCCATATACACAACCATTGAGCTCCATATGCCGCGCCAATGTGGAAGCAATGTGCGTGCGCGTTGTGTGCACATTGCACACTATCGCAGAAAAATCACACTTTCGCGCTGCGTTCATCGCCGATTATTCCAAAATAGAAAATTCCACTCTGGTAACTTGGGGCTTCTTCAGTTTGCCGCTTGTGCCCGCCCTATCGCGACGCGCAAAACGTTTTGAGCTGGGTCAAAGTTCAAATTTGTTGAACTTTAACCAACGCGCAGCCAATGAGGTATCAGAGAAGCCCCAAGTTACCAGAGTGGAATTTTTCTATTTTGGAATAATCGGCGATTGGGAGCTCATGCAATGCGGTGAACGCAGCGCGAAAGTGTGATTTTTCTGCGATAGTGTGCAATGTGCACACAACGCGCACGCACATTGCTTCCACATTGGCGCGGCATTATTTGACTCCCAAAATGACGTCATATGGAGCTCAATGGTTGTGTACCACGGACGTATATATAAATTCTGGACCCGCAATGAGTCCTTTTGGCCTGCCGCGTTGTCCTTTTGGCCTGATGCCGCGTTGTTCTTTTGGCCTCCCGCGTTGTCTTTTTTGCCCTGCTGGCCGCCCATAGTGGGGGCGCGTTCTTGTCGAGCAAAGGGTAGACTGGTTCCCGTCCACATATTCCACACAGGAGAATATAAGGACAGGTAAAGGGCGCTTCATCTTGATCTGTAATTGGTCGTCTTTGCGCGTGCGCATTGTGTTTTTTATATTAAAAAATTGGCCAGGCCCTTTGCTTTAGGCAATGTACTTTATTTACATAATTATACGCACTTACTAAAAACAATAAATAATAATAACCACGTGACCGGGCAGAATTCTGCCCGTCATGGCTGCCCTTTACCGATCCCTATATTTCGCAATCAGCGATAGGATCGGGAACCAAATCTAGAATAGTACTAAGGGGAAAGTATGGGACAACACCGTAAAAATTACGGAATAATGTAGTATTTTACAGGACAAAACCGAAAAACTATAATTTCACGGTATTTTGTGGGCAACCCGTTTGACAGTGAACTCACCGTAAAATTACGGTTAATTTTGTTTTTGCACAGTGTGCCTGCAGTTCAGGTCGATTTCTTTGTGTGAATTTGAATTATTTACATTTTGTTTAATAAAAAAAAAATAAGAAAATGTGGGTGACACAAAGTGCATAAAAAAATTACCAATAACACCACACAATGCTCTTCATTCACATTCAAAACAAATGATGTGTCTAGTGTCTGATTCATTTTTAAGAAAATGTTTTATGGAGTTTAGCATGAACATTCGCTCGTAACCCACCGCCTTTACAGGGCGCTGGGACGGGTTTCTTCTTCTTAATTCTTCTTCTTCTTTTGTATGATCCCCCTAAAGGAATCTGGTTGCTGAGATTAGCCGACTCAAGTCGTTGCCCTGTAGCAACCTATAGGAGGTTCTTGAGCATGGCCACGAAGTGCGAGAGAACGGGAAGAAATTTTCAGTTTTAGAGGTGGGAGGAAAGCCCCACACACCCAACGTGTGGGGAAAACCCTCGGAATCAGGCAGGGACTGAGAACCCAATTCCACATACTGACCCGAACGGGATTCGAACCTGGACGGGATTGGAACCAGGGCCACATTGGTGGAAGGCGAGGAAAGAACCGCTACGCCAACCAGATTCCCAGGCCTGACGGGCAAATTTGTTTGCGCCCTTATTGGCCAACATTTTATGCGACACGTTACCACGAGGTCACGTCTCTTTCTTGTTTCACAGAAATCTGTGATGATGCATCAGCCCGTCCCAGCGCCCTGTATGAGCGACAGATTTTAATGCCCCATTTTAACCGTGTTTTTTTTGTCCCATCTGTCCAACTCCAAAGTAAATTGACAAACTGTTTGAAACGCAGAATTTTTACTGATAAAATAGCTTTTTCTTTTCTAATAATTGGATTTTACATGTGCTATTTTGTTTTGCAGGCACCTTGATCGAAATAACATCTCAGTCATCGAACCAGGCGCATTCAAGGGTCTTGATAAACTTTTCTTTATGTAAGTGGATTCAAAGTATCTGACCGTTATTCCTGAAATCTCAGGTTATTTTCACTCCGCTAAGCGCCATTACAATCCTCTGAGGAAATCCACGCAAATCTGTGAAGTTAGGAGGCTGTTACGCTTAGCGAACGCACACGAGACATTTTGATGTAATTTAATCAATATGGTCATGTTCTGCTGAAAAGAAACGATTTCTATACTTTCCAGAAATTGTATTGGGTTAGTTTTTTTATGACTGCCCCATTCCTACAAAAATTTCCGGCGACGGAGTTTTTCAAATTAATAACGGGGAGGCATGATGACAAACGTGAATGGAACTAATTCCCCTGTATATGCCTCAATCGCCGACGCGGACGTGCAGGGCCAGCGCTAGTTGCATTGCCCGTGTTTCGGTGAAAGGATTAAAAAAAATAATTTACACAAGCGAACGAATTTAGAAAGCTTACGTGTCTCTGTAACGAAAAATATCAAAAACTTAAATTTCCGACGTCGGGAATTGGAGATACAAGCCTTTTTCTTGAAACGTGCTTTACATGTTGTACATGTGCGCGTACGCTCATATGTACATAGTATGTGCACAATGTACACATGTACGCGCACATGTACATTTACGTCATAACCCTGTCGATTAAATGACCTGCCAGCCATTTAATAATTTCTTGTTTTTAATCGACTGGCATTAATCCTTGACGGATTTTTGCGTTCTTGGTACCAAATGAAAGCTGATAACTTTTTCTATTCTAGAAAAATACCTATTTATCTTTTAAAAAAAAATTTACGCCCAAATCGGCCAAAACACGGGCAGTGCAACTTTAAGCCCGGTTTCTATATCATCGCAACAAACGCAGAGAGTAGGCCTACCGCAAACTAGCAACACAAACATGCAGTATAACGCAGACAGTCGGCAAAGTTGAACCAAGTTTAAAGGAACACGTTGCCTTCAGATTTCACGAAATCTCACGTTTGAGGGTGTTCCTTATACTTATTAAGAGTTGTTCTTGCAATAAAACACATTTAATGTGTTATAATTAGTAAATGGTAATTTAAAAAAACAAACACTGACCTCTGACCCCCACTACATGTCCCGCGAAATGTATACGTATTTCAAGCCGTCAATACGATCGTCCGGGTAGTGGGCAAAATGCAGCGACGAACAGGAGTTAGGCTGGCGCCGTAGCCAGTGGTCAGGTAAACCTATCAGATGAACGCAAGGTACCATACCATTCTCCGCCTCCCGAGACATGTGTGAAATGTAAACCCATACACACACACACACACCGACTGGCTGTCAACAAATGGATCGTCAAGAGAACACAGCAGACGCGTCAAAAAAGAAAAAACGAAAACCTCGCCAATCAGGGTAAGAATATTGTCATGGGACAAACCGATAGAAAGGACTTGGATGATTTATACCCAATGGTTATTGCTGTAGACACGAATTAAAAAAACAGGCACATCACACGCAACGGAGGAAGGAAAAATTATTTCTTTCTCCAGGCTGGAAATAAGACTAATATAATTTCTCCGCCATTTATGGGAGTCAAGATTTTGACTCCCATAAATGGCGGAGCGTGCTGCTTCGAGAAATTACGCAAAATTGAAGCATTTCTAAGGCACGTTTGTGTGGATCATTATATTCTACTTTTTAAACATCTTTCAGATCGTGCTCATTATACTTCAAACGCTTGTAATAGCCCAAAAACGCCCAATAAAGCGCAATCCGAAGGCAACGTGTTCCTTTAACTTTGCCGATTGTTTCCGTCAGTGTTTGCGTTGCAGTTGTTTTATTTGCGTCTAGTCTGCGTGTGCGCGTTACGATTACATGTATATGGAAACTATAGGCTTAAGGGGAGTTCACACTATTGCGGAAAAATCACACTTCTGCGCTCACCGCGTTGCATGAGGTCCCAATCGCCGATTTTTACAAAAGACAAAATTCCACTCCAGTAACTTGCATCCTGAGATCTCAGGGAATTTCCACTCTGCAAAGCGACGTAACAATACCCTGAGGAAATACACGCAAATCTGTGGAGCGAGCCGGCTGTTGTCTTGAGCCAACTCACGCCCGTGTCATTTTGATGTAATTTAATCAATTCGGTCATGTTATGCCGAAAAGAAACAATTTCTATACTTTCCAGAAATTGTATTGGGTTCCGTTCCTTATGACTGTCCCATTCCTACCAAACTTTCAAACGACGAACCTTATTTACTCCGCAGTTTTTCACATCAATAACAGGGATGCATGCTGACGAATGTAATGGAACGGATTCCCCAGTATGCTTTAAATAGCAGCTAATCGCCGACGCGGACAACGGCCAGTACATGTATCACATGCATGCACGGTGTTTACAATCTGCGCGCGTTACATTTGAATGCCTGCAATCGTGCTGCAATGTACTGCAAGCGTCCTGGGGCCAATTTCATAAAGCATGTTGGCATAAATTTTTGCTTAATCAAACATTTGTTTGCTTTATAAAAATGGGTCAATAATCGAAATTGCATGTCAACTTGTGTTTTTCACAAGAATATCTGCTATTCTTGCTAAAAACACAAGTTGAAGTACAATTTTGTTTATTAACCCATTTTTATAAAGCACACAAACTTTTGATTAAGCAAATTTTTCTGCTAACATGCTTTATGAAATTGGCCCCTGATTGGTCCAGCAGAGGCGACAAGATTTCTGTTGCTAGTCCCACCGCCAGATGGGGGCCTTTTTCAACAGGGCCACTGTACGCAGGAGTTAGGGAGTGCGTTAAAGGGGCACTGTTGCAAGAGGATGGTAACTTGAGGCTTCTCTGATACATAATTGGCTGCGTGTTGGATTTGAAACAGATTTGAACTTTGACCCAGCTCAAAACGTTCTGCGCGTCGCAATAGGCCACGCGCGCGCAAGCGAAAAACAAGTTTCTGTACACACCTAAAAAGCAGAGCTGCGCGCAAAGCCATTTTTCCGCGATAGTATAGTGTGAACGCCCCTTTACATGTACAATCTGTGTGCGTTTATTTGAACGCCTGCAATACTACCAAAAACAAGCGTCCACGCCTGATTGGGCGACAAGATTTCTGTCGCTGCTTCCACAGCGATGGGGCGGATTTCGGCACGCACGAGTATAGGGGAGTGCGCTAAAGAGGCCTATAGGTATACGTTTTTGTGATTGCTTTTTATTTTGTGGCAAATCTCCATATGTAAACAATAAAAGGAAGACATAACTTTGTCCAAAATTTCGGGGACTAAATACGCTTCAATGCAAAACATTCGTTAACTTCTAGGGCAAAATACGCTGAAAGATGACACGCCGCGATACGTCAGAATGTTTGTGACGTTTTTCCTGTTCAACCAATGACCAACATTGGTTTAAGACGGCCAAAGCTTAAAGGCACAGGCTTGTCAGCAATGCGCGCGCGCCAAATTCGTGCCACGACATACGCAACTCCATAGTAAAGGCATGGAGTTAAGTTGCGTATTCGTGACACGAATTTGGCGCACGCGCATCGCTAACGAGCCTGTGCCTTTAAGTTGTAAAAAATATGATGCTGCGTGGCACCTTCATAAAATGAATAAACAAAATCGGAATGCAAAATATTGCCAGTGCTCACCGTGTTGAAGCAGCACCCTCGGGGCTTTGTCGCGTGTCTAGAATATTTTTAAAGTTAGTTACGTGAGAAACATGTTTTTGGTTGTGATGGTCGCGAAAACAAAGCCCCAGAAAACTTCGTTTTGAGACTTCCTCAGTCTCGCGGCCGTCTAAATGTGCAATCTGTTGGTGTTTATAAGTACCATGATACAAAATATTGCGTTTAGATTACATGAACTTAAATTAAAACGAAATTCGTTCGGTTCCAAAACTAAACATGACGTGCCTGATACTGCAGAACTAACACCTCTAAAACTGAGCATTTCTTCATCATCTTCTTTTTACAGTTTTTTTCAGGCTTCAGGGGCGTTGGCTGGTTTGTTGCGATTTTCATACGCCCCTGGCCTTACGAGCTACACTTTTGAGGAATATTTGGTTTCAGTGCCAGAAATAATTATAATAATGTACAAAGTATAGTTAAAGGTACAATTTTGCAGGCAAAAGCCTCGGTCAGTTGTTTTCCATGCACGCAAATCTATTTGGAAGCTTCGGGGGTACCAGACGGTATAGAGCCATAGAAAAACTCGCATGTAAACGAACCACGACGTTATTATGTTTCGGGTCTATTACTGAATGTGTTCAAGTGTTTCGATCTCTTTCCTCATTGTGCTATTGTCATCACCGTGCTTTTGTTTTTCAGAATTCTATCTTCAAACCCACTGAGAGAGCTAGATGCAAACATTGTGGGCGAACTCCATGTTTCTTGGTAAGCTAGCATCCTAAAGATCTTTCTACCAAGACATAGAAACCTTTGTACACATGTACTGTTTACATGTACGTTTTTTCTGGAATAAAATTGTTGTTGTCAAACAAAACTGAGTATAAATAAACTGGAATAAAATGCACATTATGTTGTATCGGATTCATTCACCCCGGCGATCCCTGTGTCATAATTCCCTAAAAATAATCACTTATTCATACTTAATTGAGGCAAGCCGGGCAGGGGTTTGGGCGTATCTTAAGTGATCTCTTGGAGGGGTGGTTATTTCTGTATATTATGGCTTGCTAATCTCACGTGATAGCCAATCACGGGAACAACTGCACTACCGTGATTCGGGACAGTTGGCTTCATAGCTCAATTGGTAGGACGTCTGCATGTTAAGGGGTCATTTCACCAAGGATTGTTTTGGTCCCGATAGTACCCGATCCTTTTTTTGGTCGATCGGCCGCATTTTTGCGAAAATAGTCGGGAACCTGCGCGCACTGTCGAGCACTACCGTATACCTTCGGGGGAAGATCTGGCGCGATCGCCTCAGTCCTCCGAGGGTCGGGTACCGAAAAAGTGATCAGCTACTGTTTTTAAACATGTTGAAAAACAGTAGCCGATCAAAAACCGTCGGCCCGTGGTCGTCTTGGTCGTCCGAGGGTCCCCTGAAGGTCCCCTTGTCTCGCCCGCCCTCTGGAGCTTTCGTATAGCCTCTGCCGCTCTCTACCGAGGGTCGTGCGTATGTCGGCGGAGTGTAAGCACCCGACCCTCACCAGATCCTCGGACGACCGACCTGCATGGCTGGTCAGAAAGTGATGAAATGCTGCTGCTGTTGTTGTTGTTGTATATTTTATGGCATCTTCGGCAACTAAGGCCCTTTATGCCATCAACTATACGGTTTTAGCTTTTAACTATATTATCAACTTGAGATGACGAAGAAAAAGTTGCAGTTTTAGAAGTGGGAGGAAAACCCCCAGAGAAATGCCCCAGGGGAAAACCCACGCGGTCAAGTAGGGACTGCAAACCCAATCCACATACACGCCCCGGATTCGAACCCGGGACGCCAGAGGTGAAAGGCGAGGAAAGAACCCGTACGCCAACCCGACCGCCCCGTGATGAAATGCTTCGATCTGGCTCGATTTATATAGTCGGGCCCCAAAAACACCGATCTCCGGCCGATCTAGGCAAATTTGGTCGGCCGAAGAACGTCCGAAGATCGTTAAAATCGTCCGAAGACCTTTTACTTTCGGCTTCCTGCGGCTCCCTGCGTCAACATACGCCTACATTCGGCCACTCTCGCGCGAAGAACGGCGGATTAACGGCGGATTAACGGCAGGTATCGGCCGCAGAACGGCCGAAAGCGTCCTCTCTCGAGCCGGGATCGCCCATTTTCGGCCTCTCTCTGCCTCTCTCGGCCGAACAACGCGCGAAGATCGCTCACTTGCGCGCGAGAAGCGGGTCTCTACCGGGCCTTTGCCGTGTACCTGCGGGTACTTGCGCGTACTTTCGCATACTTGCGCCCCGGAAACGTGTCGATCGCGCGAGGAACGTCCGTGATTCGTCCCCCAGTCATGGTCCATTGGTCGGGACTCAATCGGGTCAAAAAAGGGGACGATTAGAGGCGATTCATGACGACAATCGGGCCGATCAAAAAATTTGATTCATCGAGGACAATCTGGTCCAGATCGGGCCGATTGGAAAAAACAATCCTTGGTGAAATGACCCCTTTAAGCAGAAGGTCCGCGATTCGAATCCCGG
The DNA here is from genome assembly GCA_037783545.1 of Henricia sp. BOLD:AAB3569. NCBI lineage: Eukaryota > Metazoa > Echinodermata > Asteroidea > Spinulosida > Echinasteridae > Henricia > Henricia sp. BOLD:AAB3569. Next base: position 574,069 of record JBBELK010000540.1, read on the forward strand.
CGCAGCCAAGTTGCTTTTCACTGCATCCAGAATTTTACAAACTCATATGGACATTTGTCCACATTTGTATTGGATTCATTCACTCCGGCGTTCCCTGGGTCATAATCCCCAAAAATAATCACTTATTTATATAAATGACCTGAATAGAAACACGATATGGCATATAATTGCACAATGTATCAATCATAGCTGGTCCGGGGATAGACTTTTTTGATACAAGAGATTTTTACACCATCGGACAGATGGCATTTTCAGCTTTAAAGATAGTATACATGATTGGTAAACTGTTACAAATAGTTTTATCCCCCTGTGTGATTGAAGATATGAGCAAAAACCAGCTCCGTACTTTTGAGAAAACAATCAAAAAAGGGTTTGCAGTCATTTCGCCCCAAAACCACTTCGCCCTGAACCATTTCGCCGATGTAGTGTTTGGACGAAGTAATTTGGGGCGAAATGGCACTTGGTCGAAATGGTTTTGTGGCAAAGTGAATTTTCGTCTCATGAGACGAAAACTAATATTTTTTTATTCATTTCTCAAAGACTATAGCACTTCAGACAAAACCATTTCAGGAGAAGTTTTCTACGGTCATCACGTTTATATTGTGTAAGTTAGGCGTAAATCTGTAAACATTTCTGATTTTCGAGATTACCATGTGATGTATACTGCCTTTAAAATAAGATAGTTGACTCGTATCGGTGGTTTTTTTTTTGAGATAGGCTTTTTAGAGTTTGGGAACTGCAACAGGATGTTATGGGCATTCAAGTTTGGGCTGAATTTTAACATTTCACATAATATTATACAGAATCACAAAACATGACCATTTCTTTTTGCCCTTTTCAACTGCAGGCTTGTTTTCGAGGTTAACGGTTGCCAGATAACGACCCTCAAGCCACTTACATTTGGCGGAATATCTAATGTATATCGTGTGTAAGTTTATCCGTGAGCTGGGAAATGTGAACAAAATGGCTGTAATTTTCGCGAATTAGATCCCCATCACATATTTGTATACTGAATTTGTAGTGACCACATGATTTTGTTCTCGACTCGTGTAAAAATTGTACTTTTGTGGAAGAAATTGCAATGGATTTTTAAGGTTTTCTGAAGAATATTACTGCATTTTATCAATATTAATATTCTTTACCTATGTAATGCTGTTGTCCCTGGAATTCTTTAAAAACGTTTCATCTGCAAATGATATAATGGGCCTATGAATAATCGGTTGAAGGCATCCGTTTACGGGTAAATATTAAGTAAAATGTTTTCGAAAAAAATACACTTATTTCACTCATTTCTTCACAGGGAATGAGTGAAAAGAAATAAGCTGGAAGGCAACTTTTTCATAAGAAATTGAAGGTTCAGCTAATATTTCTTACACTCAACACACTAGCTGACGTGTTCAAAGGGGGCGGGGGGAGGGTAATATAGCCCGCCTCTCCAAAATTAATTGTTTAAAAACGAGAAGAAAGAAGAGAGAGAAGTACAATGTATATGGTATGCAGCCGATTTCACGCCATGGCGTAAGTTTACGCCATAAATTTATGGCGTAGCTGCGCAATAAACCCGCGATCGATTTCACAAAACTCTCCTTTCGTGAAATCGATCTTGGGTTTATTGCGCAGCTACGCCATAAAGTTCTCGGTCAACTGGTGGTTGCGAAATACTGAGTTCGTATTCGGTTGTGCGGTCCCGTTCGATAAGACCGTGGCTGAGCATACGGTTGTTCTGTCACTCGGCTCAGTTGTGCTAGTGCGGCGTCGATCGGCCACTGAACCGTTTGTGCTTGGTCTGACCTATGCGTGGGTGGCCATGGTTGTCTCTCTCGGCGTATGCGTAGCGGTCAAGTCCCGCTACACCCGGCCGAGTCTCTCGGTCGCGAGCCCCCTCAATTGAGCCACCACCCTGGCCTGGTCAACCTAGCCAGTCTTACACGCACACTTGAGACATCGGCGTGTCTCGGGCGTACCCACGCCTAGTCACTAGCTCGCCCGTCGTTCCGGTGTCACTGTGCAATACTGTTTGAATTATTCCTGTGACCGCTTAAAGACTTTAACGCTATACCACTATCTAAAGTCGATTACTGCTAAACTTGTAAATAAATGAAGTGAGGTTAAAGCTACACACCGGCCTAATGTTTACATGATTTAGTGATGTAGCAGCATTGACAATACTTTTTTTGATGGTCGTTGTGAAAAAAGATCATCAAAATATCCCGTAATTTACTAAAGAAGTGCAAAATTAACAAAAACGGTCAAAAGACGGGTTATACGCTTTACCAGCCGTTGCAACTAGACGCGAGCCTCACGACTTTGTCACAAACGATTCGCTCTTCTCCTGCTCAGGATATCTCCAATTTTCTGCTCACGATTTCACTGGACAGCCCGGACGACCGAATAGGAATTTAAGTTTTCTTTTGAGGAGTTGGCATCATGTTTTTTCTTCACGAACGTACACCGGAGCAACACGCCCGTGTGTGTGTGCACTCAGGCTATTTGCCGTGCTGCGCGGGGAAAATACCCTACACTCCACGGTAGCCTGCCGTAGCACGCGCTCGCTCTCGTTCTCCGGACTCTCGAAACAAACAATTATGTTCGAATTTTCATACTTATGTTTAACTTTGTTTCATACCTGTATAAATAGTCTCTCTTTTGTCAATTACTTATAAGTATTGGGGGGAAATCAGAGTTGAATTCGGTGCAGTTCTGCAGTAACAAACTTTTATACGGCTGGAAATACAACTAACGCACAAGACCACGTGACTTTTCGGAACCAGAATTTGGTTCCAAAAAGTCACGTGACCTTGAATTTTTCAAAAGTGCTTAAAAACGGCAAAATTTTACGGCGTCTTTTCAGGATATATCTAATTTACTTTCGAAGGCGCTTGAGAATAATGTATGGGTCTATTTCGAGCCCAAAATAGCCCAACAAAACCGGTGTGTTCCTTTAATAAACCACCCCTTGACTGTCAAATAAAGGAAGTGTCCAGCCCATTCCCTTCCTCGCAATCCTTTAACTCTGATTGCCCACACCCCGGGTAATACCGGGAAGGCAACAGTATTATAGTCTATTTTTCATGCAGTATGCCTACTAATAGATTATTTTATTCTCCTCTTTCCGTACCCGCAATTTTGGATCTGAATGAAACTGTAATGAATTATGACAATGGCCCTGTAATAAATTACATGTATAACAAAAGTAACGAACTAACCATGGAATTTTCCGATTGGTTTAACAACATTTCCTCTTTTTGTTGATTGCGATTATCCTTTAGGAGGTTTCGAGGAAACAAACTGACTGACATTCCATCAAAGCTGTTTTACACCGAGGGCAGAGAGCACGATATGTATAGCATGTGAGTATACCAAACATTTTAGATTAAGGACATAATCTGCATTTGGCGAATTCCAGGAACAACAGCATTACGTAACTAAAGAATAATGTTGATAAACTGCCACGCAGTAATACATGTACTTTAGAAAACCTTTAAAGAAAAGAAAAACTTTAAAATCCACGTTTTTTGCGTTGAATGAATGGTAAAAAATCGTTAGTTTGCAAATTATTTTTAAAAACACCTTTAGTCAGGGGGTAGCAGTAAGACAATTTGGAGACATCCCCTCCCCCCACCCCCGTAGTGGATGTCTACAAAATGTCTTACCGGTGTTGGAGTTTGTTATACCATTACTGTCAACACTTTTAGTCAACTCATGCATGTAGTGACATTTTGGGTCACTGCAAGTATAATGGGGCTTCGTTAAAGGTACACACCGGCCTACTGTTTACGTAATTTAGTGATACAGCATCCTTGACAATAATTCAAGGATCGTCAAAATGTCCCGTCATTAACCACAAAAGCTTAACATTATTTTTTTTTTTAAAGTCAATAGTCGAGTTATACGCTTTACCAGCCGTTCACTATCGCGCGAGATTCACGACGTTGTCGGAAACGATTCGCTTTTCACTTGACAGCTTTTTGCTTTGGATATCTCTCATTTTCTGCTGAATATTTCACTGGACAGCCTGGACGACCAAATGGGTTATTCCGTTTTCTGTAGAGGAGCTGACATTCATGGTTTGTCTTCACGAACGTACAGTAGCGGTCCGCGGCCTTCCTGTCTTGGTCTTCTGGGTCCAGCGGCTTTAATACCCGTCAAGGATATATGAACTGCCACAGGGGGGAATTGCTGAAGGGATTAGGCCTGCCCGACGAGCGGCAATCGGGAGACCCGGGACGTAGCTCCCTTTGGAGGAAGTTTACCCCCAGGCATCGCAGTTACCTCTGGTGTTTACACAATCACACAGGTGCATTCACTTACAGGAGGCACTGAAACCAGTAACACAGGCTCTATCTGAACTTGTCCAAATGGATTATTTGACTGTCTCCTATAGACAGGTGTTCTAAATGGTTGTCTCCTAGACAGGTGTTTCAATATCCTAAGGTTGGCCTCTAGTTTCCGCCTAATCAGGTTTACAAGAACTCTTTTAAGGCAGAAGTCTAACACTTCTAAATGCGATGTCGATTTGGCAAGGATTTTAGCTAAATAAACCTTTCTAAACTGTGGTTCACTCACAGAGTAACTCTCGTCTGAGATTGTGCGTCTGGTGGTCCGTCGGTTCGGCGATCGGCTCGAGAACTTGTGGCTAGAGGTAGCACGGGAATTGCGCCGGTAGCGAACGTGCGAGCACAGCACAACAGCCACGAGGTAGACGAGAGAAGAGCCGACGAGAAGAGAGAGAGCGACGCATGGCCGACACGCTCTTATATAGCCGTCTGCCGCGCGTTCGCGCTAGCATCGCGCAATGCACCAAGTGCGGTCGCCGGCCGTGGACCACCGACGCGGCGCGAGTACCAGCTCTTTAGACTGGCACTATGTCCACAACCTAATGTTTTGTTACACAGCCTCGCCTTAAGCTTGGTCATTTGACAAAAAGCTAAAAACAAAATAAACGAAACATTGCTTCTTTTAAAAAAAATAAACATATATAAATATAAACCTGAATAGGACTTTTCTGTTTAACATAAAACAAAGTCAAGCTGATTACCAAAAAAGGTTTCAAAACAAGTGTTAAATTACACGTGTTTTTAAGTGGTAACTTTATAAACTTCAAAACAAATGCAGATAAATTTTTAACTTGTCATAACACGAGGAACGTGATATAGGTGAAGCATTTATCTTCAGTTCTGCAGAGCGTTTAGTAAAATCCAGCTTTGAAGTTAACATCAAAAACCCTCTCGGATTTCTCCCGAGTCACCAACAGTCCTCCGTGGTATAGGCTGCGGGTTTTCTTTTCAGTGATCTTGTTCACGTTGTAAATCATACACCCTTCAATTTCTGCAGGGGTCAACGAAGATCCTACACCTCCCGACTCGGAGTCTTCATCCCTGACAATTCGACGGATCTTGACCGGAGGTGTTGTCTCAAAGATAGGCTTTGTCTTGGGCTGGCCCTTCGCCTCCTGTATGACTATATATCGTAGTGGCGAGAGGTACGAACAAGGACAGTACGCATAACGCCTAGGTAGGACTTCTGCTTCTCCTGCTCAGTAACTCGTACAACCTGCCCCGCGAAATGCTTTCCCAGGGAGAGCTCTTCGGGTGGCTGTGTATGGTCCTCTGGATTTGCATCAGACCCTGTTTCCGGCGCACTCACGTCGCGACTCTCATGTGGTTGTTGTTGGCGGATGAAGCTCACAAGGTTTCCCTCCTGTTTGGGGTGCAGGTACATTCTCCGCTGGAACGCCTTCCCATAGGATGGACAAGGTAGGTGACAATATCTCGCATCACTAGGTTGAGGAGTCCCATCATAATTCTTGTTTGTCTTTTCCCGTCGGCGTCTTTCTTCACGGGCCTCGTGAGTCTCGCCTTTAATCTCGCTCACCTCACTGACATCATCTGGGTGGCAGTCACGGTAGTGCGCCCACGGTAGCGACGCGGTCCATGCTCCGTATTTAGATGGCGTTCCAGACTTCTTCGTTGGAGCATAATCTGGCACTTCGGACACCTGGTATGGTCCCGGTCCGTTTTGTTCCCGGACTTCTCCCTCCTCTGGCCATCTCGATCCATCGTGGCAGCACGATAATCCTGTAAAGGATACAAATTATTTATGGGATTATAGCACGTTGCCTCCTTTCAGTCTCACACCTCACACTCAAAGGTATCTCTGAGGTACTTTGCGATGCCTGGGAGGATTGCGACGTGGTAGTGGTTCTGCAGGGCAAGTCTGCCCTTCAGTATTCTCGGACTGAGTTGATGGCTCAGGACAAGAAGTCACAATTGGTTGTATGCCGTTAACGGGTTCCGTAGGCGTCAACGACACTAGGGGAGTAAAGGGACTAGCATTCGGATTGGGAAACCGCCTGTCCTGGGTGGGAGTTCTAAGCTGTGCGGATGGATCGCTATCTGCTGACACGGAGACACTGGGATGTAGATGTAAGCCAGGAGTGTGTGTACTGTCTCCTTCTGTCACGTGTTCAACCCATGAAGCAAGCTGCTCTCCTGTGTAGGGTTTGAGGCGATCCCGATGCACTACCTTCATCTTCCCGTGCTTTTTTCCGTTGGATACGGAAGAGAATCTGTGACAACTGGTGCAGAATTATGTACGGGCCTTCCCACCGGCTCTGGAGCTTTGGTGAAAGGCCTTTTCGTCTGGCTGGATTATGCAGCCAAGTAAATTCTCCGACCACCAGCTTGTCCTTGAATGATCGTCTTTCGTAGTGCACTTTCTGCCTTCGAGCACTGTGCTTTAGGCACTCACGTGCCTTGTCGTGTGCGCTCCTTAACTGTTCTCTCAGTTGCCGCGCGTAGTCGGTGTCAACGTCTTCAACATCCTGCTCTTCGCCGCTAGGCTGTCCACCTGTCAAGTCAATAGGAAGGCGCACTTCCCGCTCAACCATTAACATATTCGGCGATTCGCCGGTAGATTCCTGGGGTGAGGCACGATAAGCAAACATGGCCAAGGGCACCTTCTCATCCCAATCACGTTGTCTTCCGTAGGGTTCTATCATCATTGAAACCATCGTTGTTAGTGTACGGTTGAAACGCTCAATCATCCCATCACTTTTGGGGTTATAAGGTGTTGTTCACGTTTTCTCAATTCCCAGTATACGACACATCTCGTGAAAAACCTTCGATTTGACGAATATATCAGCTACTATTTCCGCGGTCTGATTAGGTATCGGATACGCTTCTGTCCATTTGCTCAGATAATCTCCCACTACAAGTATTCCCTCTCTCAGTAAGTGGTAGAGGACCAAGTACATCCAAGGCGACTCTCTCCATAGGCGCGCCAACCATCTTTTGCTGTAGTGGAGCTCTTCAAGCCTTTGCAGGTAATTTCTTCCGGGCACAAACATCGCATCGCCTTAAGATGGATCGGACATCGGCCGCCATTCCTACCCAGTAGAACCTCATATTCACCTTAGCCATGGTTTTCTAACGCCCAAATGCCCCCTGCTGGGCTGCCATGTATTTGGTTTACTACCTCACTGCGGTATCTCGCCGGTAACACTGTACGCCATCTGACCTCACGCCCGTCGTTTGACTCCCACTTTCTATAGAAAACACCGTTACGTACTTGAGTTGATTCCAGTGCCGCAAATATGACTTTGCCTTGGAGGACAAGGCAGAGACATCTGCTCCTTCGGGAGCATGATTTCGTCTTGCAGATGCGCTTCTCGTAAATCTTCTGAACCTAAAGTAGGCTCAGTATGTACAGCCCTTGAGCGAGGAATGTCTATTGCAGCAGTCTCCGTACCAACTTCCTGGTGGTCCACAGACGGACCATTCACCTGTGGTGCTTCTCCCCGGCTGCACTGCTTGCACGGTACGCGTGACAGACCGTCTGCGTTCTTATGAGAGCGCCCTGGTCGGTGCACCACAGTGAAGTAAAATTCACTGACACTTGCAACCACCTCGCCAACTGTCCTTCAGGATCCCTAAAGTTGATAAGCCATCGCAAGGCGCCGTGGTCAGTCCGGACAATGAATTTACGCCCGTGTCCCGACACTTTGAGATGTATACATCTTAAAAACTATACGATGAAAATCTTATTTTTAAGCGGTAAAATAATCTTTAACATATTTCTGATTATATGCAGTGGTACAAATTCTTGAAAACAATCGACAGAGTGCATATTTTTTTACGATGAACCTTAAAAAAAAACCAAAACGCATGTCCCGGTGGTGTCTTTCAAAATGTCCCCATTGCCATAATTTTTAAAATAAGCGGCTTAAAAAGATAATTATACTACCAGAAGCCAAGTATAGTTGGTCTCCTCCAAATGCAAAATTAAAAATTACATCATTAAACCATATTTGCATGAAATCCGACATTTTAAAAGTCAAAAATCGTGTCCCTGGATTTTTGGTCATCTCCGTCACGATATTTTGGAGCATCATATCTGATAGAGAACTGACCATTAACAAGACTTGCATTAGTCCATCGGATACCTCAGAGCCTATAGAGCATGAAATAATCCATTAAAGAAAACTGCAACCCGTAATAGCCAAGGAATTGTAGACTTTCTCCAAAAATTACAATAGTACCTTTATTCAACGTCATCTCCAAACGCTTTATAACATATTTTATTTGTGTTTTTAATCTTTAAAAGAATTCATGAAAACGATCACAAGCTTGCGTGGTGTTTGGGCTTCAAACAGACTGTGGATGGTGTTATAACAGTTTAATTGTTTATTTAGTCATATCCGTCACAGTCAGTTTTTGCCGTGACGGAGATGATCTTTTGGCATTTTGGGTCATCTCCGTCATATCTGATGTTTTTTGGCATTTTCTTTTGCCAATAATGGCAATAAAATGAGGACAATAAGTTGCATTATATTCTGTTCAAAGCCCTCTGTTCACTGGTTGTTATTCTATGTTTAAACTTTAAATTCTCTTGTTTGAATTTACTCAGCTTCCGAAGTCATTGTCAAAATTTGTCATTTCCGTCACGAAAGTGTGACGGATATGATTTTGGCACATTTCTCCTATGCTACAACACTGAAAATTTAATGTTAATGAAATTAAATAAAACTCCCCTAAAGATTGTGCCGAACGTTAATTATAGTTGTTGTGTACCTTAATGATCATGTTCCAATAAAAATAATCAGTAATTGCTTTCGGCCTTGCTCAATACCCTGCTCGCGTAGGCGATGACTCGTTCTTGTCCATCAACGACCTCCGACAGAACAGCTCCTACTCCTGTCCCATTGGCATCCGTATCTAGGATGTAGTTGGCATCTGGGGAAGGGTACAATGTAGGTGAGAATAGGCGACTAATTTAACTAATGAAAGGCATTTTTCGCAATCGCCACCCCAAACAAACTCTTTAGACTTTTCGGTGAGCCTATGTAGGGGACGGTCTATGTCTGCAAACCCCTTAATAAATCGTCGGTAGTATACGAGGCCAGACATAGAAAGCTCTGCACCTCTTTTACCGTTGTTGATGTGGGCCACTTACTTATTGCACGAATCTTGTCAGGGTCAGTAGCGATGCCCTCTCCCGACACGACATGACCTAGGTATATCACACTTCTCCTAAATGGGTGACACTTCCGAGGTTTTAGTTTTAAGCCCGCTGCACGTATAGTCGCTTGAAGACTTACTCCGGTCGGCTCACCTCCTCCTCGACAGTTCTTGCAAAGACGATGACATCATCTAAATAGACCAGAAAGATTTCCCAATGCAAACCAGCCAACACTCTCTCATCAACCTCCGACTCGCCAGGCGTAAAGTCCGCCGCGGACTACGAATGCTGACTTGCGCTTGGCGTCCTCGTCAAGGTCCACTTGCCAGTACCCGGACGCCAAGTCCAAGGTAGAAAACCACTTGCTGTGTACAAGCGTGTCGAGAGACTCATCTATGCGGGGTATAGGGACGGCATCTTTGATGGTAATCGCAACAAGGCTCCGGTAGTCGATACAAAAACGCTGGGTACCGTCTTTTTTTCTGACGAGGACTACGTTAGACTTTCCACAGGCTCTATCCTGCCTTCCTTGACCAATTCCTCAACCTGTCGACTTATTTCCTTCTGCAGGCTTTGGGGAAATCGCCTTGGCCGCTTCTTTATTATCCTGAGATCTCAGGGAATTTCCACTCTGCAAAGCGACGTAACAATACCCTGAGGAAATCCACGCAAATCTGTGGAGTGAGCCGGCTGTTGTCTTGAGCCAACTCACGCCCGAGTCATTTTGATGTAATTTAATCAATTCGGTCATGTTATGCCGAAAAGAAACGATTTCTATACTTTCCAGAAATTGTATTGGGTTCCGTTCCTTATGACTGTCCCATTCCTACCAAACTTTCAAACGACGATCTTAATTTACTCCGCAGTTTTTCAAATTAATAACAGGGATGCATGCTGACGAATGTAATGGAACGGATTCCCCAGTATCCTTTAAATAGCAGCCAATCGCCGACGCGGACAACGGCCAGCATTACCGAGTACATGTGTCACATGCATGCACGGTGTTTACAATCTGCGCGCGTTACATTTGAATGTCTGCAATCATGCTGCAATGCACTGCCAAGCGTCCTGATTGGTCCAGCAGAGGCGACAAGATTTCTGTCGCTTGTTCCACCGCGAAATGGGGCCTGTTTCAACAGGGCCACTGTACGCAGGAGTTAGGGAGTGCGTTAAAGGGTCACTGTTGCAAGAGAATGCTCCTTTGTAGGAGCTGACTCGCCTATATTGTTTATCTTATGCCGGACCAGATTTGTGCGACCAATGTCAGAGTCACTCTTCGCGAATACGTCCTGGTACCCGCACAACAGCTCTGCTATTTTCTCGTGGTATTGGCTCCCCACATTAGACGCGCTCCGGTCATATTAGTCTTTGTGAAAGACTGTCTTACGTTGCTTGGTGTGTGTACTGCGCGGTCGACATTGCACCGTGTGGACAGGGTACTAGTTTATGTGCCATTGGGTTCAGTCTGGTCTAACAAACAGCACCCATAAACTAGTTCCCTGTCCACACAGTGCAATATCGACCGCACGTACGGCGCATAAACTAGTTCCCTGTCCACACGAACCAAGCAACGTTAGACCGTCTTTCACAAAGACTACGGTCATATAGGTCTTTAAGATGCTCAGGAATCTCCACTTGCCTTGTGTCGGTGGACGACGGCAACACTTTGTTGTCCACTGCATCCTCGGTTATAGGCGTAAGGAAGCCTACCATGGTTCCTCTTCTGATAGTGCACTCTCTCTTGCCTGGGTCTAATACACGCACAGGGAGTAGCCCTTCTTCTGAATTTACCAGGACGCGTGCCACCACCAGGCCCTTATTTGCCACGTCATTACAGTCAGCGGGTTCCATCAGTCCGAGCTTGCCTCGAACGCGTTCGCCTGTCACGAAACCTGGTACCAATGCTTCATCACCAGCTGGAATTGTAGTGTTTTTTCCTACAATTACCCTCGCACACAGACCTCCCCCACGTAGGTCCATGCACTTTATCCTCTCCCCGCTGAGTTGAAGTTCCATAAATTGAAAGTCCAAAGACCCTTGGGTCGGTAGCAGGAAATCCATTCCCAGGATCCCTTCAATTCTACTGGTGTTGCCAAACACCGCACAAACAGGATACGTCGTTCAACCTATCTGTATCTCTGCCCAGGCTAGCTCTTCCAACAGTTTCAATTCGGCTGCCATCAACACTGCGAATGCCAGTCTCCAACTGTGGTCGCTTTTCTTTGGGAGTCTTAAAATAAAACTCTGGGGTGGATTGCAATATAACCGTCTTAAGTCTGAGACACATAATATGTCCTAACTGAGTTTATGACATCTTAGCTACGACACAATGAAAAATGCCTTGCAATATCCAAAAGTTAGGACGTCTTAGCTAAGACATAAATGCTTGTATGTCTTTACTGTTGTGAGCGGCGTTTGCATACCATCGCGCATGTGCATTACATTGCTGCCAGACGTACGCGTAACAGTGGCGTGAAAAACATCGTAAAAACTTTCAGAATTAACATAGGCCCAGCTTGAATCGTAATTTCTTTTCAGTGAAAACTGAGTTTAAGAAAAACAAACTATCACAAAATAACCTGTTTGATCCTAGTCACAATTATGCTCCTTTTGTCTGAATTGAGCAGGAAATATCGAACAATTTTATAAAGACATAACTTAGGACACATATTAGGTGTCTTAAATTTTATGTGTCCTAGGACACAAGTTGGGATACATAAATGTTTATTGCAAGGCAAAATAATCTATGGTGTCCTAGTGATGTCAGAGTTAAGACGTCCTAGGAGTTAGGACATCCTAACTGTCTTTATTGCAATCCACCCCCGATGATAAAACAGTGTCTGTCGCAACAGTGTATACTATATAACATCTTCACTTTGACTCCCCTAATGACTGCCTCTACAAATAATTAAGCGCGGGCTCTCTTGTCCACACTTGCCAAGTCTTCATCGTTGCTCCGCCTATCTAGACTCTCTTGATGTCGTGGCCCACCTGATTCTCCAGCTGGCTCGCGGGCCTCTGAGGCAGCTGGTTGCCGTTTTAAGGTTTAGACTGGTCTCGTGCCACACGTTGCTTACAGTCGCGTGCGAAATGGCATTAACTTTTGCAACGGTAGCAGACATCGTTTGTGGTTGCTTTGCGCCTTGTAGAAATGGTCGGTCTTGAAGACGGCTTTGATTTCCCATTAGCCTGCATTTCGTCAAGCCGCTTAGTCATCCGCTCCAGCCATTCCTTGGTCTCTTGAGTGCTTCTCCTGTATAGGCTTTTCCGATGTCTTGTTCACTCACCGGGCGTACTTCCTTCGCCCCTCGTTTCGTTGTTGTTCAATTCTAAAGAAACTCTCAGTACTCATTGCGGCACGTATAGCTTCATTAAGTGACGCGGGACTTGCTCGCGGAACACTCCTTCACGAATAGCTTGATCGTGTATTGCATCAGAAAAATTACCACTAGAAAGGCGATCACGCCCTTCATCCGTCAGTTCCGGGTAAGCGAGCGCTGCTAGATCACGTATAGACTGTCCCATTTCACGTAGAGTCTCTCTTTCTCCCTGACGTTTGTGGCGTAGGTCAAAAAGGTAATTTTCAACCAGGTGACCGGGTCCAAATTGTTTTTCAAGTAGCCTCACTAGCTCTGTATAGGTTACCTCCGTGCCTCTGGCTGCCAGGTTTTGTCAAAACTTTCACTGCATCACCTTTGAGTCTTGCTGCAAGGAAAACCAGCAATTCACTCGCCTACAGGCGTCGAATTGCTGTTTGTAGTCCCTCCATGGAACCCTTCTACTGAATCGATCAGGCAGGATATTTGGTCGCTTTCCAACATTCGAATCACAGTCACGCAACTTTGCCGTGGCTTTTGTCTTCTCTGCGGAGAACAGACCCGACTCGTTCTCTTTGAATTGGGTACCCTGATTGACTCGCAAGGACACACCTCCCGTTGTACTTAACGGCGAAACTTCGCCACAGTATGACCATTCCTCTTGGCTAATCGCATCATCAACCTTAGGCGTCGAAGTAGTTGGTTGCGTAGGCACTGGTGTAGGCGGAGGTGCGTATATTGGAAACTTTGTTCGAGGTGTTGGCGTAGGCGTTGCTGGCAGTAATCCCTGATGCTCAACTTCAAGTAGTTGTATATAGTAGCTCTTGTATGCGCATTCGCAGCCGGTAGTTGTCAGACTTTAGGTTCTCCATCTCTTGGCTTTCGTCCACTGTCTGTAGCTCACCATTGAAGTCGATCAGACTAGCGGCCAATTTTCATAATGGTGGACCACCGTCGCAGCGCGAGTACCAGCTCTTTAGATTGGCACTATGTCCACAACCTAATGTTTCGTTACAGTACAATTGTACAATTGTACAAGTGTGTGTGCCGTGGGGCTATTAAAATGTCACATTGTCCGGTAGACTGTCCAAAACGTGTAGAAAAACGTAGTGCCATTCGTGGCCCTCACGGGGGTAGCCCCGTGGCCGTTGGGTATAGGCGCCGGCCCACGGCAGTGAACAGGGCTGACTTTACGCCGTAAAATTTTGAACTTTTGGAAATTCCTGCTCTATCTTGCAGTAAGCGCCATGTAGACCACGTGTAGACCCCTAAAACTGCCATGCAGATGTCGTAACTGCCACGGGATAGCCACGTCCCACCCAGTATCACAAGGCTTTACGAGGCCATCTGGCATTATGCCGTGCCTATATAATAGCCTAATTGTCCAAGGCTGTGTTCTTTTCTTACCGTGCCACGGAAACATTTAGGCCCGAGGATAGCTTCGGTCAACCGGGCGGTTGCATGCAGCGACGTGCTCGCACTACACGCGCAAGGCTTAGCCTCGCGCGTGAAGTCAGGGTTTCAGACCAGGATATTCCGTTAACCAGACTATTCGCTGGCTACAGTTCACCGTGTGAGGTCGCTAATTATTATTATTATTTCTTTCTGGTATTCATACCAAGGATTCCTCAATAGTGCTCATTGCACTGTCACTCGCAAGCGTGAGGAAACCCATGAAGAATTAGAATTGGAAATGGCCAGAGACACCGGGGATGATCCCCCTTGCTCTTCACGAAAGAATGCTCTGGGATCTTTAGAGTGCGTTTTTCATTACCTAACACACTGGACCAACGGCTTTACATCCCTTCCGAAGGATGGAGCAAGTGTGGTTGAGTGCCTTGCCCAAGGGCACAGGTACCGTAGCCGTGGGGAGGTTCGAACCTGCAACCCCACGTTTTCACCTATGATTGCGAGTCAATGACCTAAACCGCTCGGCCACGGTACCCCACATCGGCCACGGCGAAGCTGGTCAACTCGTACGCGTGCCAACTCGTACGCAACCAACTCGTACGCGTGCCAACTCGTACGCCGACCAACTCGTACGCGTGCCAACTCGTACGCCGACCAACTCGTACGCCGACCAACTCGTACGCCGACCAACTCGTACGCGACCAACCCGATTGCGTGCTCGAAAACCGAACTTAATGCTCTTTTTTAAATAATTTGTTTTAAATAATGTGTTCGTTTTACCAAGAATTGGGTTTTTCTTTAAACAAATTAATATATCCCGTTAAAATGATTCCGTTAAAATAACGATGAGTACGAGTTGGCACGCGTACGAGTTGGCACGCGTACGAGTTGGTGTGTGTACGAGTTGGTGTGTGTACGAGTTGGCACGTGTACGAGTTAGCACGTGTACGACTTGACCAACCTGCGTACGAGTTGGCACGCGTACGAGTTGACCTGTATTCGGCCACGGTACCCCACAAATGATGCCACCGCGCTGGGATTTAGCTGTAGTAGTAGATACGGGCCTAGATTTTGGCAGCGACCATCGTAAGACAAGTTCACGCACAGACTTGGACAAGGCTATGCATAGAAACGGACCATTCGCAGTATATATTTTGCGTTGGAGAAAAGGTTAGAAATCCTTAACCTACTTAGGAATTTCAAATTGTCATCGAAAACCGAGGGTCTCGGTGCTTTCCTTTGTCAGTGATAAAATTTGCAAATGAAAAGACGCGTGACGTAATATAATGGCTTAACATCTGAACGAGGCTGCCAGTGTCAAATTTGAAATTTGTGAATTAAAATTTTTCTGATAACTTATATGCGAACTTCTTTTCTGTCCCAAAAAGCGATTTTACTGACAACCGGATTCGGAACATAGCTGCAGATGCGTTCAAAGGAGTGAAACGAGTTTACGTCCTGTGAGTATATATTTGCTGATTTTAATACATTCCACGCGAAATGCCAGACCCGTGCGGAGGGGACTTCGTCCTTTTTCCTTACTGAACAAAGTTTTATGTTCTTTTATTTCGTATGATCCCACAAAAGAACTTAGCCACGGGGGGGGGGGGGGGGGGGGGGGGGGGGGGGGGGGGTGGGGAGGGGGGGGGGGGGGGGGAGCGTTCTTCAGACGGCCACGAAGTGTGACTGTGCAAGAGAATAGAAAAAATGCTCAGCTTTAGAGGTGGGAGGAAACCAGGGTGACTCGAAAGCAGTATATTCTACATGTACCTATATTTGAAACCCCGTTATTACCATGGGTGTTGACATTTTTATACCGTTTGTCATAATAGACCCCCTATCTCTTTTTAAATTTCGCGTTCTCAATCCGTATATTTTCAAGGATATATCGTCAAAAAAACAACGATGTTTTGTAATAATCTGCATGGTTCCAGTTAAATTGCACCAATCTTATTTTTGCTTCCACATCCAAATTGGAGATCGCAAATTTACTGTTTTCTTCCCATGGATAGTATTTTGGGGAGGTATTTTATTTAATTATTAGGTTAAAATGAAATCCATTTTCTGGAAAAATCTTATCACGCTTATCACTTCCAAGTGAATGTACCTTTTTAACGCGGATATTAGGGTTTTTTCCAAAATGGGTTGTGGACTACGCTAAAGCCATCCTCCCATATGGCACAGCAAGAGACATACACGCAGCTCTTTTCGTGAGAAACCCTTTTTTATTTGTTCTGCAGCATTTTAGGATTCAACAGGCTTACGTCACTTCCCGTTGAGGCCTTAGCCAACATAAGCATAGACATTCTGTAAGTATAACTTCTTTGTCGTTGAATGATGATTTTCCATTGACGAATCTGGGGTAGTAAAAATCGGAATTAGCCTCTTGCGTGTATTATTCGCATAATGACCGGCGCCCCAAATTCACTCTTCACTTTCAAATGAAGGTGCAGTTTAGAAAGTCACATAGTCCCTGTCGTTGTTACGTGGTGCACGCTATTGCCTATAACAAATGGTATATAGTCTGGTTGATTTGTGCTATTCTTTCCTACGGTGAACACGGTATTGATTCTGTATTTCGTGCACCACATAGCAACAACAATTTAGTCTGGTTAAGTGGATACTAAGTGTGCATGTGAAAGAAAGTACGTCAGTACACCAGACCCCATTCATACGAAATACGCAAAGGCTACCTTGAGTGCCTTTTCTGACAATGAGACGCGACCATGCATGCAGACCAAATCATAAATTTTGAACGTAAATAATTATAGCCCATTATGGTGCAATATGGGAGATGCATTTAAATTAAACCCAAAATGGAAAGCAAAACACGCCTTGGTGTCAGTTTTTTAGTGGAGAAGTCTTTCAAATAAAACAGTAACCTTATGTTGACGTGCTTCAAATTGCATTAATTTATTTATTATGACTTTTTGTGTGACTCAGAGATCTGTCGTCCAACAAAATCCAACGGCTTCCAGATCATTCTCTGCAGTCGCACCGCACACTTAAGAAGCTGTTTCTACATCGGAATGAGATTACTGTTCTTACCAGAGAGATGTTCACCGGACTCTACTCTCTGCAGGAAATGTTCGTGGTTGAGAAATGTCTTCTTGAGAAAATATATGCATATTTTTAACACCGCTTGGCAATTTTACATCACCGCAGGAGACATGTGGTGTGTCATGAAGTAACATTTTGGGTCACTGCAAATGATGTATAGACTAGTTACTAAAAGTGAAAACGCAAAGTTGTGTATTGCAAAGGTTACTGCACACTGTAAAAAAATAAACCTGTATTTTTATGGTAATTCCCTGGCATTTTCACTGAAAACTTTATTTCGTCAATTGACAAAATTAGTCATACTCTGGGTCTTATTTGACTAATTTCCAATTAGTCATACGTGTTTTGAATTGACTAATTTTAATTAGTCATGAAAAAGGGTCTTATTTGCCTAATTTAAAAAATGATTAGTCATGCGGGAAAATTAATTTGTCATGCGGCAAAATTAATTAGTCTTGCACACAAAATTATTAGTCCTGCAGAAAAATTATTTAGTCCTGCAGTAAAATTAATTAGTAATGTCAGTTAGTCAGTATGACAAACTTACTTTGTCACGGTGTGTTTCGTATAACGTACTGAAATAGGCCTACGCAGAATACGTGCAATGACTGCACGGTGTGTTGTGTTAATGCAACAAAGACATCCGCAGTTTGATGACGATAATGGGGACAACAAAAATGGAAGAGGCAACGATGTACCCAGGAAAACATCCAGTTACTATTCGTAGCTCATTTTATAAACTTACTTCTAACTGCAGCGAGAAAAGGAGTCTAACCTGGGCTGACCTAACATTACGAATACGTACTGAGTTGTCCTTATAGATCATGACTATTTGTGTCAATACACGGATGTTGAGACCCGAAGCACGGCCTCAACCATGTCTTTACTCCGACACACGACATAGTTTGAAACATGCAAACCAATTATTGCCTTAGAAATCTCAGAGTCCCGCACAATTCTTTGGTGTCACACAAAACCCGTCACACGCTTAGGCCTACCTTTCCAGAGTAACGTCACAGAATGTTTAGTCCAGTCAAACACGACCTCATTTTACGGTGCCGTTCGCATGTAATGGCGTCGCACAGCTGCACGAAAACAAGAACTGAAGATTTATTTTCCCACGACCGATTTCATGACTAACCTTTTATTACATTATCAATGTAAAGAATAATCCCGCCAAAACTCATGACTAATTAAATTAGTCATGAGTTAAGGCTGCATTATTCTTGCCATTAGTAATGCAATCAAAAGTTAGTCATGCAATTAGTCATGGAAAAATAAATCGTCAGTTGTTGTTTTACGTGACAATACAAATTAGTCAAAAGACGATCATCACATTTGTCAGTCGTTCAGATTAGTCTTCCGCTAATATTAATTTGTCCTGCAACAGTTTTAATTTGTCATATACCAACAAAGATTTGTCATGTACTAACAAAAAGTTGTCAACTGACAAATTGTATACATGACTAATCATTTTGCCCTTGTTTGACTAATTTTTCACTGTGATTGACTAGATAATGTTTTCAGTGTTGGACGCCAGTAGGCTACCCTGTTGTATTACGGGACAAACGTGAATTTTTACAAGTTTTCATACTGTAATTTTACGGTCACAATCCATGTAAACCAAAAGTCCGCAAAATGACAAGTTCCCATTATTTCTTAGACTCAAAATACCGTTTTGTCAAGGCCTGAGCATCAAGTTGGCAAGGTATTGTCATGAAATTTTGTATGGTTGTTGGGTTAGAACGAAATCCTTTTTATGGAAAATACTAATTTTTTAAGGCAAGCACCACAAATACATGCCTCTTGAGGGTAATTTCTACACTGAATATTCTCAACAAAAGATTATACTATTTTCAATGCTCCTTCGCTGCGCTCATACGCATGAAAAACAGTTTCGTTCTATACACAGACTCAAATAACCACGCACAGAACATGAAATATGTTTAACTTAATTTATTGAGACAGCATGGGATCGCGGCTCCAGTACACAATGAAACATGCTGAAGAAAACAAAGTATTAATTGTGTGCACCTGGAAAATAATGAAGGCAGGCAGGATCCGGTGAAGAAGTGTCGGTGCCATCTTGCCTTTTACGTTTTCGATCTCATTGTGAAAAAGGTCTCTTCCTTTGATTTGAAGTTGATCCCAAGAAAAAAAAACCCAGTTTTAATTCGTGTCCATATATTACACCGTTGCCCAGCCCGTTTCGCTATCGACGGCAATGCAGATCTTACGTATCCGTTCGTGTAACTCTCCGGGGCGTCCTGCTAACCGTAGTCGGGGGCCGGGCCGCACAGGGATCCGATCTCTCCGTTAAGGCCGCAGTGAGTTGTCTATAACTGGTTTGTCAGTTGCCCTGGTCTGGCCAAATCCTTCGCCTATAGAAGACTATTTTTAGTTCAATAATGGAAAATCGAGAACCAGAGTTCTTGCAGATAAGTCGAGACTGCAGCGTATACTGGGAATAACGTATGTGTAGTGTATACAAACATGGAGCAATAGACATTCAGTGAGAGTGCATAAGCCTGAAGTGGCGAAACACGCCAGAATGCCCTCTTAAATGCAAAAGTAGTCAATTGATATGTAAATTTCTGGAGGGAAAGGAATGCAAGGGAAGAATGTAAAGGCATTTGATCTATGTACCGAACGAAACTAAATTGCAAGTCAGCTATACCCTTGTGGCTAACTGGCTATACATTGCCATAACGTGTTTACATGCACGTCCTCCGGCGTCAAGTGATTACAGTTTTTTTCAATCGCTAACAAACGGTGTGCGCAGCAATATTTCGATGCACTATAAACCCAACACGCGTAAAGAAATAATTTACACGAGCCCCTAAACTGAAAACATTGATGTCAAAATAAAACATTGATGTCAAAATAAAACATTGGATTTAAAATTCACAACACATGGTTCAAAAGCACACATGGTTCAAAAGCACGGCCTCGCGCGTGAAGTCAGGTTTCAGACCAAGATATTCCGGTAACCAGACTATTTTGCAGTTGGCTACAATTCACCGCGCGATGGCGCACTTTCGCTGCACAGCAGACATGCACATTCTTCACGGATTCACACAATTTCATAGCCCTTGGACAAGGCTAACGCGTTGCTGGCCAAATGCGTGCATGCACTTCCCAAATGAACAAACACTAGTGGCAATCTGCCTACAACAAGAGAGGCAATGCTAACGTACAAAGCTCAATGATGCATTTTGGAGAATTTTTTCTTTCAATTTCCGTGGTCACAATTGTGCAACAAGCACAATTCTTATTTAGAGAAGCAAACAGCTGAATCATTCTATTCAAAGAAGAATAGAAAACTTACGTCGTATGCTTCAGGTACGGGAAATCGATCATAAGTCTCAAGCGACAGTCTCAAGTATAGCGCATATACACTGAATACAATAATGACAATAATACAATAATTTGTGGTATTACATGTAAACCCCCCTCCCCCAGTAAAATAAAAATGTTTGAAAACAATTTCACAACGGTCGATAACTTGCGTAAGATGATTGACATGTCGTATTTGAGACACACAATGGTGATTTGAAGCTGATTGAGATGTGTATGAAAACTTGTCATTGTTTAGAACAAACCAACTTCATAAGTGAAAGGCCTTCCATCCAGTTCACATTCTTTCCGATTTGAGTTTTGGCGTTGTTTTCATGAATCAAAATTGATGTATATGTAGGCCTATCAATTTTAGGGGAAAAGGAAAAAAAATTCGTTTTAGTTTCTTCCTTCCCTCCTCTTTACCTTTCTATTCTGGATGTCCTTCAGATCTTGCAAGGCCTTCTCATCTATACATTTTCATCTGAAAATATAATTCAGTAATATTGTGTTTTCGCTCATGATAACTGATCGACATCGTGTGTTGTTTGCATTTATTTGTGTGATGTACAAACTATTTGAACTGGTACTGCAAGCTTTCACTTTTTGAAAATAGTGTCATTTGATTTACAACAGAAATGCACACAAAAGAGGTCCGTGTTAAGTATACGTTTACTCGTTAAGTGGCTGGCATCAGCGTCTTCTGCAGGGCAGTGAGTGGGTGCGAAAACAACCAGAGTGTACTTTAAGTTTTGCACATATTCTGCACGTTTGTGAACGGCGAGTGTTTGCATTCGAATATTGTGGCTTTAGTTGCACTTATCGTGCGTAAGCTGTTGGAAAAACTGTAACAAAAATGTTTGTGAACTATTTTTACATAGAGCTTATCCCATGTACGTTTTGCCTGTTCTGTTTTCCAGACTGCTTTCGGACAACCCAATAATAAAGCTGAATGATGCGGTGTTTGCTGAGACGGGACTAACTAACCTGTGAGTTCAATCATTTGCCCGTCACCTCTTTTCCTTTAAAGGCCCTGTAGATGATCTGTTTTTGAGCGATTCTGCGAATAAAACCATTATAAATCAAAAGAAACACATCAACAAACTCATCCGAAGAAATTTCAGCTTTGTCAAATGTACCACGTTTAAAAAAACCATGAAAATTCATATGCATTTTCCTGGTCTTGGCGGGGTACTATGTGTACTATGTGGCTTGCGTCATGCACTCTGTGGCGCACATACTGCGTTTGCGCGCGATCCATAAAAGTGCATCGCGTTGGAACACGCACACGGAGTACACAGCGCCCATGTATTTTGGACCGCGTAGATGCGAACCAAAAATAAGTAAATCGTTTGCAAACGATCTAAATATTTTCATCTTCACGGATTATTTTCTGGTAAAATTATATCATTTTTTAGCGGAAACCTTTCATTGGGTATAGTTGCTATTAATTCAAACTTCACTTTCAGAACTTTTCCCCTGTAAACTCGTCGATTACTTTTGGGGGTCATTGCAAATGATTCACTGGGCCTTTAATTGTTTAACTATTATGCGAATTCTGTCATGAGTATAGATTTTTGTTTTGCCGTAATATGAAATGATGGGCTTTCAAAATCAATCCTGGACTTCTTGGTGATAAATAAAAGCCGTATGTTCTAATATACATGTATTACCATTTTGGGGTACCGTGCCGAGTGGTTTAGGCACTCAACTACAATTGCTCCATCCTTCAGAAGGGACGTCAAGTAGTTGGTTCATTGTGCTGTTCAATATCAATGCACCTAAAAGCTATGTGAGCATTTATTCGTGACGAGTGGGTTAATTCCCTGGCCGTCGGCTGCCAATGGCGTCACCTGCCTATGTATCTCAATATTCAGATTAAACGATAATTATTCGAATTTACCCTTAATTGTCGGTAAAACTAGCCCTTAACACACAAAAATTGCCTCAAACCTGAAACTGCCCTTTTGCATTTGTCCAGGTATTTATTCAATGCTAATCTTACTTCTCTTCATGGCCGTCCGTTCATAACTCGGAATAAGGCACTAATGACCGTGTAAGTTGCCCTTTACTTTTCTTCCATACTAAAAATAAAAGAGATTTAACTTGACAGATTACATTATTTGAAAACCGTGCCTTACAAAAACAACCTGTGTGTACATCAACTCGATACGGCGCGCCTCATGTCAAATCCCTGGTATTATGGTTTCGTTGTCCGTGCTATGGAGTATAAAGCCGAATAGGTTCCTCATAATTATTTTCTTGAAAGCATGGACAGTTGTTGTTGTTGGTAATGGTATTAAAAAAAACCAGAGAAACGCCGGGGAAAAACCCACGCGGTCATCAAGTAGGGACTGCAAACCCAATCCACATACACACCCCGGATTCGAACCCGGGACGCCAGAGGTGAAAGGCGAGGAAAGAACCACTACGCCAACCCGACCGCCCTGCTTTATGTACAGTTTTTCATTGTTTTCACGGAACATAGTTGGAGTAGGCCTACTGGGTTGACTTGCACACAGGTTCGTTTTTATCATACACACATTGTCCTTAAGCACACGTGGAGATAACGTTGTCTTTAACAGTTTCCCAATCATGAAACTCTGGGAAACTGTGGGGTCACGTGTTTATGTGAACCACGTGACTTTTCCTTTTGTCTTTCGTTGTATATAGCGATGACACAAAATACTAGAATGGTTTTGTATCATTTCGGATTTTCCCACGTTTTATAGTTTTGGTTTCACATTTGTTCTCTCTTTATACATTTTATTTTAGATCGCTCTACGGGAACAACATTGAATTTGTGAACGAGTCTGTCCTAACTGATCTGGGACAAGATTGTAGTGTGTAAGTACGTTTATGTGTACATGTAGTTGTACTTTTCTCATTAACTGATTACAATTGTATCGTATGCAATTTTCAGACAAATAAGTTTTACATTTCAATTTTTCTCATGAATGGGGGCAATTCAAACGAAATAATTTCACAGGATGATTACTACCATAACCATCTTGATAACAAGTAAGCTTAAAGATAATAATTCAGAAATGTTTTTGGAGGGTAATTACCAAACAAGTAGACTACCTTTAACACGCAATTGATTACGATCAGTATAAATTTCATCCCCAGATCTCTGGAAAACACGCTGAAGGAGTTACCTTACATCCGACGAGACCTCAAGGTGTACGTAGCTCCCAAACGTTATTTTACAGATAGCTAATTAACCCAGCTAATTTGAATAGCTTGGTCCAGAAATGCTAAGTTAACGTCTATGCTTAGTCAATATTCCCAAAATAGATATTTCTCTATATCAATTAATGGAGATAAATCTATTTTCGAGCGGGATATTACATTTTTGGCACGTCCAGAAATACTTATCTTAAAGGAGCATGACCAGAGTTTCTGGAAAATAGTTTTCGATGTAACTTACCAATATTATCAAGTAACTCCCATACACACCTCCCATGTCCCAAAAACCCGAAAACATTCGCGATTTCCAGTAAAAAATTGAACAAAACTATCGAGTCGGCTTTCAGTGGATAAACGTTGATACTGGAAAATTAGTTTACAAATAATCGGTGGATTTTCGACGATATCCTCGGAAATATGCGTCCTAGAAGCGCGGGAGTTTCAGTTTCGTAATCAGAAGAATATAACGGATGTTATGATATAAAAATCTCATGACCCATAAGGTAAGTCCCGGGGAGTTATGGGTAAAAAAAAGTGATCTGGTCACACTCCTTTAATGTTAACTTTGCCATTCTCGACGCTCAACACTAAAACGTACGCCTCACGCGCATATAGGGAAAGCAAAGAAATTGCTTACATTTGATATTATTGGAATAAGCTTACATAACATTATCCCAAATTAATCAAATCAAGTAAATATAGATCAGCTCATTGAACCATTCAAGCATGACTTTAAATTGAAAGTCGTATTTGCAATATCTGGTATGGTGCCTATAATCATCATTGAAATTAAACAACCAAACTTGGGATGAGAGAAAAACCGTAGGGGCTTTATTGGGATAATCGGGATTCAAGCCCGAGACCTCTGCCTGGTGAGTCAGAGGTCTCGGGTTCGAATGCCGATAAGGCCCTTAGGCCTAAATGAGATTTCTCTCATCTAAAGTTTGGTTGATTCATATTTGCAGAAAATTAGTCGGAAGTGGATTTGTGGAATCCATCAACGTTGGTGAACAGGAGATGCGTGTGCTTGTGAAATCTGGTTTCAACTGTGAGAAATATCCACATGTGTATAAATGTACACCGTGTACGCAGGGATACTTCGGAGGTGCTTTATTGTCGTGCTCGCCGTGCCCGCCTGGTATGGTTCACTTTAGTGGTGGATCAAGCCTCATTAAAATACAGGAATACAAAGGAAAAGTGGGGGATCAGCCCCCTGAAATGCACTGTATTCCTGTATTTTAATTCAGAAGGTAGCACTTTAAAGGCCCAGTGGATCATTTGCCATGACCCCAAAAAATAATCGACGAGTTTACAGGGGAAAAGTTCTGAAAGTAAAGATTGAATTAATAGCAACTACCCAATGAAAGGTTTCCGCTCAAAATGATATAATTTTACCAGAAAATAATCCGTAAAGATGAAATTTTTTAGATCGTTTGCAAACGATTTACTTATTTTTGGTTCGCATCTACGCGGTCCAAAATGCATGGGCGCTGTGTACTCCGTGTGCGTGTTCCAACGCGATGCATTTTTGGATCGCGCGCACACGCAGTATATGTGCGCCACAGATTGCATGACGCAAGCCACATAGTACCCGATCAACTGAGAACGAATATTTGAAACACCCCGCCAAGACCAGGAAAATGCATATGGATTTTCATTGTTTTTTTAAACGTGGTACATTTGACAAAGCTGACATTTCTTCGGATGAGTTTGTTGATGTCTTTCTTCTGATTTATAATGGTTTTATTCGCAGAATCGCTCAAAAACAGATCATCTACAGGGCCTTTAAAGACTAACAAAAACTACATGTATGAGCATAAGCTTTCGTAGCAACAACTACTTCATCAGATGCAATGAATATGCATCTGATGAAGTAGTTGTTGCTACGAAAGCTTATGCTCATACTTATTTTAGGTAGTCGTTAAAGGCCCTGTAGATGATCTGTTTTTGAGCGATTCTGCGAATAAAACCATTATAAATCAAAAGAAAGACATCAACAAACTCATCCGAAGAAATTTCAGCTTTGTCAAATGTACCACGTTTAAAAAAACCATGAAAATCCATATGCGTTTTTTCTGGTCTTTTCTGGTCTCTGGGGCGGTATTCAATTCAATACTTAAATTAAGTAAAAACTTTACTTAGTATTTGGCTTGGCTAAGAA